>CAWUFW010006280.1:0-600000 GCA_963921515.1 Calotriton arnoldi | reverse complement strand
AGGGATGTTTATGGGAGCACCATAGGTGCCCCCCAGGCCCTATAGCGGAGAGCCAGGGGAAAATGGGGCCCTGCTAGGGGCCCCCAAAGTCACTTTTCCATGTCGGAAAGGCAGACATGAAAAGGCTGTGGGAACATCGTAATTCTGGTGGGGGTACCTGAGTAGGCACCGCCGCCATTTGGGGATTATCTGACCTTCCGAAGGTCCTACGGGCTCCTTGATCCCATAGGAAGCGAAGCGGAATTCCCCCGTGGGTTTCCCTCCGACCGCCAGTATCGTAATATGGCGGTCGGACGGAAACCTATGATGCCGGGGGGGAAGCCTTCGACGAACTGCCGGATGGCTTTCCACCCGACATCATAATCAGGCCTTATGTGTTGGAGAGAGGGATGAAGTTGTAAAAATTGTTCCTTACACTTCCACTCCTGTCAACACCTACCTTATGCAGCAGTGGATTGGAATGGCCTTCACTGTGAGGGATATTGAAGAGGAAGGTGTAGAAACAACCAGTGCTTAATTTGTAAATCAAAACATGCCTGTGCCCAAAGCTCTCCTCTCCTCTGAAACACGTGGCTGCTGCAATTAAATGTGTGAGCACAGAATACATGGGCAACCTAAACCCATCTCGGGTCTCGGGTCTCATTTATCCATTTACAGCCACTCCCTGCCCCTTCAGTTCACTCTTGCAGCTTTCTGCTTTCTCCCTCTGTGACGCTTTTCCATCTTTCTCTTCCTCAGTCTTTCCCTTGTGTGTCTTTTGCTCACAGTAAATGCCTGATGCAGACAAATAAGCTCTGGTACCCAAAAATAAGTGCTGATGCCCCCCACCGGCAGCCACCAGCTCAAACTAAGCACTGCTAGGAACCTCTGTACATATTAAACATTAAGGCTGCTGCATAAGGTTTTGTGCACTCTTAACTCTTTTGAAACATCAACCAGAGAAGCACCCTACTCTACACATGGATTTCATAAAAGATCAGCCACTGGCTTCTGTATACAGAAATATTTCTACTGCCACAACTTTGCTCACGAGAGCATTAATTTCCCAAGTTAAAAGACAGGCAGGTTTTAAAAATTCTGACTGATGTTTCTTTCTGATGCATAATTCCGAGAGTTTGTGAAGGTTGTATTGAGTCTATGTAAATAATTACATTCTCAAACAAATATTTATTTATTAAGGAATTTGTAGAGCTCTCCATATTGCCCTGTGGTTACTTCTGAGCATTAAAGAATAATCACCAAAAGCACAAGCAGTACAGTTGGGATTTCCAATAAAATCAGCAAAGGGAATCCTCCAATCTGATATTCATCACCACAATCTCATGCACGCCAAGTTCAATTAAAGGTAAGCCATTAAATGAAAATTTTAAAGTTCTTCCTGTAGAGAAAGTAATTTGGTCAAATTTCAGGCGAGGCTTCAGAACATTCTATGGCACTGGGCCTTGGTCTCCAAGGGTCTTCCCTTCCATACTTCAGCCTTTTGAAGACTGAGTGATCAAATTAGCAGTTGTTGATCTTATGAGTCTCTGTGCGTCATAGTGAGCAGTAAGATTCTTATGGTATACTAAGCTGTTGCCATAGTATGATTTGTGTGTAGTACAGAGAGCTTTGAATTGTATTCTCCGCACCACCGAAAGCCAACTATGAGATGATGGATTTGACTGTCCCCCCTGAGTAGGTTTAGGAGCTTTCTAGCCACATAGTTTTGGAGACTTTTCACTGCTATTATTGAGTTTATCTAAAAGTTCAGTGCACTAATCTATGTGAGCCATCACCTGAGCTCAACTCAGTGAGTAGTCCTTGTGGAGGAGTGGGAAAAACTTGCAAAGTCTGCAAAGCTGCAATTTGATACCTTAGATACAGTAGTAACCTGAGAAAATTGAGAAGTCAGAGTCTAAAGGGATTGAAATCATGTATTTCTTTATTAATGAGTGACAAGCAGCCCAAACATCGTTTTGCAGCTTGTGACCCATTACAGGTTTTTCCTTTTCCAAGACAAAATGTATTGTATAAATTTAGTCTGCAGTACTCGATAAGGGTTAAGGGTCATAGGGAGTGCGAAGGGCCAACAGTGGTCAGGAGTTTCCCGTGTTCATAAACCACAGAGGGCATCAACATTATTGGCTGAATCTATAAATCTAAGGTACAAATGTAGCAGCCCAACAATTTACACGGAGTACGCCAGAGGCTGAGATGGAGACAAAAAGCAGGCGAGACATAGGGAGCGGTGCAGACAGATTTACCATTAGTGATATCAGACTAATTAGATACAACACAATCATCAGCCAAAGAGTGCCAAAGCCATTCGGTGTGATATATGAATATCTTGCCATAATACAACTGCAGGGGTGTATAATTTTTCTTTAAATGGCTCAAGCATCTTTTAGCAGATGTTCAAAGACCTGCACTCTTTCTTCAGAAAAAGTTAGATCTTGCCATGCCTCTTCCTCTGAAGAGCATGTAAGTGGGGGACTGTTTGGGCACATACTGTATCGAGCTCTGTGTCAAAAGCTGATATAGCCACATCTGACATGGTATGGCTTACCATCCTTCCACTTTGGCAGAAACAGTGATCAACCACCACTTTGAAGTTAGAAACTTAGCTCATGAGAGAAAAGACGAGCCCATTTTGAGCCTAATTAAAATGCTCGATGCACACAGTGCAACTTTAGTGAGGTGCCACAGTGTGTCAGGCCAGGAAAGTGCAGCTGGTTCATTTCTTAAACTCACCAGCAGATGTGAGATAAATAAATACTTTTGGGACTGTGCCATCAAAAATATGCACCCCTCTCATATCAGCAACACAGAACATCCTCTATGAGCAAGGATTCCTAATGTTGATGGCAGCTAATTTCAGTGCTGGAGGCCGGTGCCCAAAGAAAGAGACACTGGAATCAGTAGTAAATGACGTTGTAAAGATTTTCTTGTAGTATAAGTCATTTGTTATGTTAGATATTTAAAAGGTGAAGTATCCCCAAAATTGGGAACCGCTACAGAATGGACCCTAAAACGGGAGGCAGACTAGGGATCTGAGGGTTAAGGGCCCTGTCTGATATAAACCTGTAGATTGTCTGGATAACCGAGAAAGCAGAGCACAGCTTTCTGCCAAACTGTGAGCTCTGGAATGTCCTTGACAAATAAGAGAGAATCTACAGTGGAAACAGACCGATAAATTGAAAATATGAACACATATTAATCAGCAAGGCTTATCAAAGGGGGAAGTTGTGAAGGTCAAGTGGCCCGGCTTATAATTTAAATTCTTGTTTTTCAAAGGTGACCTGGAGCAGTACCAGGTCATTCAAATCAAACTGCGTCATTTCTTTACCTAAAAATACAATTAATTAAAAATATTCAAGCACATTGAAAAAAGTGCAGACTTCCAAACTTGGGAACATTTAAGTAAGGCTTGGCGTTATTTAATTTGATCAATGAGGGGAAGGCCTTAACAGACTCCCCTCTACATTTTGGCATGATTACAAAAAGCATCATAAAAAAATACAACTTTGTGACACACAACTGGATTTTTATGCCCTATTGTAGCATTGTGGATTAATATTTCTGCCTCAAAATGACAACAATTGCCTTGACTTGTCATATTTATACTATAACACTCTTGGGTGTAGTGTTAGTGCCAATGTAATTGTAATTGTATGTAGCTTAAAGCATTAAAAATGCTTTTTTTCTGAAATGTTTCTGGAGTTTGGAGAGAGGAAGACTCCAAAACGAATACGGACACTTTCATTGGATGAAGTTTCTAATTGTAATATTGCTTCAGAAATTTAGATTCTGAAAGGTATAACTGTATTTGATATGGTCTACTTTGACTGCACAGCAGAAGAGCAGGCGTGCCCCAGTGATTTTGTAAGTGGGACAGAAGGCAGGTTTGGTTCAGTTAGTAATAACTTTTATTTCATGATTGCAGTAAAGATTTTTTCTGTTGATTTTACTTGCTATATTTGTTCCGATGAGAAAGGCTCCCTATTTACTTGGTTTCTAGCATACTATTTTTCTTTTTAATAACTGTTTCTCGCAGCCTGAGGTGGGTAATTTCTATTTAATGCAGCATTGCTGCTTCCCGGCTTCAGTTTCCACGGTTTCCGCATGCCACCAACCACATATCTGGGCCGGGTGATTATGAGAAGCAGTGTGCACATACTACATGCCTGCCCACACTGAGCGGCAAACAAGTGGCGTGGATCAAGTCCCCTCGTGACTCCCCGGCTGCACTGCACATATGCTTTAATTTCAGCCGTCTGTCTGATAGGCAACCCTTCCCCGCAAGACATCAAAAAAGCCTTCACTTAATAAGCAGCAGGGGTAAAACATCCAGCACTTTCTGTGCGCCGCCTCTCGAAGCACGTACAAGCCTCTTTCTCAGATGTGATAAAGTAATCTGATGCTAGGCCCTGCCTGCCAGCTCAGCCTAAAGGGATTTCTTTCGGTGTCAGAACCTTTGGCAGGCGAGGGTCACTCTCTGTTCTTTTCCCTTTTTTGTAACAAAAGCTGAGAGATTTTTTTTTTCTTCTTGGCCTTGTGTATCGATACACTGTTGTTTCGCTGAGCACTCGGGATTTTTTTTTTATTTCAGCCCTTCTGAAACATTTTCATTAAGCAGAGAGGTCTGTGAAGCATGCAAACGGGGTCCGCCTGAGTAAAAATGCTAGGCCTCTTGCAAGAAAAAGGGGTCTGATTGAAATCAGCACAGTGTCTGGGGCTGTCATATCTCAGCGAAGACATAAAACACACGGAAACATCAATAAGCAACAAGCCTCTGACAGCTCGGAGACATTCCAGCTGACAAGAAGAGAAAGGGGGTAAGGTTAGGGCTCGCGGGGGATATTTAAAATGCCTAGCAGCCATCCGAAGTGTTGGCAGTCTGCAGAGAGAGGCCTAGAAGAGACAAGATAAAGTCTAAGAGGTTATCACCTGGTTCGAGATAGAACGCCTCACAGCGAGGCCAACAGGAGGTGACAGTGACATGCAAACTCGCCTTTTAATCATTATTTTAAACATGCATCAGAAATAACAGGCTGGGCTTACGTTGAGGTTACCCAGACAACATAAAGGCAGCCAGAGATAAAAAATAAAAAAAATGTTGAAAAAGAAAAAAGAGAATTCTGGGAGTTACAAAATCCTGCTTCTAGCTACCACTGTATGTACAGAAATCAAAAAGGATTAACAAGGTTTTTCTCATTTAATTTCCTGTACACCGGCAGCTTTTGTTAAGAGATCAGAGATATTTCTATTTATTGAATTTTTAATGTGATCTTTATTAAAAGACGGCACACATGGTTAGTTTGTTGTTTTTTTTCTTCTTCTTTTACGCGCATGGATATAGAAAAATCAAAGTGCAGCAATGAGCCGCTATTCTTTGATTGCAGTCCCTTTATATTATCAGGATCCGGATACCTATTTAAATAATAGTAATAAAAAAGCGACAGAGGACTGGGGCTCTATAAGTGATATTCATGCAGAGTGATCAATGAGGGGTTCGTTTTTTACCAATGAGCAACGTGCAGTCATCGAGAATCTAGGTGCCCTTGAAGCGCATTTGCGAAGACATCCTGATCGGAGTGAGGCAGAATGGATTTCTACTTTAAATCTAATTGCTGTGGTAGGACTGTCATTGAGTTCACCGCAGAGAAGGTGGCTCTTGTGGGGCAGCCAATGAGGACTGCACCGCACCAACTCGTGTCAATTTCAAGATCCCGAGAGGAAGCGCGCAGAAGAGGAAATGAGATTCCAGCAGGGCTCTTCGACCAGCTGCATTTCAAGGTCTGTTGAGTGAAAGCTGACATTGCCAGTCTGCATGGATCAGACAAGAAAGGGCCACATATAGCCCATTAATATAGAACGTTTACACATGCACGTTAGTCAGTCTAAAAGCACACTGTTGTCTCAGTAGAGTTCTAGAAACCAGAAAAACTACTGCAATAGGGCTAGAGGTTCAACTGTTTTGCAATTTGTTTTTTGCATTTTTATATAGAAAAACTCGACCCGACATGAGCACCGGTTACATTATACAAGGACACACTCATTTGTGGTAAGCACGGGGAGATTAAGTGATTTGCCCCGAATCACAGTATGTTGAGCGGAGGACGATTTGCCCAGAATCACAGGATGTTGAGCCGATGCTGAGACTCGAACCTGGTTCCCCAGTTTCAAGGTCGGCGCTCTGCCCTTAGCCACATCCTCTCGCAATTAACAACACATATGACAAATATAACTGTCAGATTTTGCTGTACATGTGGTAGATCGACTAGGATGTCCATTACCTCCAACAAAACAGCTATTCAATGCAAAAACAATTATTGTTGGATAGAAAGAACTTCAACTGCTGTCAAACTGACAACAGATCCTGTTTTTATAGTCACATTTTTGCTTAACTCAATGTAAAGAGTTCATGGTTAGGTGAGAATAACAGGATACCATTTTTCTTCCTGTCTTGTAGATAGTACGGCTTTGTTACTAGTCTTTGGTTAATAGAAAGAAGCACATTTAGTAAAGCCATGTATAAGACAATGCAAGCTAGGTGCTTGCCTTAGAGCACCACAACGAGGAAAGTCGTCCCTGTGTCTGAACTGTTAATCAGGAAGCTTTATCCTTTCTGTTTGTTTACTTCTGCCTGTCTGGTGTAGTGTGTCCATGTTGTTCTCTCTTTAAGCGTAAGTTTTGAGGCGGCTGCGAGAGGTCTCCCACTTATCTCCACAGCAGAAGATTGAGTGAGGTTTCTGTATCGCTGACCAGTCATCACCAGTTCCAGGTTGAGTAGGGATGATGAGACATGCCTTTGGTTTAAGGAATTCAGGGTGCTTTTGGGTGCAGTGAACAGAGCACTTCCAGAATTCTGAGGCCAGGATGAGTCTCCCTGGGATGGAGGACTGGCATCGATTTCACTTTCTGAAGCCCTCTTACCACTAGATGTAGGCAAAGCACCCATCCTTTGACTGTTCCTCACAGTCATACACGGAGTTGTTAATCACACTCTGAAAAAAGGGAAGAGAGGAAAAAACCTTCCCTAGTCCTCCCTCAACAATGTTAAACCACACACATAAAGAAGGGAAGGCTTTTGAATTCAATTATCTGTGTTAGGGGAAAACCCTTGGGGTTTTTAGTACTGCCCTCACTCGTTAGATGGTGGCATGCTTCATCATAGGGCTGCTTCTACACCCTGCTGCAGGCCAACATACAGGGTGGAGCGCAAACATTTTTTTGAAAAAACTCTTGGGATCCATTTATGCAGAGGCAATGAGTTTAGGTTAAACCTATCTAGTTGGGTACCCTCTATATTACTTTATTCTTGGGTCCTTCCTGATAGGGTTAAAAAATGTATATTGCGGGTGTACTTAGGGAATTAAGGTCCCTGTCACCCTCTCTGCTTCATATCAACATGCTTCTTGCCAATGTTTCTAGCCTCCGAGGGGTCAATGGCATTCCTCACGATATAGATCCCGTATTATACCTCCCAACTAATTATATTCTAGGTCAGGGTTATATCGTATACTTAACTGTTCTGTTATAGTAACACCTCGGGAATTTCCTATGGTAAAAATAAAAATCAGCTTTAGTTTCTTTACATATGAGTTACTCCTCAGTACATATATGGGTTAACACACCATGCCAATTGTGTGCTACCCCTTCTATTAGTTCTCCCCACTTTGTATCTTTCATACATCCACTTATGCGAGTTCTGTGTTATTACTTCACTCTCACACTGCACTCCGTCTGTGATGGCATTGTGACACAATTGTACTTATTTGCAAATACTTATACTAATCACCCTCGTTGTCATGCAGCCCATGTTATTTCATATTGAGCTGTAGTGTCCCTTACCTAAGTTTCATATATTCACTCCGGAAGTCAGGGAGAGAGTGGGACGTCGTCCTATTGTCACACTCTAAGGAAGGAAACATGATATATTTTAGTTATTTAAGTGTTTTTATAGGTAGGTCCTCTTGGTTTCAACGGAGTACTTCGTAGCCAATGTTGGGTTACACCGCATCAAAGTTTGTACTCCTCTGGCGTTCCCCGTATGTTTCAATTTATAATTACATCGTAATTATTTTCTCATCTGTGTTTAGATAATACGATATGATTTACTCATATGATCTACCCTTGTAGCGTTAAGATATCTGTCCCCCACAGCAATATACTCACTGCGTCAAGGATCGATCGTTGCCCAATCGGACCTCTCTTCTCCCTGTGCCGGCATTTCTCTTCCCGTCGGACACCCTTAAAAACAGAGTTCCATTTCCGGGTCAGTACCCTTCATGTGACCGTGATGTCACTGCGATGGTCTCCTTCTCCCTCATGGAGGCGGGGTTCTGAAGAACTTAGTTCCACCATCGTGGAACATGTTTTTTTGTTATTTATTATCATACTAGTGATGCCACCTATGTAGTTTATATTGGCCGAATGTTTAGTATAAATCATTTCTTTCTGAGTATTATCCCCTGTCGGTTAAACGGGGAGTGGTGCTATTGGTATTTCATTTTAGGTGCACTACAGTTCAAAAGTAGTGAACATTGATGCATCTCTCTGTGCTCAGTAAGGTGTTTATATGTACACATAGATAGCACTATAGGTGGTAAGATAAAAGCCTTTCTACTAATCGCAGTTACAACGTGTAGTGTGAATATCTATGTATGTATATATGCATATATATATATACCAATAAGTATGTATATACATACAGGAGTTCAAGTATGTTTAATCTTTGACATCGTGGTGTTATTATTCTAGGTTGTTGAGGTGATGCCACGGAATTGCATCATTTAATCTTTGATTGTCACATCTCACTCTGTGCACCCATCTTTGTTCACGTCTGAAGAGAGATGCTTTTATATCTGTCACACTATTAGGGATAAAAGGTTTGTCTATCACGACCCACTTAATATCTCTCTCTGAATGATTTTGTTCCAGATAATGTGTTGTTAATTTAGATATGTTTCTTTTGCATCTAATATTGCTCATGTGTTCCATGATCCGGATTTTCACTCGTCTCGTTGTCATGCCCACATAAAAATTGTTGCAAGGACACTTGATGAGATATATCACGTTTTCTGAATTGCAATTCGTATGCTTATTAAGAATCCATGGAGACCTTAAACCCAGGTCTACAGTTTTCACATTTTCTGTCAGAGGGCATGCTTTTCATGTACCACATGCATAATGTCCCTTTATTGGAGGTAAGTGCCACAAATTCGGTACACTGTCTGGTCTCCTCTGTAAAGGTTTGGTGTGTATGAGAGAGTCCCTGAGACTTGCACTTTTTCTAAAGGCAAACAATGGTTTATCCAGGTTTAGTCCCCAATGAGTTGAGAATCCGCCAATTGCTGTTCACTATTTTCTTTACAAAATTTGAGGTGGTACTGAAAGAGTGACACAGATGTTTTCATCTACATCTTGTTTAGCGTGGGTCTCCAATAGGGATTCCCTGTTGTTGTTCCTTGCTCGCTTCCTTGCATTCTTGATCACACGTCTAGGGTAGTTCCGTGCTTCTAGTTTGGCGCTCAGTTCTTTTGCTTCTTCATCAAAGTCATCAGTCTCTGTGCAGTTTCTCCTAATCCTAAGGAACTGTCCACAGGGTAGGTTTTCTTTCAAGGCTTTGGGATGAAAGCTTTCAAATAACAATAATTTGTTTTTATCTGTAGGTTTGTGGTATAAGCCACTTACCAGCTTCCCCTCCTTTGGTTTTATTACTAAGTCTAGGAAAGGCAAAGACTCAGTCGTTATTGTGGATGTAAAGAATTGAAAGGAGTTTCTACTGTTCAGCCATCTCAGGAATTCCTCCAAAGAGTCTCTGTCTCCCCTTCAGAATTTGAAGATGAACATATCTACTCAACAACGCTCTATTCACAATCAATAAAAATTTGGCGCTGTTATATTGACGACGTCTTTCTAATCCGGAGGGGAGACAGAGACTCTTTGAAGAAATTCCTGAGATGGCTGAACAGTAGAAACTCCTTTCTATTCTTTACCTCCACAGCATCTTCCTGGACAGCTTTGGCATTACAGCTAGTTTTGTTAGAGTAGGTTAGTGCAAGTATCTTAATAACCACTCCAACTTGGCTTCCCTAACTAACACACGTACTCAGATTGTTTTCCAGATCTATTCTAATCAAGCCTTTCAAGCGAGACAAAGCTACATTCTCACAATCACATAGATAATTGACGAAATTAATATAATTTAAAGGGAATAGTTGTAATAATCCAAATTCTAATCTCATCCTTGCCAACTGTGTACCAAGACGTAACTTAAGAAATTGTTGTATAATTTTCTTAAACATAGAATTTATTCTCTCAATCTTTTGTTTCATTAAAACTATAGCTCCACATAAAAAAAACAGAGTTTTTCATATCTGGGTTAACGTGTGACCCATTGAACCCCCCATATAAATGTGCAAAACACGCTATAGTTCTAGCCGTTGTCAGTACTCTATTCTTAATCCATTCTAAGTGCGAAGACAAGGATAATTTTGGATCAACAATAACCCCTAAGTAAGTATATTCTGTCACTTGCTCAATTGGATGCTCAACTTGCCACTTAAATCCACCTTTTGGGTTTCCGATTGACATGATCTTGGTTTATTATAATTAATAAAGAGGCCAATCTCCGAACAAAAATCTCCTAGTCTGCAAACCATTATGAGATTTTTTATATATTAAAACCAAGTCATCAGCATATATTAAGGGCAAAATTGACCTTTTACTGAATTTGGTGGATCACCATCTTCTTTGTTGAGAATTGGAGTCAAATCTGCAATATACGGTGCAAATAATATTGGTGCCAGAATGCACCCTTGTTTAAGACCATTATAGGTTTTGATTTTTGGAGATAATCCTAGCCCCTGTGTTAATTTGACTTGTACCCATGTAGCCAAGTAAAGTTCTATTAATAAGTGTATGATGGAAACATCTGTACCCCACTTTAATATTTTGTCCACATCTTGTGTCTTAAGACTTTATCAAATGCAGAGGAAAAATCCACAAAACACACAAAACGATTAGACTGTTTTACAGTTAAAGGGGCTGATTACGATGGCGGGCGGAAGCACATCCGCGGTGCTGCCTGTGGCGGAAAATGCCCTTTTCCGCCCTCCATCGGCAGTCCTTGCGTCCGCCGTATTACGATGGGCAAAGATAGCCCATTTCCCTTTCGCTGCGGTGTTTCAGGATCCGCCAGAAATCCCCTTCCGCAGCGGTGGCGGACGGAGCCAAAATGGAGGGACCGCCGTGCGGAATGCGGTTACGACCACCGGTTGTATTACGATGCCACAAACAGCCCATCACACTGCTGCGGAGAATCCGGCCATTCGGGGTTGGCGGTGGCATTACTGCGGATAGCTCCATGTGTTCCAGACCGCTGAGGAAACGGCGGTCTTTGGCCTTTCCGCAGCAAATCCAACCGCCGCAGTCGGATTTTCAGCTTTTCCGCCGCTGAATCCTGGAATCCGACCACCGCGGTAGGGAGTTTCTGGCGGTGCATCCTAATCTGGCCGGTAGTTTTGCCGCAGTACCTGCGGGCGGAAATTTCCCGCTAGCACGGCGGTTGGTATGCTTTTCCGCCCGCCATCGTAATGAGCCCCAAAGTTTGCTGGACTAACATGATTAATAGCACTAAATTGTCAAAGGTTGAACAATTTGATTTAAAGGCATTTTGATTTATCAGGATAAGGGCCTCTTATCCTCTGCCTATGATGTTAAAAAAAGGACAGAAGATGTTTTGCAACATGCAATAAGATGGTAGCTAGTCGTCTCAGACTTCGTCCCTTTTTTATGAATTGGCTGTAAGTAGGAGCCTTTCCTAGATGGTAACACTTGGCCATAAAAATGGATTGATTCAATTATAATACCAGATCATTACTCCAATTTATTAGATCTTTTTTTAGACTACATTTGGCCCGCAGTCCTGGATTCTGTACTGTTTCTTATTAAAAGTTCTACTGATTTTGATGTAGTAATGTAGGGTTTATAATTCATATTCGTTAGGCCGGCCATTATAGGTTCACAGCTTTTTTCATATAGTGTGGTTATAAATTCTTTCTATTTAGTACATGGGATATGATAATCTGCTCTATACTTATGTTGTTGTACGCCTGTCTCTATTAATGACCCACATTTATGACTATTGCCCTTTTTCAATGCTGACTGTAGGGCTAACCAATTTCCTGAAAATCTCTTTTTTTATTTGAGCAAATCTTTTCCTGTACTCATGCTTTAGTATTTTTATACTCTCCGTGTGAATATTTTTTTTATTACTGTTCTTAGTTTTTCCTATTTTGTCTTTTTCACTACATATTAATTTATCCATGTGACTCTTTATGCATTCCTTCATTTGTGAATGTGACTGCCTAGAATACAAAGTTTCACACATCTTCCCATAAGGTTTCCCAATCAGCCCACCAGCATTAATTTGGTGTAGCTGACTGTACTATTATTCTCATTGCCTCAATTATTTTGTTATCTGCTCAGATCATGGTTAGCTGATAGGTCATTATTCCATGCTATTCTTGGTTTTATCTTTTCACTACACTCATCACTCTGCCTTCCTTTTGAAAGTATACTAACTTCCACAAATGCTCCGTGGATCATGGTCATTCTCTGGTCATCTAAGAATTTGAAACTCAAAGCATACATGAAAGTTAGATATATGTATCACAGTGTAATCGATGATTGTTTTATTTCCTCCTGCCCGAAATGTATATTCTGCTGGTTGATCGGCCCTTAGTCTTCCATGCAGCTGTCGATAAATTAACAAGGTGTTATACATTGGTCTTCCTCTATAAAATGTGCAAATTTCCTGACTATATGTTGTGGAGTATTAAACAAATCATCCTGCTCCTCAAACTTCTTGTTTTTCTTACTCGTAAATACATTTAGATTAAAATCCCCTTCTAGAAAGAGAAAAGTTGAAGATGAATCCTCTATCACAGACTCAAGGGCATATGTACAAGCCCCTATCGCCACCACAACACCACTTTTTACGAGGTTGTGGTGGCGATAGGGGCATTGCCTTATTTACAAGGCAGCGTTAAGCCACTTAATGTGGCTTAACGCTGCCTTGTAATTAAGGCCCCCTTTCACGATATACTGAGCGTGAAAGGGGTGGGCAGTGGGTGTTGAGGTGGGCATTCCACCGCAACACCCATTGATTTTGACGCTGCCACCTATTTACAAGGGCAGCGTAAATAGGAGGCAGCACCAAAATTAAGACCAGGGAAAACCTGGTCTTAAGTTGGCAAAACGAGGAGAAATGCATTATTTCTCCTCGTTTTTGCTTTTTTCATGTGTGCTGCCTTGTGCAGCACACATGGAAAAAGCAAAATGCCTTGGATTGTTTATGTACAGGTAGGTCCCCCTTCCAGTACATAAACAATCTTTAAAAAGAAATGCAATTTTGTGACTTCCATAGAAGTGACAAAATGGCATTTAAAGATTGTTTATGTACAGGAAGGAGGACCTTCCTGTACATAAACAATCTTTCCCCTGCACGCAGACACCCTTGCACTATGGTGCAAGGGTGCCTGCGTTGGCGCTACACTGCTAAGTGTAGCGCCAGCGCAGGGGGAAACGCAATGCTGCACCATATTGTTGTAAATATGGTGCAGCCTTGCGTTTCTGAAGTGGTAGAGTGAGGCGTTAAGCCATGACGGCTAACGCCTCACTCCGCCACTTCCTTGAACAGATGCCCCTCAGTGTCTAGGATAAATTGCTGTGTTTGCTGTTTATCATCAGTCAAATGGGGCGGAATATATATATTCACCACTGTGAGCACTTTTTTGTTTTTAAATTATAACTCCATAACCAGAAAATACTTGGTCCTCTCAAAGGTTTTCAAATGAATCACTTCCAAGTAATTTCTTATTAAAGTGGCAAGCCTTCCCCTGATAGACTTCTTTGCTGGACAGTCACATATGCTAAACAATTTAGCATTGGTTCAAAAAAATTAAGAAGGTCTGACCCATTTGTTTTAATTTGTCTATTAAGCCCTGCTATGTTCCATGTACAAATTTCAAGGTGCTCAGTCCCAGGTCTTTTGGAACAGTGTCTCTGTCAGCTAGATGTTCGATCACTCAATGGTTCTTCTGTGGAATTTCTTCATGTTGGGTATTGACTCTAATCTACTATCTCTAAATGTAAGTAAATGTAAGTCCGTTTTTATATACCGCAGCTACTCACCCTTACGGGTCTGAAGGCGCTGGGGGCCGGAGTGGAAATTAAGTGAGCTATTGCCCAGAGTCACATGGTGCTGAGCTGAGCTGCCGCCGGAGCCGGGGATCGAACTGTGAACCTGTGCTCCGAAGTCAGCTGCCCTGGCCGCTGCACCACACCTCTCCAGAGGTCTAGAGCACAAATGACTTCTCTGGCCGTCAGACGTTCTTTATTTATTTTTCTTTCAAATTTTTCACCTTGTGACTTAAGCCCTTTTCGTTATACAGTTCTTCTTCCAGGGCGTCATAACAGGGTCTTACTTGCATGACAGGGTTTTTATTAGATCGTACAGAGTTTCACAGAATTTCCGGACACCTCTCCTGTTTAACGGCTTTCAGTGTATTTCCCCATTCTTTGAGGATAAGTCCTTTCGATGAGACCAAATTTTCAATTTCTTGTGTTCTCCATGTTGTACATGTAAATTCATTTGGAGCGATTAAATTCTGTTTAAATTCTATACTCAATAATTCTCTCGATCTAAGGTCTTTCAAATCATCAAATCCAGCGAGTAATGTTAATATATCTTGTCTATTTAAAACATCATGTTTGCCTTCAGGATAATATTGAGAGCCAGAAATCAGTTTGCTTATTAACATTTGAGTCTTTGATTATTGAATTTACTTCTTCACTTGTGTTGGCCCCGTACTTTAATTCAGTCTGATTTTGAATCAGAGAGAGCTTTCTCATATCCACCTAAGAATTCATCGGTGTTATATTCTGGGCATGCAACCGCAATATTATTGTTGAGGGGGAAGTATGCATTGCCCCTTGATGCACCTCTACTTACTGAAATGTTTTTCTTATATCTTCATTCTTTTCATCGGCTTCGATTTGTGACCCAATTTTTAAATTGTTAACTATATCTTTATTCCCTGTGGCAATTTCTATTAATATTGCGTTACTACTCGCTCTCGAGTCATTTCTGGATACAGTCAGTGGTGCACCCCTTGATAGTACTCTAGCTTGATAAGTCATCAAGGCCTGGAGATTTTCATTAGTTGTTGTTATATCCTAATCATTTTCGGATGTCAGTATTACTCCGTCCTTTTCAGACATGGAAGAGGAGGAAGTATAAGAGTCCTCCCTCCCCTATTATATTTATGGGACTGCTAACACTATCCGCAATTCTCTCTTCCTTTTTTCTGGCTCACCCTTGTTCTGGTGCTTTGTTCCAAATATTGGAAACAATTTCTCACTTTCGCTGTTTCAACCCAACCCAATGTTTGTTTTGTTATTTCTTTTGTTTACTTTTCTCAATTTTTTTAATCCTTGCTTACTTATGACTTTTTCGAATCCTTTTTCATCCTTGTCATCCATCAACTTTGTGCATTCATCAATCAATCAATCAATCATGTCACTTATAAAGTGCACTACATACCCGCGAGGGTCTCAAGGCGCTGGGGGAAGAGGGGGGTGGTGCTGCTACTGATCGAAGAGCCAGGTCTTGAGGAGTCTTCTGAAGGCCAGTAGGTCTTGGGTCTGCCGAAGGTTGGTGGGGAGGGTGTTCCAGGTCTTGGCGGCGAGGTGGGAGAAGGATCTGCCACCGGCGGTCGTTTTCCGGATGCGGGGGACTGTGGCGAGGGCGAGACTGGTGGAGCGGAGCTGGCGGGTGGGGGTGTAGAAGCTGAGTCGTCTGTTGAGGTAGGCTGGTCCGGAGTTGTGGAGTGCTTTGTGTGCGTGGGTGAGGAGCTTGAAGGTTATCCTCTTGTTGACAGGGAGCCAGTGCAGGTCTCTCAGGTGGGGTGTGATGTGGCTGCGTCGGGGATGTCGAGGATAAGACGTGCAGAGGCGTTCTGGATGCGTTGCAGCCGTCTCAGGAGCTTAGCCGTCGTTCCTGCGTAGAGGGCGTTTCCGTAGTCCAGCCTGCTGGTGACGAGGGCCTGGGTGACTGTTTTTCTTGTTTCGGTGGGGATCCACTTGAAGATCCTGCGGAGCATTCGGAGGGTGTTGAAGCAGAATGAGGAAACGGCGTTGACCTGCTTAGTCATGGAGAGGGTGGGGTCGAGGATGACCCCTAGGTTGCGTGCGTGGTCGGTGGGTGTCGGGGCTGTTCCCAGTGATGTCGGCCACCAGGAGTCGTCCCATGCTGAAGGGGTTGGAACCAAGGATGAGGACCTCCGTCTTGTCCGGAGTTCAGCTTCAGGCGGCTGGTACTCATCCATTCGGCGACGGCCTTCATTCCTTCGTGGAGGTGGGCTTTGGCGGTGTGAGGGTCTTTGGTGAGGGAGAGGATCAGCTGGGTGTCGTCGGCGTAGGAGATGATGTTGAGGTTGTGCTGTCGGGCGACGTGGGCGAGGGTGCCATGTAGATGTTGAACAGCGTTGGGCTGAGGGAGGAGCCTTGGGGTACGCCGCAGATGATCTTGGTGGCTTTGGATCGGAAGGGGGCGAGGCGGACGCTTTGTGTTCTGCCGGAGAGGAAGGATGTGGTCCAGTCCAGGGCCTTCTCTTGGATCCCGGCGTCGTGAAGGCGTGTTCGTAGTGTGTGGTGGCAGACCGTGTCGAAGGCGGCTGATAGGTCCAGGAGGATGAGGGCTGCTGTTTCTCCGTTGTCTAGCAGGGTCCTGATGTCATCGGTGGCGGCGATGAGGGCGGTTTCGGTGCTGTGGTTGCTGCGGAAGCCGGACTGGGAAGGGTCCAGGATGTTGTTCTCCTCGAGGTAGCGGGTCATTTGTTTGTTGACGATTTTCTCGGTGACCTTCGCGGGGAACGGGAGCAGAGAGATGGGTCGGAAGTTCTTGAGGTCCTTGGGGTCTGCCTTGGGTTTCTTGAGTAAGGCGGTGATCTCGGCGTGCTTCCAGCTTTCCGGGAAGGTTGCTGTCTCGAAGGAGATGTTGATTATTTTCCGGAGATGGGGCGCGATGGCTGTACTGGCTTTGTTGAAGACGTGGTGAGGGCACGAGGTCTAGCGGTGAGCCGGAGTGGATGGTGTTCATGATCTCGCTGGTCTCCTCGTCGTTGATGTTGGTCCAGGAGAGCAGGCGGTTGGTGGTTGTGGGGGCAGTGGTCTCGGTGGTTGCCGGGGCGGTCGTGGTGTTGAAGCTGTCGTGGATGTCGGCGATTTTGCAGTGGAAGAAGGTGGCCAGTGAGTAGCACAGGTCTCGCGACGGCGGGATGTCGTTGGTGTTGGAGCTGGGGTTGGAGAGTTCCTTCACGATGTTGAAGAGCTCTTTGCTGTTGTGTGCGTTGTTGTCTAGGCGGTCTTTGAGTGAGGCCCTTTTGGCGGATCTGATGAGGTGATGGTGACTGCGGGTGGCGCTCTTGTGGGCGGCGTAGCTGTCCGCTGTCCGTTCGTGGAGCCAGATCTTCTCCAGTTTTCGGCATGTTCGTTTGGAGGCCTGGAGGTCTTCGGTGAACCAGGTGGCTTTCTTGCTGGTGTGGCTGTTGGGCGGATTCTTGAGCGGGGCGAGGTGTTGGCGCAGTCGTCGATCCACTGTCTGAGGTTGCGGACGGCGGTGTCGGGGTCGGAGGGTTCGGCGGGTGGGCTCAGGGCGAGGTTGTGGTTAGCTGGTCTTCGGTGACTCTGCTCCAGCAGCGGCGAGGCATTTGTTCGGTGCGGTGTTGCGTGGTGGGCTTCCTGTAGGTGAAGTGGATGCAGTGGTGGTCAGTCCAGTGGGGTTCGGAGATGTGGTTGAAGGAGACGTGTGGGCTTGCGGAAAAGATGGAGTCTAGCGTGTGGCCGGCGGCGTGGGTGGGTGTAGTCACGAGCTGTCTGAGTCCGAGGGTGGCGAGGTTGTCGATCAGGGTGGTGGAGTTGTTGTCCTTGTTGTTCTCGAGGTGGAAGTTCAGGTCCCCGAGGAGGATGTAGTCCGTGGAGGCGATGGCGTGTGTGCTGACGAAGTCAGCGATAGAATCGCTGAACTGTGGTCAGGGTCCGGGGGGTCTGTAGATGAGGGTTCCTCTGAGGGTGGTGTTGGGATCGGTGTGGATCTGGAAGTGCATGTGTTCGGTGGTGCTGAGGGTGTCGTCGGTGTTGATTGAGACTCTGAGGGTGTTCCTGTGGACGATGGCGATGCCTCCTCCGAATCCGTTGGTGCGGTCCCTGCGGGTGATCTTGTAGCCATCAGGGATGGCAATGGCGATGTCGGGGGCTGAAGCGGGATTCAGCCAGGTCTCCGTCAGGAATGCGACGTCTGGGGAGGTTGAGTCGAGAAGGTCCCAGAGTTCGATTGCGTGTTTGCGGGCGGAGCGGGTGTTGAGGAGGATGCATCTGAGGTAGTTGGGTTCTTTCCTGGGCGGTGGTTTGGCAGGGCGGGTGCTGGCGAAGCTGCAGTTCCGGCAGGTGAAGGGCCCTTGGGTGCGCTTCGGGGTGGCCAGGTAGCAGGCGTGATCTTTTCCGGGGTTGAGTGCGTAGATGGTGCTGGCGTCGTATCGGCGTCTGTTGATGTGGCGGGCGCGGGGGATGCCCGGGCCAGGGGTTCTGGCGCTGGGCGCGGTCCCGGCGCGGACGGGCGCAGACAGGCTTGCCTTAGGCGCGCCTGTGGCGCGCCAGCAGCGCGCCCGCTGCGCACGTCCGCTGCGCGGCCGCACAGCGGCCGCCCAGCGGCCGCCATAAATGGGGAGGTGGGAGGGAGGAGCAGGGAATGGGGCAGCGAATGGACAGTGAGGGGGCGGGGCCGCAGGGGTGCAGCGGCGGGAAACAGGCACAGAAAGGAACTGGCTGCTTCTTCAGTCTCATTCAGACTAACCTCTACTTCACCACTTTTTACTTCAGGTATATCCTCTTTATTATTTTCATCCTGTGATTTGTTATTAGGAAATTTAACATGGTTAGTAGTTATTTGGGTGTCCATTCCCCTTTTTGGTTTAGGTTGTCCTGAGAACTTAATATCATTGGTCAGGAGATCACTTCCATTTGCTCTTTACTGTGTCTGATTTTCGGAACTTTCGCACCAGCTCTTACCGTTTGAGTAAGTTGTGTCCCTAACTTAAAAGGGAGTAGATGTAATAGATCAATAATGTCCTCTTTTCTCAGAAGGGGCTTAAGATTTTCCATTAAATGTTGCAACCCAGACATGGATCGATGAGTAGATGATTCAGTCAGAACATTTATATCTTTGGACATAACTGTGAGGGCCACTGTTTGTTTATTCAGTGTCAGTGATTGTTCTATTATGGTTTCTGAACATTTTCTGAGGGTATCACTTATGGCTCCCATTGTAGTCAAAACAAGGACAGCTGGTGGGGTATTGGCCTCCAAATCCTCATCACTGTTAGAAACATTAATTGCTTTCTGAAATGTGTATGAATTGGTTGCATCCCTTAGGTCCATCATGTTATCTATTTCCACCAGAATGCCTGATCAATCTAATGAGTTGTTGGAGGTGTTCTTCATACTGTACGACATTGACAAGTCCCCCCTTAGTTCTCTGCCATAAACAGTCTGTTTCAAAATGTGGCAGTATTCTTTGCTCATTATCTCCTGCCTGATTAATCTGAGCCTTGGTGCTTATGACATGATTTGCTGAGTATGAACCTCTAGACATGTATCCTTCTTCCCTCTTCATATCTCTATTTACATCACAGCCTGGGGTAAGGGAATCCCTTTCAGTGTGCTCCTTAATTGAGTTCTAGCTTGAAGTGCAAAGCAGTCCGTAATTGAGGTTTGTTTTATAGCTTTATAAGCTGATTCTACCCTATTAGCCCTTATTATTCAAGCTTATTGGTAATTGCATCACTTGACCTATACTGTCCATGCCTTCTTCATTGTTTACAGTGTTCATCAGGTTTGTTTTTTCTTCTTGTATCTGCTCCACCAGGCCTTCTTTTTGTGATTTCATCTTTGTGATTTCACTCTTTTGCGCTTCATTTCAGATTCCATTGTATATCGCATATAGAAAACGTTTAGGACGTGGTGATCTAGAACACAACAAGAAATCTTGTAAATCCATGTCATCAGAAAGGAGAGATAAGTGTTGATAAAGTCAAATGTTGTGTACACTGTAGGTAGTAACCACTCCTGAGTGTTGTGTCTGCACATATGGAGGGTCTGGTCTGCTTGCTCTACAGCCCTTAGTGGTGTTTAAAAAATGTGCATGACAACCATTAGTGTCTATTGGCCACACTAACCACCCATCTGAACCTGAAAGTGAAGAATTATATGTCCCATTCTGTATCATGTTGTTGAGCTGTTACTCTGTGAAATTTGCAAAATGTTGCCAATTTTCAAAATGTTCAAAATAGGGAATGTTAAGTGTGTTCATGTCTTTAATTTTAGCCAAGCCCAGGCAGGTGGTTCACTGTACTGTCTAATTTGTCTCTAAACAAAGCCTCATTGCCCTGTACTTGCCAATTTCATGTTCCCACATTGATTTTACCTGAATGTTGGTTTTCCATAATTCATAGCCTTGTATGGACAGTTGGGAAATGAACAAATATGAATAGATTAATTGCGTTTGGGTCAGCATATTTTTCTTCATTGGGAAAGGAGTATGTTTATAATAATAAGAAACTAAGTCTAAAGGGTTGATACCAGAAAAATATGCAATCTTTTGCAGGTACATTTTTGAACTACCCACTAGTAGTGTTGTGCAATGTTCCCCTTTTGTATAATTGAAAACTGCTTGTGGAGTACTAGCTCTGTGTAAATAATGGTGTGCATAATGATGATAACAAAACATTTCACCAAAATTAGCAGAGCTTAGATATAAATCCTCAGTTCTGAATAATGTATAAGATTCTAGTTGGAAAATCATGCTTTTCACAGTGGTGACATCCCAGTCATCAGAAATACTACCAGGAGTAATAGCATCATCCATGGATACTTTAAATACATAAGTAATTTACAATGTTTATATATGACCAAAAATATCAAATGGGACCTTGTCCCAAACAGTTCTATCAGGTACAGGAAATGCAGAAATGTTCACAAGTGACAGGTCTTTTGGAACTTTATGTGAAGAAGAATGAGGCTTCAGTACTCCATCTACCAGTTGAACAGCAGAGCATTCTGGGAGATAATGTCCATTAAGGAGCAAAAAGAAAAATGTCAGCAAGGTCACCAGAGGCAGTCTGTGCAGAAACAGGGACCTCACGGGGTAAAGTAGAACTGGTTGGTACCTTCAAAGGTGGTTGATAATAAACATCTACGTTGTTGCGAATTGCAGTTGACGACTGTGAATTCACATATGGTGTGTTTACTGTGTTAGCAGTAGTAACATGAAGTAGTAGAACTTCAGTATCTGACATCCCCTGCCGGAGAGTAGTAATTTCAGTATTATGTGAGAGAGACAGGTAGATACCCAGGAGCCCTTGTTGCTAATTGTGTAGGACTGGCTAGGTGGTGTGGTTTGATCAGGTCGATGGACACAAAGCTTTTGTTTCTACAACCTGCAAGAGGTGGCAAAATCACAGTTCTGGTAACTGCAATGCCAAAGACTGGCACTGGTGCTCTGTATAATGGGCAAATTCTTATTTTCTGTAATCTTCTCTCGAATTAGATCCCCAATTTTAGGAATCCAGACAGGAGTTGCTGTTTGCTCCATCACTTATTCAGTGGCAGAATGTTTAATAGTTTCACTTGAGCACTCATCTCGAAATTCTTGTCGTTCCTGTAAGACAAAGAAACATTCATTGATGTCAAAGGTGTATCTGCCACCATTGTGCCAGGATTATCAAGGTCTGAAACGTACATCTGGATGCCGAATAGGACCTCGTAGGGGGTCCGGCTGCCCAGGGATCTTCTAGGCAGGGTATTTAAAGCTCTCTGGACTCCATACAAGTGATGGACCCAACTACGACCTGAACCTAATTCTCTAGAGGGAGGGCTAATCTGCTGATCTGGTGTCTTAACTTGAATAATTTCATTAGTTGTGCTCACAACCAGAAACTCTTGAAGATTCTGGTGAACTATCATGACCTCTGCTGCACTGTCTAGCAGTGTCAATGTCCACTCCTTATTCTAAAGTAGTGGTCTTAATATGTGTGGCATATTTAGTGGAAATACCTGCCACTTTCTTCTTTTTGAATTGGGTTTTTTACTGCTGAAGTTTCCCTTCCTTTTTTATTATGATATCAGACAAGCGTTGTGAGTCCTTTCTTGGTTTCACATACTCTTCTTGTCAGTGCTCTCATCATCCTCCTCTCTCCGAGTGTTTTTCGGGTGAGTACTGAAAGGAACAAAAAGGACATGTATCAGTATACTGATACCTATCAGGCTGTTTAATTGGATAATGGTTACGCAAGTTATAACGCTTTTCAGTGAACTCCGGTTGTGGAGATCCACCACATGTTTTTAATTTTTCTTTATTTTTTTGTTTATCCCAGCCTTTTTTGGATGACTCAGGTGCCTGTTTTGTATTATTGTTTTCAGAATTACCTTTAAGCTGTGACTTATTTGGTCTGGCTCCCAAATTACCTCGACCTATAGAGGTAAGGGTTTCAGGAAGAATTTTTGGTAGTTAGCGCTCCTGGTTCGTAATGGGAATGTGCACGAGGTGTTGGCGTACTGCCAAAGCTGCTGCCTCCCCTTTTATATTACTTAAAATAATTGCGGTGACTGTGGCATAATTGCCAATTAGTTTCATCCCCAAATCCAGGGCAGGGGCAGCCAGTACTTATTTTTAATCTGTTTTAGCACGTCCGGCAAAACAGCGATAGATGGTGTACCAACTGTTAAGGTATATGTTACAGCAAACACTGTGCCACAGGTGGCATATTCATCCACTGGAGGAACCATCCCTAATGATAGATAATTGCATTGATGGTTACTAGACTAATTGCAGGCACTGCTAAATGTGGCTGTGCAGCTTGAGCAGCCCTCACTGGGATTGCTGTTATTGTTTGCATAGCAAATTGTGTTAAATGTCTGAACAGTCTAACTAGACCTATGTGATGAGCATGTAGCTCTACAGCATTTAGTGGTGCTAATGTTGGATATGGTGTACAACAATTCTAGAACTGGCCTGGTTGCTCCCTCATTGCTGAGGGGACCAAGTCTTACATTATTTAGTGGATGTGGTAGGGTGCCTTGGAACCAATTCATATGTTCCTGAAATGTTAATGGTATTTCTAAGTTTTCATATTGTCTGTATTGGCCTGGTATTGAAGCTGCAGTGTATGTGTGAAATGTTTGTGTATTGGTATCTGCTGCAGGAAAAAATAACCCTTGAATAGATTACCTCTGTTTTGTAGGCTTCGTGAGCCTCAACTACCAAGGTAACAGCTCCCCCTGTAAGAGGGAGCCTTTGTTGTTGTAGTACCATTGCAGCTACAGCTTGTCTGCAATTAATAGAAATGACTGCTACTTGCACCATATTTAATGAATGGAATTCAAGGAAGGGAAAAACTATAGTGGGGTGATCCTTTTAAAGGGTTCAAGCTTAAACAACCTCCAGACAAAAATAGGGGTTTTCTATTTAACTGAAGAGCACTAATCCCTAGACCATTGACGTCTCCTTATAGGGTGAATAGGGAACATGTAAGAATTACTCACGAGACCCATTAAATAAGTACCTAACCTAGAACGTTGGCAGAACCATGTCATACAGTTTATACGAATCAAGTAGGACTGAGCTGCAGTTATTAGTAGGATAAAGCAAAGCAATGTATCAGCATTACAAGAATGGTGAAAAAAATAAACAGTTCAGCCATTATAACATTACAGTGTGATTATGATTATATTTATACTCCTACCTATTACTACCTTAACTAGCAAGAACATAGTGGGAGTACTCTCTGCCAAATCTCTTGAGGCAACCCAACCCCTCATACCTGTGTACGATATATCTGGAAGCCGATCTAGTGTAGAGCAGGCTACCACCCTTTGTAGGATAAAGATTAGAGTCAGTAGGACTGCATCTCAGTCACCGGTACCGCATTCCAGGATAATCAGCAGAAGTGCTCCTCTGTCGAATTTATCTCAGAGGTGGTTTATATATTAAAAGCCCTGTTCCAATCGCTCTGTATCAAAGGTGCAGGGCTAATGTGATTCCAACTGGACAACTGAATGCAAGGGCATTGGGTTCAATGTTCCTTAGCCTTGGACAGAGTCTATGAATGACATGATAGAATGTTTATGAAGAAATGTGCTGTAAGCAGAAGAATTTCAAAGTATTTTATTGTGTAAGTGCAAGGCACTTAAAAAGTCACCATTTACAAAAAAATGTCCAGTTTAAACGTGTAACTTAAATGGAGACTTGTGCTTGGGCCCTGTTCAACCTCACAACAGTGTTACTCTATTCTGCACTGTGTTCTCTGTTTTGTGGCACTGAGTATAATACTTTTTCTGTTGTGTTCTGGAAAACACTTACCCCCACATGCATCAAACTAAAAACCAGTCGCAAACGGGCAGATTCGCAGAATCTGCCCCTTTGCGACCGGTACTCTTGCATTTGGGATGCATCATCCCAAATGCAAAAGATCGCAAATTGCGATTGCATTTAAGGAATCGCAAATTGCGATGCCTTGAATGCAATACAAGATGCCATTTAAAATAGCGATTTCGCTATTAGGGCCTGCTAATTACCTAAAAATTATACCTAATGGTAATTGGCGAAAACTTTGAAAACTGCACTAAAGTGCATTTTTCAAAGTTCCAGGTTACACACACACATGCCCTTGGGGCATGTGTGTGCGCCACATGTGTTCACATATCAATTTCAGGGGTGCCACAGGATGTCCTTTTGGAACCCTGGCACCCTTGAAATTGCATGCGCAATTTGCGAGTACCTATTAGGTACTCGCAAATTGCGCATGCTATTCCCATTCATTCCTATGGGCCTGTAGGCCCATAGGAATGAATGGGAAGCCATTCCTTAATTGCGACTACGTGAATTTGCGAGTCGCAATTAAGGAATGTTTAGGAATCGCTATTTTTTAGCGATTCCTACATGCATAGGCTTTTGCGATTCCTTAATTGCGATTCCTTAATATTCGCAATTAAGGAATCGCAAAAGCCTACCTTGATGCATGTGCCCCTCAGTAAAGTGTTGACTTAAACAAACAGAAACTCCCATACTTTCTAACCTGTGCCACACAACCATTCCATTAGCCAATAAACATTATTTGCTACATATAATGTGCATATATATTTTTCTGCTGTTTTATAAATGCAGATACAAAATACTAAAGTAAAGAATACAATTTGATGGAAGCACTAAACTAAATGTTGTGTTCTTTCATTCCAGCAATGAGAAAACAATTTTGTCTTGTGCTGTGCTTCACACAGTACAGTGTTCCTTCTTTTCACATTAATGGCCTGAATGCAGTGTATTCTCTATGCCCTAGGCAGAGGAGGTGTAGTACCAGAATATTGTGAAAGAATATGGTGCTACAAAAATGCTGTAGCAAAAATATAACTACAATATTACTATCAAGGTAAGTTATATAGGTACATAGAGGTTTCCTTTACGTAACTCCACTAATTGTACTTTGTTGATATGCATAGCTTCAAGTTACATAGATGTGGAGTTAAGAATAGTAACTTCATAAGTACCTACGTATGCTTCCCTTAACAATATTTTGGCAGTCAATATTTTTGCTACAATATTTTTTTAGCGCTTTACTTAAGTCCATAAAGATTTGAGGCACAACTTCAGATTACATTGATTTGTAGAGCTCTGATTAAAATGTTACTAACTCTCTGTAGTACTTTTGGAGAGGAGTAGATACACCTGACAGATGAAGGGGTGGCAGAGTACTTGCTGGCATATAATGTTGGTATCTCAGGTAACTATAACTGCTGAATTTCTATGGTTTTGTGCGTGTAAATTCTGAACCTAACTATAATGTCCCTGTAACATTTGGCTTTTTTCGTGCATTTCTAAGGTGTTTTGTATTTTATTTCCTATCTATAATGTCCCTGTAACCTTTGTTTTTTAAGTGAATTTCTATAGTTTTTTAAATCAATTTCTAACTATAATGTCCAAGTAAAATGTAGTTTTGTCAGTGAATTTCACAGTTTTTTTAAATATCGGTTGTACTACAATTTCACCTTTAAGTTTAATTTAGTAATACTATTTTTTACAACTATATAAATGTGGATGTGGGTGTGTGAGTAGTTGTGTGGGTGAGTGAGTGGTTTTGTGGGTCTGTGAATGGGTGTGTAAGTGGTTTTGTGGGTCTGTGAGTGGGTGTGTGAGTGGCTGTATGGGTGTATGAGTAGTTGAGTGGGTGTGTTAGTGAGGGTGTGAGTAGTCATGTGGGTGAGTGAGTGGGTATGTGAGTGGTTGTGTGGGTGGGTGTGTCAGTGGTTATGTGAGTGTTAGTGGATTTGTGAATGGTTGTGTGAGTGTGTAAGTGGTTGTGTAGGTCTGTGAGTGGCTGTATGAGTGTGAGTGGTTGCTTGGGTGTGTGAATAGTTGTGTGTGTGTGAGTGAGGGAGTGTGTGAGTGGTGGTGTGGGTGTGTAAGTGAGTGTGTGAGTGGCTGTGTGGGTCTGTGACTGGGTGTGTGAGTGGTTGTGTGGGTGTGTGATTAGGTGTGTGTTTGTGTGGGCCTATGAGTGGGTGTATGAGTGGCTCTATTTGTGTGTGAGTGGTTATGTGGGTATGTGAGTTGGGGTGTGAGTGGTTGTGTGGGTGTTTGAGTGTGTGAGTAGGTGTGTGGGTATGTGAGTGGTTGTCTGGGAATGTGAGTGGGTGTGTGACTGGTTGTGTGGGTCCGTTACTAAATGTGTGAGTGGTTGTATGGGTGTGAGTTGGTGTGTGTGGTTGCATGGGTGTGTGAGTGATTAAGTGGGTATGTCAGTGTTTGTGTTGGTGTGTGAGTAGGTGTGTGAGTGGTTATGTGGGTTTGTGAGTGGGTGTGTGAGTAGTTGTGTGGGTGAGTGAGTGTGTGTGTGAGTGAGTGGTTGTGTGGGTGGATGATAGGGTGTGTCAGTGGTTGTGTGGGTATGAGAGTGTTTGTGTGAGTGGGTGGGTGAATGGATGTGTGAGTGGATATGTGAGTGGCTGTGTGGATGTGTGACTGGGCGTGTGAGTGGTTGTGCGGTTGTGGGAGTGGGTGTGTGAATGGTTATGTGGGTCTGTGAGTGGGTATGTGAGTGGTTGTGTGGCAATGTGCGTGGGTGTGGTTGTGTGAGTGGATGTGTCAGTGGTTGTGTGAGTGTTAGTGGGTTTATTAGTGGTTGTGTAGATATGTGAGTGGTTGTGTAGGTGTGTGAATGGGTATGTGAGTGGTTGTGTGGGTGTGTGAGTGGCTGTTTGGATGTGTGAGTGGGTGTGTGAGTTGGTGTGTTTCTGTGAGTGGGAGTGTCAGTGGTTGCATGAGTGTGTTAGTGGGTTTATGAGTGGTTGTGTTGGTCTGTGAATCGGTGTGTGAGTAGTAATGTGGATCTATGAGTGGGTATGTGAGTGTATGTATGAATGTGTCGGTGGTTGAGTGGGTATTTGAGTAGTCATGTGCATGTGTAAGTAAGTGTGTGAGTGGTTGTGTGGGTGTGTGAGTGGTTGTGTGAGTGGTTGTGTGGGTCTGCGACTGGGTGTATGAGTGGTTGTGTGGATGTTTGAGTGAGTGTGTGTGTGGTTGTATGGGTGTGTGAGTGATTGTGTGGGTGTGTGAGTGGTTGTGTGGGTCTATGACTGGGTGCGTGAGTGGTTGTGCAGATGTGTGAGTAGATGTGTGAGTGGTTGTATGAGTCTTTGAGTGGGTGTATGAGGTGCTATGTGGGTCTGTGAATAGGTATGTGAGTGGTTTTGTGGGGGTGTGAGTGGCTGTATAAGAGTATGAGTGGTTGAGTGGGTGTGTGAGTAGGAGTGCGAGTGGTCATATGGGTGTGTGAGTGAGTGTGTGAGTGGTTGTCTGGAAGGGTGATTGGGTGTGTGAGTGGTTGTGTGGGTCTGTGAATAGGTATGTGAGTGGGTGTTGTGAGGGTTTGTGGCTGTGTGAGTAGCTGTATGGGTGGGTGTGTATGAGTGGTTGTATGGGTGTGTGCATGATTGTGTGGGTCTGTGAGTGCGTGTGAGTGGTTGTGTGGGTGGTTTGTGAAAAATTGTGTCAGTGTGTGAGTGAGTGTGTGAGTGGGTGTGCAGGCTTGTGAGTGGTTGTGTGGGTATATGAGTGGGTGTGTGGACATGTGAGTGGTTGTGTGGGTATGTGATTGGGTGTGTGTGTGGTTGTATGGGTATGTAAGTAGATTTGTTAGTAACTGTGTGGTCTGTGACTGGGTACATGAATGGTGGTGTGGATGTGTGAGTGGGTGAATAAGTGTTTTGTGTGGGTCTGTGAGTGGGTGTGTGAGTGGCTGTATAGGTGTGTGAGTTTGTATGTGGGGGTGTGAGTAGTTGTGTGGGTATGTGAGTGTGTGAGTGGGTGTCTGGGTGTGTGAGCGGTTGTGTGGGTCTTTAAGTGGGAATGTGAGTGGATATATGAGTGGTTGTGACTTGGTGTATGAGTGGTTGTGTGGGTGTGTAAGTGGATGTGTGAGTGTGACTGAGTGTGCCAGTGGTTGTGTGGCTTTGTGAGTGGGTGTGTGAGTAGGTGTGTGGGTGTGTCAATGGTTGTATGGGTATGTCAGTGGTTGTGTGGGTGTGTGAGTGGGTGTGTGAGTGGTTGTGTGGGTGGGTGAGTAGTTGTATGGGTATGTGAGTAGATGTGTGAGTGCTTGTGTGGATGAGTGAGTGGGTACGTGAGTGGTTGTGTGGGTATGTGCATGGTTGTGGGGATCTGAGTGGCTGTGTGAGTGATTGTGTGTGTGCATGGGTGTGTCAGTGGTTATGTGAGTATTAGTGGATTTGTGAGTGGTTGTGTGGGTGATTGGGTGTGTGATTCGTTGTGTGGGTGAGTTGCTGTGCGAGTCTGTGAATGGGTGTCTGAGTGGTTATTTTGGTCTATGAGTAGGTGTTTGAGTGGCTGTATGGGTGTGTGAGTGGTAGAGTGAGTGTGTGAGTAGTCATGTGGGTATGTGAGTGTGTGTCAGTGGTTGTGTGGGCATGTCAGTGGATGTGTGAGTGATTATGTATGTGTGTGAGTGGGTTTGTGAGTGGTTGTGTGGGTTGTGACTGGGTAAGAGTGGCTGTGTGGGTGTATGATTGGTGACATGAGTGGGAGTGTGAGTGGTTGTGTGGTGTGTGAATGGGTATGGGAGTGGTTGTGTGGGTCTGTGACTGGGTATGTGAGTGGGTGTGTGGGTGTGTGTGTGGTTGTGTGAATATGTGATTGGGTTTGTGAGTGGTTGTATGACTGGGTATGTGACTGGGTGAGTATGTGGCTGTATCAGTGTGTGTCTGGCTGTGTGAGTGGCTGTATTAGTGTGTGAGTGAGTGTGTGAGTGATCCTTGTGCAATGTTATTGTGCTGAAGGAAACAGCCCCATCATTTTCTCAGATACACACAGGTCAGAGTCTGCAAAGAGAGTAGCCTGAGATAGCTCAGCGGATTGAGCACATGCTATAGAATTCTCTGTGTAATCTGCAAGGCACTGGTAAGTCTTGGTGGGGCCAATTTGAGGCAGCCAGCCTTCCAAAGTCAATTAAATACGTTTGGAATGGTAATAATAATAGCAGATGTCATTTGAAGTGCTAAGATGTGGTTAAGTTTGTGTAAAGTACTTAATAAAGGGTCAGTATTTCCGTGTATTGTGTCTAGAAGCTGAAACAATTTCCCTCTAGTTCTGAAGACATTTTATTAATATTGAGCTCTGGTATTTTGAGTTTTGTGTCCTTCATTAGTTTATTCTCACAATGTATTGGATTTTTTTAAATGGTTTAGTGCAGCAAGTTCACTAAATATTGACTTTGCCCCCTGTCCACATATCCCCTGGTACCCTACCCCATACCTCCTAATTTAGTTTACTTCATAGACACTTTAGAAATGTTACTGAATTCAAAGAAATCCTGGTGCTGTGGGTCAGCCTGTTGTTACTCATGTCACCACCCCTCCAGGAATGTGATGCAAAGGAGACAGTATCAGGTTCTTATGTCTCAAGCTGCGTGGTAGCAGACGTGGCTGATAATCCTGACTTGCCCTCTTGACCAACCGTTTGATCTTTGAGAAATCATGTTATAACCTGGGCTTCTGTTTCTTCAGGTGCCAAAATCGGAAAGGCTGAAAAACAGACGGCCACCTTTATTTAACACCGTATAAAAAGTTCTGGGATGTTATACCAGGTAGAGGGGCAGGATCCCCCAAAATTATCAGACACCTGTTTTATGTATTCTGATGGGCAGGGCTTAAATGAAAATGGTAGCCTGGCACCTGAAAAGACTTGAATGCGGTCTAAAGTGATGACTCAATCCTGCAGGACATTCTAAACAGACGGATACAGACATTCACACAGTTTAGTCACTAACCCATGCATTCACTAAGATACGTTTAATCACTCACTTATAGACTCAGTCACGCACCTACTAAATCATCCATTCAGACACTTATACACCCACTCATTCTTCAATCCCAACATGTTTCTGCCACTATGATATGCCTCTATGGGTCACTTTGGCATTCATCAGGGTAAAAGATCCCTAATATATCTGGTCCTCATCCACAATCGGGTGTGTTTTACCTCAATTTCCCAATGGATGTATACCACTAGGTGACTCTTCGCTAGTCGGAGAGAAGTCCTTTACGAGTTATTAGAGTATTTCTCCAAACACGGAACTGGTAATAGGAACGGGGTCTTTAAGTTACACCCTGTGCAACTACATCTAAGAGCCTCCGTTGTCCAATCTGCCTATCACCGTTCTCCGACGGTGGCATATCATAGTGGCAGAAACATGTTGGTTTATGCAGTAGGGGCATAGGGGTCGTTACCTCCCCTGGAGTTCCCCTCCATGTTAATTTTTAATCCTACCAAGGGAACACAGGAATAATTAAAACAAATTGTGGTGTTCTCTAAGGTAGTTTTAACTTTATTTTTCCTGCACTTTAGATCCCTTTTTGAGGGGAATATTCTGTCCTCTAATTTACTTTCCTTGAATCTATCTTTTGGCTTTTCTGCCCCTTTTTCACACTCTTGATCATTTTTTACAAAAAAAATGCGCTCCGTCCAGTGCGTTGGTCTGCGCCTGGACGTATGATGCGGCCCAATGATGAAGCATGACACTGCAAAGTGTGTGAGGGCAGTATTAAGAAATTTAAGACTTTCCCTTGCATTACTCTCATGAACTATGTTTTTTAGATGTTAGTGCTTCTCTGTTTAGTGAGTATTAACTTGTAGTAGGGGAGTCAGAGAAGGCTGTTTCCCTATTTCTCCTTGATTGTGACTTTCAGCTCAAGTCAACGCCACGTGGCTGTGGGCCCTTGATGACCGCTGCCTCCGGCCTACAATGCGGTTAACAGGGCTAACAATTCAAGATTAGTGCCGATGCTAATTGTGTAAGAGAGTATAATCAGTTAAGAAGACTGTATGCTCCCAATCTGTGCAGCTCAAGTCAACGTCACGTGGCTGTGGGCCCTTGCTGACCGCTACCTCTGGCCTACACTGCGGTCATCAGGGCTCAAAATTAAAATTAAGTCTTGATTCATAAATTACAGAGTCCAGTAGGCAACTAACTATCACAGGCCTAAAACCTACATAATATCCTTTTAGTATCCTTGCTTCAAGAACTTTTTTATATCAGTTATAGCTTTAGTACAATCACCAAATTCATCTTCAAGTGCAAATGAACACTCATTAGCAATCTACACTGCGGGCAGCAGAGCTCGCAATTCGAATTTTGGACACGTGGTGCCACTAACCCTGTTCAACACAAGCCGCGACACGTGGTGCCACTAACCCTGTTCAACACAAGCCGGCGACACGTGGTGCCACTAACCCTGTTCAACACAAGCCGATCCCACATGTGGAACTGTGTCCTGAGTCCTGAATGGCAGTGACCCCAACTCCGTGAGAGAACCACAGCAGCAGACTCCCTTCGATTAGTGAGGCGTATTTGCATATGGAAGGCCGGCGACACATGGTGCCACTAACCCTGTTCAACACAAGCCGATCCCACATGTGTAACTGTGTCCTGAGTCCTGAATGACAGTGACCACAAGTCTGTGGCAGCGACCACAGCACCAGACTCCTTTCGATCAGTGAGGCATATTTCCATATGGAAGGCCGGCAACACGTGGTGCCACTAACCCTGTTCAACACAAGCCGATCCCACATGTGTAACTGTGTCCTGAGTCCTGAATGGCAGTGACCCCAACTCCGTGAGAGAACCACAGCAGCAGACTCCCTTCGATTAGTGAGGCGTATTTGCATATGGAAGGCCGGCGACACATGGTGCCACTAACCCTGTTCAACACAAGCCGATCCCACATGTGTAACTGTGTCCTGAGTCCTGAATGGCAGTGACCCCAAGTCCATGGCAGCGACCACAGCACCAGACTCCCTTCGATCAATGAGGCATATTTCCATATGGAAGGCCGGCAACACGTGGTGCCACTAACCCTGTTCAACACAAGCCGATCCCACATGTGTAACTGTGTCCTGAGTCCTGAATGGCAGTGACCCCAACTCCATGAGAGAACCACAGCAGCAGACTCCCTTCGATTAGTGAGGCGTATTTGCATATGGAAGGCCGGCGACACATGGTGCCACTAACCCTGTTCAACACAAGCCGATCCCACGTGCGTAACTGTGTCCTGAGACCTGAATGGCAGTGACCCCAAGTCCATGGCAGCGACCACAGTACCAGACTCCCTTCGATCAGTGAGGCATATTTCCATATGGAAGGCCGGCAACACATGGTGCCACTAACCCTGTTCAACACAAGCCGATCCCACATGTGTAACTGTGTCCTGAGTCCTGAATGGCAGTGACCCCAACTCCGTGAGAGAACCACAGCAGCAGACTCCCTTCGATCAGTGAGGCATATTTCCATATGGAAGGCCGGCAACACGTGGTGCCACTAACCCTGTTCAACACAAGCCGATCCCACATGTGTAACTGTGTCCTGAATGGCAGTGACCACAAGTCCGTGGCAGCGACCACAGCACCAGACTCCTTTCGATCAGTGAGGCATATTTCCATATGGAAGGCCGGCAACACGTGGTGCCACTAACCCTGTTCAACACAAGCCGATCCCACATGTGTAACTGTGTCCTGAGTCCTGAATGGCAGTGACCCCAACTCCGTGAGAGAACCACAGCAGCAGACTCCCTTCGATTAGTGAGGCGTATTTGCATATGAAAGGCCGGCGACACATGGTGCCACTAACCCTGTTCAACACAAGCCGATCGCACATGTGTAACTGTGTCCTGAGTCCTGAATGGCAGTGACCCCAAGTCCATGGCAGCGACCACAGCACCAGACTCCCTTCGATCAGTGAGGCATATTTCCATATGGAAGGCCGGCAACACGTGGTGCCACTAACCCTGTTCAACACAAGCCGATCCCACATGTGTAACTGTGTCCTGAGTCCTGAATTGCAGTGACCCCAAGTCCGTGGCAGCAACCACAGCACCAGACTCCCTTCGATCAGTGAGGCATATTGCCATATGAAAGGCCGGCGACACGTGGTGCCACTAACCCTGTTCAACACAAGCCGATCGCACATGTGTAACTGTGTCCTGAGTCCTGAATGGCAGTGACCCCAAGTCCATGGCAGCGACCACAGCACCAGACTCCCTTCGATCAGTGAGGCATATTTCCATATGGAAGGCCGGCAACACGTGGTGCCACTAACCCTGTTCAACACAAGCCGATCCCACATGTGTAACTGTGACCTGAGTCCTGAATGGCAGTGACCCCAACTCCGTGAGAGAACCACAGCAGCAGACTCCCTTCGATTAGTGAGGCGTATTTGCATATGGAAGGCCGGCGACACATGGTGCCACTAACCCTGTTCAACACAAGCCGATCCCACATGTGTAACCGTGTCCTGAGTCCTGAATGGCAGTGACCCCAAGTCCATGGCAGCGATCACAGCACCAGACTCCCTTCGATCAATGAGGCATATTTCCATATGGAAGGCCGGCAACACGTGGTGCCACTAACCCTGTTCAACACAAGCCGATCCCACATGTGTAACTGTGTCCTGAGTCCTGAATGGCAGTGACCCCAACTCCGTGAGAGAACCACAGCAGCAGACTCCCTTCGAATAGTGAGGCGTATTTGCATATGGAAGGCCGGCGACACATGGTGCCACTAACCCTGTTCAACACAAGCCGATCCCACATGTGTAACTGTGTCCTGAGTCCTGAATGGCAGTGACCCCAAGTCCATGGCAGCGACCACAGCACCAGACTCCCTTCGATCAGTGAGGCATATTTCCATATGGAAGGCCAGAAACACGTGGTGCCACTAACCCTGTTCAACACAAGCCGATCCCACATGTGTAACTGTGTCCTGAGTCCTGAATGGCAGTGACCCCAACTCCGTGAGAGAACCACAGCAGCAGACTCCCTTCGATCAGTGAGGCATATTTCCATATGGAAGGCCGGCAACACGTGGTGCCACTAACCCTGTTCAACACAAGCCGATCCCACATGTGTAACTGTGTCCTGAGTCCTGAATGGCAGTGACCCCAAGTCCGTGGCAGCGACCACAGCACCAGACTCCCTTCGATTAGTGACGGGTATTTGCATATGGAAGGCCGGCGACACGTGGTGCCACTGAACCTGAACTACGCAGGCCGGTGGGGCCACCAACCTATGCACGTGGCTGTGGGCCCTTGGTCACCGCTACCTCTGGCCTACACTGCGGTCAGCAGGCCTCACAATTCACATAGAGTCCCGATTGCACATGACGCAGACCAGTAGGCAAGACACATTGCTCCCAGTGCGGCCCGTCCGCACCAAGCATCATCACAGACTCATACACTATCGATGCTTCTGGTGCCACTAACTGTGCACCTCAACTCAACGCCACATGGCTATGGGCCCTTGCTGACCGCTACCTCTGGCCTACACTGCGGTCATCAGGGCTCACAATTAAAATTATTTCTTGATTCATTAACTACAGAGTCCATTAGGCAAGTAACTATCACAGTCCTAAACCCTACATAATATCCTTTTAGTATCCTTGCTTCAAGAACTTTTTTATATCAGTTATAGTTTAGTACAATGACCAAATTCATCTTCAAGTGCAAACGAACACTCAATAGCAGTCTACACTGCGGGCAGCAGAGCTCGCAATTCGATTTTTAAATGCTAATTTCTAACAAGAAGATTGTACTCAGAAAATACAACACTTCGTCAGTGTATTCTATACTTATTTCATCTTTTCATGATACACCTACACTGCGGTCAGTAGGGCTCACAATTAAAATTAAGTATTGATTCATTAATTACAGAGTCCACTAGGCAAGTAGCTATCACAGGCCTAAAATCTACATAATATCCTTTTAGTATCCTTTCTTCAAGAACATTTTTTATATCAGTTATAGCTTTAGTACAATCACCAAATTCATTTTCAAGTGCAAACGAACACTCATTAGCAATCTACACTGCGGGCAGCAGAGCTTGCAATTCCAACTTTGGACACGTGGTGCCACTAACCCTGTTCAACACAAGCCGCAACACGTGGTGCCACTAACCCTGTTCAACACAAGCCTGCGACATATGGTACCACTAACCCTGTTCAACGCAAGCCGCGACACGTGGTGCCACTAACCCTGTTCAACACAAGCCGGCGACACGTGGTGCCACTAACCCTGTTCAACACAAGCCAATCCCACATGTGGAACTGTGTCCTGAGTCCTGAATGGCAGTGACCCCAAGTCCGTGGCAGCGACCACAGCACCAGACTCCCTTCAGTTTTATTTGTTGTTGTTTTCTTTAAATAAAATGTTTTATATTTAAACCTATACATGACTAAGATTCTTGTTTGTCCAACCGCACAGGGACACTTCCGGGCCCAAGAAGGTTGTTGGGGGTATGTTGGTAAAGTGGGAAGAGGGTGCGTTACCTGCTGATGTGGGGAGAGGCAGGATGAAAGGGGTATCTCTCACAGAAAGAACTCCGATGTTTTCAGAAATGCCTCGGACAGATGCCAGCTGACGGACTGAATCACAAAATGGTTTTTCAATGCTTATGTAGTGTGAGTTATGAACAGTTCGCACCCAGGCTCGCAGAGGGACAACTGCGGCCCGTCCGCTCGACTCACACATGCAGTACTACGACCCGTCCGCTCCCAAAGGAACAGCAGCGTAGTACCTGGCAGAGGTACAGGCACAGTAGCGTACTAGCTCGCAAACGTAGAGCTGCGAGCCGACGGACTGGCTTCTAACGGCACAGCTGCGAAGTGGTGATGTTGGGCAGACGGAGCGTGAAAGAGTTATCTCGCAGAAACAGAGCGCCGGTATATTAAATTGCCCCCGAGACCTTTCTTTTATATTTTCACTCGATGCGAGAAAGCGCGCTTTCTGGACCAAGACCTTTCTCCCTGCCAAATTTGGCGTAATTCCGTTCAGCAGTTTGACCTGTAGCCTTGTCTAAAGTTTCCTATAGAAAATTCATTGAGAAAACACGTTTTCACACCCCCCACATAGCTACCTGTCGCAGGCGTACTTGCTGTTGGTGTGCAGGTCAGTGGTCTAGTTGTCAACATGTCACGGCGACTCCCTGAGGGCAGGTTTGTACACACACCACACCCATCCGGCACATGCGTCACAGGCCATGTGACCACGCAAATATAATGGATCCACACCGTCTCATCCTTTATTGCCGGTGGTGACTGGATGGCGGACGCTCCTCGGGTCGCAATCATAAAGACTCATGAAAAGTTGCACAGAGGGTTAGTCGCACCCTGAGCTCTATGGCCATCAGGGGCCTACTACCACGTGGCGCGGACTTGAGTTCCACAGGGTTATTGCCACCCAAAGCTAATGTGGCCGTCAGGGGCCTACCACCACGTGGCGCGAACTTGAGTTGCACAGGGTTAGTGCCTCCCGAAGCTAATGTGGCCGTCAGGGGCCTTCGACCACGTGGCGCGGACTTGAGTTGAACAGGGTTAGTCGCACCCTAAATTGTATGGCCGTCAGCGGCCTACCACCACGTGGCGCTGACTTGCGTTGCACAGGGTTAGCGGCACCAAAAGCTGCTGAGGTCTCCGCCATTGATGACTCAGCGACATATGTGAGATCTGCCGGGCCGCGGAGAAGCTAATGTGGTCTCTGCCATTCATGACTCAGGACTCAGCGACATCTGTGAGATCTGCCGGGCCGCGGAGCTTTGACGGGCATGTGGAGTGCCCACTGGTAGACACTTCGGTGGCAGCAGGTAATTATTTGGTCATGGATGCGCAGGGGCGGCAGTATCTCTCTCTCTCTCTCTCTCTCTCTCACTTCCCTCTCTTCACTCTCTCTCACTCTCTTCCTTCCTTTTCTTCTCTTTCTCTATCTCCCTTCTCCCTTTCTCACTCCCATTCTTTCCTTCCCTCTCTTTTTCTCTCTGGCTTTTTTTTCCTTCTCTGTGTCTCACTCCTTTGATATGCGCATTACACACGTCCTTATTTTGTGCTTTATTTTCCAGGCTGTGTCGTCGACATTCATGGTCCCGACAGGAGTCTTCCGCCTTGTTGTTTTGTGTTCAGTTTGTTAAATTAAGTTTATCCTTTATATATACGTTTACAAAAAAATAAAGTTTGATTAAAAAAAAAATCAATAAAGTTTTTGGTTTTTACTTAAGTGCTATGTGACTCTTTCTCGTTCTTATTACTGTTATTTCGTGGTGTCCACCATGGTGTTAAATTTTGGGGCAGTTATCACGGGAATACTGGTGATGTCTGCAGTTTGCACCAGCTTCTGAATAGTGTGTTATATTTATCTCCACTTTAGTTGCATTAAAGTGCTGATAATGAAATGCAGAGTAGGCGTTCCCGTGCAAAAAGACACGAGGTGCACCTTTGCGATTTATTCTAAATACTAAAATCCTGTATTGAATTGCACTGGGGTAGTGGGTGCACTTACAGTGTACACACAAAATCAATGAAGAAATGTCATTGTATTTATATTGATTGGGAATAGTGGGTCAGGTGCTGGAAATTGACGGGATACACTGCCCAGTTCGTTTATTTTTCTGTACACGAAAAAACCACATCTCAACTTTGACAACAACTGCAATGCGAAACAAATTCCGGCGATAAGCCGCGTTAGCACCAGGGATTTTACACCTGCTTTCTGCTGGTGTTAAGCAGGACGACTACCTGCAGCATGAAAGGGAACACAGCCAAGAGCCACACCGAAACACCCACAGGTGCCATACAGTCAATGAGCATGATACACGGATACCCATGAGGTCCACAACACTCATCGCAACAACCCCTGGACCGCCAACGCCCCCGAACCCGCATCTGAGCAAGTGTGTCCGTGTGGTCATTGTGTTAGCATGATAGGCACCGGCCCTGCAACATCGCAGTGTCAGCGGACGTTACCACGTCACATCAGCGTTGGCAGTGAGCCTGGACATGTAGCTACGCACGCATCCTCCTATATGCACAAGCGTTGTGTGCTGGTCCGGCGTACACAGGTCAGCGCAGGGGTCTGCCTATCCGGCAAGGGGAATGGGGTGTCTCGGACATGTCCGTGTTCAGGAAGTGCGGTAAGTGTGTCTCTGTGTTCTGGTGTGGCCGCCACAAGGGCCGCAGCAGTCGATGTTGTACAGTGGCATGCACCACCTCCAAACTGCAGTCTCACGGTGTGGTTGGAATGCCGCAGGACATGCGTGAATAGGCATTACAATGGTGTGCCGTAGGAGTGCACGGGATACAACAGTGCGCCGTACAAAAGTGTGGGGGCTCGTGGGAGGGAGGAGCAGCTGTTTGGCAACGTAACACACAGTGAACCCGCCCATGTGCCACGTGCTGGGCATCTCATCCATGATGACCAAGGTTGCAGACATCCCACAACACCCACGACCGGCCTTTGTACACATCCTGTATGAATGCAGCTGGAGAACTTACTGTAGGGATGAAAGGTTCTTTGTCTGAGCTATCTTGCAGTAGCACATCTGCTGCTCCGAGAAGGAACTTGCAAGTGGCCAGCCCCCCCCTGACAGATACGATAATATTTGCATCCGTCTCCCACACTACGCACTGCCCAATTTGAGAACAACGAGTACACATCCCACACTCAAAAGTCCTTCGTCGTAGTTAGCGTGCGTGAAATGCCCTTCACACGTACTCCCACCACACCCCTGCCCTGCACCCATTGCACACAGACCCGGCTCATTGCACCAAGCTGTGCCATTTCCTCCACAAGACTGGCACACGGCAAGCCAGTGCAGCTACAAGCAGAGCCACTGACGCAATGGCAGAGCATCCCGAACACATGGTCGACTCCATGCATGTCCACCTATACCTTGCACGTCTGCTGCATGTCCTGGGTGCACTGCCTTTGGCAGTACTGCGGATCACTTACCGGCTGTGCTTCCGCATTGCAGACGTCACCTGCGTTCAACCTGTATTGCAATGTCGCACGTGCCTATCCGAGTGGTGCATGGACGTGTGCCTCTCCAGCGAGTGGGTAGCTGACTTGGATTATGACAGGTGTGTGTCCCCCTGTTGGCCCACGACCAGGACTGTCATGGTGATGCCCGTTTATGGCATGCATGGATGTTTGGCATGCATGTTGGGAACTGGGCCTGGGAGATTGCACGTGTCGTAGTATGCAGTGAGCAAATTGACCCACTTCCCGATTCTGCTTTGGTGCACATTGGCTACAGTGGTTGGAGTCAGCACATCTGTCCCGGTCAGCTGATGGATTACGTCGACGACATGTCAAATATTGTGGCCAACCATCACTCATTAGAGATAGTGGCTTACGCAGCTGCACTCGCGTTCATGGACGAGTGACAAGGTACCTCCAACCACGACTCGATGTGCCACATTGCACGTGTCCCTCCGCATCATTGCACGTTGTACATCTGGTCACATGTCCCAAAACAACAGTGGACATGGCTGCATTGGCGTCGAATCATGTCCGAAGCGCGGACAACCAACGCTGCTTGACACTGACGTGTGTTGGTAATGGACTACCCCGAGGTGAACATGGATGTTTTCCTACGTTCCTTATTCAGCCATGCTGCTGCATTTCTCTGCATATCGTGGCACTACTCTTGGCCGTACTGACACACACTTTTTTTAATAAAGTTTCCACATTTTCACTTGTTTCCAAATGTGTTGTGTCTTCATTTGTATGCCAATGTGTGTGTCACGGACTCTCTGGCTGCCTGCCATACATGAATTGCTACCCCATCCGGACTGTGGGTTTGTACTTATGCGTTCTCATGTGCCTGTTTCGTACTGACGCTTTTGGACGCTTATCCGCCTCAGGCGAGTGCATTTGTGTCCTGTGTTCGATTGTGCGAATCTTTGTGCTTGGACAACATTGTGTTGGATGTTGGTGTACTCTGCTTCCTATGTGTGTGTGCTGCATTGTGTGTGAGAAGTCCCTTCATGTGAGCTTTTGTTCACCCTTCTCCCTTTCCGGCATTGTGGTTTTCACTTCTATGCTTGTTCAGTGGTGTGATGTTGGCGGGTTGTGTGACTTGTGCTCCTTGTTGGTGTGTTTCATTTTGGCCATGGTTTGTCTATAGTTGTGCTGTACTTAATTGTGCATGTGTACCATTGTGGCCATCTTCCCCCGTCCCCCACTCCCTGCTTCTTCCTCTTCCTGGTGCTGTTGTGTCTGTAATTTTGTTGCTCCACACATAAATACATGTATTGAACAAATTAGAATAGTTCCTTGATTCTTTTAGGTTTCAAAACTTCTCTCTATTGTTTTTTTTTTTAATTTTCCATATAAACAGTTTTTTTAATATTCAAGGACACATAGAAGTCAGAAGTGCAACGTATTCTATCAACACACTTTCTAGAACATTCTACAACACGTGCAGGTTAAAAGTTCATCAATTTTTTTAAACCTAACGATATTTTTTTGCAACACTTTCTTGAACATTTAACGGCACGTGCAGGTTAAAAGTTCACAATTGTTTTAAGTTCAAACAGTGCCTTCCAAATGCAAGTAGCAGGTGTGGTTGAGTTGAGCAAATTTTATCCTATGATATGTACTCCATGTTTAAACTGCTTTTTCTTAACCAATCACAAAGATGCTTTTCCACCAAACGAATGTGCACCCTACTTTTAAAAAACAATGCTTTTCATCTCCCAATCAGGTATTGTTTTGTATGGCAAAAAAAAGTAGTTCCCCATCTTTAAACATATCTCTTATTCTACGAACGGACTGCATGAGCTACAGACATCTATCCATTCCTCCCAGCCATACCTTCAAAATGCTAGTGTGGATCGTAGGACATAGCTATGTTTTCTGGTGCAAGAGGTATGCAGAACAGAGACGTATTGACTTAGACCTAGGTTTACAAAATGTGGACATTAAATGGTTTGGACAAAGAGGATTGAAGTGGCACCAATTGTTGCCTTTGATTAAAACCTGTTTGCATCTCCAACACCCTGACCTTATGATTGTGCACTGTGGTGGAAACGACCAAGGCACATTGACTGGGGTAGGTTTGGAAATGCTAATGAAGGACACCTTTCGACAATTGATATTGCTTTTGCCTCAAACTGTCTTTGTATATTCCAATATATGCCAAAGACAGAAGTGGAAATGGTCAAACCAATTTTGTCCTCAGATTGAAAAATCTAGGAAGAATGTCAACAAAGCTGTGTCTGCATACCTCAGAGACCATAGAATGGGGTCGATCTACAACAATAACATACGTTTTCATATAGCTGATATCTACAGAAGTGATGGAGTACACTTCACAGATCAGGGAAATCGAGTTTTTCTGAATAACCTGAAGCTGTGCATCCGCACTTATATGTAGCTCCAACTAATAAACACAAGGGCTCTTTTTAGAGCCGGCTTATATTCCCAATATCGGTTCGCAGAGTGACAGCTGCGATCCGGCTAGCACAGGGAGACCTGCGGGCCGTCGAGCAGCCTCGCAGAGGGACACCTGCGGCCCGTGGGCTCAGCTCGCACAGGGAGAGCTACGGGCCGTTGGCTCGGCTCGCACAGTGTGACCTACGGGCCGTCGGCTCGCAAACGCACACCAGCGTGCTGGCTCGCAGAGGGAGAGCTCCAGTCTAACTTGCAAAGGGACACCAACGGGCCAACCGCCCTGCTAGCAGACACACACCTATCACCTAACGGACTCACTCAGACATGTGCAGCTAGGGACACGACGGCTCGCAGACGCACAGCTGCAAGCCGACGGACTGCTACTGTTTTATGCTTTAGGGTAGTACAGTGGTGTTTGGGTAGTGTAGGGGGTTGTGCTGGAGGTAGTATTTTAGGGTTTAGGGTAGTGCAGTGGTGTTTGGGTAGGGGGTCATGCTGGGGGAGATTTAGGGTTTAGGGTAGTGCACTGGTGTTTGGGTAGTGTAGGGGATCGTGCTGGGGTAGTGTTTTCGAGTTTACGACAGTGCAGTGGTGTTTGGGTAGTCTTTGGGTAGTGTAGGGGGTCGTGCCGACAGACTGACTTACAGAGCTCCGAGCCGACGGACAGGCTTCTAAAGACAGAGCCGCGACCTGGTGATATGAGGAGAGGCAGCCTGAAAGGCATATCTCACACAGACACAGATGCCAGTGTTGCCTCGCAGAGGTAAAACTACGAACCCGAAGGCTTCTACACGGAGAGATGCGAGCTGACGGAGTAAATCACAAAATGGCTGCCAACACTTCCTGGTTTCAACCATTCACAGCCAATAAGCCACAAGCTGCAGCTTGTAACCCCTCAGCCAATCACATGTCAGAATTCTCAAATATCGATATCTGTAAAATTTGATATTTCTCAAAAACTACTGAACCGATTTACACCATTTAAACAAAAAGCGTGCTTTCTGGACCATCACCTTTCTCCCTGCCAAATTTGGCGTAATTCCGTTCAGCAGTTTCACCTGTAGTCTTCTGTAAAGTTTCGTATGGAAATTGCATGGAGAAAACACGTTTTAGGACCCTCTTTTTTCTCAGCCCCTCCTACACCATTCACCCCCAAACTTTCAATATAAGTGCTAATCCAAAAAAGAGAAACTTTTTTGGATAATTTCATAAAGATTCGTCAAACGATGCCAAAGTTACAAGCACATACAAGGCTCCAGAAGGGGGGCCGCGCAACACCCTCCCAACATAAGTGAAGCCCCGGGGCTGCGCGGACCCCAGCGGCCCCCCGCCACTCCTGCGAGCCCCTGCTATTATTTTTTAAGAAATACCCCCGCAACCTAGCCCACCCAAGGGCCTCATTAAAATAAAACGCGAGAACCCGCGACCCCAGCGCGAATTTCTGCCGATTTCTTTTTTTTTTTAATGATTTTTTGGGCCCTGGGGGTCCTCCTGGGACCCCCTGAGCAGACCTAGTGGGTCAGGGTTTTTCTACCCTGCCCCCTTCTCTTGTTTTATACCTTTGTTTTGGGTGACTCGCTTCTACCGAGCCACAAGATGGCTGCCAACACTTCCTGGTTTGGAGTGCTAGCAGCCAATCACAGTGAAGCTTGCGCACGCGACTTAGGCTCCGCCCAGATATCAAAACTTTTATTTTTCTAATTTCTCAGCAACTACTGAACGGATTTACACCATTTTTAAAAAGGTCGCTTTCTGACCCAAGCACTACCTTTCTACCAAATTTGGAGTAATTCCGTTCAGTAGTTCGAGCTGTAGCTCGTCGCAAACTTTCCCATGGAAATTAACATGGAGAAAATGAGTTTTGGGACCCCCCTTTTTTCTCAGCCCCCGCTTGACGAATCACCCCCAAACTTTCAGGAGAGGAGCTGACCTGGATAGACTTTGTTTTTGGAGAATTTCAGGAAGATTCGTCAAACGACGCCAAAGTTATTAGCAAATCAAAAAATGCTTTTCCTATGGAAACTAGGTTCTAACTATAACTACCTACTGGCGACCGCCAGTAGGTAATATATATATATATATATAAATATATATATATATATATATATATATATATACACATATGTGTGTGTGCATAAAAGAACCAGTGAACTCTGGGTAGTTCGCATGCTTAGGTGGAAAGCAGCTCCTGAATAAAGCACCCTACAACACCAGCGATACTCTGTTCACCTCAATTGTCTGTTTTTCTAGCAAAGTCTTTAAGTATAGTGTTAGCACAGTGCCATCCACGCCAAACTGTAAAATGACAAAAGCCTTTTACCACTCCAGTCACAGTATTACAGGTTTGGATTAGTAAAATACCACAAAGCCAAACTGGAATGAATAAAAGTAACCCCTAACATGTGTTTCACTATCATTATAGCTCTGCAGAGAGAATTAGCTTTTCCCGCCATCCTTGCACCCTCCCTCCGCAGGCAGCCAACCCTCCCAACCACAATGGACCCCCCTTTTTGTTATTGCTTACTGATCTTGCAGGACACTCACAGGAGCCAGGGTTCTGTGCTGGCTCCTGTGAGACTCCCTTGGGAGTCTAGAGGCAAGCGCAGGCTCCCGTAGGACTCCCACCGGATTGCAGTAGTCCCCCAAATCTTTTTTTTTATTTGATTCAAGAAGTGTCCTTTTGAGCCTGCCCCGCAAGGTCCAGAGTCAGGGTACCACTACCCTGCCCCCTTATGCCTTATTTTATTTTTATTTTCAGAACATGGGGACCCAGTCCCCGAGTCCTGTCATGGCAGCTGCAACATTTTTATTCAGGTTATGGCCAGCCAATCAATGTCTGAGCTCCGGTGAAACTCACGGGAGCCGCTCGCTCTACCTGGAGTGAGGCGAAGATGGGAAAATACGCTCTTGGCTGATTGGATCACTCAATTTTTTAAAGCTGTGTGCCCATGAGACTACCATAAGCTTTCTGCAAACCTCACCATCCAGATAACTATACATTTTGAACCTTAATTTCTCAAAACCTCCTGAACAGATTTACACAAAATTACAAAAAGCTTGCTTTCAGGGTAAAGATCTACCTTTCTGCCAAATTAGGTTTAATTCTCTTCAGCTCTATGGACATTGCATGGGGAAATTGTGTTTAGGAACTCCCTCTCCCCTGCTTGACAGATTACCCATAAACTTTCCAGGAAGGAGCTGAGGTGTTTGATTTTCTTCTTGGAAGGTTTTGTGAACATTCGTCAAATGCTCCATAGTTATTAGCCAAAAGAAAAAATCTATTTCTTAGGGCAACTAGGTCCTGACTATAACTACATAGTGGTGACTGCCACTGTGTACTATTTATATATTTTCTCTGAAAAACAAATGTTAGAGGGACATTATTAGGCCAAGGCGGAGTTCGCGGACTTCAGCTACGTGGAACTCCACGCAGTGACAAATAATAATGCCCCGCTCCGTAAAGTTCCCCTAGCGGCGGAGTGAGGTTAGTCGCACTGCTCATGCTGATTTTTAGCGCCGGGAATTTGTTCCATGCTGTAAAATCAGCACGAACGGCACCACGTGCAGCACAAGTGGGCGCAGCTTCTTTCTGCAGTTCGAGTAGATGTTCTACTCAAGCAGCAGCTTCCTCAACACAAGCGGCATGTTGTTGTTTTAGTTGCCAATGAGTAACTATATTGAGAGACTCTACTGCTTCTCTGTGCTTTATGTTCAGAAGTGCCCTTTTTTCACAAGAGTATTTTTTCTAGTTTCTGATGTCTCGAAAGCAATACAAACAGAATTTACACTTTAGCTAATATTAATTTATCCTTAGCTTGTGTGGCTTTTTAAAATAATAACTACATAACTTCATGTAACATTATACTAGATAATATTCAAACAAATAATTCATTGCCAAAAATAAGAATAAACCCTATTCTAAGAATACGATGCACACAAAAACAGAAAATATTTACTAACATCTCAAATAAAGTACATTAATTAACTATCAATAGCAAGAATCATATTTGGAAGCCAAAATAATACATGTGCTGTGTATATCAAAATATGAACAACATTATAGCATAGAAACACCATATATGCATGTTAACCATACAGCGTCAAATATATTAATATTCAAACCCTTTTGATTCCCTAACCAACACAAATATATTAAAAATCAAACATTTTTATTTACCTAACCAATATTCTCCCAAATACAATACTTAAAATAAATACTCACAGTTCTGTAGATGTAGGAAATACTTAGGAAAAAGGTTCCTTTCCAGCACTAACTTCACAATAATATTCTCCAATAAATACAAAATTACAATCTTCAAAAAATATTCAAAGTAGAATGTTCTTATCACACCCATTGAATCCCTTAAAAACATAAAAATGATGCCTGTGGAGAATGTCGCAGTACATACTCAGCAACATAAATAGCAACTCAAATGAATGCAACTCAAGAGATAATAAAAAAAGCTAACAAAACCAAAAAATAAACATAAGATGATTTACCAAAAAATTGGAAAGGTAAATTATCTAACCCATTTCCTTTAATGAAAATTAAAAATATGAAATGAATGCAGCTCCAAAATAAACATTATTCAGGGACAATCTTATTGACCTGCAAATAAAACCGTGTTATGCTCCCACTCCCCCCAAAGCCCTCAGAAAACCACTAAGTAAGACAAATAATCTCTGTATACATTACAAAACTTCCAACAAAATATCACCAATATACTATTCAAATACAGACAATAGATTCTCAAAATAGGCACACAAAAATCAAACTTGCACTTTTAAAGTGGTAAAACATTAACTTAGTCATTATTCATAACCGAACACACTTTAAATAAATTTAATTACATCTACCAACCCATTATTAATAGAAACATACAATGTCCTCATCATTGTTGGACAATACTATGAAAAATCAGCAAAATAGAAATTTGAAATACCTTATAAACACATAGGAGTCAATGGAAAAAATATTTTTCTTTTATGTACTTACAAATCGTAAACAAATGTTAGAATAATGTGTATACAAAGATATACAAATGTTACAATAATGTGTACAAAAACTTTTTTAAATATAAATATGTTTATTTGATAAATAAATAAGAGAAAATTGCAATTTTTAATTTTTCTGCCTCATATAAAAGGTTTATAATTTTGAAACATAGGTCCATTATTTTCTGTAGCTAATGTTATATATATTGTGAAGAGGAAACATTATCGTCAATTTATGCATTGCCATTACATTTCCCTATTGATAAAGTTATATTAAAATATTATATTGTTTGTTTAATGTAAATCAATATTAACACACTTATAATAAACATAGTTGTTCATAACATTGTTTAATTTTACATTACAAATATGACTACATATAGTAAATTTTCATTTTTACATTTATAAAATATTGGTTTAATATTTTAATATATTATACTTCAATTGAATCATCAATATGCTTACCAAAATATATTTTTTTAAATATAAATGTAACAAACATTAAATTATAATATATTAACTTCTTTCCAGCCAACATAATAGAAAGTATAGAAATGCTGTACCACTAACTTACTAACTGAACCCAAAGAAACTGTTTTTGAAATGCATAGGTGATGCAACATTAACTATAAGAACTGCGCACACAGAAAGACAGATTTCCTATTGCAAAACATTGGGGAAATTGAGATTTACTATTCTAACTCCAGGGCCACAACGGGAAAAGTGCATCTAGTGAGAGTGGACCAGATTGACAATTCTGTTGCCAAAGTTAGACGTGCAATCATTAAAACTTTATAAAGGAGCAGACGGTGATAATCTACCACCTATTGCCTAAACTGGCTTAAGATTCATTGGGGAACAGTGCTCTCAGTCTGATTTTCCAAGCCCTCAGTAGGAAGCGAGATACAGCAAATACTATTTGTTCCTTCTTGTCACTTTTTTCAATATTCGTAATGCCTCCCAGTAGTGCCTTACTCCCTCCAGCTTACACACTGCAAGGGCAGAAAAAGAGGACATTTTCCTCTGAGTCTTTAAACTGGGGACAATATGGGCAATAGTTTACAGAACAGCCTGTTTTATCCTGCTTGGATGTAAATGTTCTTTGAGGTAATTCATCACATCTGAATTGTACATAAAGGTGTTTTGCTTGGAAGGGGAAAATTCTGTCCATATATGGTTCGAATTTGGGGAAACATTTGTGACTCAGTAACTGCCTTGTTAGACTACCATTGGTCTGGTCCCTCCATGCCTGTACCAAATGCTTTTCCCAATAAATTATTTTTAGTTTTTCTGTGTCTCCTTTTACGATTTCTGCAGGTAATGCCCAGAGCTCTTTCATGCTAACCTCTAGTGGAAGAGGTATGGTGCAGCGGCCAGGGCGGCTGACTGTGGAGCCCGGGGGTCACGGTTCGATCGCCGGCGGCAGGTTAGCCCAGCACCATGTGACTCTGGGCAATAGCTCACTTAATCTTCCCGACGGCCCCCAGAACCTTGACACCCTTAGGGGTAATTGTTCGCGCTTTACAAATACCGGTATTTAACCTCTTCACACATTTTTTAACGAGTTACAACCACTGGGATCAAACTTGTTTGTTGCATGCCAATAGATCTGATAAAGAGTCCCGATAGGGAATCAGCTCCAAGGTTGACCAGATTTGCACCCAGTATAACATTGGTTTTAACAAGATTACCAGATTGATGCACTTTAAAGCTAAATCGAATCTCAAAGGTGTTAAAGGAGTGCTCGGAGGTAGATTAAACAAGGCCGTGATAAAATTATTTTTTCATTGCGTGAGGAGTAATGAATCAACTGATCCCCATAACTCTGCCCCAAATGTGGCTGCAGCCACTTCCAAAGATCTGTCTACATATAGGGAAGGTGATGCATAACCCCCTGAAGTGGCCTTGCATTTCCTCAAAATTGCTGAAGCTCTCTGTTGGAGAATAGTTTTACTTTTCCCCAGTTGTGGCCCCCAAGACAGATTATTTGCTAGTCTTACTCCTAAATTATCAAAGCTTTTTTCCTTTTCGATCAGGGTGCCCTCAATAGTCATCCCTCCCTAAAGAAACAATGGGGATTAATAACCATATACTTGGATTTTATAGGATTATGTTCTAGGCCCCTACTTGAGCAAAAAGATACCACCTGAAGGCCCCTGGGGGTTCTAGGGCTAAGGAGAGAATTGTCTGCAAACGTGAGGAGTGGAAGAGATATTCCTGCTGATTTGGGGGCATCATGTTTGCAATGGTTTAGCCATTTTACCGCTCCATTGAAGTAGAGGCTGAAAAGTGTGGGTGCCAATACGCATCCCTGCCTGACTCCCCGATTAATGGGGATCTTATCCGTGAGGTCCCCTCCTGTGTTCCACCTTACCTTAGCATAGGTTTCAGTGTGGAGAGATCTAAGAATCCACAGGGGGTCTCAAGGGACTCCATACTCCTCCAGGGCCCTCCATGAGTTAGCCCTGGGGACCAGGTCAAATGCATCTCTCAGTCTATGAAAGCAACATACAGATGGTCACGCCGCAAGTTAACATACTTCCAGCATAGCACCTTGAAGCGGAAGACCTGGTCGGTGGTACTAATTTTACTTCTGCAGCCCGCCTGCGGATCTTTCAAAGATGTGATTCTCAGATAGCCAAGATTGGAGCCTAGCTAGAACCTGTCTGAAAAACATATTTTGGCTATTATCCAGTAGACTTATAGGTCTGTAGTTTCCTGGCACATCCCTGCTCCCCTTTTTAGGTCCAGCTTAGGCAGCGTGCATGCGCTGTATTCAAGTCCTGCTGTAATCACCAAAGGAGCTCTAATCCTGCCTGCTGCTTACCATTGGTTGAGTCCTGTGTCAGTCTTTTTTGCAGCATTCTAATTGGTTCTCAACCTGTTGCCTGACTTCCGTTTTCCTCGTGAGGAGCACTGCTCAGCTACACATTAATTCCTCCCTCGATTAGTAGCCATCCGCTTTGATGCTTTAATGCAGGTACCATTTGGCATTGCATGCTTCTCTTAACCTCTGCAGCCTCCATATAAATGCCTGCCGGTCATGGACACAGCGTCCTCTTTCTTGGCACAAGACACACAGATGATGGACGGAATGCAGAGCAAATCAAACATTCACCCCCAGTCAAGATATCTGGGTTAAATCCTTTGTTCTTTTGCTCACCATGCCACCCCAGTTTAGACCCAGGGATATGCAAATCAGTCTTGACCCTGTGCCTCATGGGAATAGTCCAGCCCGAACTACCAAGCCAGGTCCTCCCTGGAACGGAAACAAGTATCCTGGGACCAGTTTCGGGGCATCACCGCTCATCAGCCAGGCTAGCTTGAATCCAGTGACACAGTGAGCCCGGGACCCATATCTGGGCATACCAAGCGCACTTAGGGCAAGAAAGCAAAAGACACACAGGTGATGGATGGAAGATTTTCATAGTCATTGGACACATTCCAACAAATAGACTTTGCCAGGTCTTTCTTATAGTATTCTTGGGCATCTATACGTATTTCAGAGCGATGGACATTTCAAAATCAGTGAATGTGCACCTAGGGAGGATTGGCAACAAACTAGGTTTTATTCACAGTGTACCATTATCCAAACACTTATTCTGTGCTGCATTACATGTATCTCTTACTGATGAAATTGCCTACTAGATGTCCTCAAATGCAGAGAAAAGTAGCTATAGTCTGGGTGTGCTTAGTGTAGTCATTCTTAGGAAAATAGTGTGAAAGTCCAAGAATGCCATCTACCTTCCATGATTGTAAAAGTTGTCTCAAAATTCTGCCATATCCTCCACTTTTTCTTCTCAGTTATTTTAATCTTCACTTTGATGCCATACTTTTCTCTTGTCTTTGTATGTCTGTCCTTCTGGTGCCTCGCTAATTTCATCTATTAAAACTCATATTTCTGGCTCTTGTCCAAGCTTTTCTTGTCTCACTTCCCTTCTTGGGCCTTCCTTAGACTATCTTTTTAAGTTCTACCTCACCTTTTGCACGACTTCTGCATTCTCCCACATTTTTAAACAACCTTGCTTGCTCTTTTCATGGTTCATCCATTTTAAACTCTGATGCTAATGTTGCTCCCTGAATCCCTCATGCTTGATCTTTTCAATAGAGCCTACTAAGTAAGACTCTGGCAGCACAGTCATTACTAGATGAATATTCTGTGTTTCAGTAGAGGTATATGTATTAATTAAACCCCTTATAAAAATAAACACACCATACAAAAACAAGCACAATTAATAAACGCAACAACAACAAAATTCTGTCTGTGACTTTTTTTGATCTACTCCAATCTCTATTCACCCCTTTCTTAGTGTACATGTGAAAATTTGCAGAAGAAGTAAACTATTTTCCATGCAAATGGTTGGCATGTGAAATGCTCTAAAAACCATGCAGAAACAGGATAGAGATTTAAAACTTTAACATTTCCTTCTTTAAACTAAACATGCTTGAAGAGTAAGGTTTAAGTTTTAAATGCTTAACTCCGAGCCAAGCATTATGTGTTTTCAGGGAAATTTTGTTTGAAATTTTGGAACCGGTTTAAGTTGTAATTAGCTCCATGTTGGAAAATGGCCCTCTCTTCAGGGTCACCCCCAGACTTTCTGCCTTCCTTCTCCCTTTTTTACTGAATTCGTTTTTATTGGCCTTAGTCCTCTGGGAACTTTACCAATGCAAACCAATGCTAAAGTGCATGTGCTCGCTGATTAAAACATGGTGACATTGGTTTATAACCAATTGGCATATTTGATTTACTTGTAAGTTCCTGGTAAAGTGCACTAAATGTGCCCAGGGCCTGTAAACGAAATGCTACTACCCACTTAAGTAGCCCATAAAACATGTCTCAGGCCTTCCTTTGCAGAGCGTCTGTGTGCAGTTTAACCTGCCATTTCAGCCTGGCAAAATAAACCTTTTGCCAGGTGCAAACCTTCCTTTTTAAGAGTTATATGTCACCCCTAATGTAGGCCGTGGACAGCCCATAGAGCAGGGTGCAGTGTATTTAAATAGGTGTGTATGTACTTTTCAGTTTTACAGGTCCTGCTAGTGAAAAACTACTAAATTCGTTTTTCACTAATGCAAGGCCTATATCCCCCATAGGATAACACCGGAGTTACCTTTTTACATTTTATAAGTATTATTTCCGAATGGAAAGAGATAACTGGTTCATGTTTGCTGTCTCTGGAATCCTAATTTAAAAAACCTAATGTATGTTAAAGGTGGATTTTGAATTACAATTTATTTTGAAAATGCCACTTTCAGAAAGTTGACACTTTCTTGCCTTAGCCATTTCATGCCTGCAGCCTGTCTCTGGCTGTGTGACTGGGTGTAGTTGGCGTCTGTGTACTTCAAAGGCATGCCTCTAGAAGCTTCTCCTCACTTCAGAGACGCAACTGTGTAAAGAGGACCTCAGACACCACCACTTCAGTACACTTCTGGACCTGTAGATACTCTGCCAGGAAGAAGGACTGCTGTGCTGCTGAAGGACTGCCACTCTACTGGACTGCTGCTCTGAAGGAACTGCTGCCCTGCTGTGCTGCCCTGCTGCCCTCTTGCCTGAGAAGGACTGGACCTGCATCTCTTGAACCCAGAGCGACTCCAAAGGCAAGGTGGCTGGCCTCCTGATATGACACCTCAGGGACATAACAGGCTTCCATCTGCCATCCGTGAGTCTACCCTGCCAAGTGTCGCCACCTCAGTCCTGGACCCGTGGAAGTGGGCCTAAGGTGCTTGCCAGTGAAAATGACACATCTCCTCTGCTGAGCAGCGCATCTCTGAGCAGAACTAATGCATCTCCTCTGCTGAGTAGTGCATCTCCATGCAGAACCGCCGCATCGTTGCTGCTGGTTGGATTAGACCCATTGATCATAGTCCTCGGAACCGACACATCGATCCCAAGGCACAGGGCATCCACAACCCAGGTCGTCAATGACAGCAGCATCTATGATGACGACAGACTCTGCGACGCAGCCTCACAGCTCTTCGAAAGGACGCATCGCCAGCTGCACATTGCATCTTTGACACTAGAATTTGCATTGCATGCCCTATCAATGGGATCCTCAACGACGATGCAACAGGACTCTGCACTGCAGCCTCGCGGCCTCTCGGAATCAACGTATTGCTCCGGCTGTGCTGCGCATCTTTGATGCAGATCCACACAACGCTCCGCAACCAGGATTTATGGTACCTCGTTCAGCAGCCCTAACTGGGTCCCTGTAGCCAGCCCATAACACATCATGGTTGGCCTGAACTTGTGACTTTGTCCCTGGCTGGTACAACCAGATATCCCTGGAGTGCGCTTTATGCTTTAGGGACTATTCTACAGTTTTTCTTTAAAAATTCATAACGCCGGTACTACTGATTGGATTTTTGTCATTTTAGTCTTACTTTATTTATTAAATTAAGCTCTATTTTTCTAACATGGTGTGGGAGGTTTTTGTGTGGTGATTTTCCTGTTTTGCTGTTGGAAGTGTTGCACAAATACTTTACACATTGCTTCTAAGTTAAGATGATTTTCTTAAAGGTTCTTAGGACTGGTTGAGATTTATCACATAATATTAAAAGATTAGTAGAAATTGATATAGTCAGTCACATGTAAGTATCACTTCTGAAAATGTAGCTGTCCTGGGGCAAAATCTGTTACGTGTCAGCCTTGCATCCTAAAAGGAGCCAGAGATGGGGGACAGTCAGTCACGTCCCATACTCCTTCACAGAGCTAGCTGTCCACATTCCTGCATTACTGCTTAATGTGGTGAAAACTAGGTATACATAAAAACAGTCGTAATTGTGGCACGCATGTTCACCCTGAGAGGTCTCTTAGCATTGCTGACAGTTGAAACGTGTTTATTGTCGCCCAGATCAATAGTACTAATGTCATAATGCTTGGAAGGGTGAAAGGCTCACTGGACCCACCGATATTTGAACCTATGACCACGGGATCAAACACAGACCCAAGCACTAGATAGGTGAGTAGACTGAATTTCCACCCCAGTAAAATGTCATCATTTTAACAAATTAGTTATCATAATCCAAAAATATACGTTATACATCTACTTTGAGGAAACAATGTCAAATGGAAACCTGTTGAGTCTAGTATCTTTATTAAGGCACTCGGCCAAAAGGTCTATTTTTAATTTGTTTTAGGCTCTCAGGTGTGTCTACAAAGATGCAAACTTTGGTCTTCATACAGATAGGTAAATTTTCCTGACTGCAGTACACCTTTCATAGCACACCGCCCCCATCCAATATTGTTATAAGGAATTGTTTTGCTTGCTGTTAATCGGGCTGCCTTTAGCCCCTGAGTGACAGTGGGGAAACCCATCTGCCACCACCTCCAGCGTATGACGAGCAGCATTCTTCGCAGCAACCCTTGCACTAGCTGCTGACCGAATTCCTCTGGCAGCAAGAAAATTGAAAATATTTAGCTCGTTGTGATGTGGCTCACACAGGAGGAGATAGTGAGCTGCTGCTGCTGGATATAAGCAGTATTCGGCAGCGATGAGTGGCGATGAAAACGCTGAACCAATCACACAGGCACCTGCGGCTGCAACGTTTTCATTTTTTTAAACTTTGGAAGCTGTGAAACTGTGCATCAGGCAAAAGATTGAACAAACGTACAGAGTTACATACCATGGATCTTGGAATCTTCTTATGCTACTAACAGAGGTGTGTTGTGAAAAGAAACAGATGTGAAATTAAATTAATACATTGATTAATAATTAGGGTACCAAGGATGAATAAGGATAACTTACCACCTTCACTGTCCCCTCTGGTTCCAGCTGCTGCATATTTTTACTTCTGCCTGAGGCAGAGGTCACCCTAAACAGAGGGAAGAGAGAAAGACACTGGATAGATCCTTATCCTACAACTATAATTTCGCATCCACCTCCACCTCCTTCATATATTTTACATAACCACACACCAAAGAAATCCACAAAATCGCAAAACTTTGCCCCTCAGGAAGATGAAGAAAGTCCCCTAACTAAAACCAAAGACACAGCTTTGCATATTCGATTCCCTACACCCTGCAGTGCTGCTGCATCCAGTGAGAGATTGGGCTAGGAAGAGTATGTCCCTTAGGCCCCTAAGTAGCAGTGAGGAGAAAGACCTGCCATTACCAAGAGCATACCTCCCACCACCTCCTTTCAGCAGCAGAGGAACTGGAAGCAGGCCACATGCAGGGAGATGGTGAGATGCGGGTTTTGATGAATGGTGGACTGTATTCTCTTGGCCCCGATCATCATCATCATCATCAAATAACATGCACATCCATCATATAGATATGATTTTTTGCCACGGTTGTTGCAGGGAGAGACAGAATGATGTCAAGAAAAGTCACAATAAGTGAAAGCTGGGCTGTTGTAACGCAAGCAAATGTCAAAGTTTTGGCAACGATGTCCACAATATGTTAAAGATTGGCCATTATTATGCAGGACTGGCCAACATATAATAAGCAATACCCAAAATGTGTCACCATTGTGCCACTACTATGAAGGGATACCCAGCATGGCACCGAGAATGCTCACAACAGTCCATGTACGGACTCCATATGGCAATGGAGAGGCACCCCGACTCCTCCTACCCCTGAACATACCCCAAGCCTTCCCACCACCTGCACTATCACCCTTCCATGAGCACACACGCAGAAACACACACACACCCACACATTTACAGAGAGTTGTCTCACAGTGCCTACTCCCACCTCACAGTTCTTACCTCCTAACAGTGGTACTCGCTCAGCAGCTCGAGAGCTCCTTGAACAATTGCTCTTGGCCTAGTGGCCTGTAATAACCTCAGTGCAGGAAGCGGCTAGAGGCACGGCGCTGCAAGCCCCAGTTGCAAGAACAGCCACATGGTTCAAGGCAACGTCAGAGATCAGAGGAAGAACCGTCCACTATAGCTCTTCGTCCCCCTGAGCCCGGAGGAGGACTAGAACTGACAGTGAGCTCCGCATGGACGGCAGGAAAACCAACCCTGACAGGAAACCCCTCGACGGACAACGATCTTTTCAATGACTGGATGATGTCATTGGCCAATATTTTAGCACCCCTAGCCCCTTCAAGGAAAAATACTACCAACAAAAAGTCGGCCCCGTGGTTTACCCCCCATCTAAAAGATCTACAAGGACAATGTAAAAAACTGGAAAAACTATGGAGGAAAAACTATAAATTAGAAGATTTGGGTCCTTTCAAATTGGCACTTAGATCATACCACCAGCAAATTAGGGCAGAAAAGAAGATATACTACTCCAATTTAATAAACAGAGCAGATAACCAGAAAACCGTTTTTAATATTGTGAAATCATTCACAAACCCTAAAAGTTTAGAACAAGAAATACCTCCATCACAGGGCCTCTGTGATCAAATTTCTGAGTTCTTTGACAACAAAATCACAGACCTAACGAAAGATTTCACGGATATAACTCCCCTGCCCACCGAATCTCAAATTTCAGGATTAAAAGCGAACTCGCATATTTCAAGGAGATTAATTTGGAACAATCTAGACAAGCCATTCTGTCTTGTAAGTCAGGTTCACCAGATTCTACATGCATTGGTAGATACTATAAATCCCATTATCAACCAGATAATCAATTCCACTTTTAGGCTAGGGAGAGTTCCTGAAAATTGGAAATTCGCTGCTGTGAAGCCTCTTCAAAAAAAGAAAATCCCTGACCCCACCACACTCTCCAATCTTAGACCTATTTCACTATTGCCATGTCTGAGTAAAATAGCTGAGAAATTAGTGAATACACAACTTAATGATTTCTTGCAAGAAGCTAACATCCTTCACCCCAAACAATCGGGTTTCAGATCTGGCAATTCAACAGAATCAGTACTACTCCACACCACTGAGACACTAAAGTCTGCCCTGGATCAGGGTAAGAACGCGGTACTGGTTCTGTTGGATTTATCAGCCGCGTTCGACACTGTCTCTCATGACATCCTGAGAGATAGGCTGGCAGATAGTGGAATTACGAATAGGGCATTGGCCTGGATTACATCCTTTTTGGAAAACAGGAAACAGATAGTAACATTGGGATGTTACAAATCCAAAGAAAAACGGTTGTCATCAGGGGTCCCTCAGGGTTCATCCCTGAGCCCAACTCTTTTCAATCTCTATATGACACCACTTCTCTCCTTGATGGCCACATTTGATGTGGAAGCCATAGCATATGCAGACGACACACAGCTGATTCTTACTCTCGATAATAACTCCACAGTAGCTGAAGAGAAGTTTCACCACTGCTTAACGGCAGTGATGGATTGGATGAAACTGAATCATCTCAAATGCAACAGCGCAAAGACAGAAATCATGCTGTTTGGAAAATCCAACCTATTTATGCCCAATCAGTGGTGGCCTTCAAATTCGACTCCACCCCCTAACACAGTAGATACGGTGAGAAATTTGGGGATCAAATTTGATCCCACATTATCTTTCCATAAGCAAGCCCTTGCTGTGGCTGGCACTTGTTTCCTAACTATAAAAACTCTCAGAAAGTTTTTTGATCTTCTCCCGCTACCTGCTAGGAAAATGGTTGCAGCAGCGCTAATACTATCACGTCTGGACTACTGTAATAGTCTGTACGCAGGAACAAAAAAGACGGTCCTGAAAAGATTGCATGTTGTCCAAAATGCTGCAGCGAGGCTGGTACTCAAAAGGCCTAGAGGCTCCTCCTCAGCAGCAGCACTCAGAACTCTTCACTGGCTGCCTGTCCATAAGAGGATTCTCTTTAAAATCCTGACCATCATTTACAAAGCCACAATGGCAACTGGACCAGAATACCTAAGATCCAGAATTAGACCGTATACCACCCATCGCATTCTGCGGTCATCCTCAGAGAACCTCCTAACAGCCCCCACTTTCAAATTAAAATCTAGAGGTGGCAAGACAATGGCTGTTTTAGGGACCAGAGCATGGAATTCTCTGCCCACTCAGCTTAGACATACACAAACAGAACCCATTTTTAAGAAACTTCTAAAAACCTGGATCTTTTCCAAGCCAGACCACACTGTGCTATCTCTCATCTAAATTAAACGCTTGCTTCTGTTGCCGTAAATTTAGTCTTTTCCCACTACAGATCCTTCGATTTTCTTTCCGCTAGCGCCAAGATGCTCCTTGGAGTGAATGTTGCACTTTATAAATACTATCATTCATTCATTCATGCAGGAGGCAGGTGGAGACAAGAGGGAGAAAGCAGTGGTGAGACTGGGGTAATGCTGCCTTTTGTTCTATTGCTCCAGGACCCCTGCTCTTTCTTGCCAATGAGAGAAGGAGGCAAAGACCTGGCGGATCGATCACCTATGATAGGGCACAGGACAAGCTCTTTTTTTTTATATATTCTTAGACCAGGAAAAGTGGCTGTTATTGACACTGTCTGTCTGCCATTACTACTGTCTAATACAGAGACATTGAGCAAACACTGTAGGCACTGGCCGTTGTATGCTGAATATTAGAAGTGCATTAGAACTGTCTGAGAATCTCCGACTCCCTCCTCCTAGACACATAGCGCATAAGCCCAGATGCTGCCATGGACCAGCTGAGAGAGGAGCTTTTCTTTAAGTCAAGCTGCCCTTCAACTTAGAAATGGCTGCCAAAAATCAGGAAAGCTGTAAGGGCATTTTCAGCCCACTCAACTTTGAAAGCACCTGTAAATACTTTTTTACTTACAGGTGCACGTATAATTTTTGTGTTGAAAATTAATACTCCTGGTTTCAGTGACAGATTTTCTTATGCTGAAATTCTCATGAGTTTCTTTAAAATACTTGGATTTTTAGTCAAAACATTTGCAAAACTTTACTGTAAAGTAAATCGTTTGGCCCCAACTAAAAGACAACATTTTTGAGGAGACGAGTGAAGCCATCTTTCAAATGTCTAGAGTCACTCAAGATGCTCACTCAGTCCGGGGAGTAGTTGAATAGTATGAAAACATTATGAAGGACTGGTTTGAACTCCAAGTCAGTTAGTGCGAGTGCAGAGTAAGAGGTTCATGCTCTGAACCAGAGCATAAGGATGAAATAAATGTCTGTTCACTAATCTTTGCACAAGGGTCTCTTGGAAACTTAGGTGCACATTCGGACATTTGATTGAGTACCTACGATGGTTAGTATAGTGATTGAAGGATGTTAAAGAGTGGACTACACCTTTCATCTGACTGGGCACTGACTACAGGCAAGTCTCTGCTCTATACACTTTGCTGGACAACCAATGGGACCAAAGTGGGCCATCACTAAGGGTCTGATGTACAATGCCCTTTTGTGGTCCCAACCTTGCTATTCACAAAATAACAGTGTTTACAACCACAAAAATGTCTCTCTACTACTTACTAATCTCCTTTTGTGAGCCAGAAATGTATATCCAACTAGCAAAAGGGATTTTGTGACTCATTCTGAATTGTAGTTAGGAGGGGTGTGAAAGGGACTTCCCCTCCTAATCACAATTAACAATGATAGGTATAAATGATTTGTGGCTGCAGTTGCAAACCATTGATCAGACACTGACACTCTAGATGAGTTGTATCTTATTCGCAAAGGGGAAGCAAGTAGTGGTTCTTGGGATCACTCTCCCGATTTCTATTGAAAAGGAAACATTTTTTAAGCATCACCTACTCCTTTGAGGAACACTGCTTAAAAAAGTTTCCTACTTGGGAATGTAAATGCAGGGATGGGAGAATGCTGTTCCTTGCAGGCCACCACCCTGAATTTGTACCCAGTCACTGGGGTTTGCATATTGCAACTTGCCTAATTAATACTCATTATTATCTGGCCTGCTATGAATGCACATTTTGTGATGCTGCCTATTAGTACATAGGTCGCTTCACAAAATGACAGGAAGGTCTCAAAAAGTTGATGCACAATTCACACCTACTATTTGTGACTTGTTTCCATATAAGGACATAACATTCTAAATAAATAAATAGGTTTGCCCTCCTAAGCCACTCTGTGAACAACCACAAAGTTAGGATCTAAATGGAATACATATAACCATCAAGCAACTCGACTCTCTAGAATATGGCCACATCCAGATTAGCTATTGCAATCGACATGGCTTTCCTTTGATCACATAGAAGAAGCCCAGACAAAGCCAACTTTGGAGGCCCGAATGATCCTCCGTAGCCATAACCTACCCTGCCAACAATTCTACACTTCTTCTTTCCTTCACCTCTTCCTCTTTCTTGCTGGTAGGGATATTAGTGTGGAACCCTTTAGGGTTCACAGGTCAGGTACTGGCTGAACAGATTATTGCTGTGACCGGCCTTTAAACCCGCATTTCCCCTAACCCCTTCCCCCGCCCTCCTCCCCCATCTAAATCGTATTGGAGCTCCTTTGTGCCAGCACCAAATTAGAAGTGAGGGGACAGGGAAGGGGGCAGGGTGACAGAGGAAGAAAGAAGGGGAGAAAGGGAAACAGAGGAACACTAAGAGAAGGGTATGCGAACCTCGAAAAAAAGAACAGGCACCCAGCAGCCTACAATATATATATTTTTTTTTTTTTAAGCAGCTGGTTAGACCAGTTCATGTGTCCCTCTCTGAATGCAGGCGCCTTGGGGCTGGAACAGCTCGTCCATGTTTAAAGCCAGCTCTAGCTATGGAGGAGGTCCATTAAAGGTTTTATTTGACCCTCAGCAAACGTTTCGGTTTTCTAATATTACAGCACTTGCCATAGTATTAAAACATATTGTGTTTATTTTATTGAAAATGTTTGGAACTGTCTCTATCCACATTACTGAAAACTTCTAGTTCTCATGTATTGGTTTGAAAATCTTTAGATGATTATTTTTTAAATAATACTTAATGGTATTTTAGAATTGTTCTAGTTCTAGTTTAACAAACTTGTATCTTTATTGCTACTTGACATATAGTATGTTTTCAATATTTGTATTGATATTGACCCCAACACTCACAGGTCTTTTTATTTCTTGTTTTTTTTTTGTTTGTTTGTTTTTGATAACCTTTATGCTTCAACATATATTATGTTTGTGTATACTTCTTGTATGTTTTATTGTGTATAGTAAAATGTCAATAACAATATTTGAACACTAAAAAGAACATATTGTGTTTTTGCCTCGAAAATGTCCTGCTCATCGAGTATCTGTGCTATTAGCTCATTTGCTGTAAAATAATAGCTCGCCCTCAAAAAGATTCGATTTGCTCACACATAGGATAGCAGACATACTAACTTATCTTCATAAAAAAGTGGCCCCACTACACGTCATTCAAGAACAATAGAGAAGGGAACAAGCTGCTGCCTCCATTTCAATTGCGAGAAAACTAGCGCTTATGTACTTCATACAATAATTGTAGTTAGTATTTGACAAATCAGTGCCTGCAAACTTCCATAAACTAGTTTTATACTTAGTTCTTGCATAACTATTTTAGAACGAGTTATAAATAGATTATTATTGTTATCATTATTAGTAGTAGTAAGGCCAGTAGTAGTAGGCATCAGGAAGAAGAAGAAGAAGGAGAAGAAAAACAACAATAATAACAAGAATAATAACCACAATAACAGGTTATTTTCATAGCGGTTTTGCCCAATTGCTTTTAAACGAACATGTGAATGTATAATTATTATCACCCAATCAAAATTGCTCCTTATTTCATTGGCCTCAGAAGAGTAAACGGCTGAGTCAACCTTGCAGGTGTTTAAACCTGCGATTTAATCACCTGCCTTATTGCCTCTGTGAAAATGAACTTTTAAGAAAGGCAAGACTAGAAAAAACAAATGTTTATTAAATGTAGAGGGGAGAAAGTAAATAGAAGACGAATGTAGTAGTTTAATACAGTGGCTTCCGCATATCAGCTGCATGACAATACTCATTGGCAAATACAAAAGTAAATATAAAATGGCTACTTTATTTACACAACAGAATAACGAAAATCGTATTAAAAATATCTTATGATAAATGCAATATAATAAATAACATAAATCAGTTTTTAATAACATTTGAATCTCGACCTGCAATGTGCTGTTTTTCTTTAATGGCGCATTCCCTTCGACCCCTCGCCGATACCTTTGCATATCCGAGATTTGAATAATCTTTATTTCAGTCCATCTAGTTACACCAGGTTCGTTTACTTCAGCTTCTAAGCACTGATACAGCACCGTACGCGTGGCACGTCCACACTGTCCGTGCTCCACCCCTGGTCGCCCACTTCTAGCTCAGAGCTGTTTCAAAGCCTGGTGCACTTTTATTTCCGGTACACGGTTCGCGTGATCACTCCCTGGCTTCCGGGTTCATGGCTCTTGCGCACGTGCTTCGCGCCATGCTTATCCGCCCAAATGCTTAACTTGGAAAGGTGTGATGTCAAGAGACCCAGCATGATGCGACTCTCCGCTACGTTGCACCTTTGTGATTTTTTTTTAATGCCATCTGGACCGGTGCAACCTGCGCACACTGGCCCATTCAGCTTTCCTCCACTTGTAATTGCCTCAAAGAAGACAGCTCATTCTTCAGCACGAACAGCGGTGCCCTTCTCAAATCTGACCCGTCATCAAGCTATTAGGAGTGCTCTGATTTTACAGGCGTTCACACCAGTAAAGCTTTTAAGGAAAAAAGAAAGTAATGGTAAATAATAAAACCCCATTGAATTGGGTTTGCACTTTGCCTGAGACACGCAGTAGATTATTTTAATTCTGGTTTATCCAGTAAACCCCTCCAGTGCAGCGAGCCGCTCCTTTTTCCAAGAAAATCTTTAACCACTGTGGCCACTGGGAGCTGATGGGTTTCTCCCTTTCGTATAAATAATGTATGAAGCCAGTGCACTTGCACTTTTGCACGGAGAGCCACGCATCTTCAGTTCCATTTACAAATTTACCTTGGCAGGGCCTCCTGATGGCAATAGGAAGCCCACGTTGCATATTTAATTTGCTCCTTTGTCACGACGGGGCCAGGGTTAGTTAATTTCAATTTTCGATTTCAAAAGCTATCAAAAATGGCTCAGATGAGAAATCAATTTTTCTCAGCTGCTGTTTTTTTTCTGCGAGGCAGAGGGGACCCCGGTTGGCTGGAACGGCGCCATGTGACACTGCGAGAGATTAGTTCGCTAGACCCCGTGTTCGTGCCACCTCAATTACTGGATGCCTCTTGTAATTTAGCTTTATAACACCTAATTTCAAGACAGAACTCATATTTAATTCATGAAAGCTTCCACTGGAGTAATTGTGAAATAAATTGCCATAGAAAATATCCATTTGTGGCCCATTTTAATTTTGTGTGCTCGGATCATAGTGTTTTTTTATATTTCAGCATGGGCATTTTTTTTTTTATATGAAACTGATTCAAGATACTAATGGGTTAATTTTCTCTTCGCCATTCTGGTACACTCCGGGAAACCCTTTATTCTTTCATTGTGGAACTCAAGTTCATTTCATTTTTGGCATTATCCAGGCAGTGCATAATCTGCAACAGGCAGACATGGCTGATACGTGATTGCTAGACCCGAAGCAATCGGTACTGTCGTGAACTGGCGACTGCTGATGTGCACCTAAGTTCAGAACGCAGGCACCGTCTCAACCAAGTGCCTGTGCTTTAAATAGCAGTTCAGTGGCAAGGTAAGTCGGGGCCGGTCCCAAAGGGTGCCAAGAATTAAGTGCACTGTAATTTCTTTAATGCCTGAAACAAAGTCAGTCATCTCACATGGTGACATTTCATTATGTCTGGTAGAGATATCTTTGAAATTCCTAAGACTAAAATACATTTTCCCGCTACGCACACAACACGTTGCGTGCCTTTTCCCCTGACCGCTACCATGGCAACAAGGTGGGTGAGGCTTTCCCAACTGCCAAACTCAGCTGTCATCCGTTCACCCTAAAAGCCTTATAATTGCTTTTATTTGCATACGACAATTAGGCAGGATGGCTCTCAGCAGCAGACCAACCTTTCTTTCCCCCAAGTGCGCACACACCGCCAGCCTGTAATTTATAAAGAGATACACGCCATGTGGTGGAGCGCTGAAATAAAGCGAGGAGTCCTTTTGGCTGATTGTGAGCCATTAACAAAAGAAAAAAAGAGAAAAAAAACCTTTTCAAGAGAGCTGTGAGAAAATTCTTTAAAAAAAAAAGCAAAAAAAGGAAAAGCGTGTTCATCACTAAGTATGTATTTTGAGAAAAAATATGCTTCTAAGCTTTAACCCTTTCGTCATAAAGCTGGGCAGCTATCACTAAATCCTGGTGCTTCTACAAGTAAGTCACTGACAATAGAGTTCAGAGAGGTTCATGCCGGTACTCCGCCACCACTACCCCATGACATATTGACTTGCTACACTCCCTCCAGAAATCTGCGTCCGACAACATTTTCTAGTCATGCCTAAACCACAGTGTGCAGTGCGGGCTCTAGATTCAGGTCTCTCCATCTGCAAGCCCCCCATTACTGGAACGCCCTGCCTCCTGACATCTCTGCCTGACACACACTTAACAGCTGTAAAAAGAGCCATCTCTTGAAATTGGAGAGGAAGACTATATAAATATGTATTTCGCATCAGAAATGTAGCAAGTCCACCGGGTGGCTGTACCGTGTAACATGTCTATTTGTTGTTTTTGTTTCACTGATCATTCCTCAAAAATAAGTATTTGATTATAAATTCTTGAATCCCCAGTTTTTGTTCCTTGGCCCAACTACAGTTCAAGCTATGTACGATTTCTGTTCGAAATCTCAACAATGCAATGTCAAATAAATAAATAAATGTGTTTGTTGTGTTTTTTAGGAATATATTTCTAAGTTTATATCCTATTGACATTCCTATCTCTCCCACTTGACCAAACCGAGTAATCTTGTACAGATGACTTTGTGTCTCTGTGCACTAGTGTTTTTATTTGTTTGCTCTCAGAAAGGGAATGCCCATCAGTATTAAATCCTATTTACAAGAACCACACTTTCACAGTTAGTAAACAGGAGTGCTTTCAGTCATGAATCCAGAAAGCTGTATTCAAGGGTATGCGTTGACTCCTATATACCTTTCCCACCTTCTAGGCTCTTGTTGCATCGTGGACTTTGTAGCCGCATATTTCGTAGTTCACATCTGCCGATTTAAATATCTCAAATTTTAAAGTTGTAATCCATTATGCTCATTATGATTATTCATGTGGCAGTATAGAGTTTCAAGGTTTGTTTCAACAAACCCTAATACTCACGGTGCTCATAATGCGAGGAAAAGTGTCATAGCATTAATAACTAATGACTACAACCAGGGACATCTTAAGGATTTTGGGGGCCCTGGGCCAAACATATTTTGGGGGCCCCTGTTCAGAACAGCTTTGAATTTATGATCCAATTTGAGCCCCTGTTTCCCACGCAGTTTCCGCTTCCTCAGCTGCGTTAGCGGTACAGTTTGCATTATAGGCATTAGCCTATATATTCCCGATGCAAACGGACGCGCGCAGCTGACAGCGGTAGGATTTAGTGTTTCCTGCCCTGCTACTAGGTTTTTAATACTTTTTAAATTGTATATGTGTAGCTGAATTACTCTGTGCTTTTTAACAATTTCTCCTACCTACGCGCACTTGCACTTTACTTGATTCTGCTTGCCTACACCTCCTTAGCTTCTCCGATTCACATCTTGCTTTTCCTCCAGTCCTGGTCCGCAGCGGCTGATACGCCGATTGTGCAGAGGGCTGGGGCTACTATCGGGCTCCTCACTTCCGCCCGCGCAGTTTCCGCTTCCTCAGCTGCGTTAGCGATCCAGTTTGCATCATAGGCATTAGCCTATATATTCCCGATGCAAACGGACGCGCGCAGCTGACAGCGGTAGAATTTAGTGTTTCCTGCCCTGCTACTAGGTTTTTAATACTTTTTAAATTGTATATGTGTGGCTGAATTACTCTGTGCTTTTTAACAATTTCTCCTACCTACGCGCACTTGCACTTTACTTGATTCTGCTTGCCTACACCTCCTTAGCTGCTCCGATTCGCATCTCGCTTTTCCTCCAGTCCAGGTCCGCCACGGCTTATACGCCGATTGTGCGGAGGGCTGGGGCTACTATCGGACTCCTCACTTCCGCCCATGCAGTTTCTGCTTCCTCAGCTGCGTTAGCGATCCAGTTTGCATCATAGGCATTAGCCTATATATTCCCGATGCAAACGGACGCGTGCAGCGGGCGTGCCGCTGGCGCGCCAAAGGCAAGCCCGTCTGCGCCAGTTAGCATCCCGGAGGCATCTGGCGCCTGCCATGCTACCCAGTTCCCCTCCGGTGAGTTTCTTCCACTATATTACAATAGGGAAAAACTGCTTAGCCTTAGGCGGCTACCATTATGTCAGTGTACAGCGGCTGATCCGAGCCTGGAGGTAGACTTTCGATGCAATAAGTGCAACTGGTCTCTCTTCCAGCCCAGGAAACTCGCACCCAAGATCCTCCCATGCAACAATAAGTGTAAAAACAATAAGAAAACAGAGGACTTAAAGGCCACCCTTTTGAATTGTCGCTCTATGCAAAAGCATGAACCACACATTTATGACCTACTTTTAGATGAACAGCCTGATCTCTTATTTCTCACTGAGACCTGGCTGTCTGAAGCCTCCAACCCTACTATCACCTCGGCCATCCCTACGGGTTATAAAATCCTTAGGAGGGACCGACCGAGTGGGAAGGGGGGCGGTGTTGCCATAATTTACAATCAAAAACTAGACTGCTCTCCCATCCCGATGGAAAACATTGAGGGCGCAGAGTCCTTAGGCTTCTGCTGTACCTTATCCCCCCATCATAGCATAGCTGGTTCTCTAATTTACAGACCTCCCGGTGCAATTGGAAATTTTATTACTACGCTTAATACAGCCACCACCTCCCTGGCCTTAAAATACAACAACTGCCTTATTCTAGGAGATTTCAATATACATATGGACAATGGAAAAGACCCTCAAACAATTTCCTTGTTGGAGACGCTGCAGGCCTGCCACATGTTTCCATCTATTTCTTCAGCCACCCATGAGAAGGGCCATACCCTAGACCAAATCTTTCACAACTTTGACATATCAGTAAGCCTACCTCTTCCCATTACCTGGTCTGACCACCTCCTATTAAAATTCCCAACTCTGCCACAGCCCCTCGGGCTAACGCAGGGCAGAGGGTCCCTAATTACAGGACATTCCATAAAATATCCATCCCGATGTTAGCAGATGTTAGCAGATGCCCTCGGTCGTTCTTCACCAGAGCTGTCTGGCTGCCCCGACTCGGACGCTCTCTCTGAACCAACATTGGTGCAGCGGTACCGGTTGTTTGCCACTTCTCAAAGAGGTCGGCCCCAACAGCTCCATGGTTTAACGATTCCCTCAGATCTAGCAAAAGAAATTGTAGAAAAATGGAACGGAAATGGCGTAAATCCTATCTACCTGAGGACAGAAAGGTGTATAAAGACACCTTAAAAGCTCATTATCTTCTCGTGAAGGCAGCCAAGAAAAACTTCCTTCAAACCAAGATAGAAAATGCCCAAAATAAGAGTAAGGAAATCTTTAGCATAGTTACATCCTTTACCGCCCGAAAGCCGGCACAAAGGGAGGGCCATGCACGGAAGAACGGTCTAAGCAAATAGCTCAATTCTTCCACAAAAAGATCTCTGTGATCCAACAAGCCTTCACTGACATCTCAGAGGAAGAACTGACCTTCTACCTTAGTTCTAAACGCAAATTTCACCTCTTGGATCCTCCATCTTTACTAGCTTTCCCTGAGTTTCAGCTTGAAGAGTCACTGACCCTTCTCCAAAGCATTAAGTCTGGCTCTCCTACCGACCCATGTCCAGCGAATATCCTGAACCTATTAGCTTCCACCATAAACCCCACGGTAAACCAGCTCATTAATGTTTCCCTCTCCTCAGGCAACATGCCGAAATTATGGAAGAATGCTAAGATTCTTCCACTGATAAAAAGGCTAGTGCCAAACCGACGAACCCTGCCAACTACATGCCAATCTCCCTTCTTCCGGCCCTCTCTAAAGTATTAGAGAAGCATGTAAATAAGGCCCTCCAAAAACACATTGAAGATGGGAAGCTCCTTCATGAGTCCCAATCCGGTTTTAGGGCTAACTACTGTACGGAGTCCGCTCTGCTGGAAGTGACTGAATTTCTCAAGGGTAAGCTGGACCAGGGAGGCAAGGCTGTTCTGATACTGCTCGATCTGTCGGCGGCCTTCGATACGGTCCCACATGAGAGGCACCTGGAGAGACTTGCTAACATCGGCTTCGGGGGAACCGCCTTAACGTGGATGTCATCCTTCTTGGCAAATAGATATCAGGACATCTGGCTCCCCCCTTTCTCATCCCCAGTTCCGGCCATGAATGTAGGTGTCTCTCAGGGCTCCATTCTCAGTCCTACACGTTTTAATATATATCTATCCCCCCTTGTATTTCTGGTAGAGGAAGAGGGCGCCAAAATAGTTTCCTATGCTGATGACACTCAGCTGATTTTTATATGTGAAAAAGGAACCAACTTTGACGGGGCAATGATTAGGTCTTGCCTCACAAAGTTTTTTAACTGGCTTAAGACGAATCAGCTCAAGTGCAATCCTGACAAAATTGAAGTTGTTTTCTTTGGTAATCCAGAAACGCCTGACTGGAGCTCTTGGTGGCCAAAAGATCTGCCGCCCCCGCCCGCGGAAAAGGAGAAAGTAAAAAACTTAGGAATTGTCATAGACAAGACACTCTTCATGTACTTTCAAATCCAAAATCTAACTGGCGCTTGCTTGGACATACTCCGGATGCTAAAAAAATTCCTGCCACTGTTACCGCTTGAGAGCAGAAAGATCGTGGTGCAGGCTCTGGTGACATCAAAGCTTGACTATGTCAACAGCTTGTACCTCGGTCTTCCCAAATCCCTTATCCAGCACCTACAAGTGGTAAAAAACGCGGCGGCCAGAGCCATCCTGAGACCTAAACCCAGATCTAGTATGACCCCTATTCTTAAGTCTCTACACTGGCTCTGCATAAAAGAATGGATCGACTTCAAAGCGATGACCATCTTCTTTAAAGCTTTCCACGGCTTAGGAGCCGGCTACCTAAAAAAGTGCGTTAATCGCTACACAACATCTAGACCCCTAGGATCTTCCAATGCCAACCTGGCCATCGTGCCTAAAATATGCCGTGCCCGCACTGGAGGCAGATCCCTCGGCTTTCTAGGCGCAAAATTGTGGAATAGACTCCCTGAGTCTCTGAGACTAACCATAGACCTACTCTCTTTCAGGAAGAACTTAAAAACCTGGCTTTTTAATAACTGATGGGTCTTTTATGCACGTTTTCCTCCCCCTGTCATGCGCCAGGACACTCTAGTCTGAGTAGCTGCGCGCTTTATTAAATACACTATTTAATTTCATTTCATTTCATTAGGTCCCTGACAGTGCAAAGGAACACTCGTCCAAATTCTAAGGGCCTTATTTATGAGGCCTTGCTTCACTTTTATGCCGCCGGTGCGTCACTTTTTGTGACGCACTGGCAGCATTAAAAATGTGCCATGTTGAGCCCTATTTACAGAGTGACGCATCTAGGCAGATGCGTTACTTTATAAACCCCTGCACCACATTATACCTGCGCCAGGTATAATGTATGCAGGGTGGGTGTTCCCCCGCAAAAAGCCTCGTAGAAGTGGCGCATTGAAATCTATGAGAACTCAGTGCACCACTTCTAGGACACCATTGCGTCAATATCTTACACCTGCCTCACAGCAGGCGTAAGACTGATGCAGGCCCTTTCACATGGGGCTTGCCCCATGTGAAAGGACACATTGCTGGAGGTGCGTCTATTTTAAGACACACCTCAGCAGTGCATCACTTTTGCACCTACAGATACGTCAGAAATACTGACGTATCTGTAACTCCTTGCGACATGATGCATCATAGAGTAAATATGACGCATCCATCATGTCGCAAGGAGGGCGCACTAAGAAGTGACGCATCCCTGTTTTCACACAGCGATGCATCACTTCTCATAAATAAGGCCCTAAATGTGTTTACATCTAATATTCAGGGATAGTTATGTGTGTTTTCAATATTGTAACACAGCAGCAGCTCACCAATATTACTGCAGATAATCTCTGTGACGCCCTCACATTTCTTATATGTTAGGCCTTGTTTTGATCTAAAAGAAACTTTTTATGTAAATTGCATGAAACATAAACACAACATTTTCTCTGCAAAGTGGCTGTACTAGACTCTCACACATCAGGTACATAAAAAATAAATTAAAGGAAAACAGTATTTAAAACAATCTGTTTAAGAAATATTCAAGGTCATTAGGGCAAAACTCTGGAGAACGGAGCTGACTTTGTCAGGGGGCCCCCTGAAAGGCTGGGGCCCTGGGCCAGAGCCCACTTTGCCCATGCATTAAAACGTCTCTGACTACAACGAGCATAATGCACTGCAACATGGTCATTTTGGCCATAAAGCCAAGGAACTGATGCGATTGCTATTTAGTGCAGAACTAGCAAATTCATGCAACTACAAGGCTGGCTGCATAATGGCTACTATGTTCTCGCTTTTCAGTAGATTATATTACTGGTTGCATATGTTATGGCTGATTTCATGGTTACCCAGGTGGCCCCTTTGTCAGTCAACAGTGGACCAACATAGCATATACTATTGCTGGTGCATAATGCCCAATTCTTTGAGGGCCTCATTTGCAAAAAGCCTCTGCAATCGTGGCGGAGGTTCCGCAGTTGTGGCTGGATCTCTGCACTTGTGGCGGGATCTCCATATTGCAGTTTCTCATTGCGGAAATCCCAACATGAGTGCGGCGATCCCGCAACAACTGCGGAGCCTCCGCCATGGATGTGGAGGCTCTTTGTGAATGGGGCCCTGAGTTTCTCCTTGCCACTCCTAGCTGGCTCCCTCAGACTATATGGGACATATGTATCATGCGTTTTCCCGTTCGCAAACGGGCCGATTCTCAGAATCGGCCCGTTTATGACCGGCAATAGCCTTTGGGATGTATCATCCCAAAAGGCCCTCCGTAATATAGGGAATTGCAAAATTTGCGATTCCCTATTTTGTGACTGCATTTAAGGAATCGCAAATTGCGATTCCTTAAATGCAATGCAGGAAGCACCCAAGTTGTGCGATTTTGCCCTAAGAAATCGCAAATTACCACCAACTTCAACTGTGGCGCACATACATGCCCTTAGGGCATGTATGTGCGCCACATGTGCACACATACATTTTTCAGGGGTGCAACAGGGTGTCCTTTTGACACCCTTGCAACCTTGAAATTGCATTCGCAATTTGCGAGTACCTAATGGGTACTCGCAAACTGCGAATGTCTTCCCATTCATTCCTATGGGCCTCTAGGCCCATAGGAATGAATGGGAAGGTATTCCTTAATTGCGAATCGCAATTTGCGATTCGCAATTAAGGAATACGTAGGATTCCTACATACATTTCATTTTATGCGAGTCCTTAATAGCGATTCGCAAAAATCGCTTATAAAGGACTCGCAAAACTGATTTGTGATACATATGCCCCAATATTCTCTCATCTTTATGAAAATGTGGCCAAGCAAATGCCATTCAAGGAGCAATGGAGAAGGAAATGCGCTACTGCCTCCAGCATTTATGCATTTAAGCACATACTGTTAGATAATATTATGTGAATGAAATCAGGGCCAGCCCCTTTCTACTCCTTAGTTCTCTACTTAGATCTTGCACACAACTTTAGGACTAGTTCTGTATGTAGTAATCAATATCCACAATAATAATTATAGTAGTATGAATATCAATATTGGCATAATAATAACAACAATAACAACAACAATAATAATAGTAACAATTCTACTATTTCATACAGATGTTCCCCAATGCATGCAATTAATCTGGTTTGACTGAATAATGCTCATTCTTATGGTTGTTTCTCTTCCTAACCCTATGGCTGGTGGTAGAAAAATCACATTTCCATATCTTGCTCCTATGGCTCTCCTCTGTGGACTTCTGAGATGATTTTCAATAGCTGGTTGGATAACCCCTTTGCCTCTCCTGGTTACATTATTGTATAGGTTGCTACCAGCCGCACCCGGGCGGAGTCCTCAAATCAAGTACCATGGCTGGTTATATAAAGTGCACTTCTATGGGTTGCTCCCGTCCAGATCTGGGTGAACTACTCTGACATTTATAACAGCTGATTGCATCATGGTTACTCCTAAGTTGCATCACAGTGACCCACCGGAACATATACCGTACCTGTCCCTAAGATGTCCTTTTTTGGTGTCGTCCATGCCACATTTGCTAGGGCTCCTCAGGCATACATTATGGCTTCAATAAAATGTTTGCTTTTGTCCCTTAACGGTGGACCCATATGAGCATGTAAAATGTTGGGGTGTAGAACGTGCATTCCTGTGGGTTTCTCACTGGTAGTCCTGAAAGCGCTCCTTAGAGCATTTACTATGGCCTTATTTGTATGGGTTGCTCCTGTGCCACTTATGTTTGGGCTTTCACCTCTAGATACATCGTATGCTCATATTTAATGCAGTTATCCATGCATAGGTGCAGCTGCACTCAATCTGCAACATCATTTGCACAGGATCTACCATACACTCACAACACCAACACACTTCCCACATTGATCATACTGCACTCGCACACTTTACATTCATTCATACACTAGCATCTCCTGCTTGTGTTCCCTATCTTTTGCTCCCTTTTGCTTCAAATTCCGATATAGGTGCATTGAAAAAACACTATAGGATCACAACTCGTGTCTTGGCGCACAACATCTAAACACTACACACGTAGCTCACTTGACTGAAACACATTCCTCCATCCCTAGTCCACCTACGAGTGAGTTGCATATATATCCAGATATAGTGCTATATAATGCAAGAGCCACATGACAATCTGAAACCAGAAAGAGAGGGAGGCATATTAAAGCAAATGAATACACACAAGAGCAGCGTCATTGCTTCATAACACACACAGTAGTACAGCAGCCTTAGGGAGCCACTCCTAGGTGGTGCCAAATTTCAACAATACACCAGAAAAATTGGATTTTTATTTTTGAGAAGCATTCCCATCTGCAAAGTGCTGTTTTGACTTGAGCGCTAGAAATCTCTGTAATATTCCTGCTTGAACATTATTAATCTTGATTTTTTGAGTGCTACCACACTAACGATGTTTGATTTGCATATGTTCATCATTTTATTACATAGATCTGGGTGTATGTAAATTAATCCCCATTAAAAACATGTTCAGGATAGATAGACATGAAATGTTTATGAATTACATGGCAAAACCTCTATATTTTCTGGCAGTTGTGAGAAGCTCTTATTGCTACTTGTAGACTGGGGTACACTGCATGGTGTGATTTATCTTTGAGACTTTATTACCTCTCTCACCTGGATTTAGTGTTTCTGGTCAGGATTTAGTTTTGTCTCCCTAGGTCACAAACTTGGGATAGAGCACTGCTGGAACTGGTGATGGTTCAGCTGCCTGATGATGGAATGTATATGTTTATCTTTTGACAGTAATTTCAGAGCATTCGCTGTGTAGTTGTGCTGTGTGTAGCTGTGTATTTGTGCTTTGCTAAAGTTAAACTTGTCTGATGGACATGTTTTGTTTGGCCCAGTCTCCCTAGTGCTTTGCTACTTCACAAGGGAATTGTGGAGATACTTGGTGGAGACTCAGACGACGGACCAAGTGGAGGGTGTGGTAATTACCCAAAAGTGCATTTCCTCCGTCACTACTGATACGGCGTTTCTTCCATCCCGCAACAACATACAGTTTGCACTGATTAATGCCAGTTTTTTGCACAGTTGCAAATGGGAAAGGTTTAGTGTGATTTAGGATGGTGACTTTGATGCCGTGTTTATAATGCAAATGTGATTGGAGAACTCCTCCAACCTGAATTAGCAATTGCCATTTTTAGATTTTTTAAATCTAGGATGAGCAGAACCAGCAAACTAAGTGATGTTTTAGCCTTTATATTCAAGCGTACTTTCAACTAATCTATTCTTAAATCAGTCACACATTCTTTCCCTGACAGCTGCTATGTAGGTGCCAGCTATTCCATAATTCTAACTTAATGAACAGCTTGATATATTGGCCCAAACTCAAGTCCATTGTTTCTTAACAGCTTTGTTTATCTCTATGATGTGGGGTATTTAAACTTTTCTCACATGTTGATATTAAAAGACCAGAATTGCCACATGCACATATCCTTTGACTCAATTTCCGCTGACTCAATGCTGACATCAATAGGTTTGGTCTTATTCAGTTGGTCATCATGCCTACACATGTATCTGACTACAACTGTGACCTGGTATTTCACACCTCCCTGTTTCCATTTCCAATTTCTTTATCATTCCTGTTACATGGTCTGATCATTTCCTAGTTTAATTTAGAAATGGTCTGCCACAGCCTGTCCAGAAGGGATCTCGTCCTGCAGTCCTGTCTCCCATAGAAAAGGAAGCTACTTCAATGCAAAAAGCCATGTCTGAGATTTGTTAACGATTGTTATTGACAGGAACTCTCTCATGGCAACTTAATGCCACGTATTTCCTGTTACATGGAATAGGTAACCACTTTACTCAAAATCATGTTATACCCCCCTGTGTGCAACCACATGGCGTGAGGCACCATAGGGGCCCTATAGGGCCTCCTTTGTCTCCACATCACCACACTTTTTATGGCGGTCGCACCGCCATGAAAAGTGTGGCATGATGAAACTTGTAATATGCTTAGCGGGGCCACAGCGGCCCTGACAAGCAGATTGCAGCATCAAGACCACCGCACCACTGCCAGAGATCCCTAACGGTTGCGGTGGTCCCAGGGTGGCTCGACTGCCCTGCTCCTAATAGGGCGGTCGGAAGACCATCACCGCTGCGCCCCGGTGAGTCTGGCCGTCAATGAACCGCCAGACTTGTAATAAGACCCTTTGTCACGATCGTCTGCTGAAGGCTTCTTTTGAATGGCAAAAGCTCAGAGTGGTACTCACCTAATTTTCTTGCCCCCTAAGTTGTGCCTTGACTGGACAGGCTTGGTGGTTTTTTCTGGTCCCCCGGAGGTACGGAAGCTGAACAAAATTCTCTAATCCCCAAGTCCAGGACCCACTCCATCAGAGGCCACCAGCAAAGTCCAAGCAGGGCTACTTGCTACTGGCCAGCTGGTCACTCCAGAAAAAGGCATCCTGCAGCTTTTTGTGTGCCTGTGGCCACAATGAGGTCAACCAATTGACCCTTGCAGTTTATTTTGAGAAGCCAGAGCAACAGTTTTGACAAGAACTCTTCCATGTTCCCATTTTCCCACCACTCTGCAATGCCATTAATGTGGTTTGTGTCCCTCTGTGGTGTCTCTAGCAGGATTGCAAATTACGTTTTCAGTACTTCTGTGTGTTACTTCGAGGATTGACGACTGGAAAGCTGCAATATCAGTTCTGGTTGGACCTAATTTCGGAGGCCATTTCTGCCAGCTTGCTTTTTAGAGCCCCACCCCCACCCTCACCTTATTAGGTCCCAACACATTGATTTCTCTGATATTCATCTCAAGTGTAATTTGAAAAGGCTTCATAGCAGTGGAAAACGTTTTCTGTTTCTCTACTGTCACAGCTACAGTGAGCAACAGCTGTCTAGAGGAGTGTCTGTTGGTCATGGAGTTCTCAAGAATCGAGGCGGCAGAGGCCCTAGAGTCAAGCATGTTGTTCTGTGGGTTCGTAGGTATAGCTCCGAGCAGGCACCATGGGTCAGAACAAAAACAGGGTAATATAGTTGTTCATGGGTTTGATAGTTAGTGTGGCCCCATCCACATGGTTATCAATCCCCTTCTATAAGAGTTAAAGTTCCTGCAGGAGGTGATTCACTTTGTCCCTGAAAGGGGCCTGGTGATGTTTCCACTCCTTCACCACATTCTGTGGTGAGGAAATATTGTAATAAATACAGGGATTCAGAGTCCCCAGAGGAAATTATTACTGCAAATCTATACAATCATGGGGCCTCCAATCACATGCTGATATACAATGGAGGAATATGGATCTTATCCACCAAATGTAAAACAAGAACATTTGAAGACAGGACTTTATAAGATAAAGATCTAAATCTGCTTAATTTACAGTGTAAAGAAAGAAGAAAAAACATATAGACCCAGATTTGCTAAAGTGTATCTTGTGTCACTCTGTATCAAAAATCTGATGCTTTTTGGCAGTCTGTGTGGAAAAAATCGGTGCCACATCATTTTACTAGGCAATGCTATTCAACGGTGCATGGGTGAAAAAAAAGTGGCGTCACAATACAAAGCATCAGTTCTTGGCGTAAACGTTAAAAAGACAACACAAAGCATCACAAAAGTTACACAAAGACAGCGGAAACTAGTGGAGGGATAATTGGCCGATACACAAAGTAATGACTGAGGTAGAAACAAAATTTCCTCTACACAGGAGGAGGTGAACGTTTTAATCCCATAGGTGACAAGACTTGAAAAACAATTCTCTAGACTCTTTTTAGCTCCCCTAAGCTTAATGGAAAAGCAAAAGCATTTTATGTAAAGTTAATGCAGTAGCACCAACATCCAGAACAGTGGAAGAATATAAAAAGAAGTGGCTTGAATACAAACATAGAGCCAAAGAAAAGTTAGCTTAGAACCTTGCTGCTGCCATGTCAACAGGAGTTGGTCCTGAGCCAACATGGCTCTGACACCAATGAAGGAGAAAGTTGCATCAGTGGCTGGACCTGAAGGTTGGTGGTGTACAAGAGCCAGGCACCAATGATGATGACGCAGAAGGGACTGCAGGTCAGGGAAGGGTATTTGTGAAATATGGACAAATAATATCTTCAGGGGTTGAATGTGTCATGTGTGATGGCATCTGTAATGCACAGACTGTGTGTACGTTGGTACCATAAAGAAATCCACATTCAAATGGATGTTGTTTTGATAATGTTGTTTTATTGAAAGAGTATTTGTAAATTCTGAGTCTGAAATATTACATAACTGGATAAGGATAGAGGGCAGAATGTTCTAATTTGGAAAACAAAGGCCTCACAGAGCCCGAGGGGATCGAAATCCCCTTGGGCTCTGTGAGGCCTTTTGTTCACAACAAAAGCTGTGAACAAACATTGGAATGTTGGAGCTCCAGGTTTCTACCGGCTATTATAAGCCCAGAGCACTCCATTGTTTTCAATGGAGCTCCCAACATTCCAATGTTCTAATTGTTTTTATTTTCATACATGATTGCTGGATTATCTTAAATATTCATTTGTCCTTTTGTGGCCACTTTACACTTACTCATGGAACTTGTTTCCATTTAACCCTGCTGCTACCCGTAATTTACCCCAGTTACTAGACATGCCCATTGGACATCGTCACATACTACACTTTCATTGCACATTTCAGAACATTAGTTTCTCTTCCTAGATAAAGAAATTGTTGAAAATGTGGTAATGCTAAAAGATGCCCTAAATAGATGACTTTATTCTATATGTACTCCTACAGAACGCGAATCAGCCAACACAATACTCATCCACACAAAGTGATAACGGAAAAGAGCCGTCTACTCAAAAAGAAAGTAAAAATTCAATAAGGTTAAGAACACAAAGCCAGCCATCAGACAGTGTTTTGGATGTGGAAGAGCTTGAAAGGCAAATTTAAAACACACAGGACCAAACACATCAAGCTGTGAAAGAGGACTTTTTAGATTCCCTGGTGATATGAAGGAGTTAGTAGGTGGTCTAAAGTCTAGTAGACCAGTGTCTGAAAAGAATGGTGAGCTCTGTTCATTTCTCAAAGTATGGATAATTCACAAATAGAAGTTTGTGAAGATATTCAGAAGATAGTCCAACCGAATGAAACCCACCATCAAACTCATCCAACCTATTCTTTGCTAGATTGCTAGAGTCTGTCAATTGACTGAGGCAGGGTTTAAAATATATAATTTGCAAGATGTTACACATTTCACTGACATGCTGAAATTGCCTCAACACGTAATCGCATTGCAGTTGCACAGGAGTCCAGGATGACATCTGCATCCACCTTAGGACCTGATTAACTTGTCTTCAAACCTTCTGCCTTGAATGATCAACAAAAAGATTCATTCAAGATTCACCTGAGGATGATGAAGGTACAAACTGATGTGAGAATCAAAACAAGTCACAAAGGTTTTATTGTGTGGTGCAAAATTGTTTTGGTTCTGATCTTGAGTTTTCAGTGCCTCATTTGTTACACTTTTCTGTTCTGTTTGTTATTGCAAAGGCATTGCCAGTGTAAATAATGCATTTATACAAAATAATATTCTTAGTTTGAGAAAAATTAGATTTGTATATGATTAATTGCAGTTCTGACTCCTTTGTGATTAATCTCTACAACCCCTGTTTGAAGATGAATTCTGCCCTACAACTATTATTGTTTAATATTTAACTTTTGTTAACAATTATTTTGGGTTCATATGTAACACATTCATCACTGTATATATCCTGAATAAATCACATTTTCACATAATCTTTTTTAGACAGATAGCGTTCTTGTAAGAGCAATGGTACTGTTTGTTGATATAATTGGGCTTTGATAATTTGTTAATGCACACAAGGCCCACATTTTTTTATTTTGCACATATAGGGCCCCATTCACAAATGTAAGTTTACATACGGCAATCGCTGCATGTAGAGATTTCCAAATACCCACATTTATAAATCTCCACAATGATGTTTTTCACCATTTCTATGTAGAAATCTCCCCTTTGAGGTAGACTTATGAGCCTCCTCCCCTTAAAATAAATATGTGGAGATTTTACGATTGTAAAGTTATTATTAGTGCCATTCTTGCTGTTTGTGGAGATCTGTACTACTCGGGCAGAAATCTCCTTATAGAAAGTAAAATGGAATTTTAAGAAATAATTGTTGAATCTTAAAAATAAATACAATTTTTTAAATATGTTTTTTTTTCTCTCCTTACCGTATCATTTGTGTTCAACATGTCACAGTCTTGGATGCAAGTTATATACTGTTTTATCTGTAATTTAAATTAAAAAAACATTTCCTTTAGAATATACTTTTTGAATGTGTTATGTATATTATAATATATGTTTTATTTTTAAAATATAAACATCATTAAAATAATATGATTTAAATTGTTATTTCTTTGATGTATTTTATGTGTTTTCATATGTGTTCGTTTTATGGACTGCCTGCATTGATTTCTAAGAGTGTGTTGGTCATTTGTGTTTGTTGACATACTCAAAAACCCATGCTGGAGTACATTTAAGTCCATATAAGCCTGTCTGTCAGTAGTACTACAGAAGTAGATGTAGGTGCCTATTTTGTGAAAGGGAATTACCTTACTCATTTGTAGGTGTGCTTTGGCGTATCCCTCTCTAAACATAAACCATAAACCCAGATAATGATTCTGAAAAAAACCTTTTCTGAATTTTTAAATGGGCGTGGTATATTTAAAAAAAGGGTTTTAGCATTCGCAAACCTTCTAATTAACTGAATCAGTGGGTTTGCTAACACTAAAACTCTTTAAACATCCGGCCAATGCTGAATGCTGGTAATATTCGTGTAACGGTCTACTTGGTTGAGGCACACTGACACATTGTCCCTGAAACAACATCATAAGTGAACGTCAAGTGTGTGCTGTTAAAGAATGCATGATAGCTGGATTCCATAGGATAAAATATTTAGATTGTTGAGACCAGGCCACCCCACCACTCTCGGGACATGCCAGCCACCACTGGTTGTGACTAGTTCGATACGTTTAGAATTGTACGTTTTGCGTGGCACAAAATGGAGGTTGTGCAACAGCCTCTCCAGACTGTAGAAATGTTTTACCTACATTCCTGAACTAGAGGGTATAAACCTAGGCACAGGCATGTGGTAGGAATGAGACAGGGCTTCCTTTAAGAATTCTATGGTGACCTATCAAGAGGCGAGTGGAGAAGAGACCTTCCTGAGCACTTCTGTTTGGGTTAATATTGTTCGAATGGTGAGTCAGCAGATTCTGTCGATAAAGGCAGGTACATTTCTTGGTTGAGGCTTCATCTTTTTTTCTCCCTGCATGCTTCTTCAAGGAATTCTCATTTATTTGAAGAAAAAGCTTACTTTCCCAGAAAAAACATAATATCAAAAATAAATAAATTGCAATTTTGAGATTCAGATTAAACCATCAAAGGCCCTGGGCAGCTTTTTCATTGACATGATCAAATGCTGTGTGTAGCTGGTTTGCTGGCAAAGATGCTGGCATTCCATTGTGTGCAGCAGGGCTTGGAAGGAGGGAAGAATAGTTCAGAGCCTGACCATAGGCTAGGCCCTCTCTCTGCCCAGTGTTCACAGCCCACAGCCAAAGGTTGTCTACACCAGTTTCAGTGGAATGAATCTGGTTAAATGCCAGACTCTGTGCCCAGAACCCACTGCACACTGCTGAATGCCATGTACAGCTGGCCTTGGTAGGACTAGAGATGCATATCATTTCATATGACCATGCACTTCTTGATTAATGACATGTGCCTATTCACAGGGACTGACCCTAGGCCAATCCTTCTGCATAGAGCCCACTGTGCACATCCAAAGGATAGTGGTGTATTGGGACAGGCATGGGCAAAGGCGCTTCTCATACCCTACTGTCCTATCCAACCATACGGTTAAGTAGTACTTGGCATGGAATATGGAGCAGTGATGTCATCGATGATGTAATTTACTGTAATTAGGATGTCGTCAGTGATGTCAAGTGAGGTTAACAACCATGTCATTTGAGATGTTATTAATGATGTCATGTGTGAAATGATGAGCAGACGATATCTGGGGCATGTTATGACTTGTACAGTTTACTGTAACTAGACGTTTAGTGTGTTTCAAGTTTTCCATTGAACTACAACTTTACTTTAGCTGTGGTTTCATCAGTGGAAATTCTGAAAACAATCCATGGAGGCGTTTTCCTCTCTCTATGTGTGCTGCACAATGCAGGACACATACAAAGAGTAAAAAACGAGGAGAAATAAAAAATATTTCTCTGTGTTACGCCTGCCCTGGGGCGGTGTATAGTTTGGACGCATTTCCGCAATGACCATGGAACGCCTCCCTGATGCAGTGTAAGGCAGCCCACGCATTGCTCTGTATTGCCTTACACCATATCGACAAGGCCATGAAAATCCACGGAAAGTAGATTTGCGTGGCCTAGTAGATATGGGTCTGCACTCTGCACCGCCGAAGCGTTATAAAAAGTGATGCACCGGCGTTGTAGGGGGCTTGTAAATAAGCCCCATAGTGGCTATCTTTTCTGAGACCATGGGTTCAATCCAAGATAAAATATAACTTGAAATTTTGAGGCATCTGAATGAGTCATAGATTGTTGTGCGTATAGATCCGAATTTGAGGATTTCCTTTTTAATGACTTCCATGGCACTTCCTAATTTATTTTGCCTGTCAGCATGGCTGATTTTTTTTTCTCGAAGATTTGTGAGTTAGATGGCAATAGGGAATGTGTGGTATGCCAGAATTTGATGATTCATAGAATGTACAAATCATGGTAGGAAATTATATTTTAGATTTTCGGGTAATGAGCATAGGCTGACCTGGTATTAGTAACATGTCCAACGGAAAGTATGCAGTACTTGGCTAGAAGGTGTATAGGTGTTAATGTATTTGATGAAGGTATCCCTTCCTGCACAAAAACAATCCTGCCAACAATGTAGACACCCTTGCACCATGGTGCAATGGTGCCCGCGTTGGTGCGAGCCACCATATTATGCACCGGCGCTGGTTGAAAGGACAGGAATGCACCATACCTCATAAATATGGTGCATTCCTGCCCTTTCGATTTAGCACAACAAAAACACTTGCGGTGCTGCTCTACACCAAATCATTGTGAATGAGTCCCTATGTTTATTATTGTGCAGCCTAATATATGGTCACGGTCTGTCCTCATGACGAACGCTCATCTATTTATCCTTCCATCATATTCATCTACTCCTGTACACACCATACACATATACCTCACCTAGCCATACATTCACTCAACCCCATTTATCCATCTCCCACACTCATCCAGGCACATATCCATCCACCCATACCTAAGACTTTTAATATCTGATCTTGTGCAAACCATTTTTTAAATATTTATTAACTATGGATGTATTTTATTGAATGTTTTATGTTTTTTGTGTGTTTTTCTGGTTGCGCTATCAACCGAATAAAGTTATTCTGAACTGAGCCTAAGACTTCATTTATGAAACTGCAACCAAGCATTTACCAGGCCAACATTACTTGCAATCATCCAGCTATACAACTATTCTAACCTTCCACTACCACTGTATGAATACACAACCATTCATCCTTTTATTCATATAGTCTATCGCCTGTGCCGACATATGTCCATGCATGTGTTGTCTGACTGTAAGTGTGTCTGTAACTGTATTGTTTGTATTTGTGTGTTTGTATGTGTGTTTCATCGTAGTTGTTTTCCTGTTTTGTGTGTCTAAACATATCACACAACAAACAACTCACAGTCAGAACAGAACACATGCACCCAAAACAAGCAAGATCTGTTGCCTTTACAAAGTCCTGCTCTAATTGTTGAGATTCCATTCTGGCACCAAACGCCATGGTGCAACTTTATGGAATTACCTCATTGTTAGTGTGAATGACTGTATGACATCACTGAGTGCACACGTTGGTGGTCGGTCCAGAGGAGTTCTGTTGTGTGGCTGTAGGTGACGTTTCCGCTGGTGGAGAAGACTACATGGGTTGGAGTGGTGACTAGCTGCTTGAGTCCTGTGTTGGCAAGGTCCTCTAGAAGGGATGCAGTGTTCTTTTCGTTGGGGTTGTCCAGGTGGAAGTTGAGGTTGGCGAGTAGCATGTAATCGGTGGATGTGATTGCCAGGTAGGGCAATAATGTCGATGATGGCTTCGGTGAAGGGTGGTCGGGCCAGGTGGTCTGTAGATGAGGGTGCCACGGAGGGTGGTGTTGGTCTGGATCTGGAAGGGGAGATGTTCCACAGTTGTTGTGGGCGATGCCTCCTCCCGGTCGGTTGCTACGGTCCTTGCAGGTGATCTTGTAACCATTGGGGATGGCGGTGGTGATGTCCGGGCCAGAGCTGGGATTCATCCAGGTTTCAGTGAGTAAGGCGATGTCGGGAGAGACGGAGTCTAGGAGGTCCCAGACTTCGGTGGCGTGTTTGTTGAGGGAGTGCACATTGAGGAGGATGCAGCTGAGCTGGTTGGGTCCGCTCATGGCCGATTGAGCGGCAGGGTGTGCTGGAGTGTGGAAGTTGGTCAGGGTGTAGCAGCAGTTGGGGCAGGAGATGGGTCCTTGGGTGTACTTCAGCGATGCAAGGTGGCAGGCAGCGTGGCGTACGGCATTGATGACAAGGAGGGTGCTGGTGTCATATCGGTGGAAGGTCCGAGAACTAGGGTCCATGGCACTGGGCACGGTCCAGGCATGGATGGGCGCATACAGGCTTGCCTATGGCACGCGCAGAGGCCACCATTAAGTAGTGTGCGGGGGCTGGATAGCTGGTAGGCAGGAAACACGGAGAACGGGAAGGGTCACTGGAGGGGGGTGGGGCCGTGGGGGCTCGCCAGGGCTTAGAGGCAAGAGCGGCAAAAAAGGAAAAAGGAGAAAAAAAGAAAAGTGCAGAAGAGACAGGAAAAAAGACAGAGACAAAAGGCAGAAATAAGGCAGAAAAAGCAGGCACAGAGAGACAGAGGACAGCCCAGCAGCAGAGCAGTGACACTCTACCACTAGACCACCAGGGATGAGGCGCAGGCGGGAGCCTGTGAGTGGAGGAGGGCCTTGAACTCCTGACCAGAGGGTCAGCAGCAGCAACGGGGTTAGCAGCTAGCTGGGGGAGCTGTGCAGGGAAGAGAGCAGTCCACTAGACGGTCAGTGGACTGCACTTTCACTTTGCAGCTGCCACCATTAAGTAGTGTGCGGGGGCTGGACAGCTGGGAGGCGGGAAACGCGTGGAGCGGGAAGGGTCACTGGAGGGGGCCGGGGCCACAGGGGCTCGCAGTGACAGGGGTGAGAGGCAAGAGCTGCAAAAAAGGAAAAAGGAGAAAAAAAGAAAAGTGCAGAAGGGACAGGAGAAATGACACAGACAAAAGGCAGAAATAAGGCACAGAGAGACAGAGGGCAGCCCAGCAGCAGAGCAGTGACGCTCTACCACTATATTATTATTATTATTATTAATTAACCTTTATTAAGCGCCTAGCTACCCTTAGGCATCCCAGCACTAGCAGCAGAACAGGGGGGAAGGTTTGTTGGCTCACAGGGTGGTATTCTGGAATAACCAGGTTTTAAGACGCTTTCGAAACAGGAGATGGTGAGTCTCTGAGCGCAAGTGCAGGGGAAGGATATTGCAAAGTCTAGCTATGTTGTAGGAAAAGGAACTGCCCCCACTCCTCATCCTTTGGATTTTAGGGATAGAGGCTAAACTCAGGTTCGCAGAGCGGAGGAGTTTCCAAGGACGGTAGAAAGTGATAAGAGAGCTATTAATAGAAGGGCCTTTCCCCCAAAGAGTCTTGTGAGCTACACAGAGGGATTTAAATTTTATTCTCTCTGGGATGGGCAGCCAGTGTAAGGTCTTCAGACCTGGCTTAGCCGATTGAGTTCTGGGAATGCCGAGCAGCAACAGAGCAGCACAATTCTGAACAACTTGAAGTTTCTTTGTTGTGGATTTAGGTGCTCCCTGATACATGGAGTTACGGTAATCCAAGCGGGAGAGAACCAGGGCCTGGACCATGATTCTCCTGGCCCCCACAGGGAGGAGGGGTAGAACTTTCCGCAGCATTCTAAGAATACCATAGCAAGTTCCTGTCACTTCCACTGCTTGCTGGCCAAATTTAAGTGATTTGTCGAGCCAGACGCCTAGGCTTTTAATCTTGGACTTAGGGGTCGGGGGGAGTCCAAGGCAGGTTGGCCATGTGTATTTGAGGTCGATGTTTGGCGAGTTGCCCAGGAGCATTATTTCGGTTTTTTCTCCATTGAGCCTGAGACATGAGTGTTGCATCCAGGTTGCCACCTTCTCCAGACAGCATTCCAGATCAGACGGAGAATTCTGAGGATGGTTAAGAGATACTACCAACTGAGTATCATCCGCATATGTGACAATTTTAATCCCATATGGCAAGATAATATCAGCAAGCGGTCTCATGTACACGTTAAATAGAGTAGGGCTCAGAGATGAACCCTGAGGTACTCCACAACTGAGAGATAGACACCTTGAGGTTGTTTCTCCCAAAAAGACCTGGACTGTTCTACCATTTAGGTAGGATCGAAGCCAGGAAATGGCTCCACCTGACACACCGACAGTCCTAAGTCTGCTAAGAAGAATTTCAAAGTTAACCGTATCAAAAGCGGAGCTAAGTTCGAGGAGGATGATGGCTACTGCTCCTCCTTGGTGAGAGACATCCATTACAGTGCAGGCATTACAACGCAATGAGTTTACAACGCATCCATTACAACGCAGACACCATTACATCGCTTTTCATTACAATGCACATACCTTTACAACGCATGCTATTACAACACATGCTATTACAATGCATGCCATTACAACGCATTGGTAAGTATAGTATGGTAAGTATTTGTTAGGTTGTGGTAGTCTATTTAAATTAATACTCAGGTATTATAATTAATTATAGTTTATATTTATTAAAAGGGAGATTTATATTATATAAATAGTAAATAATATTAAAAAAGGTTGTGGTAGTTTATTTTAATACTCAGGTATTAACATTTATAAAAGAGTATATATTTAAAAAATATAAGAATTTTTTTGGGGAAAAATTAAAATTAAAAGTGTGGTTTATATTATATAAATATTAAATAATTTTAAAAATGGTTGTTGTATTTTTTGTAATACTCAGGTGTTAAAAGTAATACTAGAGCATGTTAAAAAATTATTAGATTTAAAGGTTTGTGAATTATTAATATTATAAGGGAGATGTGTATTATATAAATATTAATTAAAATAAAAAAGGTTGTGGTAATTTAATTTAATACTCATGTATTAAAATTAATACTAGAGTGTGTTTTAACAAAATATTAGAATTAAATGTTTGGGATAATAGTGATAGTAAAAGGGAGATTTATATTATATTTAAATTAAATAATTTAAAATAAGGTTGTGGTAATTTATTTGAATACTCCGGTATTAAAATTAATAGTAGAGTATATATAAAATAAAATTAGAATTACAACTTTGTGATAATAGTGTTAAAGGGGAAAAAATAAGTTTATTTAAAAAAGTTATATTAATTGCTAAAAAAATAAAAATATTGTTTATTATCTGATTAAGTAAAAGTTTTAAAAAAAAGCTGTTAGAAAAAATTATAATTAATTAGGGAAATTATACATGGGTTACAAATTAATATTCAGATTTAAAATAAAAAGAGTAAATAAAATGTTAAATAGGTATTGAAATATTATAGAGTTAAAATATAAATATTAATAATGTTTAAAACAGTAATAATTGTGAAAATGTTTTAGTATAATGTAAACAGAATATAATAATTTAATAAAATTTAAAATGAAGAAAGACCAGACATGTAAATTATTATTTAAAGAATTAATTTAACATTTATTTAAATATTATGTATTCAAAAAAAATTTCAAAAATATTTTAAAAATAGTTTATCATTTATAATATTTTACAAAAATAAACATAGATATTTTATGTACATTAACATTTTTTTAAACATTTTGTCAAAATTTTCCCACGCTTTTCCATTGAAGCCAATGGGAGAAAATGTCCTTTTTTCATTTTTACAGAACGATATGACGTTGCCGCGTAAACTTAACTTTCGTCATTACGAGGATCGTCGTGCTACGGATCAGATGCAAGGGAGAACTCTGTCAAGGTAAGACAAATTTAAATTATTAAAATACATAGATTAGTCGTAATGTTTATTGTAAGGAGAGAGAAGGGAGGTAGATAGATGAAGTAAATGTGTTTCTGGTACTTTCAATGTGTGTTAACCAACTAAATCACTCCACAACAGGTTGCAGTAGTAGGCCCACGTCGGGTCTCATTTTTTCGTAACACTTTTTGTTTAATAAAGTTTATAAAAATATATACATTAAAAACTTTAATAAACAAAAGTGATTCAAAAGGTATCTTTTTTTCTTTTTGCGACGGGTTTTAAAAAAAAAAAGATTTTGGCGTCGTCGCGGTTAGATGTAGTTTTAATATGATTAAAAAAAAGATCTTCTTTTTTGGAAATTAGAAGATCGGATATTTTTACATCCATTGCTTATTGGTTTTTGGATTTTGGCAGTGCCACTTTAATTTTTTCGAGATGGAGTTTCAGGGACGGATTTTGGAACTTGGAATGGATTTGGAATTGTTTTCGTAATAGAATGGATTGCTTCGTTGGATTTTGTTGCGTTTTTTGCCGAAAATCAACACTTTTTCAGGATTTTTTTTTGGGGTGCGTTCTTTTAGGTATACACAGATATTATTTTTAAAGTAATGTGCACATTTAAAAAGATTAATTCGGGACGTGGAGTTTCCAAAAGGAATGTGGATTATTTACAATGGATTAAAAAAAAGACAAAGGACTCTTGGTGAAAAATTGGATACTGCGTAAGTCCAAGAGTAGAAAAAAGAAGACATCTGAAGGCAAGGAGACCCGACTTTTAAAAATACTTTTAATTGTTAAAAAAAATAACAAATGAATTAGGGTTTTTTTTAGAGCAAAACAGGCAAGTAAGAAGATAGTGTAGGTTAGAAATGGAGGATGTGTGCAAGATTATCAAGGTAGTCTGAAGCCATCATCAACGTAAACTGTTGAATTGCACCCAATAGTTCTCGGACATTTCCTTTGTTTTTTTTTTATATAGGTGGGTTCAGACTACCTGTTAATGATTGCGACATTCTCATTTCATGGAAACTTTTCTCCTTCCTCAAAATTTCCAAAAAATGGTAAAAATTAGGATGAGGTTTGCCAATTGATTTATTGAAGGAGTTGTGCCATCCCTCTATGGCATTGTTTGTTTTTTCTCCTCCCTCTAAGCAGGTCGAGTAGCAGTTCCACCACTTCACATGGAAACGTGGTTTCCTCCTGCGACCCGGCCTGCTTAGATGGCCAATCGATATGTCTTCAAAGTAATTTAGAATTGGTGCCAATTTATCTTCGTTTGAGGTAAAGTATTCTGATACTGTAATTGAAGTGTAGTACTCGTCTACACTGTCAGGAGGAACAAAGCAAAGGGCTGTTAGTATTTTAGTTCAAACTGTAGTTTGGTATCGGATATATCCGACCCTCGGTCTAGGTCCACTCTCTCCCCGCAGCTCTGCTGTGCCGTCTCTTGCCTCCAGACCCGACCTCCTCCTTGGGAGGTTCGAGGCTGCTGCCCACTCCTGCGCCTGCTGCCCGCTCCAACTGGGACCAGACTGCCTGCAACCACCGTAACCTTTCTCAGCCGTTTTTTTTTCTTAATTTTTCCCTGTTGTTCCACTTGTATTGTGCCCATATGTGTCTTGCTCTAATTCCACCACTGTTTTTATTTTCTCGTGCCTGCCTGTTCCTTTCGCCTTTTGCCGCTGCTGCCCTTGCGGCCCCTCCCCCCGGAATTCCCCCCCCCCCCGGAATTTCCCCCCGGAATTCCCCTCCGGAATTCCCCCGCTCCTGCCTCCCAGCCTCTCCTCCCTCCCCTACTTAATGGCGGCTGATGTGCGGTTGCGCCGAAGGCGCGCCAAAGGCAAGCCCATCTGCGCCCGTCCGCGACCCGACCGTGGCCAGCGCCAGGAACCCTGAACCTCCCACTACCCATCGATACGACACCATCACCCTCCTCGCACTCAACCCTGGAAGACTTAGAGAATGCCAACAGGCCTCGCCGAACACGACCCACGGCCAGTTCTCCTGCCTCCACTGCCGCCAGACCCTCACCGCCACCCCAGCCTCCAACACCGCCGACGCCAGCACCGGCGACACCCTAAAATGCATCTTCCTCAACGTACGCTGCGTACACAAACACGCCATGGAAATCTGGAACCTACTCAACTCGCTCTCATCCGACATCGCCTTCTTCACAGAGACCTGGACCAACGCATCCTCCGCCCCCAACATCAGCACCGCCATCCCAGACGGATACAAGATCCAGAGGAAAGACCGCCCCAACCACCCAGGAGGGGGCCTCGCCATCGCCCACAAGAGCACCCTCCGCATCACCACCTCCAGCGAAACCTTCCCCTCCGCCGAACACCTGCACTTCCAGATCCAGATCACCCCGAAAGCCACACTCCGAGGAACCCTCATCTACAGACCCCCCGGCCCCCGAACACCCTTCGCCACCACCATCACCGACTTCATCGCACCCCACGCCATCGCCTCAGCAAACTACATACTCATTGGAGACCTGAACTTCCACCTTGACAACCCCAGCGACTCCAACTCCACTATCCTTCGTGACACCCTCGACCCCATCTTCACGGCAGGAAACAGCGTCCAATTCAGCCACACAATGCAGACGCCATGGACCGACCACCACTGCGTACACTTCGCCATCAACAAACCCAAGGCACCCAAACCAGCCCCACGCCGACCTAGAAGGAACTTGAGCAAGGTTACTGACGAGCAACTTAACTCCACCCTCACCTGAGACAACCACACCTGGGCACCCGACGCAAACGACGCAGCCAGAGAACTCCACACCTGGATCTTCAACTGCGCAGACGAGCTCGCCCGCTACGCAACCCCGACAGACAACGCCCCAGGAAAGCCGCCTGGTTCACCACCGCTCTCCAATAAGCCAGACGCACCTGCAGACGCCTGGAGAAGAACTGGAGAGACACCAAGACAACCAAAAACCACACCACCTACAAGGACGCCATGACGGACTACCACAACCAGATCAGAGCCACCAAGAGGAACTTCCTCCACAACAAAATCCTGGCCAACTCCACCAACTCCAAGGAACTTTTCAGTGTCATCCAGGAATTCCCCAACCCACGCAGCGAAGCCACAGACATCACCCCATCCCAAGACCTCTGCGACAAGCTTTGAACCTATTTCCACCTCAAGATCAAAAACCTCTACGACAACTTCATTGACCAGGCGCCACAGACGGCCCCCCGCCCCCCAGAAACACCAGCCAGCCCACCATCTCCAACTGGACACCAATCACGGCCGAAGACACCGCCTCGACCATGAAAAGCTTCCACTTGGGGGCCCCCACCGACCCCTTCCCCCCTCACATCTACCACAAAGCCGCGGCCGCCATCGCACCCGAACTACAATGCACCATCAACACCACCCTCAAAACAGGCACCTTCCCAGACGACTGGAAGCACGCAAAAGTCAGACCCCTGCTCAAGAAGCCCACAGCTGACCCCACTGACCTCAAGAACTATCGGCCCATCTCGCTCCTCCCCTTCGCAGCCAAAGTTGCAGAGAAAACAGTCAACAGGAAACTGACACGATTCATTGAAGAGAACACCATCCTCGACCCATCCCAATCCGGATTCCGAAGCAACCACAGCACAGAGACCGCCCTACTCGCCGCCACAGATGACATCCGCACCCTCCTGGACCAAGGCCACTCTGCAGCCCTCATCCTACTCGACCTATCAGCGGACTTCGACACCATCTCCCACCGCACACTAGTCGCCAGACTACACAACGCAGGCATACAAGGAACAGCTCTGGACTGGATCCGATCATTCTTCACCGGAAGAAGCCAAAGGATCAGACAACCACCCTTCCTCTCTGACCCACGAAAATTACCTGCGGAGTCCCACAGGGTTCATCACTGAGCCCCACCCTCTTCAACATCTACATGGCCCCCTCGCAGCCATCATCTGATAACATGGCCTCAACATCGTATCCTATGCCGACAACACCCAGCTCATGCTCTCCCTCACCAAAGACCCCACCACTGCCAAACTCAACTTCCAGAAAGGAATGCAAGACATCGCAGTCTGGATGACAAACAGCTGCCTGAAGCTCAATGCCGAGAAGACAGAAGTCCTCATCCTCGGTACCACCCCTTCTGCATGGGACAGCACCTGGTGGCCGACTGCCCTCGGAAGTCCAGCTACCCCCTCAGACCACCCCAAGAACCTCGGCATCGTACTCGACTCATCGCTCACCATGAACCGACAGGTCAACGCCTTCACCTCCAGCTGCTTCAACACCCTCCGCATCCTCCGCAAGACCTTCAAGTGGATCCCCCCTGAGTCAAGGAAGACAGTCACCCACACACTCATCACCAGCAGACTGGACTATGGAAACGCACTCTACGCCGGCATCAACAAGTCCCTACTCCGCAAACTCCAGACAATACAGAACACCGCCGCCAGACTCGTCCTCGGCATCCCCCGACACAAACACAACAGCCAACACCTACGAAGTCTCCACTGGCTCCCCGTGGAGAAAAGAGTCACTTTCAAAATCCTCACTCACGCCTACAAATGCCTACACAACAACGGACCCAAATACCTCAACGACAGAATCAACTTCCACGTACCCAAAAGAAACCTCCGATCTTCCAACCTCGCACTGGCCAAAACCCCGCGCATCCACAGAGCCAGAGCAGGTGGAAGATCCTTCTCTCACATTGCAGCCAAGACCTGGAACGAGCTACCGGCAGACATCAGACACGCCCCCTCCCTGAACACCTTCAGGAAGACCCTCAAGACCTGGCTCTTCGGCTAAACAGATCTGCGGACCCCCGCTCCCCCAGCGCCTTGAGACCCTCACGGGTGAGTAGCGCGCTTACAATTCCCTGATTGATTGATTGATTGATTGATTGATATATAATCCTCAACTAAGGATGTTTTTGCAATTTCTCGCCAATAAGCCTGAGAAAAGTGAAAAAAACATCATTGAATTTGGGTATCCGTGTACAGTTTGGTAATAGTATTAATCATAGGTAATTCAAAGTCAATTAGTACTTTTCTAAGACTTTTGTTTGATGTTTTAGCTTTTATCACTGATAATAATTCAGTGTATGTTGAGGATTGTCTATCAGGGAGTAAACTGTAAACTAAGGGAACTACTGTATTATTAATATATGCATGAATAGTGTATATTTGGGTGAGTGGATGGGGCGTGGATTTAAACGTCCCCTCCATCATCCAAATATCAACCTTACAAGATTATGGGGTGTGCTAAAGATTTGTATTCTTTTTTGAGGGTTTTTGTTGTCATGCACAATAAATGGTTCTTTAGTAACTGTTACAGAGGGTTCAGGTGGAATATTTATGTCAGAAAAGGTTTGGGGTGTTACTCTTTGTGGGTTACTTGCCTGTTTTTTACATTGAACAATTCTTCTCAGATTAGGAATTGTGGGAATACTACTTGCAACATGTGGTGGAATGTGTTGGGCTACCTGCCTCAAAACGGCACCACAGGGTTCATTGGAGGAGGATGCAATATCTTTAATTTCATTAATTGTTTCTCTAACCTTAATCTACATTGCAGAGGCAGAGTGGTTATGTTCTGTGGCTCTTAAAACAGAGGGGTCGATTCCGATTCGGGCCGGAAATTTCTCCGACCGAGCCGGACCCGGTGAGATTTCCGACCGAATCGGACCCGTGCAGTCCGACCGAACGAGTACGATGCGTCCGTATGTTATCGGACTCGAGTCGGTCGGACTCCCATTGATGTCAATGGGAGCCGGTCGTACAACGCGTACGCGGGCTCCCATTGACTCAATGGGTGCGAGTCGGACAAGGGCGCCCCCTACAGCGGGTACGCGGCGAAGCGATTCGCGCCGTACACGCACAGGTAGGGGGACCCATGGGTCCCCCCTGTGTGCGACTCGCGCGGCTACGCGTACAGGGGGTCCGACACGGACCCCCAAAGTACGGCTCCGACAGCTCTTACGAGCCGGAGTGCGCGGCTCGGTCGGACTGCTCGCGGCGCGCATCGTACTTACCCGGCCGGGAAACGTCTCCATTGCGCGGTGCGAGTCGAGTCCGAGCGAGTCGGTCGGAGCGGTTCGAGCCGGGAGCGAGTCGGTCGGAGCGGTCGGGACGCCCGGACGAGTCGGTCGGCGATTTCGCATCGTACTCGCTCTGCCGGACCCGCGTACGGTTCGGTCGGGAAACAGGGCTCCGAATCGGATCCGGTAAAGCCGAATCCGATTCGGAGCCCTACCGGCCGAGATCGGAATCGACCCCAGAGTCACCAAGAGTAACCGTTCTGCCTGTGCAATGGGATGAGTAGTATTGCACACACCTCCAATGACACCTGGGCTCAGTTAGTCTCTTCTTACAATAAACATACCCACTATATTTTAGCAGACGGTTGCCCCGGCTGGAGGTGACGTATTTGGCATCCTGATTAGATGACATTTTCTGTTATGGATTGAAATAGAAAACAAATGTGTTAGTTTATTTTTAATTTATTGTGTTTATCTGTTTTGAAGAAAAAATATACAATACAATATCTGGATTTTTTTTATACTGTTTAAAGTTAATGCTGTTTGAAGTTATATTTAATGTTGCATTTCTAATTTTGCTGATATGTTCTTTAAAAAAAATGCTTTATTGGGAGAGAAAAATGGTTAAGTTGTTTTATTGTTAAATATTTCTAGATTCTTACCTTTTTTAAAGATGTTTCTTGATGCTTTTAGTTTGGAGGACAGTTTTGTTTTCTAGTTGGGTCTGAAAGAGAAAAGATATTATGCGTTTTATCACTCTTATGTTATTTTAATACAGTTTTCTAGGGAGAGAAATATGGTTAAGTTATTTTATTGTTTATTCTCTTTTGAATCTTACCTTTTTTTGAAGCTTTTGCTTTAGCTTTTGGGCTTTGTAGACCAGTTCAAATTTTATTGTGGTCTGAAATAGTAAAAAAAAAAAAAATTGTTTAGGTGTTGGTGATATTAGGAAATATTTAATCTGAAATAGAATTAAATAATTTTGGGTTATGGAAGAACAGGTGAAAGTTTTGCTTTTTTACAATAGTCATTGTCTTTTCAGAGAAAAATTTCTTTTGTGATGATTTTGCAATATTATTTATGAGAAGAATGAGATATTTATTTACATTCAAAAAGTAGTATTACAGTTGAATTGGTATTTTTTGGGAGAAGATCATTTTGTTAGATTGGAATAGGATTTATTTGTTTTTCTGTTCAAAAACTTTATTGACATTTTTATTTGTTGAAAAAATTACCTTGGTATGTTTCTTGTTTTGTTGCTCAACTTTAAGAAAGGTAGAGACGTTTATAGTTGTCTAATCTGGAGAAAAAAAATAACATTGTTTTAAAAATGTAAATGTCATTTAATTCTATTTAGCAACCTGTTTTAAACTTACAATATAATTGTTTTTGTGGTTTTTCATGTTTAATTTTCAATATAATTTACCTTTTTTATAAATTTCTGATGGTCTTCAGTTGCTTCTTTTCTTAGAAAATCTACGGGTTTTTTTCAGCTGTTTATTGTTGCTGTTGTTATTTATTGACATAAAAAATGTATACTAAATAATTACATATTTATTAAAAATGTTTTAAACGACAAACACCATCCAGCACTTTCCATGAGGCAGGCACATGTCGGAGTAGGAATAGTAATTTTGCCCCCACCACTATCCAGCACTTTTCCTGAGGCAAACACCTGTCGGAGTAGGAATAGTAAATTTGCCCCACCACCATCCAACACTTTCCCTGAGGCAAGCACCTGTCGGAGTAGGAATAGTATTTTTGCCCCCACCACCACCCAGCTCTTTCCCTGAGGCAAGCACATGTCAGAGTAGGAATAGTAATTTTGCCACCACCACTATCCTGCACTTTTGCCCCATCACTATCCAGCACTTTCTCTGAGGCAAGCACTTGTCCGAGTAGGAATAGTAATTTGGCCCCCACCACCATCCAACACTTTCCCTGAGGCAAGCACCTGTCGGAGCAGGAATAATAATTTTGCCCCCACCGCCATCCAGCTCTTTCCCTGAGGCAAGCACCTGTCGGAGTAGGAATAGTAATTTTGCCCCACCACCATCCAGCACTTTCCGTGAGGCATGCACATTTTGGAGTAGGAATAGTAAATTTGCACACTACACCATGAAGCATTTTCCCTGATGCAAGCATCTGTCGGTGTTGGAATAGTATTTTTACCCCCACCACTATCCAGCATTTTCACTCAAGCAAGCAGATGTCTGAGTAGGAATAGTAATTTTGCCCCTACTACTATCCTCTACTTTCCCTGATGCAAGCACCTGTCTGAGAAGGAATAGTAATTTTGCCCCCACTGCTATCCCGCACTTTCCCTGATGCAAGCAGTATTGCGGAGTAGGAATAGTAATTTTGCCCCCACCACTATCCTGCTTTTACTTATAGGTATGCACTTGTTGCAGTAGGAATATTTAATTGACCCTCAGAACTATTCATTTTTTTTAATGTTTATTTCCGTGTAAGTTTAGTCATTTGCTCCCAGTATTATATTGTGTTTTCACAGAGACAAACACATGCTGGAGTTGTATTAGTAGTGTTGACCAAACATTATCCAGCATTTTCTCGGAGGATAGTACATATTGGAGTAAGAGCAGTAGTTTTACAACTAACACCATTCTGCATTTTACTCGCAGCAAACATTTGTTTGACTAGTAATATTAATTTTAAACTTGCCAATATTCTACTCTGTTTTAATGTTAATAAATGTTTGTTTAATTATAGTTAATAGGTCCACTCTCCCATTCTGCATTTTTTTTATTTAATGTCGTTTGTTAAAAAATAGTTTGCAGTTTTGGCTTTAATATTTGTATATTTTTGAACATTCGTACATTTAGACTGGTTAAATTTGTTAAATAGTAAAAAACAAAAAGTTTGTTTTACTCAAATAGAATAAGTTTTCATTCACTGTATTTTCAACTGTGTTTTAAGCAAGTTTTCTTTTTTTCACAAATATGCTGTAAAATATTTTATATGGTATATGTGGTTAAAATCATGCTTTGATTTAGTTTGTTAATGTATTACATTTAATATGGGTACACTTACTTGGTACTGTAGATTGCACTGTTTGATGTTGAGTTTTTCATGGCAGGAAAAACGTGTGTGGTGTGTCTGGTAGTCAGTTAACCACTGTTTTTAAAATGGTGGACGGCTGCTTTTATACATTTTTCTGTGGTGTACGATAAAGGAAAAGAAAATATGGTCACATTTTTTTGTCATCTTTTTAATGCTGTAAAAAAGTATAATTATTTTTTGGGATTTATAAATGTTCACTATTTTTTTAACATATGTATTGTCTGCCATTTTGGCGACCTGCGGGACAAGGTGAATTCATAGAAAGTGTTGTAGGACTTTTGTTTTCGTGTACTTCAAAATGGTGGGTTATTTTTTTTTTTTCGATTAGTTTTGTTTTATTGGCGTTTAATTATGTTTTATATTTTCTTTTTATATTGGTAGATATTTTAGTAAATTGCATTGTGGTAATGTTCGTTTTTTGTGGTGTTCGTCTTTTTTAAAATATGTTTTAAAAATTTATATAATGTGTATTTTATTAAATTGTTCATTTCAAAATTATATTGTAATGTATTTAGTAATATTATAATGTATTTTGTGAGAAAAATATATGTTTATTTTATAAATTAAAATAATAATTTTTTTGAGGGATATTAATATATATATTTTTTATTGCAAAGTAATTTTTCTAAATACACGGGTATTAATTTTAATACTCAGGTATTAATTCTAGATACCCATGTATTAATACACCCCCTCACCCAAATCCCCTATTTTCCCTGTATCCCATTCTAGAGGTTAGTATATTATTTATTATTGGAAAAAAAGAGTATTCATTTTAGTAATCCAGTATTAATTTTAATACTTAGGGCCCGATTCTGATGCGGTTAGGAAATCTTCCCGATTGAATCGGTTTGGAAATGGTTTCCGACCAACTCGGATCGGGAGAGTCCGACCGACCGAGTATGATGCATCCGGATGCTTCCAGATACGATTTGGTTGGACTCCCATTGACTTCTATGGGAGCCTATGTTCCTAACCGTATCGTAATCTAGCCCTCGGTCGGGAAGACACGTTCCCGATCCGATTTGGAAGGAGCAAATGCCGTTAGGAGGCCTTCCTAACCACATCGTTATCGGGCCCTAGGTGGGAATGCTTTCCTAACCGCATCAGAATCAGGGCCTTAGTATTAATTTTAAATACCCGTGTATTAATACACTTCCCCACCCAAAACCCCTATTTTCCCTGCATCCCGTCCCAATGGTTAGTATAACATTTATTATTAAAAAAAGATACACGAGTAATAATTTTAGTGCTCGAGTATTCATTTTAATACCGAGTACTAATTTTAAATGTCCGTGTATTAATACACTACCCCACCCAAAACCCCTATTTTCCCTGCATCCCGTCCCAGGGGTTTATTATACATTTTTTTAAAAATGCGTTGTAATTGTATGCGTTGTACTTGTATGCATTGAAATGTTTGCGTTGTAATGGATCATTTAGTGCATTAAGTTTATTTTGCGTTGTAATGGTATGCGTTGTAAAAACATGCTCTGTAATGGTAATTGCGTTGCAAAATCCGCGTTGTAAAAGCATGCGTTGTAATGGCTTGCATTGTAACATCATAAATTCTCCTTGGTCAATTATTTTTTTCGATTCTTCGACTACGGCAAGGAGTGTTGTTTCTGTTCCATGTTGAGGACGAAAACCGGTTTGAGAGTAATGCAGAAGACTTTGGGTTTCTAAGAAGTCGGAAAGAATCGAATTGACATACTTTTCCAAGATCTTACAGACCATAGGCAATAAAGAAATGGGACGATAGTTACTCAAGACATCTGGGTTTAAGCTTGGCTTTTTCAATAAGGCTTTCACCATGGCATGTTTGCAAGGAGGTGGAACTTGGCCAGATTTATCACTTCCAGTATAACAGGAATCACAACATCTTTAACTTTGCACAAGAAGTGAGGAGGAACCGGATCGAGGGGGGAGCCCGACTTTATTTGAACAAAAATTCCTGATAGAGTATCCAGGTCCAAGATTGGAAATTCCTCCAGTGTGTGCTTAATGTGGTCAGGTGGCCTGTTTATGACTGAAAAGTGGCTGGAGCATGGAGAACCAGGGAACGCATTGTATATATCTTGAATTTTTCCATGAAAATATTCTGCAAGTTTGTTGCAGCGATCAGAGGATTCTACAGTAGAAGTACCAGAGGAAGGGAGCTCTAAGAGATTCTTCGCAATGCAGAAGATTTCCCTGGGGGTGTTGACTGCTCAGTTAATTTTTCCTTCATAGTAAAGCGCCTGAGCTTTCTTAATATCAGATTGATAAAGTTTTATGGACTCTCTATATTTCAGTTTACTAAACTTATTATAGTCCTTCCTCCATTTCCTCTCCATCTGTTTACAGGCCTGTTTAAGCAACCAGAGCTTAGGTGAGTACCACTGAGAGATTTTCTCTCTCACCCTAGAGTGGCTGGTTTTGACAGGAATAACTGTGTCAAGTGATGACTCTATCCAGTGAGTAAGCTTTTCAGATGCTACAATAGGGCTGGGGTCTAGAATAGGCTTTGAGTTATTAAGCACAGTGGTCCAGGACTCCACGGAAACCTTAGACCAAGGGCGGACTTCTGGTGATAGGTTCCGTAGCAGTAGGTTGAGTAGGAGAAGTTAGCAAAATGGGGATCAAAGAATGATCTGACCAAGGCAAAGGGATAGGTGCCCCCACCGACAGCTCATTGTTGTTGTTAAAAACAGGGTCTACGGTATGGCCTTTAGTATGTGTGGGGCCTTTAACTTTTTGTATTAATTGAATCGCTGCTAAGTCTTGGGTAAGATCCCAGACATCTGTTTTGTTTGGATCGTGAAAGTGTAAATTAAAATCTCCTAAAAGGCTAATACTGGGAGTTGAACTTGCTAATGAGGCCGCCATTTCAGGAAGAGTTTTAAGAAATTGCCCACCCACCCCCGGACACCGATATATTAGGATACCTGAGAAGGTGAGCGTCGCAGAGAACGAAATGGCAAAAAATAAACTTTCACAATCGGGAACAAGATTAGTCTCAACATGACATTTAAAAGAGTTTTTAAAAATAATGGCAATGCCACCACTTTTCTTCCTCTCGTGATCTTTGCGCTGGATATTATACCCAGGAGGAAGAGTTTGGGCAAAATCAGGTGCAGAGTCCTTGTGGAGCCAGGTTTCTGTTAAAGATAATACATCTGATTGTTCTTCTACTAAGAGTATATTCAGTTCAACAGAGTGTTTAGGTAAAGACCTACAGTTCAGTAAAAACAATTTATAAATGTGTCAGGCATGTACATCTGGCTGGCTGAGTCTCTAAAACCGGACAGAGCCTAAAAGAACAGTGTATGCATGATGAGTCACCTTTAGATAAGTGCATGGAATGGAGGCAATTATTTTTGCCCAAATCCCTTAACCTTAAGATTTGGGCGGGTGAGTACACCATTTTACCTGTAGATAAGGGGGCAGGGGTTCTAGCCCCTGGACCCGGTCGGACATGGACGGGCACAGTCGGACGCAGATGGGCGCAGACAGGCGCAGACGGGCTTGCCTTTGGCGCGCCTTTGGCGCTCCAGCGGCACGTCCGCGCTGCCATACAGCTCTAATATGCAGCTGCCTGGAAGTTAATCGCCCAAGCCCCGCCTCGTCTCCTACGGTTCCTCCACGCAAACGGGAACCGCAGTGGACCGGGGACCGTAGGTCAAGCGGAACAGCAAAGTGCAAGGTGAGTGCAAATATCTACAAGAACAGGTCTAAAAAGGTCTAAAAACGCTCTTAAAAAGATAGCCTGGTGCCTTCAGCTCAGCCTGTTAAGCCGCTGCACGTCCGCGCTGCCATACGGCTCTAATAGCCAGCTGCCCGGAAGTTAATCGCCCAAGCCCCGGCTCCTCTCCTACGTTATAGCACCAGAGATGAGGTGCAGGCGGCAGCCTGCGGGTGGAGGAGGGCCTCAAACTACTGACCAGAGGCAGCAACGGGGGCAGCAGCTACCTGGCAGAGCTGTGCAGGGAAGGGAGCGGTCCACTAGAAGGTCAGTGGGCTGATTGAGATAAGTAGGATATCGCTACTCATTGAAGAGGACTGGACATTTCCAGGTGACAGGGTTTTGGAAAGATCCAGTAAGCTCGAGACAGGAAGAAACTGAAAGTAAGAAACACAGTGAAATTTATATGGAGGGTTTCTACCTTTAAGTAGTGGATATGCACAAGAGTAACGAGAACTGATAATGTAAAGCATTTCAAGTACACTATTCGACATAGTAAATAAATGTGAGATTCTAGCATGGATTGACATCAGACCACTTCCCTAGAATGATCCAAAATATTAGAGGTGGGCAGAATTCAAATTATTGGCATTCAAGTAACTATGCAAATGCAAATCCATTGTTTAGAGCTATATTTTAGCACAAAAAGTCCTTGCATCAATTTTTGACACAAGGTCGCCTTTCACACTGAAAAAATTGTCCAAAAAAGACAATTGTCATGAACAATAGCCACTCGTGTTATGGTTGTTCACATTGTTACAGCACACCTGTTTTATAATTTTGCCACAAACTGCGAAATAGTTACACAACATAGCATAGTGGTGGAATTTCGAAATTTTTACGTAACACGACCCTCCCAAAATTACATGGATGTTACTGTGTACTTTAAATTTTGCCCCAGCCTAAAAAATATCTTGTAACAGGGAGAAAGTGCAAAAGGTGCACAGTGTACCCAAAGCTCAACCTGGCCAAAGTTGAGGTTTTTCTTTTCCTTAAACACAGCCAACACTCAAAAATCCAAACATCACTTACAGCTATACAATGAGAAGACTTTGTTTTCTCCCTTACTCAATGTACAGGCTCACTTGGTTTCCTCATTTACAGCCACCTGTCATTTAAGCTGCATATTAACATAAGCCACAAAATTCCTACGGTCATATATTAATACTCATGAAAATAAAACCCTTCCTCCCTGACCTCAACTCCGAGACTGCTGTCTAGGATTTCCTCCTCTTCTTCTGATACTTCTACCATAGACTCTTCTTGCTCATCTGAAAATATCCAGTAATGTTGGGTGCAGGAACATTAGCCCACTCATTATCAACTGAGTTGTTTTATCCAAGTATTGAGATTTTTAAGAGGTGCTTATATTGACCGCACAATATTTACTACCAACATATGATAAAAGTAAATATGTGTGAATTTAGAATAGCAAATCATAGTCCACAATATATGCTTTCTTTGATGTTATGCTGGAGTTCGACATTGTGCTGCTCTCGATATTCATGGCTGTGAAATGTTGACCTACAAACGTGAAAAGGGATTTTTTGCCTCTCCCCCCACCCGTGACAATGCTTCAGCCAACAAGCAATGGAGTTTCATAGAGTAGAGTGGGACTACACATTTAGAACCTTGACCAGGTTTGGATTAGTTGCAGGTTTCATAGAAATGGATAAGCTAATTTATTAACACTCACCTGCAAGAGTAGAATGTGGCAGATGTTTTCTTTAATCATTTTAAGTAGAGACATTACAGACAGAACGTTGTACATTGTCAACCTTTCTGTCCACCTTGGTGTTAGAACTCTGGTGAAAGGCTATATGACAAAATATGGCATTAAGGAACTCCAGCAACCAAAGGAGAATTTGAGAGTTTGCTGTGTAAGGATGACATTTGATGGCTTTGTCTGAGCCGAAGCTGTCAGTGATCAGTCGGTTAAGAATAATACAGGGTTTTCTACAGTTACAAAAAACATTGCTGGAAGTGTGAAGCCCTAGGGCTCATAGAAAACACATCCAGCTACACAGTAAAAATATAATATTGTAAGGTGCCTTCAAAACTTGTTGAAGTGTTTGAGAAATCAATTAAACCTAAACATAGTCTGATGTACAAACATCTAATTTAGCAAATCATTGTTTATGACATTTATCAACTTACATAATGCAGTTCACAAGTTGGACTGACCACAGCAACTGGGTAAACATCGTGGAATTAGTACGATTCGGTGATCATAGCAACACATGAGACAAATGCAGTGCTAACTTATAAAGGAAAGGATTGTAGATACATATCACCACCCTAAAGCACTTGAAGTTTGTAGCAAGGGAAGACTGCAGCCAGGGATAAGGGAAATCAAATAATCATCTTGCCAAGATTCCACGATAATAACGAAAACTATAAAGAATGTAAGTATATTATGATGGACAAATGGTTGAGAGGCTTCTGAAAAGATAAACCATCTTTCCAGAGTTCAGCATTTTGCCGAGATTCAAAAAGAAGGTGAAACAATAGAAAGCATCGGGTCTAATGTCGCTTATACATTTTTCACTTAGAGACCAGAGAAAGTAAGAGCAAGGTCTGATAAAATATCAGAAATCACAAGCCAGTGATAAAAGCTCTAGGGAGGTTTGCTTGATAATAAAATATTTCAAATTGTAACAGAATTGACATTGGATTCCATGCAAAATGGAAGGGTCCTGAAGATGAATTGATGAGAAATGACGGTGTTGCAAGACCAATGACTGTGACTTCGCCTATTGTCAATAGATATTATTGAGGGCAAATGGTTATGGAAAGAAAATATGAAATGGATTCAGTGAAATCTCCAAATGTTGAATCCCTACAGTGGCCAATATAAAATAATGTACAGTTTGTCCTAAGCGTGTACATATTTAAGCATGTAGGGATAAAGATTGTAACAGCCCTGATTGTACAACTAGCATGAAAGTTGCCATGCAGCTACTTCGTGTATGTGTAGATGGATATGATCACCAGAGTAACATCATATTAACACACGGTGTACAGAATGCCACATCAAAATGCAATCAATGGAGCGGTGAGTATTGATATTTAAATATTTGTATGATAAGAAACATATAAAATAGGATGGTGGGGTTGAGGAACTGGGAGTTAAGAGCTATGAATGAGAATGCTGTTTTATCAATATCAGAATATGAACTGCCTACTGAATACTGGGAATAATGAGAAGAAAAAACACAAACATACCAGTGTATTCTGAAAGTCCAGGCCCGTAGTGATGAGATTTATTTTTGTAAGTTGAAGTTTGGTTGTGATACCCTCAATCAATTCTGTAATTGTATGCAAAAAAGCAAATAGAAATGAATGTTCTAAATATGACATTTACACTGAGGATATTTATTGGCAATTATCACGGCATCTTGGACATTCCATAGTGTGATACAAATGAATGGAATTAAATATATTTAATTCAAGTACATTCCGTGACATACTGTAGTAATTGTTAAATTAAATGACAATCTGTTTTTCAGTTCTCTGGAAACTTCCAGAGGTGATATGCTTTATTAGAATTGCCAAAAAAGAGAACTTATGTATTTGTATATTTACCTAGACATGCATGCCGAAGAACATGAAAGTGAATTTAATAGCGTGAATGTTTTTTGGGCAATTTTGTGGCTAACTATTATGATATTCCCAATAAAGTACTTAATAGCAATTATTGCACTTTAAAAGGGGTGTATTTTCTATATCCTTTTAGATGCACCATACCTTTGCTACACCCCGTGTAAATGATACTGGTGGAAGAAAGTAATGTGGATGAATACGATAACATAAGATTTGCATCACGGAATGATTTAGGGTACATTTTGGTTATACAAAACATGATTTGCACTAATGCTTTTGTGACATGCCTGCTTTGTCCTATCTTGTGATGTCTATAAAATAGATACGAAGCTGTCAGATCATGCTATTTATCTTGTAAATATGGTTTAAATATATAAAGCGTTTCTGTGACAAATCAGTACCAAAGACCCTAAACCAGTGCTTCTCAAGCTTTTTAGACATATGACCCAGATTTTAGAATGCCAAACGTTTGTAACCCAACTGGATTAAACGGACCTGAGGTTGGGACAGTGTTTTAATGTGATAACAGCAATTGATTGTAAACATCACAACCTTGACCATTCCCTTCAATAAACTGTGGCCAAGATATTTATCTGCCCATAAAAGTGGTAGATGGTGAACTGCACTGGAGTCTGGAGCTGGGACACAGTGAGGTGCTCAACTGTGGTATCAGTTGGCTAAAGTCACAAGGCTTCTGAAAAATTAAAAATCTTGGTTTTGAGAAACCCCTTCAGCAGCAGAGTATGGTGTGTTTATATATATATATATACACCATACTCGGCGTGGATAGCACTGTGCTAATCCTATGCTTAAAAACTTTGATACAAAAGCAGACATTTGAGGTGAGCAAATCTAGAGTGTCGCTGGTGTTGAGGGTGCTCTATACAGAAGCTGCCTTCCACCTAAATTGGGAACTACCCAGAGTTCTATTCTTCTTTTTTATATATGGATTTCTTCCTTGAGAAGCGTGACTGTGGGCTTGTGCCAGAGTACATACACGTATTTGAGCATGTATTGTGACTCTGCATTATTATGTGCGCGTATTTTGCTTTGATTACATTTTTGTATGCATATATTTTCTTTTAACCGACGATATGTAAAGGAGATTGTACTTTTACTGTTACATCATGGCCGACAAGTTTCTGTCTATTGACATGTCCTCTTTTGATTTCTAGTGTTTGTACTCGTGCAATAACTTTATTAGCTACCGCATTCTATGTGCTCTTTTCACGTGATCAAGGCTGTTTACAGTCGAAACGCATTGTGGAATAAACTTGGACTAACTAGACTGGTGTCCTGCCTCTTATCCTGAGAGCGTACTTCATTGGACTTTTTGCATTTGGGATATTATTGCCGGTACGCTCTGCCGGCGTGTACGCCACCCTTCTCGGGTCCCTGCACTCCAGAAGGAGCTACGTGTGTTTTTGGATATATATATATATATATATATATATATATATATTTCAGCAATGTGATTCCTAGTAACAGCGCGCTCTGCCGTCTCCGGTGCAGACTTAGACGGGCGGAATCCAGCCCAAATGTTATATCAATAGAACAAAGGGATGTTGTACTCCAAAGATACTTGTTAAGGGTTTTATTCACCACCACTACTACCACACAAGGCTTCTGAAAAATTTAAAATCTTGGGTGTCCATTACGATGTCTGGCGGTAAAAAATCCGCCATCAACCACAGTGGCAAAAATCCGCCCGCCTACACCGTCTGAATACCGACCGAGCAATTACGATGCCGCAAACCGAAAACCGCCGGAGGCGGAAAATAAACAGAAAATACCGCCCGCCCATGTCCGAGTCTAAGTCCATCCGCACGCCACGGACGGAAAGACGCACGACAAGCCAAAACCGCCCGCCCTGACGACCGAGACACCGCCCGTGAAATTAGGATCGTACCGACATGAGCGCGGAAAATCCATAAATACACCGCCCGCCAGCGCAAACAACAGTGACGAAAATGGACAAGGCGGAAGCCCTGGCGGCCATGTCCATGCACAGAAACAAACACACACAACATGGCCAACAAGTCCACACAGCAACCCACGCACAAATACCCAAACACAGTACACATCCCGGAAACACACCCCCCCTGGACAAAAAAATCAACAACAAATCCCAGAACACCAGCCACAACACACCTGAAAACAACAGACCATCATGACACACCCACATAGGTAAGTACAAAACCAGCCCCTTCACAGACCACAACCCCCTGCAACATTACAAACTGAGGACGAAAGCACACAACACAGCGAGACAGAAAGGACAGCAGCACACCACAGACACGCACCTATCACACCCATCACCACCACCACCAAACACCTGACCCACAAACCCCCTGCACATCACACACCACACACCGCACCAGCACCACAAACACCAAAACACACACCATGGCATCACACAGAATGCCCAAGTTCACTTCCACCGAGCTGACGGTCATGGTCGACGAGATCGTCAAGGTGCACCCACAAATCTATGGCAACCAGGTCCAACAGACACCACTATCCACCAGAAACCGGTTGTGGAGCAGGATCGTAGACCAGGTCAATGCAGTCGGGAACGTTCCACGCAAGAGAGGAGAAATTAACAAAAGGTGGAACGACCTCAAAAGCGTGGTCAAGAAGAAGGAGAGCAAAAATCGAGAGCTGGCTGCCAGGACTGGCGGAGGGAATCCCGCGCTATTCAAGACCTTCAAGGCGTGGGAGGAGAAGGTGCGAGTCATCATACATCCGGAGATCCTCACCGGATTACCAGGGGGAGTGGAGGCTGGTAAGTACAAACAAACGTATACCAGCACACCGCTATGTAATCACATGCACTACCACCATGCCATAGCTCCTAGGGACAAACACCCCCATGTCCAGTACACAATACACAAGACATCACCCACACATGCAACAGACACTCACACACACTCAGCCCAAAGCTACCAACTAACAAAACCATGGGGGCATGTGTACAGTCAGCCAGCACCGCAACTTCCACCAGGTCCCCTTGTACTCCAGATGCGCCAGAATGAGCACTCCCCACACCCACATCCATGTGTCCGCCATAGCTGCACTGACCGACAAGTAACAGGTAAGTAGCCGGAACACAAAGACAGTGGTTCGGAGGGGGACAGCTGAAGTAAAACACCCACCAGGCCCCCACTACCACAGACCAGCAAGGTGGAGCACACCCCACATCCATGTGTCCGCCATAGCTGCACTGACCGACAAGTAACAGGTAAGTAGCCGGAACACAAAGACAGTGGTTCGGAGGGGGACAGCTGAAGTAAAACACCCACCAGGCCCCCACTACCACAGACCAGCAAGGTGGAGCACCCCTCCCTCCCAGTACCATGTGGCATCCATTGCATTGCGCACTCAGAAACAACCTGTAGGTGGGAAAATGTACAGGGCGGGGCGTCTGTAGGCATGAGGACTGTACTACGACTGACACATGGGACATGTCACGTAGCAGAGGAACACGCAGCACTGCTCCCAGTCACAATCATGAGACCAATGTGCACACGGACATGTTCAACAGAGTCAAACCCCACATGACCCATCACAGATACAGCAACACCTAAGGAGCCACGTCTGCATGCACAAGTCCCACTGGAGCACAGACCCACACGGCAGGCACTGTGCCACCCATCACACACATCAGCAACACCATCGAAGTCCTGTCCATGTAGTCCTCACTGCCTGTCACCCACACATCGTACAACAACGCCCACGTAAGACAGACCGTACTAGAAGTAACAGCTTGGAACCACAATATTGCACACAAAGACAACTGGACCCATGAAACACACAGGCACACAATGCACATTCAACATATCATCCATCTCATCTCTCAGCCACAGTGTCATGAAAGGTATGTCATCCGAACAGCTGGCCCTCATACAGTAGTCATGCAAAGATACCTGCCCATGACAAATCAAGTGCCTGCAGTGACTGAAGCGCACGTCACACTGCGAGTAACAACACACATAATATAGTCAACACCCCAAGAGCACAGCACTGATGCACATGTACCAGGGCAGCACGCACACAAAGGAATTGGCCCATCTGCAATACGTCGTGTGGCACACAACAAGCACGAACTCACAACAATGCTAGCAATGTGATGTCCATGAATGATAACAGTCAGCAGATATTCCGGGCATGTGAGACAGACACACACCTTTGTCTATGCACTGTCATGTTGCCAGAACACATGTCACGTTCTGCACCCATTACCCACAGTATGTACCCCAAAAGCATATTTCAACCCAAGAGCGTTTAGGGGCTGTACCCCCTTTGGCATCAGCGTACCTAAGCGTTCCATCCTTTCCCCTAAACCATCGTTCAACCCAACATCGTCTATGGTCCTGGAGCACGCATACACCCGAGCCACAAAATGTAGGAGCATAGCAACACACACCCATCGGCATTGCTAATCCGTCCCATGCCACATGTCCACATCACACAGTCCCATTGCCTAGCCCACGCATACACACATCGTACATCCACACACACGCCACTGGGAAACCTGTGCACGACAGTGCACGAACTGTGAATGTCAGACAACCAATACATACTTTGCTAGGTGCAACACAATGACCCATCTCATTCTCCCCACAGGTGCCGAACTGCTGGATGCTGGAGAGGGTGACAGCAGCCAGCACAGCCAGTCCGCAAGCCCCCGACCCGGACTCACGGATGTAGAGGAGCTGGACACCTCTCCGGACACGGACACCCAGCAGGCCCATCTGGAGTGGCAGGGCACAACCGCTCCCCAGGGCCCCTCCTGCCCACCAACCCATCACCCAGGGCTGCTGACCAGTCACAGACCCCTGCTGCCACGGTCGTTGCAGCCACCACCACCGCCGCAACCACCACCACCACGCCATCCCTGGCCACAGCCCCTGCGCAAGTGGTGGCACGGCCGTCGGGCTCCACCCTGGGAGCCAGAGCGAGGACCGTGGTGAGCAATGTGGCTAGTGGGCAGGTCGGTGGCAGCAGTACTGGTAGGAGGAGCAGGGCCAGGCCAATGCCATCTGAGCCTGGGAGCCAAGCCCTGCCGCAAATCGCCAGAGTCCTTGGGGCCTATGAAGAGGCCCAAGGACAATGGGCCAGGTCGGCTACCGACACGCGGGAGGTCCTTGGGGTGTTGAGGTCCATGGACGCCCATATGGGACAATTCGTGACCCGTATGGACCAACTTGTGGACCTAATGGGCCAGCTGGTGGTGGTGGTGAGGGCACAAGCAAGGCCAGCAACACCACCTCCGCCACCACCTGCTGTGGCGCAGGGTCGTGCAGCATTGCGTTCCCCTGCGACCACAGCGAGTGAGCACTCCTCAGCCACCACCAGCGGCACATCAACACACCCCCCCCTACCAAACGTGGAAGGGGCCGTCCGAAGAGGAAACAGGTGTCCAGAGAGGACTTCGCATGCACCAAACGCCAGTGAGTCAGCCAGCCACCTTGACCACCTACTGCATTGACTTGTACTACGATCCTACCCCACACTGCCATGTGAATGGCATGTGTCTGTTGGACTGTGGACATGGAACTTCATGGGTACACCCTGACCATCACGCAGCCATGACCGTCAACTAATTGTCACAGCATGCACCACGTTTGTCATCACCTTGCACACAATCACATGTCACCGCTGTAAATAAATACACCTTGAACACAATCTGCTTCATGTGTCCTGGGTTTATTCAACGATGTGCAATCGCCACCATGAGCAGAAATGCATCTGCTGTGTGGTATGTCGATGGGACAGGAGAGGCTGTAGGGACCTAGGGGTGAAAAACAGAACAAGAGTACATTCAATGAGTGTGTCACACACTCATCACACAGTACTTGTCACCAACTACAAGCAATGTACACACATCACACAGAGCAACAGGGCACACTGCTACAGCCGCTGCCAGTGGCATACCAACCTGGACATGGACCATTGACACACAGCACTCAGTGAACAAAAGGCCCCCGTGACAGAGCACACATACACCTGCACAACTACAGCTACATCAGCCGTCGTACATGGACACTCACCGTCAAGTGAAGTAGCGGGCGATGAGCTGCTGACGCACATTCACAGCTTCCTCCTCTCCACTGTCCTCTTTACTCGAGATGTCCTGGTCTGCAGGCTGGGGCCCTGGCTGATCTCCGTCATCCACAATTAGGGGGATCTGCTTGCGAATAGCCAGATTGTGCAGCATGCAGCAAGCCACTATTATCTGGCACACCTTCTGTGGGGAGTACGCCAGTGCACCTCCGGTGCGGTCCAGGCATCTGAACCTGGACTTGAGGAGGCCAAAGGTACGCTCAACCACACGGCTGGTCCTCCCATGTGCCTCATTGTAGCGGACATCAGCTGGGCCCCCAGGACGTCGCAATGGGCTGAGCAGCCAGGGCCCATTCGGGTAAGCAGAGTCACCTGGGTGTGAGGGACACAGAGAACCGTTGCAATTCCAACTGGACACAAGACAGCATCGCACAGCCAGCACGCTACACTACTCCACATACTCACCAACAATCCAGCCACGGTCCGGTTGCAGATTGGCCATCAGTCGTGGTAGGATGCTCTTGCGCATGATGTTCGCGTCATGTGCCGATCCTGGGAACTTGGCACACACGTGGGAAATCACCATGTCCGCAAGGCACACCACTTGCACATTCAGGGAGTGCGTGTGCTTCCGGTTGTGGTAGAGCTGCTCAGTGGCCTGTGGTGGAACAAGGCCAACATGGGTGCAATCTATAGCACCAACGATGTGGGGGATCCGTCCAAGGGCATAGAAAGCACCCTTCACTGCCGCCAATTCACGAGCCCTGGGGAATCGGACGTATCTGTTCCTGTACAGCATCATAGCTGACAGTACATCCCTCAGCACCATGCTGAACATGGGCTGGGACATCCCACCTCCACTGCCCACTGTGTGTTGGAATGACCCAGTGGCGAAGAAATGCAGTGCAGCCATCACCTTAGCCGTGGGGGTGAATGCTGTTGGATACACCCTGCGAGGACGGAGGTGTGGTTCCAACATGGCACATAGACGATGCAGGGTGGGTCGGTCCAGACGATATTTACGGATGACCTCTACATCCTCCATGTCCGACAGCAATTGGTAGGGGCGATGAATGTTTGGTCTCCGCCTAGGAAGGATGGAAGTGGACACATGTCAAAGCAAGACGCCACATGGCATATTCACATACACAAAACACAAATGACTGAACAAGCACTTGAATCACAGAACAGCTGACAAGTAGGGACAGCACAGCCACAATACACTTACACAGGTCCCCTACCAATAGCAATGGGCAGTGACACACACCATTGCTATGAGCATGCACATGGGGATCTAGGCCTCAATGACTTGTAAGGCATGCTGATGGTAACAGACTGCATATTCGGCAAGCGGCAACACCGCGGCAACATGACTTGCTGCTGTGCATCACACTGCTTCCGAGGCTGGGTGAGTATGGCACACACCAACAACGCTATGGACACAGGCTGAGCGGCCAAAACAAGTGGGACCTGTGGCACGAGGGGATATGAGACAGTCATTGGTGTCACCACTGCACCCTATGTACAGCACTGTACGGATCACACCTCCAGAAACATTGACAGGTGTACACATTGACAGCCCCATGCCAACACGGCTGTGTGCTTGCAAATACACATCACAAGTGACACGTAACATTGCACGTGCCAAGTGGCAGATGTACATAGTGAAAGATGGCATGTGTGTGCATATGCATATCCCATGCACCCATGCCAATGTGTACATGATGATGTGCCAACAGACATGTGGAGGCTGGCCACTGGCCGTTCCTGCCTATGCACACAGCATGTTGTGGCCCCGTCCATTGTGCACCTGCACCCACACACAAATCATGGCCACACCTGCAGATGCAGTGCGCACATCATACTGTGTGGTGCACATGGCATCAGCGGACTGTCCAATGTCCCTCGCGGTTGCACCCTGCGTGTTCCACTATGGAGGGAAGCGTCCCGGGCCAGCTGGGAGCAGGCCTACGTCTGCAATTGAAGCTGCCAGACATGGTACACGGATTGCAGCAGCTTGGACCCACTGTAACTGACCCAGGGGGTTATATGTGTGTGTGAGTGAGACAGGCATTACCACATCTACCTGGAACTGCAGCCTGGCACCCTCGAGAACACATGCTGCTGCCACCTCTCCACCTACACGTCGATGACGCTGAGGACATGTCCAGGTCCACTCACCAGCGAGGAGCTGGAGATCCTGGATTCCGAGCTCCACGCACACTGCACATGGCTATTCCTTGCGAAATTTGTGTGTGGGAGACAGCTGCAGTGTGTGTGTGGGTGCATGTGGGTGACACACATGTCGTTGATCCGCAGCACTATGAGTCAGAGCCTGTGGTGTTCAAACATCCACTGCTCACCATGCTGACTGCAGGTGGCATGGGTATGTGTGCTCTCGGGCGCTTTGACCTGTCTGTCCCTCCCGAGTGGTGGTACATGGCAACTTCATGTCAGACATCCAGTGACCCAGCCAATTGGCAATGCAGGTCTCAGTGCACTTGTTGGTCGTGTGCATGTCAGGCTGGGGCCATGCTGCCCTTCTCAGTCCCAGCAGGCCTGGCCTGCACATTGACTGCACAATGCCAGTAGGTGACAACACAGACTGCCTAGTGGGTTACATGTGTCTCCTGTTCAGGACCCTCCGGATGGGCGCTCACTCAGTCCTGTCTATTGGACACACCATGCCTCGTGACAGGGATGTGTGTGTGAGATAGTGGCACTGAATGTGACCTCCGTTGCGGGGTGGGCCATGCACAGGGTGGGTACGTTGATTGTTGCGCAGTGTTGGTCACAGTGGGTACACCCACACAGATGTGTTGTCTTGTGATCTTTTGCTAGGTCCACCTGACAATGGACTGTAGATGTGGGCAGACTACACATTGGACGATGTGCTGTCTATATGCATGTGCCTTCACAACAGGCACAGCTGCCCCTGCACATGTGACCCCTGCTGCCCTCAGTGCTGGGTCTGTTGAGCTGATGCGCCATCTGTGCGTGGGGCAGACAGCTCTGCTCACTACCGTCATTGTCCATGACATCACTTTGCCGCAGGTGACATGGATCATGGAGGGCCCACATGTACGCGTGGGTGGACTACACAAGACTGTCCAATGGTTGTCACCCCCAGTCAGTGCTTCGAATGGGAAGAATGTGGTGCTGGTACTCATTTTGATGTGTCGAGTGTGCGGGGCTAGGTGCGGGGCTACATGCAAGACATGGGAAGGTCATCGGCTTATCTACTAGTTGCAATACACACGAGACACGTCTTTTTCTGACCACATCAGGGGCATTCCTTAAACTAACTGAAAGTCAAACAGTTATCTTTTACACTGTCCTCATGGCCTCCCCTCGCTCACACCAATATGCATTTGCACATGAGAAGCTAGCGCATGCACAAGCAGCTCCAAGCTCGCCCCAGAGAGGCCAAGGAGTGTATGTGTGGGTCCAGTTGAACAAGTGGTCTGTCTCACGGTATGATATGTGGCGGGATGCCGTCCACCTTCGTGGTGCCCCGACTCGAGACCCGGGCAACATTGACAATGCATGACAGGCTCCACAGTCCGGATACACCACCTGCAACACACAGAGGCTGTAGCTGCCCTAGCGGCCCAGGCCGCGTCCAACTGGAGCTCATGGACCCACACATTCACTCTTTGGCCTCTCTGGGGCGAGCTCGGAGCTGCTTGTGCACGCGCTGGCTTCTCTGTTCCAATGGCATGTAACGTGTGTGGAGATCTAGGCAATGGGTGGGATGGTGCGAGCCACCTTCCGTGACGGCACTACTGCTCGTGATGTGTGCGTCCCCCCACTACTTCCATATGACTTGTGCCATACTACACATTGGGGATGTGTTGCCTGCATGATGTGACCAGGAGGAGCGCGCCATGACCTCACCCACCATGCTCCACTGCCATCCCGTGTCCTGGATTGCCTGTGCAGGTGGACTATGTTGTGGATACACCTGGTCGACAGGGGATGTGAGTGCCTTGGCAAGAGCCTTGCGGATGCACAGCAGTATCCAGCATGTCCAAGGAGGGTGGGCTGACGTCTACACTTGATGCAGCATTGATCGTGTGCCCGCCTGTTGTGCACACACGAGTTCACATTCATCCCCAGACAGGTGGTCTTTACAAATTCCCAGGAGAGCACCAATGTACTGTTCCTGTATCCTCCCAACACAGCGTGTTTCAACATTGCATGTGCGCACCTACCCGTCACACCCACCCACCTGAGCCATGCGTGACTCCCGCTTCACATGACACATGTGTGTCTTCCACAATTGTGCTACTCATTTGCGTTGACATCCAATGACAGTGGACTACATGGTCATCGCACAACTGCCGTGTACTTCTCACACTCTCATCCTCTCTCATTCGTACTTGTGAAATGAATCAGCAGAGAAACATTATTGCTTCTAGACATGTATTGGTACTTATGTCCTCTGTGATGCAGTATAGTGGACACTACTGGCAGCAAAATGCATGTGGAGGATATACTCAACATGATTACACATGGCATAGGGTGTAGGGGTAGATGTGATTAGTTGTTGACTGTGGGATGTGGGCTTCAGAGTTACGACTGCTTAGCCGTTGCTGTGCTAATGTACATTTGCTACTTACTGAGGTGCTGCTGACTTTGACACAGACAGTATACATTTAGCCTACCAGTCCGCTTGTCATCATGGGCACAGTGCATCTCAGTTCCATGTTACAGGTTTGCTGTGATAGTTACTCATACACACGTGCGTGGAGGTGACATCAGGGCATGGACTTATGTGCATGCAACGGCGTCCCACTTGTTGTTGCGATGTGGTGGCTACTGGACATGTCACAGTCGCTGGGGTCATGTTGTTGGTGGATGCACTTGTTGTCCATGCAAAGCTCCTGGCACGGAAGTTCAGGGGAGGTGAGGTGACAGCTCTCACATACTACAGCCGGACGATTACTGTCCACTGACCGGTGCATATGTTCATGGGCGCAGGATGCATATTATGGCATGGTTGTACGTGCAGTTCTGTCCATGTGGTTGCCATTCACAAATCCCATGCCTCTGCCTCCCCTGTTCATGCAGAGTTACTGGATGTGATGAGGAACAGAGTGCATGTCCCGAATATATCCGATGTCATTGCAGTGTAGTTGATGGTGTGGTGTCAGTTGCAGGTTGTATGGTATAGTTGTTGTACTGGTAACTGCCCAGTCCATGCGGAGGCCATGCATGGGTACGGTGTGGGACATCATTGCTCAATTGGGGGTATGGCGGCGGGGCCAGACGAATTGACAGGTTGTCAGGTATGCAATACCTTCCAGCAGGGCTTCCATGGCATTGGTGGTGGACATGGATGCCATCCAATGTAGCGGATGGTGGCTGTCAAGGTGTTGGTCGTGAGTTGTCCCTTGTAGGAGCATGATGGGACATGTTGGATGACATTCGATGTAACTGTGATCCATTATCCGTCGTGTGGAGGCACAGTGGTCCCATTGCAATGTGGGTCCGATAGTAGCCACATACGCCATGCCCCCATATGCTGAACAGACCCTGTCGTGGACGTCCAGGGGGTTGAATAGTTGTAGCAGGTCCGCCCTTGGACATGCCGGGTTGGAGAGACATAAATCCACAGGATAGTAGAAGGGACACCTCCGACAGTAGAAGACGGGGATGACGCAGCTGAACAATGCGATGCGGTAAGTTAGTCGGTAACTTACGTTCAGCAAGGCCAGATTGTCACATCCCAATATCTGTATCAGGTTATGTTTGTACAGCTTAATCTGTCCGGCGTAGTTGGGTAGGTGTGGTGCAAGTGCCATTTTGCTGCAGGGGGCTGTGGTGGCGTGCTCCGGCTGTCTGTGCAGTCTGCAGGGTGAAACCTCTGACGTTGCTGGGAATTCTGTAATGGTCGTAGGGAGGCAAGACTTGTGTTATGTTGGCTTGTGCGGAGGACACGGGCCCTCATCCCACATGCTTCTCTGAATGGTCAAGGTCAGTGGTGTCTGACTCCTTCCAGATAACTTGCATGTGAACCACATGGGGAGTGTTATCATTTCTTTTTTCCGTTCTGAATGTTCTTTGGTGTTATGCGCTATCTGCCCTGTGGCCGCTTCCCTCTGCATGCCTGTGTTGGGCTTTTTTTGGTGCAATGACTGTTGTCTCCGGCTTGTTTAGTCGGGATGTGGTTTCAGAGTGGGAATGGAAGGTCATTCAGTGCTGTCTCCTCTCCCGTGTGTGGGCGACAAGCTGCGTTTCCTCCTATACGTTGGGCCTTGTGTTATAATTGGTACCACCTGTTGTCTGTCCCCGGTATCTTTGATGTTACGTATTGCATGTCTTGTTATTGGGTGCAGGGTGGCATCGGTAGTTTCTGTGTGGTACTGGCGTACCTTTTCCGACGGGGTCCATATTCTGCTGGGTGATGTTGCCGCCGCTGTGTGCTTCGCCGTGTTTTGCACACAGGAGTGTGTCCTAATTTGGCGTGACGTCACTGACATGTTCGGGTCACTTGTGTGACGTCAGGTTGGCAACAGTGAATTGCCGGTTGGGGACATGACTGTGGCAGGGCTGTCACGTGACATGTGCGTTCTGGGTGGTGCTGGTGTGTGTGGTGTTTGGTTGTGACCCTGTGTTGTTTGTGTGCGGCACATGCATTGCGCTGCCGTTGGCCTCTGCGATGTGCGCATGTGTGGGTGCAGTGGTGGATGTGTCGTGTCCACGCAGGGGTGTCGGGGGGGCCATATACAGTTTTCCCGCCCTTGCACTGTGTGCGCTGTTTGCGTGCCCCTGTTGTGTGTCTGCCTACCTGCGTCGCCGTGGTGCGTTGACTCCTGGGTGCTGCATCAGGTAGAGCATGGGGAGGGCCTGCAGTGCTGGATTCATGCTCGGGGTCCGCCTCTTTGCTATCCGTACTGTGCGTTCGGTTTTCCGCCTTGCTTTCACGTGCGGTGTCTCTTAGCCGGGGGAACTGTTTGGTTCTGGCATCGTAATTTGTACGCCGGGCGGTACGTGATTTAGTCGGGCGGTGTGTCTCCATTAGGACGCGCCGCTCCGTGAACGGGCGCACTTTGATGGAGGAGGGCGTAGCTGGCTTACGGGCGGTGTTTGGCTGACTTTTCACATGCTAATTGGGCGGGCGTGTGTGCTGTGGCGGGCGGACGGTAACTGGTGCTTTTTGCATCCGCCAGCACGGCGGTGGTGCTTCCGCCCGCCATCCTAATGGGCCCCTTGGTTTTGAGAAACCCCTTCAGCAGCAGAGTATGGCGTGTGTGTGTATATATATATATATTCACTGAAAAAACCATAGGTTTCAGGGACGTTATAGTTAGTTGGACATTTCACTCGTACAAAACCAGAGAAATTCGGCCGTTATAGTTAGTTGAGCTAACTATAACTCGTGCCCCCGCAATGCACTGCTGATGACATCACATATTACATCACTCATGACATGGTCAGTGACATCACTGATGACATCACTGAAGACATCTCAAATGACATCACTGATGACATCACTGATGACATCATCCAGTGACTGAGTGTTTCTAAAAAGTTGACGAATGTTATATATAAATATATATATATATATATATATATATACGCCATGTTGTATTGAATAATGAGTGGGTGTATGAGTGTTTCAATGGATGATTTAGTGAGTGCGTGACTGACTGTATAAGTGAGTAATTAAACATGTCTTAGAGAATGCATGGGTGAATGACTAATCTGTGTGAATGTTTGTATCATTCTGTCACTTGGTCTGTAAGTGGCTGCATGTGTTGGTGAGTAGGTACATAAGTGTCTATATGACTTATTGATTAGTAGTCTGAGTACCTGTATAGGTGCCTAAGTGTCTGTGTGGGTGGGTGAGGGGGAGTGTGACTCCCTGCATGGATGTATGAGTGGGTGAATCCCTGGGTGTATGGGTTGATGAGTGCATCTGTGACATACTGTATGGGTGAGTGAGTGTGCATATGGCTGTGTCTGTGAGTGAATGGATGTCTCAGTGGTACGTGTGTGAGTAACTGCATATGTGTAAGGCAGTATATGTGAATGTTGGCGTATATAAGTGACTGTATGTGAGAGTGAGTGATTGTGAGAGTGGCTGTATGGATGAGTGTGTGCCTGTGTCAGTGATTGTATAAGAGAGTAAGTATGTCTTAGTATCTGTATGAATAAGTGAGGTGGTGTGTGTATAACTGTATAGGTGAGTTTTTGAGAGTTTGATTGATTTTTGCATGACTGACTAGCTGTGTGAGTAACTCTATGGGTGAGTGGCGGTGTGTGAGTGTCTGTATAGGTGTATGAGTGCATATGATAGTGGCTGTATTGATGATTGACTACATGTATGAGTGACTGTATGGGTGTGTGAGTGGATGTGTGTGTAGATCTAGGAATCAGTGAGTGGGTATGTAGTGATTGGTATTGGTGTGTCTATGGTTTCGAGAATGGCAGTCTGTAATTTAGAGTGGGTGTATTAAAGGTTATATTAGGGTGTGAGGAGGTGCATTAGATTATCATGTGGATGATGTCATCAGTGATGTCATCAGTGATGTCACTGACCATGTCATGAGTGATGTAATATATGATGCCATCAGCAGTGCATTGCGGGGGCGCGAGTGATAGTTAGCTCAACTAACATTAACGGACAAATTTCTCTGGGTTTCTATAAGTGAAATGTCCAACTAACTATAACGTCCCTGAAACCTGTGGTTTTTTCAGTGAATGTCAAAGGTTTTTTAAATACTAATTTCTAACTATAATGTCCCTGAAACCTATGGTTTTTTCAGTGAATTTCAAAGGTTTTTTAAATGCTAATTTCTAACTATAACGTCCCTGAAACCTATGGTTTTTCCAGTGAATTTCAAAGGTTTTTTAAATGCTAAATTCTCATTGTAATGTCCAAAAATGCTTTTTAAATTTTTTAAACTTTATAAAAATAATGTGATGTTTTTCTAAAATATGCATGTACATTTTTTATTAAGTGGATTTGCGTACCGATCGTGTACCAATCACAGTGGGTGCGCGAATTCAAGAATTTTGCCGCCATATTGGTTAAGTCGTGTACAATGCGTGTTGCGTATGCGGAGGGTGCGCGGTTCTTGACCCTGCGCAATGTCACATACGTATTTCCGGGGGTCATGCCGGGTGCGCGAATTCATTGCAAATCTTTCAGTTTTAAAAGTATATGTATATAACTTTATTATATATATTATACCAAGAGATTATTTAACATAATTGTAAATATCATATATTTGTAACTGGAATAAAGATAAATTATTGTTAAATATATTTTTCCGGAATGGCGCCGGGTGTGCGCTGGTTGCTTGCCAGGTGCGCGAACCCATGTGACTTCAAAAGAAAGCATTTAATTGGTTAAGAAGCTTTTTATTCTAGAACTTACAGCACCCCACCCAAATTTCTCATTCCTCCAACAACATTGTCAGGAGACACACCTTTTGTTTTTACTGCTCTTGTTGAATTTTTTTGTGTGTTTTTTTGGTAAAAACGACTGTAAACATTAGTTCATATTATCATGCTTATTACATTATTTCATCTTACCTTTTTTATTACAGAAGCTACAAAACTCATTGAAACTATTTTACAGTAGTTTTTTTGTCAACTGAATTTAAAATCTTTTCAAACCTTAGTATTACTTTCTGTAAAAAAAGAAGGAAAACTGTTATTGCATATAATATTATAGTTTTAAGACCACAACATAATTTTAGAATTACATAACATATTCAGTTTCCCTTTTTTGCTGTTCTCAGATTCTACTGAATTTCATCATACACAGTGATTTCAATGTAGATCATCATATAACAGCATGGAAAAAAATACAATCAATGAGATTGTAAAAAAAAAACAAATCTGTGTTGAAAATATTTACAACAAGTTCAATTATCTGTTTACCTATCAACAGTTTCTAAATTACATTCTTCGACTACATTAAATAATTTATTTCTCTGAAGTATATTCTGTAAAATATACACTCTCATTTATATCACGTATACTATAAAGATCAAATATATAAACTACTTCTTTCAAACACAATTTTACAAATGCAATAAGAATTAGCACAAACAATAATCCAAACAGTAATTGTTCACATCTTTCCAGTTGGCCGAATAAAGTTTCCAAAACCATTTGCATTGAAAATATCCAAAATAAACTCGTTAATTTGTGTTCACATCTTCCAATAGGCCGAATGATGTTTTCAAAACTTTGGCATAAAAAATATCAGATATGAATTTGGTCATTCGTAAGGCAACCAGCATTTGAATTTCAAATGGGCATCATTACAATGAATCCATCCTTTATTGCAATTTAAATACACAGTATAGTGTCCAGATGCTGTAGTAGGTCCATCATGAAAAATAATAGCCACTGCTTTAAAAGTTCTTCCTGAAATTGATACTTGACTTGCCACAAAAATTTTATTTTGGTTTCCAATTTTCTTCCATCTGCTCTACAACGTTGTAGCATTAAAATGACATATTGCCCAAATCTTTCTATAAATAATGTTGATAACATTTCTGATTTGCAATGAGAACATTTCATATCTTGATTAGCTGTTTTTAGTAACTTGTTAAAAGACACTGATTTGCAATCTGGTATTGTTAAATATATGAATCGTTCAGTGTCTATTTCAGTGGTAGAAGAAAATGAACACTCTTCACATTTATGATCCCATCTGTAACTTACTCCAAGCATAAACATAAGAAATTCTTGTGCATCTTGTATATTGAGTGTAAATTGCAAAGAACCAGTACATATAGCCAAAAGATGCCGAATGCCAGAAGCAGTATGGATTTTAGTTCTATCAGTTACCAACTTTTGAAAAGTATAATGTAATAAAGAGCAGAATCTTTTTTCTCGATTTTCCATAATTTCATGATGAAGATCTTCTAGATAAAAGACAACATTCACAATTACATTAGTATAGCAGTTGATACCTGAACTATTTTCTAACTGGTATCCTACAGTATCGTCAACAGTGTCCATTTTAACTTTCTTTGCACCTTCATGATTCTCTTCAGTTCTTTTCTTTTTTTGAATCTCAGTAGAATGTTTGTCATATTTCCATTTTGGACACACTACACGTTTCTCATATACAGGATATTCACCTAAGTTAGGAGCATAAAGTCTTCTTAACCGATTGTACTCGCTTACACAATTTGCATCCGCACTAATCTTTTTCTCATCAAAATCAATCAAATACAAACCAGATAATGTCCTTACTCGAGACAATGCAACATATACCATGCCTTCTTTAAACACTGTACTTCCAATATTTACTAAAGCACTGTCTACACTTAAACCTTGAGATTAATGAATGGTTACTGCATATGCTAAAGAAAGAGGAAACTATTTTCTACGAACATACAAGACTTTTACAAGCAAAAAACGAACAGCACAACGTCCAATCTGTTTTACCTCTTCAATCTGATCAAATTTAATCTTCAAAAATTCTATTCCATCTCTGTTCTGATAATTAACAAAATCAACAACTTTTCCCATTCCTCCATTTACTAAACCTTTTTCTACATCCAAATTATACGGTAAAATTACCCGACAGTTTACACAAACATATAAAGTCTTTTCTAGACCTGCAGTCTTAGACACCGACTTTTCCAAAGAATCCAATTTTGACTGTAACTCCTCTGAGAGAAGAAAAGTAGCTCCTTTGTGTTCCATTTTATCAATAGCTTCAATTTTCACTATTGGTTGTTTTTCCAATTTCAAAAGTTCTTGATTGAATATAGAAGACTCTTGCAGTGTAGGCATTAGGCAAATTATAGACTTCTTTTCTCCAATTTTTTTGTACATTATTTCAGGTGCTACGTTTTTATTAGAAAACTAGTTCGTTAGTAGCCGACTTTGGAAAGCTTCTTTACCATGTTTTGTCAAAACACCAATTCTTATATCTTGTAACCGTGGGCGGAGTATGCGTAGTGGTGCTCCGCGTATTTCCACGGAGTAAAAAAAACCTCCGTGGAACTACGCGGAGCTCTGCTCCGGGACCACAAAAACCCTGCAAATTTTTTTAAAAAACACCACTTACCTTGTTTTCTGCCTGCCCTGCTCCTCGCCGCGGTGTCTCCCTTCTTTCGTCGTCCTCCTCTTCGCGTCCCCATACGTATTATGTCGTCCATGAACTGCGCAGTTCACGCATGACGTAATACCTACAGGGACGCGAGGAGGAGGACGCCGTAAGAAGGGAGACACCGCGGCGAGGAGAATGGCTAGCAGAAGACAAGGTAAGTGGTGTTTTTAATTTTTTTTTTTAATGGGGCTGGCCTTGTACTCCGCTCTGCCACGGAGTCGGAGTTTTGCCCAACTTCGCATTCCCAGCGGAGCGCGGAGTTGGTAAAACTCCGCAAACTCCACTGGTGGAGCGGAGTACGACGCCCGGGGTTAATATCTTGAAGAATGTTTCCATAATGTTCATCACTTGCTTGTCTCATATTCTTAATAAGTTCTTTATATTCAAAATGAGACCAAATGTTCACATTTCCAATACTTCCCAAAGAATTCCTAGTGTCTTCATGGACAAGTGTTTTAAAAACTGGTTGCCCTTTCACAGGAGTAAGTTGTAGGAGATCGCCGAATACAATTACATGTTTTCCTCCAAACAGAACATCATAATCTGTTTTTAAAATCTGTTGCATTCTTAAATGTACAAAGGCAAGCATTACGTTTGAGACCATGCTCACCTCATCAATGATTAGAAGTTTTATTTTCTTCAGTACTCTTGAGACTTCATAACAAGCTTCTCCAGATAGCTTGTGATATTCCAACTTATTTTCATGTTCAACTGGTAGCATGAGTAATTGATGTAATGTAATCCCTTTAATGTTGTGTGCTGCTAACCCAGTTGGAGCGGTTACAACACAAGATAAATGTGATTCAGTGGTTTTGTGTAGATAACTGGTCAAAACTTTAATTAAGAAACTTTTTCCTGTTCCAGCTTGCCCACTGATGTACATTCGAATAGGTTTAAATGATGTGCATTGGCATTCTTTTTTTTCATGCAGTAAACCATGCTGTATCTGTTGTGTCACTTGCTGATATATTTCTTTTTGTGCAATATTTAGTTTTTCTTCTAAGTTTCCCAACTCAATAATATCCTGTTGTGCTTGTTGCATTGCCGTTTCTACTTCATTCATGGCTACTGCTGCTTCATTTTCAAGAATTGGTTGTCCTAGTGGATCTTGACTTAGTGGAGCAGAACTTTGACTATCTTGAGAAGAGAACTGTATCTAGCTATTTCAGCTGCAATAGTAGTTTCTTGTTCAATCTCTTCATTTAACATTTGTAGATAAGTTGGAAAAATTGTGCATTGAATGTTATCTTTACATGCATTAAAAGAATCTTCATAGCAGTCAAAATCGCCAAGTAATTCCATTTCACTACGCCAAGGCTTGAAGAGCTGCAGAAGTGCTAAATAGAAAAATTCCCTTTTGTCTGGAGTTTTACAACTGAGTTTCCTGTGGTAATAAGATTTCCTTTGGCATGGATTACCAAACATCTGTCACATCCAATTACTGCATATTTTTCTTCATTTATATTTTCTGTAACATTTCTCTTAAAACTGTAATGTTGCAGTACTTCATAGAGACATATGTTTTCCAGATGTGGACTCCTTTTGGGATAGTACGTATCCAACATATTTGTTTTAACAATATCTGTACTTTCCGGTTCATTCAATGCTAAGTATTCAATTTCTTGTAGAGATTTCAATACTCGATTTCGTGTTGCAGCAAGACCTAGAATTACCCAAAGATTCCTCTTGACTTTGAATATAAACTTGCAGAGGTCAACCGACCCGAACATTCGTAGGATCCAATCTCTCGATGGGAAAGCATCTTCAAACTAAAGCTGTACAATTTGTTACTAAGAGTCTTCTCTTGTGAAATTTCTTCCCACATTTCTTTCAACTCCGTCTTTTCAGATTTTGTTATATATGACGTAACATAGCGAACAACAGCAATCGAATTATCTGCAACATGCTGGATATCCATGTTTGCATTCCACATTGTCAAAATCACTGGATTGTAGTCATTAATATACTTTGATTCTTCAGTTCTTTTTATGTTGTAAGTATTCTTCTGAGATTTTCGAGTTATAGTATGCCTTACTGCTGACATAAAATTATTGTCTCTTCCTTTTGAAATTACTGGACGTGGGAATACAAAACGACATTTTGTATAACATTTTCCCTTTGATGTGTATTTTCGTCGACAATATTTTCCACATCGATGACTTTGAAAGTGTAAAACTTGTTGTCATAAACTGTTTTCTCCTCCTCTTTTTGGAATGGCACAGGTAACATAGTCTTCAATGAAAGACAAAACTGTTTCATCAGAATCGGTTCCAAATTTAGGTGCATTCTTGATCCATAATAGCATGTATATATGAGGAGCACCTCTGGCTTGGTACTCCTTTCTCCAAAAGAAATCAATAACTTCTCCAAGAGGTGGATTATTTTTACTGCAAATAAAAGACATCATAGCTTGAAACCTATGATTAAAATATCTGCACACATTTACAGGATCCAAGGAACACAGTTCTCCAGCTGTCTTCAATTCAATGTTTTTTACATTTGAATTTGCATTTTGTAGAAATTCAAGTAAATCGTCCCATGCGTATTCAGCACAGCTAAGCGTAACAAACCATGTAGGGGTACCTAAGTTTCTTAACATACATTTAAGTTCTCCATGACAACGATACCAATACTCATTCGTACCACGTTGACATGCCATCAAATTCATTAACTGAGATTCTAAATGATCGTCTCTTTGTTGAACTTTGTCCAAAAATTCCTTTCAGGAAACATGTGTAAGATGAACTCCCATTTTTAATATGTGGTTCACTGCATATGAAAGTCCAGACAAGTCACTTTCAAACAGAAGATGAAATAAATATGGAATACACTGTCGAAATCTTGGATCTTCTGAGTACAATCTTGTTGTACGATACTCTGAAGCTGGATTCTGTACTGGTCGTTCATCATATCGTCCACCTTTTCCAGTGGGGAAGAGCTGTGGAAAACAACAAGCTTCTAAGTTTTTTTCCCATACACTCATGGGAGTTCCCTTCACTTTCTTCATTTGCAATAATTCAATAGTGTTTCCTATAACTTCTTTTGAATGCAGAGGATGTATACTGTAATGTTCATAAATTTCTTCACTCCTGGATTTGTCCACCTTTTCTATTTGGCCAGTTGAAATTTCTCTATCATTTTCTAAAGATATTTCTTGTTCTTTCACATATACATTTTTATAATAAATATTGTTTTTTACAAGATATAATGTAGCCTTTTGAAGCTTGGTGACATTTACTAACTCTTTGTTGGTACACCATTAACTAGAATAACTACAGGTTCACTTTCCTCTCTCTCTATACCAACAGTTTCAATATTTTTCTTAAAATCTAAAGGTAAATACACAACTCTCCCTTTTAAACCTCTTTGGAAATGTGTTGAAGGCAGCTTACCTGTTGTAGGCTCCATACGAACTAAAGCCTGAAACGGATGCACAGATTGAATAAGAATGGACTCATATGTATTTAAATCTACCAGTTCCGGAGGAATAGCTACCAACTCTAGGTTATTATGTACAGCTCTAGCTGGCATTTTGTTCTTTTCTAATTTGTTTTAACAATATTTTCAAATACATTGATCACTACCCAACTCAAAACGACCTTCCACCAACAAATAAGCACCAAATTGCTCCTACTTATCATTGTGTTCCTTTTCACTTTTTAAATACACATCAGCATTCCTAGTTTGACTTCTATAGTGAGTACGTCAACATCAAATAGAAACATAGGGGGTCATTACGATGTCGTAACGTTCGCCACCGCCGAGCCGGCGGTGGCGACCATTACGGCATCGTAACGAGTATAACCCCCGCCATATTATAATGGTGGGGGTATCGCGGTGGACGCAAAGTGCGTCCGCCGCTTTTCCGCCGGTCGGAAATTGTTCCGATTGCCGGCCGGGCGGACCTGGCCCCTGATATGGTGGTGGTGCCTAGCAGGCACCACGATTAAAGGCCTTTCATGGAAATGCTGGCGGGGATTTGCTTTGGGGGCCCGTTGCGGGCCGCCGGGGGTGGGGGTGCACTCGGATTCCCATGCACAAGGTGGCAGTCACCGCGCGGTGCCTGCCACGTTGTGCATGGAAATGAACAACATGTCATTTTGACATTGTGGCGGGTGCTGCTGTAAGCAGCATCCGCCGCAATGTTAAATTGCGGAATGCGACCACCAGGGTGGCGGTCGCATCCTAATCAGGGCTGTGGGACTGCCGCATGTCTGGCGGCCGGTCCCGTTACCACTGGGATGGCGGGCGGACTAAAGTCCGCCCGCCATCCTAATCGTCCCCATAGTTTGGTTTTTCACAAGAAAGTACTTTAAACTTTGTAATTTCTTCTGCAAACTTCTCAGTAGTATTATCTTCCACCTCTTCTTCAACACCTAAACTCTCACTTTCTCTGCACTCCTCTTGAGGACCAAAGAAACAAAACTGTATATCATCAGAAACTTTTTTTACATCCAATACTGAACCATGCAAAAGAACTGTGTTTATTTCACTTAAAGATAATGCTGGACTTTTTACGTAGTACAATCTTCTCACTAACTTCTGCATTTCTGAATGATGTACTGCTAACATTCTTAAATGATGAAAAGTACTTCGACACACTTTTCTAGAAAGGCAAGCCAGAGAGTGACCCTGCAAGTTAGTATATTTTCTCACTTTACAAGGATCTAGTCCTTGCAACATCTTAATCTTCTGTTTAACACTTTTTTTTACCATAATCTCGTAAGAATGTTTGTATTATATCAATAGATTCCTGTCGTATACTACAAATACTACTACAATCCCACTTATACACTGGAGCTTGTGTATGTCTCCATTGAACTTCTTCAGCTATTACTTCTTCCACATTTCTAGTAACCATCTTTTCTTTTCAATTGGACAACCATTTTTAACCTCATAGCAACGACCACTGGTATCAACTGCGTGAACTAATGTATCTTGTTGAACATAGCTTTCTTCATTAAAAAAAGGTTCACTACTAGAAGTGTGCTTCCATTCACCCAAAGAAATTTTGCAATAATTACTTCTATTAATCAGTCTTTTTCTTTTGCTTTTCTCCTTCATAAAGTGCATTGTTTTATTCAATGTTTTCATTCTCTTGAATACCAATATAAACAATTTTCTTTTCAATTCAAAAGCCTTTTCAACTATACTTTCAATCTGTTGTTTCTTCTTATAAAATGCTAATCTTCTTTTATATTTTTTGCAATCTTTCAATAAATGTTGTAGTACTCTACTTTTATACATTCTCTTCCTAATGTCTTTATATTCTTTCATCCTTTTTTCAACATGGATTGTTTTCCTATAACCTGCTTTTCCATTAATTTGTCCTTTTTTCGTTTCCTTCTGATTGCTTGTAGTACTTTTCTTTCTCTTTTCCCCATTTTGAAAATCGATTACGTTTTTTAAAAGACTTTTAACAAATTCTTTCGTTCTCTTACCAGAAGACTTTTTCTTCAACCTCACATGTTGTACTTCATCTAATTTCTGCTTTTCTCTCTCCTTTAAATAGTACTGCTTTCTTTGTTGTCTTTTCTTTTCAACTTTTCTTGTCATACTGAATGTTTCTTAATAATTATGGAGAATATCTGAAAAAAAGAAAAGTTTATAAACTTTCTAAAAATTATTTAATATTATTAAAATAATTATATACAAATATTGTCATGTATAAATAAAGAAATACATTGAGTAGTGCCTAGGTGAATAGATGAGTGCAACAGTAGGGCCTGGGTGATTCTACGACTGCAAGGGTAGTGCCTGGGTTATTACATGAATGCATAGGTACAGCCTGCATGATTGCATAACTGCAGAGGTAGTACATAACTAGTGCGTGGGTGATTGAATGACTGCAGGGGTAATATCTGGGGGATTACTGGAGTACATAGGAAGTGAGTGGGTGATTTTATAAGTGCATGAGTGCTGCCTGGGTGATTACAGAAGTACTAAGGTACTGCCTGAGTGATTACAGGAGTGCAAATGTAGTGCCTGGGTGATTTTATAAGTGCATGAGTACTGACTGAGTGATTACATAAGTACAAGTGTAGTGCCTGCATGAATGAAAGAGTGCAAAGATAGTGCCTGGGTGTTTGAAGCAGTGTATAGCTAATGCATTGGTGATTTCATGAGTACAGGGGTAACATCTGGGGGATTAAAGGAGTACATAGGTAACGACTGGGTCATTGCATGACTACACGGGTAATATCTGGGGATTTACACGAGTACATAGAAAGTGACTGAGTGATTTTATAAGTGCATGGGTACTTCTTGGGTGATTGCAGGACTACTGAGGTAGTGCCTGAGTGATTAAAGGAGTGCAAAGGTAGTGCATGGTGATTTTATAAGTGCATGAGTACTGCCTGGGTGATTACAGAAGTACTAAGGTACTGCCTGAGTGATTGCAGGAGTGCAAAGGTTGTGCCTGGGTGATTATATAAGTGCATGAGTAGTGGCTACATGATTGAAAGAGTGCATGGGTAATTCCTTGGTGTTTACATGAGTGCATAGGTAGTGCCTGGATGATTGCATGAGTGCAGGAGTAATGCCTGAGTGATTAAAGCAGGGCATATGTAGTGCCTGGATCATTGGAAGACTGCATAGGTAGTACTTGGGTGTTTTGATAACTGCATGAGTGTTGGGACTCGCCAAATATAAAGCAGCAGACTATTAAATGACTCAACTATAAGTCTCTCCATACTGTTAAAAGCATGCATACATATGTCTCTACGTTTTCAAATCATCATCATATCTAAAAGAAATATGAATACAATATTTCTGGAATATAGTGAAACCTAGAAACTGAGACATGTAATAGATCTGCCTGAGTGATTGCATAACCCCATGGGTAGTGCTTCGGTGATTGTATGACTCCAAGGGTAGTCGCTGGGTAATTGCAGGAGAAGATGGATAGTGACTGGCTAATTGCATGAGTGCACCTATAGAGGTTGAGTGCATGGATAAGTGTATAAATAGCACCTGAAGGCATAGATGAGCCATTGAGAAGTGCCTATGTGAATAGATGAGTGCAACAGTAGGGCCTGGGTGATTCTATGACTGCAAGGGTAGTGTGTGGGTTATGATATGAGTGCATAGGTAGAGACTGCATGATTCTATGACTGCAGGGGTAGTACTTAACTAGTGCCTGGGTTATTCCATGACTGCAGGGGTAATATCTGGGGGATTACTGGAGTACATAGCAAGTGAGTGGGTGATTTTATAAGTGCATGGGTACTGCCTGGGTGATTGCAGGAGTACTGAGGTACTGCCTGAGTGATTGGAGGAGTACAAAGGTAGTGCCTGGGTGGTTTTATAACTGCATGAGTACTGGCTGAGTGCTTTCCCATTCTACAACTACTTATAATATTACACCTAGCCAAATAGAAAGCAGCAACCCTTCACATATCTCTGCTATAAGTCTCACCATATTCCTGAAAGCATACATGCATATTTCTATACCTTTTTTAGCACCATCATATATAAAACAAATATACAAATAGATGCATACATGTGTTTTATACATCTAGCATCTTCATATACATAACACATATCAGAATATATCTCCTAGTACAGACTTTCTTCTATCAAAACACTATGCACACCTCAAAGATTCACAGAACAAACTTCCAATTTCAACACCAAAAATTATGCGGCAAATTTCAACTGTACTTTTCTAGAGACTTATAAATATTAGCCTAATCGCTAATACCTTATGTCAACATCTTTTAAACCACACTTTTCTGCTGCATCTTCACCATTCTACTACTACTCACAGTCTTGAGCCTACCACATAAAAAGCAACAACACCTCTTTGTTATACATCATGAACCTTCAAATGTGTAAGACATATTTAAATAGATATACAAGTAGAGACATACTTGAGACACAAGTCCATGCACACCTTAAAACCTGACAGACCCTACTTCCAATTTCAAACCAACACCTAAAATTATGTGGTATACTTCAAATGTACATTTCTACACACTAAAACAAACTACTATAATAACTAATCCATTTACCAATATACACATATTACTTATACACAATCTATTTCAAACATCATTTCAGTACAATAAAACAAACTACAATACTCATCTTTACATTTAATAATATATTTCAAACATCTCACTTCTTGAATTATTTTTAATGTTTTAAAATAAAGCTATTACATAATACACCTCACAAATATATAACTCACCTTCCAAATTGATTTGTAGAATACGAAATATCAGAAACTCATAAAAGATTTTCTTATGCACACAATCAATGTAATGCACCACTCTCAACAAGGTAAAACCAGTAATGGCAACCTTTCCTTCTCTTTATCCTCACAAATAAATGTAAGTAACAAATCACATTGCTTCCTACATAATTTCAAATTGTAAAACACATTTCTATTGGTTATACATATTAACCCTTACCAACTGGCTTCTAGAAGAGCCTAAACTGGTTCTGCAATTCTTTGGAGTCGCGACTCCACTGTGCAACAACACGGTGGAGCTGCGAATCCATACGGGAGTTCAAAAATATATTACAAATAAAAATACCACTATTTTTTAAGAACACACCACTTCTAAAGATAGTACTGACTGGGAAATCTTACTTTAATAACATATCACTTATATATTAATTACAATTCCATATTTTAAAACGACAGATAACATTCAACCCTTCCCCCATTCTGCTTAATGCCAGTTTCCATAGTAACACTTCATGGAACATTCAACTGAACTGACAGGTCACAAGTTCACCATATTTTCAAGTTCATCACACAAGGTTACAAATGCAAACAGCAGGTGTAGTTGACGTTTGCAAAATATGACCTTATCCTATCTACTGTACCTTTCAAACATTTTTTACTAACCAATAAGAAACATGCTTTTTAAACAAAATAACTTGCACCCTATTTTTGAGTATACAATGTTCATAAACAGCCAATCATTTAACTACTTTTTTTAAAAACAGCATCTTCTCCACCATTTTTGCTACCTCTCATTCTACCAACTGACTACCTCAGCTACAGACATCTTTTTATTACTTCCAGACATCCCTTCAAGATGCTTACAGTGTGGATTGTTGGACACAGCTATGTTTTCTGGTGCAAAAGGTATGCTGAACACAGAGGTATTGACAAAGACCTAGCTTTACAAAATCTGGACATTAAATGGATTGCACAGAGAGGATTAAAGTGGCACCAATTGATGCCTTTGGTTAAAACAGTTTTGCATCTTCAACCCCCTGACCTCATGATTGTGCACTGTGGTGGCAATGACCTAGGCACATTGACTGGGGTAGGTCTAGAAATGCTAATGAAAGATACCTTTGCACAATTGATGTTGCTTTTCCCTCAAACTGTCTTTGTATACTCTAATATATGCCAAAGACAGAAATGGAACTGGTCAACTCAATTCTGTCCACAGTTTGAGAAAGCTAGGAAGAATGTCAATAAAGCTGTTTCTGCATACCTCAGAGATCATAGAATGGGGTCCATCTACAACAACAATCTACGTTTTGATGTGGATGACATCTACAGAGGTGATGGAGTGCACTTCACAGATCAAGGGAACAGAGTCTTCCTCAACAACCTTCAGCTGTGCATCCGCACTTACATGTAGCTTCAACGAAGTCAGAATGAAAACAAGGGCCTTTCTTTAAAGTCACCCTATAACCCAACATATAATCTTACTTTTTTAAAAACATACATACTCTTTTTTTAAATTTTGCCTGGAGTCACGAACCCATCGCGATTACACGGGGGGCTGGGCTGAGAGCCGTGTTGGAGTCGTGAATCCAAGCTCGAAAGAAAAAAAAAATACCCCACTTCCATTATTCAAAAATCGCCCCGGGGACCCCATCCCCCGGGGCATTACCTACTCTTTTGGCCCCGGGGATCCCAAAAGCAATACTGCTTCGCTTCCAAGAAGCAAAGCAGTGTTTGATATGGCAGGGCGGGAGCCGTGCTCCCGCCCTCCCATAGCAAACAGCAATGTCCCGGGGTGGCACCCCGGGACATTGCAGGAGCCGGCCCTGGGGGGGTGGCGGTCCCCAGGGCCATCGAGGGCTCCAGGAGGGGGGCCACGCGGCCCCCCTCCCTTAGTGTTTAAAGCCCCGGGGAGGTGCTGGTCCCCGGGGCAGTGTGGGGAGGGGCAGGAGCCCCCCCACACTAATTTAAATTATTGAAGCCCCGGGGAGGTGGTGGTCCCTGGGGCTTGAGGGGCCCGCGAGGACCCCGCCCTGAAAATTAAGTGTGCCCCGGGGAGCTAGTGGTCCCCGGGGCATGTGGGGAGGGGCAGGACCCCCCTCACAATTCTATAATTTATTTGGAGCCCTGGGGAGGTAGCGGTCCCCGGGGTTTGGGGGCATTGCCCCCAGGACCTGGCCCACCCGGGGGCTTTAAGAAATGAAGCACAGGAGCCTAAGCTTCAATTTTTTTTTCAGCCGGATTCGCGAACCCATCACGATTACACGGTGGGGCCATGCTGAGAGGCGCGTTGGAGTCGCGAATCCAAACTCAAAAGAAAAAAAAAATATCCCACTTCCATTATCCAAAAACCGCCCCGGGGACCTCATCCCCCAGGGTATTACCTCTTTCTTTTTAAAAATAAAAAATTAAGGAAGAAGGGCTGCATGGCTCCCCTTCCCTTGGCCACTTCTGGCCCCAGGGACCCCATCCCCCAGGGCCGGCCCTCACATTGGGGACCGCAGGGGGAGCCCCAATGCCCCCGCAGTCCCAGCTAGCTCCCTGCCTCCTGCGGGAGCCGGCATTGCTTTTGGGCAAAGGGAGCTGCTGACATGCTGAAAATTAAGTGTGCCACGGGGAGGTGGTGGTCCCCAGGGCAGTGTGGGGAGGGACAGGAGCCCCCCCACACTTCTATAATTTATTTGGAGCCCTGGGGAGGTGGTGGTCCCCGGGACTTGGGGGCATTGCCCCCGGGACCTGGCCCACCCGGGGGCTTTAAGAAACGAAGCGCAGGAGCCCACCCTTTGTTTTTTTTTTCGGCCAGATTCGTGCACCCAGCGCAAATTTGGCCGATTTTCTGTTGAAAAAAATGCTTTTTTGGGCCCTGGGGGTCCATTGTGGGACCCCCTGAGCAGGTCTAGGGGTTCAGGGTGTTTCTACCCTGACCCCTTTTCTTGTTTTTTACCTTTTTTTAACTGATTTCTTGTGACTCGGTTTTACCGAGTCACAAGATGGCTGCCAACACATTCTGCTTTGGAGTGTTAGCAGCCAATCAGAATTAAGCTTGTGCTCGGGAGGGTTCGCGAATCCTCCTCGGTGCTCAGATATGGATATTTTTATTTTTTGAATTTCCCAGCAACTACTGAACGGATTTACACCATTTAAAAAAAGGGCGCTTTCTGAACCAAGAGCTACCTTTTTGCCAAATTTCGTGTAATTCCGTTCAGCAGTTCGGGCTGTAGCCTGTTCCAAAATTCCTATGGAAATTAACATGGAGAAAATGCTTTTTGGAACCCCCCTTTTTTCTCAGCACCCGCTTGACGAATCACCCCGAAACTTTCAAGACAGGAGCTGACCTGAGAGAACCATTAGTTTGGAAAATTTTGAGAAGATTCGTCAAACGGCGCCAAAGATATTGGCAAAAGAAAAAACGCTTTTTGAATAGAAACGAGGTCCTAACTATAACTACCTACTGGCGACCGCCAGTGGGTAATATATATATATATATATATATATATATATATATATATATATATATATATATATATATATATATATATATATATATATATATCCAAGACCATGCTGCATTCTTTACCAATAAACAGCTGCTGAACAAGGGAGTGATCCCGAAACGCGTCGAGCTGGTCTGATTACGGAATAAAACACCGCTTTGAAAAGCAATTTGTTGTCCTCAGCAGCTGTTTATTGGTAAAGAACGCAGCATGGTCTTGGATGTTTAGAGGTTTGCCCCCTCGCTGAGGACCGCCGTTGAGAGTGGAAGGAAGAAGGCAATGGCAGTGCACTGCTTAGCGGTTTTATATATATATATATTCTCCAGCAACCCCGCAACCTTAGGATATCCTGTTGTGACACTGATAGTAGGCAGAGTTGACATTATCTTTGATACAATAACATTTTTCTGGTTCCGGTTCATTAAGAAGTCTCGGTTTATTTAATATGAAAGGAACATCTAATCTACACAAATGATGTATTAATAATTTAATTATTTTGCATGATGAATATAGTGCTGGAAATGGAAACAAGCATTGGCAATGCAATAGGTCTCGCATTACTGAATGTTTGAGATATTGGCGCTGCAAATAATAATACAATGCCAATAGCTCAAACCTTCAATAATGTGAGACATATTGCATTGCAAATGCTTGTTATAGAACTGTTTCTGGGTGTGTTGTTTATACAAAAGAGAGAAGAAGGGCAAGAGCTACTGAGAGCTGTTTGTAGAATGTGATATGCAAAACAAAGTGAAAGCAAAACATTTTTAGTTTAAATTAGCAATTAGAAGCTGCTCTTTATGGTATCACATTGAGAAATTCTTATTGTCTACACTATTAAATAAACCGAGACTTCTTAATGAACCGGAACCAGAAAAATTTTATTGTATCAAAGATAATGTCAACTCTGCCTACTATCAGTGTCACAACAGGATATCCTAAGGTTGCGGGGTTGCACTACTGTGCAACAAATGATAAAGTAGGTGAGCCAGAAGGCTAGTGATCGCCAAGGCCATGGCAGGCCCAGTTCCGACTGCCTTGTGCAGTGCAGTGCAAGACAGCGCCATGCAGACCCGGAGGCAGACACCGTCCTCTACAGCATCCCTTAACTCTGCACAGTGCTTTTCTCCAAGGCAGGCACTGTGCTTTCAGTGGGCCAGAGCACACCACCTGGCTCGCTGCACATCATGCTCAATTGTCCCAGTTTATTCTTAACCCTCACAACCTCCCTTTGTCTTCATAGCACTTAGATGCGGAGGTCAAGTGCGCATTCGCCTCCAGTGTTGCCGATGCCTTCTGTGCACCTGCAATATATATGTATGTACAGATCTATACACATTACAACACACAATTTTGCCACCCAGATGCATCACTCATTATCACCAGCTGCGAAGCCCTGATCGCCAAGCGCTTGGAAACCCCCGGTTTGAGTGCTAACAAGAATTAAAACTCTAAGCTAGCTGCATGTGTGCAACCAGAACTGGATACCCGGCAGGGTACGTTTTCTTAAGGCACTGCCCTTTAACTCTAATAACAAACGCGGCCGCAAAAGCGAAAGCGGCCCGCGCGGGAAATCGCGCGGCAAATTAATTAAATAAACAAGCGCGCTCCCCAAAGTGAAAGAGGACCGTGCTGCAAATAATAAAATAAAAGAGTTCTCAACGACTTATGGAGACCGTGTAACGCCACAAGTAAAAGATCCAGTCCTGATGGGCGGTCCCAAAAGGAGACAGGGCGGTAACAAGGCGGGACTAATAAGCCTCATTATCAATCGGAAGCCAGCATTTACCATGGACGATGACGCCAGCCAATGAAAAATATGGGTGGGGCTTCCACACCACTTCTAAAAAATACCCTAATACAGCATGCCTCGCAAAGCGACCAGCGCATGCGCTGCAACACTAGGCGAGACCTAAAAAGGGCAATTTTTGTGATAACACATTTCTCCAACATGATTTTTATCAGTGCACTGGCTTTACTTTTTAACGCTTTGTTTAACTTCCTTAAAGTTTAGTTTCATTATTCCTTTTCTTAGGGACAAAAATAACAATAAGATTTTACATCATTAGTACCTAACTTAATAGAACTGATTTTATCATTGCATATATAAATCCGAGATATATTTTACAGTTTATAAAAGACTGAAAACTAAAAGAGCAAACAGATAAACATATTTTAGGCCACGCTTCTCCAGCCAGTAGCTCTCCAGCTACCTGTAATTAGCTCTCCTCTGCGCAGTCACCGTATTAAATTAAAAATTGTTTGCTTGGTTGAATTAATATATGTATCCAAAAATTAGAAAGCGTGTTTTCTAGATGAAAATTTTTGTATTCTCAGAATTCATAAGCTTAGCTAATGTTTGAAGAGAAATTGCTTGTTGCCGAAATATATTTAAAGCCGATAGTTGAGTGATAAATCTTAAGGGTTTGGGGAGGCATGGGTACTGGATCTATAGCTGCCATGCATTAATCCTCCAGATGCATTCCAAATTGATAAATCCACTTTTATATTATTGCTTGCAATTTTGCCTGATGCACTGAGGTAGTCACTGCTGGTAAACTTGCATTGTGTTTCCACCAATATAGTCTTGACTGAAGTGGTCACTATTCCCTCTCTAATAGTATCTGTAGCTAAGTATGATTTTCATTAAACGGAAGCAGCGCTATTATTATTGGAGACATTTGTTTTAGGCAAATTCAATACACATATATGCAGTAAAATCTTTTATAATTATGCAAATGAATAACTAGGGGGGATATTCACAATAACGTGCGCTAAACATCTCCAAAAAATGTTAACGCAACTTTACACATCGCAGCCTATCGCGGGAAAATAACCCCGTGTTAACGTGGAATTCACAACACGGCGGGACCATGCGATAGTCTGCCGAAAACGCGGCCAATGTCCGCGATACAACCACCTCGACGGAGATAAGAACACAAACCTCAACACCAAAAAACGTGCGATGAGCCCATTCGCGATGAGAAAAGCAGCGATAAGCAGCGCCAGGCCCGCGACACACACACGGCAGGCGGGAATAAGCACAACAAAAGCAGGAAAAAGGAAGACAAACCAAACAGAAAACAACAGCGAAGCACAATGGAGGCAACCGGAGCCAGTACACAACCCCACAAGCCCCATTGGCAACAAAACATTGTACATGACAGGCCATCGTGGACAAGGTGAATGCAGCCAGAGAGCAGAGGAGGACAATGGAAGAAAACCAGAACAGCTGGAATGATGCGAAACGCACAAACAAGCAGAAACACGCCAACAACCACAAGGCAGCAATGCACACCGGAGGTGGGAGTCTACGCCACACAAGGAGCTGGATGACATGGAGGAAATGGTGTCCACCACATCAGTCTGGAGATGGTGCCAGGACCCGGGGCCCGGAAACTGCCCAAAATCAACAGACACAACAGCAACAGGGAGAGGACCAACCAGGGACTGGGGGGACGGGAGGAGATGGGCACAATGGCACACATGCGCAATTAAGCACAGCACAACTGCAGACAAACCATGTCCAAGAGTAACAACACCAACCAAGAGCACAAGTCACACAACCCGGCAATATCACACCACTGAACAAGCACAGAAGTGAAAACCACACTGCCTGAAAGGGAGATGGGTGAGCCAAATCAGAGCTGAAGGGACATCTCACACACAATGCAGCACACACACATAGGAAGCAGAGCACCCCAACATCGAACACAATGTGGTACAAACAGCAACATTTGCACAACCGAACGCAGGACACAAGTGCACCCGCTTGTGGCCGGCAAATGGCCATACGCATCTGGCAAAGCACGAAACAGGGACATGATAATGCACAAGTACAAACCCACAGCCCTGATGGGGTAGCAATGCACGTAGGGCAGGGAGCCAGATAGGCCGTGACACACACATTGGCATACAAATCAAGACTCAACACAGTTGGAGACAAGTGAAAGTGCGGAAACTTTATCAACAAGTGCGTGTCAGTACGGCCAAGAGAAGTGCCACGACATGCAGAACAATGCAGCAGCATGTCTGAATGAGGAACGTTGGAAAGCGCCCATGTCCACCCCGGGGGAGTCCATCACCAACACAAGTCAGTGCCAACCAGCGTTGGTTGTCCGCGCATGGATCAGGAGTCCAGGCCAATGCAGCCATGTCCACTGTCGTCTTGGGACATGTGACCAGATCCTCAACATGCAACCAGGCGTCGGGACACGTGCAATGGGTCACATCCAGTTGTGGCTGAAGGTACCTTGTCACTCGTCCATGAACGCGAGTGCAGCAGCGTAGGCCAACATTTCCAATGAGAGATCGTTGTCCTCCACATCTAACATGTCGGCGACGTAATCCATCAGCTGTCCCGGACAGATGTGCTGACTCCAAACCCTGGCCCCAATTTGCACCAAAGCCCAATCGGGGAGCGGCTCAATGTGGTCACTGCACACGACGACTCGTGCAATCTCCCAGGTCCAGTTGCCAGCATGCATGCCAAACATCCAGGCATGCCATAAAAGGGCATCACGGTGACACTCCTGGTCGTGGGCCAACAGGGGGCGCACACACACGTCGAAATCCAGGTCAGCTACCGTTACGTTGGAGAGGCAGACATCCATGGTCCACTCGAATATGCAGAAGTGACAATGCAACACAGGCTGCACGCAGGTGACGTTCGCAAGGCGGAAGCCCAGCCGGTAACTGATCCGCAGCACTGCCAACGGCAGTGCCCCCAGTACATGCAGCAGACGTGCACGGTACAGGTCCACGTGATTGGAGATGAGCATGTGTCTGGGATGGTCTGCCATTGCGTCAGTGGCTCTGCTTGAAGCGGCACTGGCTTGCCCTGCACCAGTCCTGTGGATGAAATGGCACAGCTCGGAGCAATGAGCAGTGTCTGTGTGCAACGGGTGCAGACCTGGGGTGGGGTGGGAGTACGTGTGAAGGCCATATCACGCATGCTAACTACGACCAAGGACTTCTGCGTGTGGGATGTGAACACGTTGGTCTCACGTCGGGCAGTGCGTAGTGTGGGAGTCGCAAGCAAATGCTATCGTATCTGTCAGGGGGTGCTGGCCACATGCAAGTTCCAGCTCGGAGTTGCAGATGTGCTACCGCCTGATAGTTCAGACGGGAAACAGCCTTAATAACGAATCTTTAACAACGAGTGTAGTAAATAATGATTCTTAAACAACGACCTTTCCATGAACCACGACTTCCTAAACCACGACCTCCTCATGAAACTGGCCAATAGATGGCACTGCAATCCACGATTTAGGAAGGGCATGAGTAAGGTACCTACCAGTTTTGTATGCCATCAAGTTATGCATCTTCGTTTTGCTGCATCGTGGTTTGGAGGGAAGTGGCAGTGGTTCACAGCATGGACAGGCGAGCCGGAGCACAGGAACCAAGTGGTGAGAAGTGAAGATACCCCATTGAGAAACTTGAGAATACAGGGCATTCAGAGTGTTGTAAAGGGAGAGGAGAGGTTAAGGAGTCGACCTCCATTCCGGCTGTAATTACTTGTCTGCCTGTCAGTGGCTGCACCAACGAAGATAGGAAAGTTGATGGAAATCAACCTGAACTAATTTTCAAGAATATTCAGTTTCAGAGGGAACTGGTGTCAAATATCACCTGCTGGCCCTGGCCAATGAGGCAGAAGCTGAACGTTCTCAGGTAGGCCATCCAAATGTATTTTGGAATTATAAAATAAACTAGCATGTAAAAACAGATGAAGGACTTATATTTTATTGTTTTCAAGCGTTTATTACTGTCTTTTTGTAAGATTGTCTGTATTTCTAAAAAAAAGATTATTAAATTGATAATTTGTTAATTTAAACATTCTTCACTTAAAATTGTTTATTATAAAAGACATGTTTAATTTAATTACTTCTTTTTCTGTGTTTCAAACATGCGTTTTTTTAAGAACATAATTGTATATTTGGGTAATGTGGCAATTGATTATTTTTCGTGGTTAAGGAAGTCGTGGTTAAGAATGTAGTGGTTTGGCTTTGTTCGTGGTTTAGCCTTCGTGGTTTAGGCATTCGATCTTTGAGTAGTAGTTGTTTAATCATACATCCAGTTCAGACAAAGGACCTTTCATCCCTACAGTAACTTCACCATCTGCATGCATACAGGAGATGTACAGAGGCCTGTCGTGGGTGTGGTGGGATGTCTGCGACCCAGGGAATCATGGATGATATGCCCAGCACGTGGCACATGAGAGGCCTCACTGTGTGTTACGTTGCCTCACAGCTGCTCCTCCCTCCCACGAGCCCCCACACTTGTGTGCGCTGCGCTGTTGTACCACGTGCACTTCTACGGCACACCATTATAATGCCTGTCCGCGCATGTCCAGCGGCATGCCAACAACACCGTGAAGCTGGCCTTTGAGGGTGTGTGGCCACGTGAGTGTAGGCCAATGGTCCGGACAGGGCGGACACAGGTGTACAGTCCATGGCTGGCTGTGATCGCGCTGCGATTGAGGCTAGGCAACTGACTTATGCAGTCACAGGACTGATACACATAACACTTGGCATGCATGTGCCAAGACCCTGAGCGGTCTTGCGCTCCTACATTTCCCCGTACGTGCGTGCCTGCCCTCCTGGTGCATGCTACATTGCAACATCGACTACTGTGGCCCTGGTGGCGACAATACCCCAACACAGAGACACACTTACTGCACTTCCTGCTCAAGGCCAGACCAGAGCCACGTCCTGATCCCCCTGCCGGATCAGCACACCCCTGCGCTGACCTGACGTACGCCAGACCAGCACACGCCGCATGTGCATGCAGGGGGGGGGCGGGCGAAGCTACATGTCCAAGGTCTCAGCCACTGCTGAGGTGACATGGTATCGTCCGCTGAAGACAGTACACTGTGATGTTGCAGGGCTCGGGCACATCATGCTGACATAATGACCACACGGACACACTTGCTTAGATGGTGGGAATGGCTACGGGCACCTGCACCCGGCCACTTTTGTTAGCAGGCTCACATGTCGAGTGACACCTGCGTTGGATGTGTGTGGGGTGTGTGCACACCAGCCGTCATGGAGTGCCTGGTGCAGTCAAAAAACGACAACAGTGTACATCGTTAAGGATACTCCCATTCAACCATAAAGGCCCCATTACTTGTGCTGCATAGAGTTAGTGGCCCCGGATTCACAGCGTCCTGCACGGGCCTACCACCACGGGCCACTGACTTGCGGTGAACTGGGGCAGGGTCACGAGAGCAGAGCAGGTTTTCGTAGATGACAAAGGGGGTTGTCGAGGAGTGTCTCGATGGACAGTGGAAGGTGTACCCCCAGGGCATGATGCAGAGGGCAGAACCATGCTGAAACAGTCACTATGGTGGAGGTGAATGGAACAGACATATGTCTGACACCAAGTCCGGTCCAGCCAGATGATGATGCAGACAACCCCCAGGCCATGGACTCAGACGCCACCAAAGTCCAACCAGAAAGTGCCCATGAGTCATTGCGCACAGAGTTAGTGGCACCAGTGCTGATAGGGGATGCCACCTGCGATGAGGCGTGTCCAATGGTGTGGACTCCTCCACATCTTACCCAAGACACAGTTCCACATGTGTGACCTACTCGACCGCAGTGTAGGCCTGAGGCAGCAGTCAGCAGGGGCCATTCACAGAGTGTCGCCGGCATACGTTGGATGGTCCCACCGGCCTGCGTAGTTCAGGTTCAGTGGCACCACGGGACACGGACTTGTGGTGAACAGGGTTGATGGCACCAGGTCAGTTGTTGCTAGTGTTCGGTCACCTCCGTGACTAGGATCCGGCTTTTATCCGGACTGAGCCGCATCTTCCTCTTACTCCTCTCCGTGCGTTCACTTGTATGGACTCTGCCATTCAAGAATCACGACTAAGTGCTGGATGTGGGACCTACTGGAGCGCAGTGTAGGCCTGAGCCAGTAGTATGCAGGGGCCCACAAACACGTGTCGCCGGCTTGCGTTGAACAGGGTTAGTGGCACCACGTGTCGCAGGCTTGCGATGCAGACTTTTGCTTCACTGATCGGAGGGAGTTTAGTGATGTGGACGCTGCCACGGACTTGGGTTCACTGTCATTCAAGACTCAGGACACAGTTCCACATGTGGGACCTACTGGAGCCCTCATCCAAGTGTTGCCCGCTTGCGTTGAACAGGGTTGGTGGCACCACGTGTCGCCGGCTTGCGTTGAACAGGGTTAGTGGCACCACGTGTCGCCGGCTTGCGTTGAACAGGGTTAGTGGCACCACGTGTCACCGGCTTGCGTTGAACAGGGTTAGTGGCACCACGTGTCGCCGGCTTGCACTGAACAGGGTTAGTGGCACCACGTGTCGCCGGCTTGCGTTGAACAGGGTTAGTGGCACCACGTGTCGCCGGATTCCGTTGAACAGGGTTAGTGGCACCACGTGTCGCCGGCTTGCGCTGAACAGAGTTAGTGGCACCACGTGTCGCCAACTTGCATTGAACAGGGTTAGTGGCACCATGTGTCGCCGGCTTGCGTTGAACAGGGTTAGTGGCACCACGTGTCGCAGGCCTGCGATGCAGACTTTGGCTTCACTGATCGGAGGGAGTATAGTGATGTGGACGCTGCCACAGACCTTTGGTCACTGCCATTCAGAACTCACGACTCTGTTCGACTTGTGCCAACAGCTGGGCCGAAGAGTATGCCGGTGGAGTATGTCAATGAGAAGGGAGTAATGGAGGCCAGCGATGGTCTGCGGAGGCTGCAGAGGTCACGGGACTGGGGCCTGGAGCTTGCACCGGCACGTGGTGGGCCCTCTTTGACACACACCGGTGTCGGCAGGTGAGCGGAGCCTCCTTGGTGTGCTGGGCCAGGCATGACGGGTCTGGGGACCAGCGGCCCGGGGTGCAGCAGGCGCACAGGGACGCAGGCCCCGCCGCGCATGCGCCGGCCTTGTGGCGGTCTGGTAGGCGCTGCCCTGGCAGACGCATTGGCCATTCTGAAAGAGGACCACGCACAGTGCGGCAGGCTTTTCTTTCACACCCCTACGCAGGCCTGGCGTACGCAGGGCCAACCCACTCTGCCCACACATGAAGTGGGGGACGTAACGTGCAACATTTCTGCGTTCTGCCCCACAGCCTGTGGGGACATGGTAGCGTCCACTGGCCACTACACTCCATGCACCAGCAGTTAATGTCCACATGGCCATTTCCGTGGTTTGCACACTGAAGTCTGTCTGCCACCTCCATGCCACACCTGGCATTGGGTAGGTTCTCATTCATTGGTCACTTGCCACTCTCGCACATGCCTGGTCCACGCCTCTCCTCACATACTGCTATTGTGGGGCTGTGGTGCCATGCCGTGGCTGGGTTGTGGGCATGGCAAGCCCAGGTTCCCAATGGAGTCGTGTTGTCGTGTCTGGTCGGTTGGCATGTTGTGTGGCATGTTGAATGTAGTTGTGCTGCGTGTCCATTTGCCAGTGTCGTGAGTTGCATGACTGTGGGGTGGAGGTGTGTGGTGTGTTCATTTGGGACTTACCAACGAGCACTGCATTTCCATGGGTGCCATCCTGGGAGAGCTGGTTGATGATGGACTGTCGGGAGATGTAGGAATCATGCACTCTGCCTGGGGAGTTGGCCACGACATTGTTGAGGAGTCCCGGGCGGTCCACTATTGCCTGCACATTCATGGGATGCGTGTGCTTTCTGTTGAGGTAGTTGTGTGCAGTGTTGGCAGGGGGCACGAGAGGTACATGTGTGCAGTTGATTGCCCCCGACACGTGAGGGAATCCAGCTGTGGCGTGGGAGCCTTGCTTGGTCTCCAGCTGCTCCTGCGCAGTGTGGGTGGAGTGGAGGTGCTGGGGTACCGGGCTGATGTTGGCATCCAGGACAGGTGTGATGAACTTGGATGGGGCTGGCTGTGAGACTCCTCTGGCAGTTGTGGGTTGGAAGGTACCAGAGGCCAACATGTGCAGCACAGCCGGCAGCTGTGTCTGCGGGTGGATGTTCGTTGTGCGCTGTGTTGGTACCGTCAGCAGGTGGGCGATGTGGGTCAGGATGCGGGGGATGGTTGTCCTTTTGGGCCTGTAGGGGGGGAATGTCCTCCTCTGGCGTTAGGTCTGTGCGGCTGATGCGTTTAAGGTGGGTCCGCTGTCTTTGTGTACGCTGCCTCTGTGGTGGTCCGGGGGGGGGGCGGGATGGGTCCTGGGGGTGGTGGCTGTGGGTGTTGTGGCCCTCATGGGTGTCCGAGCAGCATGATCATTGTCTCCATGGCATCTGTGGGTCTTCAGATGAGGCTCTTGGCTGGGCTCCCTTTCATGCAGCAGGTAGTCGTCCTGCTTAACACCAGCAGAAGGCAGGTGTTGAATCCCTGCTGCTACCGCGGCTTATCGCCTGTTTTGGGTTCGCATCCCAGATCTGGCAGTTCGTTGTGAATTTGGTGTAGTGGTGTTTTCGTGTGTTTTTGCACGGGAACGCCTACTCTGCATCTCATTAGGGTTAGTTGGTGGTGTCACCCGTGGAGGTAAATTTTGAGGCAGTTATCGCGGGAATACTTGCGTTGTCTGCAGTTTGCAACCGCTTGTCAATGGGGCGTTAAATCTATCTCCACTTTTGTTGCGTTAAGGTGGCGATAACTCGGAGATAAGTCCTTGTGAATATCCCCCTAGGACTTTTCAGCTCCTGCTCAACAATCAACGAGTCACTGCTTCCTGGCCCTCTTTACTTTCCTGATTTCAAATTAACTTCACCAAAGGCAACGCTACCTGAAAACGTATGAAACTGAAATTCTCTAAAGGTACCCTTCAATCGGTATAGACACTAGAGACTTAAGGACAGAGACATCATTGCACTGGCCGCAAAAACTGGTCCCAATGGGAAAGGACTTCAAGGAACCATTTTAGCTGCCAAGAAAAGCTTACTGATTCCTTGATTGTCATTTGCACATATGTAAGACCTATTTTGTGCACGCAAAAGCTCCTATTTTGCAAATGACAGTGTTTGCGACCTCTAAATAGGTTAGTCCATCTGGCACCTAACTTACAGGATGTGTAAATAGATATATGCATTAATGACTAGGATAAATGAGGTGATTATTTTTGGCACAGGTATCTGAACAACTCGACATGCTGTAGAAGAGGGAAAGTAAAACACACAGGGTGTTAAATGAAGAATTGCTTGAGTGGGTAGTTTTCAGTTCCTTCTTTAGCTTCACTTTTGCTTCACAAATGGAATATCAGCTACTGTGGTGGGAGTTCTGCAAAGCAGTAATGCTCTGGGTAAGTGGAATGCAGTCCCGTTGTCCTGTATCCCTGAACACCAGTGCAATTCCAACACAGTCAAGTAGACCCTGGGTCACAAACAACTCTACTTAGGAAACGAGTGCCTTTCGTTTCTTTCCCTCAGGAAAAGGATTTCTTTAGTACCTTAATTGTAAAGGTTTACTTGGACAGCCCCTTAAATGTCAGCGAATTTCCTCCACAAACACAGCTAGCTTTGCAGGAGAAAAATGTTGTTCTAATCTCAGGTTGATCTCCAGGCTCTGCTAATACTTAATATCAATTTGACAGTTCTAATCAGAGGACTCAGTGGAAGGACTGTATTATCATGTGGCAGACTCTTCCATAATTCTCCCAGCCTGTTCCTTCAAGATTTCTCCATCCGCACGTTTTGACCGCTTTAGTGTTTTATTTTGTTACAGAATCTCACCTGCGCTACTTGTTTAATTCATTCACACTCTATCACAACTATTTCTAAGTGATTTCTGGCATTTCTAAACTTTGTATTACTTTTTCTGATAAACTGGTGGACTTCGTGGATTTAGGTTTTGCTTTTTAGTCACCTAGACATCATGTCAAGCTGCAGGTGGAACTTTCTGTTGCACCTAGCTAAAGCACATTTTTGTTGCCTGCTGAAACTATATGGATAGAATCTACTATTTAATTAGATAAATATGGCTAACTGTAAGAAATGTTAGTTGACTGAGAGTGTAAGCCCTGGTCAAGCACCAACCACAATCCTTATCAGGGTGAGGCACAAGCCAACCCTAAATTAACCTGTGTTCAACTCTGCTGGCTTGGCACAGAGCAGTCAGATGCTCCGTCCATCATCCCCTTTGGTATCGCGAGATTTCACTTAGAGGCAATGTGTAAACTATTTGTACAATACTTCAAACAGTAATAAAGTGAAAACACCACACAAAAAGGATCCCACACTGAGTTAGAAAATTAGAACTTTCTATAATAAATAAAACAAGACTAAAACAACAAAACTCCAATCTGTAGATCCAGAGATATGCAATTTTAAAGATTTTAGTGAAAATAGTGCAAAAAATCACAGAGCGCCAACTGTGGATATCTGGCCTCGCCAAACGGGGACAAAGTCACAAGTTCAGGCCGACTGCGATGGAGCGTGGGCTGGCTACAGGGACCCAGTTAGGCCCACTGAACATAATACCTTCAATCCTGGTTTGCGGAGTGTTGCGAGAATATGCGTTGAAGATGCATCACACAGTCAAAGCACTGTGTCGGTTCCGAGATGCAGTGAGGCTGCAGTGCGAGGTGCTGCGGTGTCGTCAAGGATTCCGTAAAAGAGGGCTTCTGATGTGAAGTCCAGTGTTGAAGATGAGTCGTGCAGTCGAGGCGATGCGTCGGTTCCAAGGAGCTGCAAGGCTGAGATGCGGAGCCCCACATCATCGTCTAGGCTGCCATCAATGAGGAATGCGAGGGCCTGCACTGGGGATGTGTTGTGCAGCGGCGGTTCTAATCGGTGCAGGTCTTTTTATGATGGGACCAATCCATGCAGCAACAGTGATATGCCGGTTCTGCTTGGGTTTGTGCACCGCAGCAGAGAAGATGTGTTGGATCTACTGGATCCACAGAGGATGGTAGAGCAACTTAGGCCCACTTCCAAGGGTCCAGGACTGGGGTGGCACCACTTGGCAGGATAGACACACAGATGGCAGAGTCCAGGTGCAGGTGCATAGTTGTTGGAAGGCTGTTGTGCCCCTGAGGCCTCAGATCAGGAGGTCAGCCAACTAACTCTGGGGTTTTGGGTTCAAGAGATGCAGGCCCAGTCCTTCTCAACCAGGCAAGAGGACAGAAGACAGCAGGTCTGCACAGCAAGGCAGCAGTCCTTCAGAGTAGAAGTCCAGCAGAGTGGCAGTCCTTTCAGTGGCACAGCAGCCCTTCTTCATGGCAAAATATTCACAGGTCAAGAAGTGTACTGAAGGGTTGATGTCTGAGGTCCAGCGCCCAGCTCCTCCCTTCCATCCTGCAAGTGATGACCCATTCAGGTACCCCTAATCCCTCTATTTTGTGTGTGGCTGTCTACACAAAACCCAAGGGACAGGATATAGGCACTATATGGCTAAGGCTGGAAAATGCCAACTTTCTAAAAGTGGCATTTTCAAATTGCAGTTTAAAATCCAACTTGACCCTGAGTTAGGATTGTTCATTAGAATTCTAAAGACAACCAACGTGAACTGGTTACCTGTTCCCATTTGGAAATTACAGCTCATTAAATGTAATAAGTTAGCTCCAATGTTATCCTAAGAGGTAGGCCTTTCAGTAGTGAAAACAAATTTAAGAGTTGTTCACTACCAGGACATGTAGAACTTAAAAGTACATGTCCTACTTTTTATACACATTGTACCCTGCCCTTTGGGCTGCCCAGTTCCTAGCCTAGGGGTGACTTATATTTATTAGAAAAAGAAGGTTTAGGCCTGGCAAAAGGTTTATTTTTCCAGGTTGAAATGGCAGTTTAAATTGCACAGACACAGGCTGCAATGACAAGCCTGAGACATGTTTAAAGTTCTCCTTAAGTGGTTGGCACAATCAGTGCTGTAGGACTACTAGTAGCCTTTAGTGTACAGGCCCTGGGCACAGCTAGTAGCACTTTACTAGGGGCATACAAATAAATTAAATATCCCAATTGGGTGTAAGCCAATTCTACCAGATTTTAAAAAGAGAGCACTTTAGGATCTCTGAGGGGGCTTGGAGGCTAGTCTGTGGAAGCATATCTGCAATGAAGCGAGGGACACCGTAGTGGCCCTAGTGAAGGGGGACAGGATAAGGTATCCCCCATGGAGGAAGCCCTTGTCAGGAAAAATGGCCTCATCCCAGTAAAGTATTGTCAAAAGCTGCCTCAGCAGACTTGGGTGGTTTGTGTGAATTTCTTTTGCCAGGCAATGAATGGTTGGGTGAAGGGAAGTAAAGTAAAGGATTATCAGGAGCTGTACAATTTGATAGCAAAGTGTTCAGTCTTTGTTTTGCAGATCTGTACTGACACCTGATTGATAGTAAGCTCACTGAGCCCAGGGAGTTTGCTAAGGAGGCAGGCAGCTGGGTCCGGACCAGGGTCCACAAGAAGGTATCTGGGGAGGGAGACTCACCACAAGGGTGGACAGGGTTCCCACCAAAAGAAGGAGGGGGGGAGACAAAAGTAAAACTAAGGAGTTCCCTAAAGGCCTCCAAAATAGTTCCACGGGTCAGGACTCCCATCCCCCAACTGAGAAGAAGAAGAAGAAGTGGTTCCCTGACAGTAAGTCATCAGGGAAGGCACCCCATAAGTGCTATGAGTTCCAACAGAAGGTGCACTTCAAGGGTGATGCCAAGTGTCCTTAGAGGGCACAGCTCCCCACTGGTGAGCAGTCACTGGGGCTGCCTAGTGTAGCGCTTGGGGAGGTGATTGTGCAGCTAGTGGGGGGACCGTGTAGAGGTTACCCTAGTGTCCCAGGGTCACAGAGAGATGGTGCAGAGAACTCACATGCACAGAGGGTGGGGGCTCTGAGAGATACTGGAGCCAGCATGATAACTGTCTGATGTCACCTGGTGACCTCAGAGCAGATAGTTCCTAATGTTTTCCACCAAGATGTTGTAAAAGACAACCATAAGAATCACTACCCAGTGGCCCTGGTTCCCTTTGAGTAGGGGGGTTCAGGTTCCTTGAGGGTTAGCTGTGAGTCCGTCCATGCCTGTGTATTGTCTGCTTGACAATGACCTAGAGCACACCATGTGGAAGGAGGTGGAGCTCAGGTCCCACTTGAATATATTAGAGTTGCCTGAGGGGGTGCGCCTGACCATGCAGTACATGGCCACCTGAGAGGGTAGTCAGGAGGATGAAGAGCCTGAAAGAGTAGCCCAAGCACCTGCCAAAAAGAAGAAGGGCAAGGGGCACAGGAAACCCACTCCTGAAACTTCCACGTTCTGGGAGGAAGTTGAATCTGAGAGGGATGCAACAGAGCCTACAGGGAAGGATGTTGCTGTCCTAGGGAACCTACTTGAGCTGGCCAACTGGCAGCATGAAAGGGGTTCCTCCAGGGAGGAGTTCTGCAAGGTGCAAATGGAGTGCCCTACTCTTGAAGCCCTCTACCGGCAAGCTGAGGCCCAGGCAGCTGGCGACACCTCTGGTGATCACCTGATCTACTGGGCGAATGGTCTCATGTATTGCGAGCCTAAGTTTCCCGAGGTTGGGCAACAAGTGTGTTAGTGGTCCCCCAGTGCTACAGGCCCTTACTACTGGATTTGACCCATGATGTACCCCTGGCAGGATATTGGGGGTAGGACAAGACCTTTGACAGGCTTGTTACCCACTTTTATTGGCCTCAGATGAGGAGGACCTCAGATGCTTTCTGCAGGTCCTGTCCTACCTGCCAGGCCCGTGGCAAGTCAGGAGGGAAGCGCAAGGCTCCCCTGTAACCTTTTCCTGTCATTAGCATTACCTTTGAAAGGGTGGACATCGATGTTGTTGGGCCTCTAGACCCCAAGACAGCCATTGGCAACAGGTTCATCCTGGTCTTTATGGACCATGTCACCCAGTACCCGAAGGTTGTCCCTCTGAGAACAGTGACTATGCCTGCGGTGGCCAGGGCACTGATAGGGACATTTCCTGTGTGGGATTCCCCAAAGAGGTGGTGTGAGACCGTGGTGCCAAGCTTATGTTGGCATACATGACGGCCATGTGGATGGAGAGTGGGGTAACCTACAAGTTCTCCTCTCCTTACCACCCTCAAAGAAATGGACTTGTTGAGAGGTTTAACAAGACCCTCAAAGGCATGATCATGGGCCCATCAGAGCCCTTGAGGCAGAAGTGGGACGTACTCTTGCCATGCCTGTTATTTGCATACCAGGAGATGCCCCAAAAGGGCCTTAGCTTCAGCCCCTTTGAGCTTCTGTATGGGCACCCGGTCAGAGCATCTCTCAGTCTAGTGAAGGAGGAGTGGGCGCCAGCTCCCAGGAAGGTCCAACCAGCATATGGTCAGCTACACACTGGCACTCCATACCCAGATGAAGCACTTCTGGAAACAAGTTGAGGTGAATCTAGAAGCCAGCCAGGAGGTCATAAAACAGTGGTACGACCAGAAGACCATTCAGGTCAAGATTCAGCCTGGCCAAAAGTGTGGGTAATGGAGCCTGTGGAGTTCAGGGTCCTGCAAGACTGTTTCTCTGGGTCCGGGTCCTATGAGGTGAATGAGCAGAAGAGTGGGGTCACCTACCTCACAGAAACCCTTTAAGGGTCCTACACATCAATCGCCTCAAACCCCACTTTGAAAAGTCTAAAGTAACCTTGCTCCTGGTCACGGATGATAGGGTGGAAGAGGAGAGTGAACCTCTCCGTGACCTCCTTTCTTCCAAGGAGCAGGATGGGTCACTGGAGGGTGTCAGCCTCTCTCCTACACTGACCCTAGAGCAACAAAGAGACTGACGCTAGTTGTTGGGGCAGTTTGCCTCCTTATTCTCCCTTACCCCAGTACTCACTACATAGTATACCGATGATAATGACACTATGGACAGCACACCGGTGAAGAGTAAAATCTATTGGTTGTCTGATAAGTTGAGAGCTAGCATCAAGAGGGAAGCCTACAAGATGTTGGCGTTAGGAGTGATTGAGCCCTCAAACAGCCCTTGGTCCATTCTAGGGATGCTGGGCCCCAAGGCTTCCCCTTCAGGTGCTACCGAAGAACCTATGTTCTGTGTGGGTTACTGGGGGCTCAATGCAGTCACCAAGACTGATGCACATCCCATCCTGAGAGTTGATGAGTTAATAAATTGACTGGGAGCTGCCAAATTCCTCAGCACATTTGACTTAACATCTGGGTACTGACAGATTGTCTTAACGAAAGGGATTAAAGAGAGGTCTGAGCTCTCTACCCCAGGAGGGCACTTCCAGTTCCAGGTAATGCCCTTTGGGGTAAAGAATGCCCCTGCCACCTTCCAGAGACTGGTCAACCAGGTTCTGGCTGGGTTGGAGAACTTCAGTGTGCCTATCTAGACGAGATTATTTTCTTTGGGTCTAGCTGGGAGGACTATTTGTGCCACCTCAGAGAAGTGATTTCAGGCTCTGCCGAGGGCAGGGCTAACTAACAAGGCCAGTAAGTGCCAGACAGGGCAGGGCTCAGTGATCTACTTGGGACACCAAGTAGGAGGAGGCAAAGTGCAGCCCCTTCGAGCCAAGATTTAAGCCATTCTGGCCTGGGAACCCCCAAGACAAAGACGGCGATGAGACAGAGGCATGCCAGAATGCTTTTGACACCCTGAAGGACGCCATGTGCACAGTACCTGTGCTCAGGGCCCCTGACTTCTTCAAAGAGATGATTGTGCAGATGGATGCCTCGGAGCACCTGCTTTTGCTAACTTCGTTCTTGCTGGCTTAGGACTCTTTATACTTTACCACTGCTAACCAGTGCTAAAGTGCTTGTGCTCTCTCCTTAAAATATGTTAGATTGGCTTATACCCACCTGGCATATTTCATTTACTTTATAATAAAGTGGCACTACCTGTGTCTAAGGACTGTAAATTAAATGATATTAGTGTGCCTGCAGCAAAGATTGTGCCACCCACTTCAGTAGCACTTTAAATATGTCTCAGGCTTGCCACTGCAGCCTGTGTGTGCATAGTTTTAAACTGCCATTTCGACCTGTCAAAGCAAATCTTTTGCCAGGCCCTAGGGTAGGCCCTGGACAGCCCAGAGGGCAGGGTGGAGTGTATTTAAAAGGTAGGACATGTACTTTTAAGTTTTACATGCCCTGGTGGTGAAAAACTCTTACATTTGTTTTTCACTACTGCAAGGCCCACCTCTTCCATAGGATAACATTGGAGTTCCCTTATTACATGTATTAAGATGTAATTTCCAAATGGGAACAGGTAACCACTTCATGAAAATGCACTATTTGGAAATTGCCAATTTCTTGTCTTAGCCATTTGGTGCCTGCAGCCTGCCTATGACTTGGTGTTGTTAACAGTTAGGCTTTGTGTATTACTCCTAGACAGCCACACACAATGTGTGCTTGGATGTGACTGGATGGGCCATCATTGGCAGGATGGGAGGGAGGAGCTGGGCCCAACCCCACGTGCACTTCAATAGGCTGTCGTGTCTTCACACAAAGGACTCAATACCCCATATATTTAGTCTGGAGCCAGGGCAAGGAATGCAGGGTGCCTGTGCACTTCAAATACATACCCCTAGAAGCTTCTCCCCACTTCAAAGCCACAACTGGATATACATACTGGACCTCAGACACCAACTCTTCATTATACTTCTGGACCTGTTATATATGGATATTCTGCCAGGAAGAAGGACTGATGTGCTGCTGAAAGGACTGCCACTCTGCTGGACTGCTGCTCTGAAAGACTGCTATCCTGCTGTGCTGACCTGCTGCCTACTGTTTTTTGCCTGGGTAAGACGGACTGGACTAGTATCTCTTGACCCCAGAACCCAAAGTGACTCAAAGGGCTAGTTGTCTGGCCTCCGGATCTGAAGCCTCAGGGACATGAAAGGCTTCCAACAAACTTGCATGTGCACCTGGACTCTGTTATCTATGAGTCTAACCTGCCAAGTGGTGCCACCCTAATACTAGACCTTTAGAAGTGGGTTTAAGGTGCTCTGCCAGTCTGAGGATCTAGTGGAATCTCCTCTGCCGTGCAGCGCTAACCCAAGCAGAACTAATGCATCACTGCTGCTGCATGATTTGGACCCATCGCAAAGACCCGCATCACCTTCACAGCCACATCGGAACCACCACTGTGCGACGCATCCACGGTGCGAGCCCTCGCATGCCACGTCAACAGCAGCCTTGACGGTAACGCCGAACTCCGCATCACAGCTGCTCAGAACCAACGCATCCCACTGACTGCACGGCGCCTCTTCAATGCCAGACTTCACATTACAAGATCTGTTGATGGGATCCTCGATGACGATGCAGGCACTCGCATTGCAGCCTCGCTGCATCTCGAAACCGACACATCAATTTGGCTTCACGATGCATCTTCGACGCGGATCCTCACAATGCTCCAAAAAGCAGGATTTAGGATACTTTGTTCAGCGGGCTTATCCGGGTCCCTATAGCTGGCCTGCGCTCCATCGCAGTCGGGCTGACCTTGTGACTTTGTCCCAGTCCTGCTCAACCAGATATCAACAGTTGGTGCTTTGTGCTTTTTTTTTAACTAAAATCTTTAAAATTGCATATCTCCGGCTCTCCTGATTGGATTTTTGTCGTTTTGGTCTTGTTTTATTTTTTAAAGAAAGTTCTATTTTCTAACCTGGTGAGGGATCCTATTTCCATGATGTTTCACTGTATTACTATTTGAAGTGTTGCACAAATACTTTACCCTGTGCCTCTAAGTTAAGCCTGGCTGCTCTGTGCCAAGCTACCAGAAGCTAAGCATAGGTTAATTTAGGATTTGCTTGTGCCTCACCCTGACAAGGATTGCGGTTGCTGCTTGACCAGGGTTCACACCTCAGTAAACCAACAACCCAATTTCTCACACTAACCTATCGCATTTTGGTCAATTTCAAGGAAAAGTACTGTAAAATATATTATTGGGTCCCACTGTTTTCAGTTTTTTCTGTGTAAAGAGGTGCCTTGACAAATTTAGGGTGGTCAGGCTCTATCACTTAATTCAATTGCTTTCTGGTGTTTTAGCGGGCTATTTACACCCTACCTGTTTAAATGTTCACTGGGCGCTAAAGGTATTACCTTGCAAGATCTGCCCACTGTAGCATTCATCATGGGGCGATGGATCAGCCCACTTCAGGCACTAACTAACATGACACAAGTAACGTAGTCCCCTTCAGTGCTAGGGACTACTAAAAATAATTTTGCTTTAGGCAATGTGCATTTTTAACATTGGAAAGGGTCTAGAAGCTCTCTCAGCAATAACGTTTCACATAAACCATGACAAGATAAAACAACCATTGAAAATTCAAAAGGTAGTAGCTGAGCCAAGCCTATTTGCCTTGCTAATGCTTGTTTTACATGTTATCTATGTAATACAATAGGCTACCCCTCAATGGTCACAGCCAAGCCAATGAGATACATTTTTAATCGAATATTGTTTATTTACATAGCAAAGCAAGCATTGTCCAAGCATCATTATCATGATTATTATTTAACTTAATTGGACCCACATTATTAACTAATGTCCATGTGTGCAGACTGTGGATGAAGTTTGATGGTGATTTTGTACCCTCAGTTGGATGTGTGTAGGAGAATGGACTCTCCTGTTTTCTCATGTCAGTCTGTACCTTGAACCATGATCCAAGGATCACTGCATGGTAAAATAAGATGCTAACTCCCACCTTAATCATTCGTTTGTTCTCATGTACCAGAGGGGCAGGACAATGGGTGTTGCTGCACATTGAATCTGCCCTTACCTTCAATAGCGCCCTCCAAATATTATGTCTGTTTCCATAATTGAGCCTCGCATTTCTGACAAGAAAAAGCCTTTTGGGCCGTAAATCATTATTACAAAAAAAGGAAATGAAGTTTATGATAAAGATATTGACTGTTTGGCGAGGCCTTTCCTGTCCATTAATGATCGTCTGCATTTAGACATGTGTCCTGACCCTGAGGTCATCACGTTAGCCTCTGAGATGCAGGACGTAACCTCCCTATCAACCTGTGTTGCTTTAACCTCATAATGATCTATTGTATTCATTCTGAAGGCGTGTTTTCTTAAGAATCGAGACTTAGAAACAGTCTGCGAATAACAAAGTTTTCCTTTCCTGGCACTTTCCCAGACAGATGGTTGTACTGGCCAAGAAAAGACCATTAGAGATAGTACACGTTTAAAGATTATGGGGCATATTAGCAAGAACATGCGATAAATATCGCAAACCTTGCTTAGCGCGCCTTTTTTTATCGCCGGCTATCGCTGGATATTACCGCGGAAATAACATGCTATTAGCAAGGTTTATCTCCATTGCGATAAAATATCCAGCGATAGCGGCGAAACCCAGCTTTAACGCGAGAAATCCAGCGATAAAATCCTATCGCTAATTCTGGGGACTTAACCTTACAATCCACCTCCCATTGACTTTCATTGCTAAGTCATGTTTTTATCAGTTCTTAAAAACAAGCGATAATCGGGGTTAGCGCGCGTTTTTTATCGCTTCGCGGGTATTGCTAATAGGCGATAGGTATGTAAGCGACTGTTTACCGTCGCTTTTAGTTGGGAACGCCTACCTTGCATGTCATTAGCGATAAATATCGCTGACATGCAAGGCAATGTAATTCCCGGCCTCTAACGCCTGAAAGCTGTCGCTAACGCCTGTTAGCGACAGCTTGCTAATAGGGCGTTAAAAATATCGCCGCTTTAGCGGCAAAAAGTGCCGCTAAAGCGGCGATAAAGCCCTTGATAATATGCCCCTTTGTTGGTTAATATTACATTTACCAATCAAGTCTGCTTTCCCGATAGTAAAACCTAACACTTATCCTGCCTGAGGACTGTTCTGTGGTCTACATGAAATAATTGGTGGCCACCGTGAAATAATTTGTTGTTGCCTCAGCATTGCCATTGGTGCACTATTAAATACCACCATAACCAACGCAGTAACCAGTGCTGTGTTTGGAAGTCTTATCGCAAATGGTATAAAGTGAGAGCGCTTGTAGAGCCCGAAAACGTTTTTGGCAGTGCATCCATAGTAATTGTTAGAAATGATAATCTTTTACGTGAAATTCCCACAGATTTTTGCCTTCTTTTGCTGAATCCATTTTTACTGCCCATAGGACTCTGCACACTCTACGCCTGATAACCAGCAGCAAAGTGCTTGCGCTCTCCTCTCTAAACATGTTAGAATTGGCATGTCCCTAACTGGCTCATTTTTAATTCACTTGTAAGTCCCTACCATTTGGTACAACATGTACCCAGGGCCTGCAAATTAAATGCTACTAGTGGGATGCAGCAGTAATTGTGCCACCCCCTGAAGTAGCACTGCTAAGCACAACCAGCCTGCCACTGCAGCCTGGTTGTGCAGTTTTAAACTGCCATTTCCACCTTGGAAAACAAATATTTTGCAATACCTAAATCCTCCTTTTTAATACTTATGTCTACCCTAAAGTAGGCCCTAAGTGGGAAGGTTAGCAGTGCCCGTCCAGAGAGCGGCCCCTCATCACCTGAGGAGCGACAGAGACTGGCAGAGGCCACAGGGAATGGTGGCAGTAAGGCCAGAGAGGTTGCAGCACTGCCCGGAGCGAGATCTGACCCCTGATCCGGCTGAAATACATTGGAGAAGAGCAGGCGAGGGCCCTGCGGTTCCTGGAGTGGGAAGGATCAAGCAGCCGCAACTGTCAAGTGGCACAAGGAGCTAGGAGAAAGGTGATTTGCTGGGGCTGCACAAGGGGCAGGACGGCACTCATCGATATCATTTCCTGACCTCGGACCAGTGGACCGGAGTGAATGCTTGGACCGGAGGAGAACGTGTTGCTACAAGATACATAACAAGGGGCCCAGACAGACCTTGATCCAGTGGAAGCGTGTCTGGGGAAAACTTACTTACCACTTATCCCCTTCTGATATAGTTTAAAATCAGAATCATCAGGCCCATTTTTTATTATATATCTCTTGACAATTAAAACCTACTACCAACTGTTACCACCATCACATCGGTCCTCCGATGGATCTTGCGTTGAGCTATAAGGGACTAGAATATTTGGGGAATGACCAATTATCCTATGAGGACCTGAAATAGATAATTGTTATTTCAAACTAAGGTTTCAACATAACTTAGCACCGTCATCAGCCATGAATATAGATTCTTAGAGACATTGACTATCACCAAAAGAATGAAACAGAATCGATAAAAGTACTTTAGTAAAAACATTTATCTAATGCCTCAAGAATGCGGTATGGACAGAAATACATTTCAAGATCAGATTTTTAATAAAACGTTGAGACTGCACAGAAAACCACAAAGTACATGAGAATTACAGGTTCGGTGATGCTCATACAAACCAATCAATGTCGTTTCAGGTTCTGTCCTCAAGAAATCAGTTTGTTTCTGTTATGTAGCTCCAACTGCCACATCAGGAGTCAGAATAACCCCTCAGCCAAGAAAGGTTATCTCCTGCGCCCGATTGCCAGCCGGCAATAGCACAGGATAAGGTCTCAGTTCGCTTAAGGTTCAGTTCGTTAGAGTCTATGCCACTCAGAACGAGTGATTAGGGGCAAGAAAGAGAAAAGTTCAGGACAAGAGACATGTGTGGATCAAGGAAAAACCCAACAGCATATCGAGCAGGGAAAGGTCAGTCAACCAGCCAGCCTTTGACTCCTCCTTAATTTTGGCAATTATACTCCAATACATCCAAATTTACACCCCTTAAAGTATCAATTCCATCTGTCCATTTGGTTTTCATTGGTCACTCATGATGGGCTGTTATGTGGTGATTGGTAAAATATACAAATACAGAAGAATTAAGTAATACTTTTCTGACGTTTTCTTTAGGATCATTATATTCTATTTAGTTAGTGTCTAGTTACATCTTCGGAAGTAGGCAGTACATTTTGTCATCTGTTATCAGTCCGTTCCCAGACACTTTTCGGCTGGGATGCATCAAAGTTGTTACAATTTGAGAAGTGAGTCCATTGTAAACGAGAATACAAATGGAAACTTTACAGAAATTTCTCATAGGGCTGGGGTGACAGTTTCCACATGACTTAACATCAGCTAAGGAAGGAAAAATCTTTTGAGGCCTAAGCAGAATTCTGCTAAGTCACGAAATATTAATTCCATTCATCGATACTTTATTTCGGTTTTTCACCCTAAAAGTACAAACACATATTTATATAAACAGGTTAAAAATAGTTTAAAAAGAAGCAGATTAAAAGGAGGATAAGACAATTCATCCAGAGCAATACATTTAAAAAGAGAAATTAAAACAAAGTTAAAATAATTCATCCAGGGAGATACATTTAAAAAGTCTGCCACAATCAGGACCTTGGTATTCCTTGTTGACAAAATTTCTCCTGACACACCACATGGAGTTTAAAAACGTGAGACCGCAAAGACTATATGGGAGTCTGTATTGTATTTTAGGATTCTAAAAGCTTCAATGCAGTGGATTGTGCCTAGATTTTTACAGAGCTGGACCAACCATCTTTGTCTTGTTAGGCGGTATCCTGGGCAAAAGAAAAACACATGAAGTTCAGTCTCATCACACATATTACAGGCTGGGCACCTACTGGGATTACTACCCAACCATTTTCACGTAAAAGCATGCAAGGGGAGACAGCCGTGACGAAACTGTACATATAATTTCCTGCCTAGTGCCGGGCGAATTGAATCTAGGCATGCCTCCAGCTTGGTAGTATCCTTTACTTCCAAAAAGAGACTCGTAAGGGAACCATGAGAAGATTCTGCATGGAGTTTTGCTGCTAGTCTCCCCCAATAACTGGTGGTTAGTGCTGTGCGTGATGTTCTTAAACATGCTCTGTCGGGGTTGTCCCATAATTCTTTTTGGCCTATTTCATATAGGCCATCCCTTATAAATACGAGCCATGGCAGTTTCCCTGCGCCCGGAAGTCTCAGGATGTCCAGTAGCTCTAGTCTATACTCTTGAAGTTCAGGTGTTACCCAGAGGCGCCTCCAAAAGAGTAGTGGCCTGCAACTAATTTCCTCAGAAATAGATCTCACCCCCAGGTCCATACGCAATGGAACCAGGGGGGAGCTGGGCAGTAACCTGAGTAATTGTCTAAGGAAATTGTTCTCAGTAGTGATCAAGGGCCTATGGTTCGAGTGCCAAAGAAGAGAGGCAACCCCCTACAGCGAATAACTTATCAGGTCAGGGAACAAGGGGGAAAGGATTAACACAACAACAAATATGAACCCTCTAGACCTATATTTCTTTATAAACTGGCTACACAAGCTCAATAATAGGGCATCAAAAAAACATTATTCTCCACACCAAAATTTAGTAAATCATTCTTTTATTTCATATTTTTTCTTTTTTTGATAATTTGTTTATAAAATATTTCATACTCAAAACAATTTTATAATGTTCAAAAAACAACTTTTTTGCACAAAGTTAGCACCATGTACCAAGGAACAAGCATAATTCCTGGGCCACAATAAATAACATGAATAAAATGACAAAATGTAAAACAAAACCATACTTCACATCCCCACACCCAAACATACCTCTCACAGTCTACAACTGCCACCCATGCACACAATACAAACACACTTTGACATCCCAGAGCAACCCCAGTAGTACTGATGGAAAAAAGCGGGCGATAAAGTCAACCCTTAACGACTGTGCTGAACACTGGGGTGTCACACTCTAGCTGGTCGACGTACGTTTCGATGGAATCTATAAATTATTAATCCATCTTCTTCAGGACCTGTTATTTTCTCACTTATAACGGGTGGATGAAGGGGGGAACCAATCTGAAATAACAATGTGGAGAAAATAATAATATAATCAAATTAATTTATTTTCATTTAAGAAAAAGCAAAGCCCAAGGAGATATCTTACATTTCTCCTAGACAATATCTATACCATAACTAAGCAATTATGCCACTCATATGCATTTTCAAAAAATAGTTAGTATCTCTGATGTGTTACACATTCTCTTACCACCATATGTGAATTGTAAAAACCAGTGCCAAAACAAGAGCATTTTGTACACTGAAACCTATGACAGATATACCAAACCCCACATAGTGCACATTATATAATATGCTAAACATGCATAAAGAAATTAAATCATTCTTGACATAGAAAAAGTGTTTCTCTCATCCGAAAGGAAAGAAGTTTTAATCCTTGGACTTATCCGCAACTAGTATTCGACCTCTTACTCACTGCCTTTCTGATGTGCTAGCGTCCAAGTCTATAATCCATGGACTGTAATTTCCCAAAAATATGCTCGGACTGAATCTATATATGGGTCCTAAGTGGCACTGCTACTTCAAAGCATAATTTGTTGTAGGAACAGTTTTTATGGTTATCAAACATCAGATTTGATCTGTATTATGTGAAATATTTGTGTCCCTAATGTTGCTATCATGATATAAACACACATAGTACCCCTTCAATCTATTAAAATAAGGCTCATAGGTCCACGCTATAAACATTCTATGTTCACACTCAAAAAGATATACCTATAATGTCTTGTAAATGGACATTCATCTGCTAAATGCAGGCTTGCTTTCTGTGCTGTTGGAATCTGCGAGTCTGCCAATATCACATGTACTGGCACAATATGGTTACAGATCCGATACTGCGTGCTTTTCCAGGCGGTCTAAAAAAAGATGGAAAGAAAATAGCACAAGTATTGGAAAGATGCTATATATATATAGCATCACATAACTTATAGCCCGCAATTCTAAGAATAATAATCTGTAGGTTATAGCCAAGGCTTCATAAAGCAACATACCGTTGGATATATTAATTCTCAGATGAACTGATTTGTTGTCCTAGGAGAAAAATAGGATGAATGTCCATTTACAAGGGGTACTATGTGTGTTTATATCATGATAGCAACATTAGGGACACAAATATTTCACATAATACAGATCAAATCTGATGTTTGATAACCATAAAAACTGTTCCTACAACAAATTATGCTTTGAAGTAGCAGTGCCACTTAGGACCCATATATAGATTCAGTCCGAGCATATTTTTGGGAAATTACAGTCCATGGATTATAGACTTGGACGCTAGCACATCAGAAAGGCAGTGAGTAAGAGGTCGAATACTAGTTGCGGATAAGTCCAAGGATTAAAACTTCTTTCCTTTCGGATGAGAGAAACACTTTTTCTATGTCAAGAATGATTTAATTTCTTTATGCATGTTTAGCATATTATATAATGTGCACTATGTGGGGTTTGGTATATCTGTCATAGGTTTCAGTGTACAAAATGCTCTTGTTTTGGCACTGGTTTTTACAATTCACATATGGTGGTAAGAGAATGTGTAACACATCAGAGATACTAACTATTTTTTGAAAATGCATATGAGTGGCATAATTGCTTAGTTATGGTATAGATATTGTCTAGGAGAAATGTAAGATATCTCCTTGGGCTTTGCTTTTTCTTAAATGAAAATAAATTAATTTGATTATATTATTATTTTCTCCACATTGTTATTTCAGATTGGTTCCCCCTTCATCCACCCGTTATAAGTGAGAAAATAACAGGTCCTGAAGAAGATGGATTAATAATTTATAGATTCCATCGAAACGTACGTCGACCAGCTAGAGTGTGACACCCCAGTGTTCAGCACAGTCGTTAAGGGTTGACTTTATCGCCCGCTTTTTTCCATCAGTACTACTGGGGTTGCTCTGGGATGTCAAAGTGTGTTTGTATTGTGTGCATGGGTGGCAGTTGTAGACTGTGAGAGGTATGTTTGAGTGTGGGGATGTGAAGTATGGTTTTGTTTTACATTTTGTCATTTTATTCATGTTATTTATTGTGGCCCAGGAATTATGCTTGTTCCTTGGTACATGGTGCTAACTTTGTGCAAAAAAGTTGTTTTTTGAACATTATAAAATTGTTTTGAGTATAAAATATTTTATAAACAAATTATCAAAAAAAGAAAAAATATGAAATAAAAGAATGATTTACTAAATTTTGGTGTGGAGAATAATGTTTTTTTGATGCCCTATTATTGAGCTTGTGTAGCCAGTTTATAAAGAAATATAGGTCTAGAGGGTTCATATTTGTTGCTATGGTTCGAGTGCCCCCAGAGTTCAACCCCTCTATAAGGCGGTACTCCTAACCTCAGTTTTATATATCTCCATGATTGGGCTCACTGGTTTCTGGAATGTTTCCCTAAAAAACCTAGCCAGCCCACCAGTGGTTTGTGTCATTCTGAGGTTAGACTTACTAATTTGGGCCCCCCAGGACATATTCTCTGTAAGGGTTAGGCCCAAGTAATCAAATACAGAGACTTGTTCCAAGAAGATACCATTCATGTACGGGTTGGGGCGTGTAGATTTGCTAGGGTTGAAGATCATAAATTTGGTTTTATTAATATTGATCTCTAACCCCCTGATCTTACAAAACTCGCAAAACTCATCCAAAATTCTTTGAATGCCCATTGGTGACTTTGAGAGGAGAAGGGTATCATCTGCAAACATCATGGCTGGGATTTGCTTTTGCGCGATTTTCGAGGCGTCCGTGTCCTTGCAAGCTTTCAGCGCGTCAATCAAGCCATTGATGTATATGCAGAACAAGGTGGGGGCGAGTACACATCCCTGTCTAACGCCCCTATTGACAGGGATGGGTTGCGTTAGTTCCCCATTTTTCCCGTATCTTATTTGTGCTTAATTACTATTGTGTAGCCTCCTCAGAACATTTAGAAGATAAAGGGGTAGTCCAAGCTCGCTTAAAACCCTCCATAGAGTATCTCTGGGTACCAAATCAAATGCACTCTTCAAATCAACAAAGACCAGATACAGGCTACCCCCTTCTAAATGGACTGTTTTCCAATAGAGGAGCTGGAGCCTGAAAATCTGGTCTATTGTTGATGTTTTCTCCCTAAAGCCAGCCTGCAAGGGAGACAGGATTTTTTGTTCCTCCAGCCAGGTTTGCAAGTGATCTAAAATAATCCTGGCGAAGATTTTTTGAGAGACATCGATCAAACTGATCGGTCTATAATTTGCCGGTGACAAAGGCGATCCCTTTTTATATACCGGTATAATCTCAGCTCCTAGCCATGTTACAGGAAGAGCCATGCCCAAAAGAATGGCATTAAAAATTACCCAGAAGTAGGGACCCCAGATCCTGCGTTCAGCCCGGTAGAGATCCCCTGGGATCTTGTCCAACCCGGCAGCCTTACCAAGGACAATTTTATTTATAGCTTGGTAAACTTCTGTCAGGGCTATCTCGGGGAAGCTGGCACCGATCCTCCATAAATCGAGGTTTCTAGGATCTGACAACTCCCTATATCTTCTGGTGGAGCATAGAGGGCTGAGAAATGTTCTCTCCAGCAGTCAGCTGCAATATTCGGCTCAATGGCCGTTTGACTATTTCTGCTACCGGTAGCTACAATACTCCAGAATCCTTTCATATCTTTGGTTTCCAAAGCCGATTTCAGGTTGTCCCACTGCTCAGTCTCCCATAAGGATTTGGCAGCTGCAATGGTGGATTTGTAATGATATCTGGCTATTTTTATGGTGTTATTACACTTTGTTTTAATAGCCTCTATCAATGCCTTTTTAGACGCCCGGCAGTCCCCATTGAACCAAGTTTGGCTGAGCAACCTACCACGGCCCCTGGTACATGTTGTCCAAAATACCTCCTCCAACTTTTTGTTTGTGGCTTCATTGGTCTTCTCAACCTTAGCTAGTGACGCGGCAAGGTCTCCGCATAGCACAATCTCTGCGAGGGCCTCAATTTCGGGAATCACGCTGTTCAATAAAAGGGCCAGTTTTTCCTGAGATTTTTCCACCCAGACCCACCTAACTTTCCGCCTATTGTTTGATTGGGTCAGATTTTGTTCGACCCCGGAGGCTTTGACCGGATTATTCCCAGTATGTGGTAAATTAAGTGTTAGGATTAAGGCATTGTGGTCACTGTCTTGCCGCGGACTGACAATAAAATCTTCGGCCAGGGGCCATAGCATGGTTTGTAAAAAGATATAATCTAGGATAGAGGAATGGCCAGCTCTATTAAAAGTATGGTTCCCAGGGGTGTCTGAGCCAAAGCGGCCATTACAGGCTCGTAGAGAGTACTTTAAAGTGAGCGCCTTGATTTGGAGTGCCAGAGGTGACCAGGCCTTAATGGGAGTGATGCTGGTCTCGGGGATGGCCCATAGCTCGTCCTCCGCTATTACTGATGGGCCCGTTAAATCTTTAAGTGGTTCAAACTGGCAGTTTATGTCACCGCCCATTACTACTAAAGCATTACTCGGAATGCAAGCTAGCAAGTTATCAAGCTGTTCAAGTGTTGCTGATTCCTGGCCTAGCCTGACTGGCCTTGAATATATATTAATTAAAACAATTGTCAAATCTGATCTGAACATCAGTATAAGGCACAATATGTCGGGAGATGTATGCGACACTGGGGTGATCCTGCATCCAAGATGACTCCCAACCCACGTACATAGCCCGCCTGATGGCCTGCCTCGTCCCTTGGATACGGCCGGTATATGGAATGATACAAAGCCCCTTTGGGTTGAGTTCTCCATCGACCAAGTTTCCTGGAACAGGCAGATGTCGCACATTCCTATAAACTCCCCCCAGTCTGGGAAGTCAAGCTTATTTTTAATGCCTGCCACGTTCCAGGATAGAATCTTGAGTTTATTAGCTACGCTAATCTGAGCCATAATATCCCTCTGGACTATATTCCTAGAATGGGCTGCTATATCTGTTTTTACTACTTTGCATATAGTTTTTGCTTGGCACTTATTAGGGGGGTCAGAGGTTAGCATGATATCTTCCCCACAGGATGTGTTACCAATTTTTCCCTATTTCCTCGTTGGTGGTACGGGACAAGTGAGCATATAGCAGTACCTATTTGTGAGACCTTGTTAATGATAGAATCTTTTGATCTGCCTGTGGGGGGTGTATTTGTAGAAGACTCAGTGGTAACTATTATCCCAGTGTGGACTTTTTCTGTGAACTTGGAGGGATCGATTTCGATAGATGAGTTTGTCACAGTGTCTCTTTGTTGAACCTTATTAGTAGTATAAATTTTCAATCTTTCTAAGGAGGTTGTGTTTAGGGAGACTCAGTGGTAGCTGTTACCCCAATGTGGGCTATTTCTGTGATCGTGGAAAGATCGATTTTAATAGAGCTACAAGAGATCGCCTTGGAATCCCTGGACTTTCCTAACAAGTGAGCTCCCTCACAAGGGGGCCATTTAGGCCACCGGGCCGAAAGTCAATCTACCTCTTCCAACACCCCATACCTATTGGCCAGAGGTAGGTTGAAGACGTATGGTTGTAATTGGGGGAGGCCCTGTCCTATCATTTGCCAGGACTGGCGCCATGTACTGTGTCGTGCTCTAGGATCAACCCTGTTGCCAAGAGAAAATACTGGGCCATGAGTAGCACCCTGCCCTATCATTGAACGAGTCTGGCGCCAGTAGTTGTTTCTATGAGTAGGGTCGTGCCTATAGCTACGGGATATTGTTGGAACATAGAAATGAGTAAGCGGGAGAAGACTGATAGCCGAGGCAGGTAAAGGAGGGCAGTTGCTAATATGTAATATGTTTTGCACAGTGGTGGGGTTTCTAAAATTGACTATAACACTGTCCCCCTGACATCTTTGGGTCTGTTGCCCACCCAACCCACTCTACGGGTTAAAAGAATTTCATCTGCATTAGCAAGGTTGTATTGAGTTTGTCTAACAAACAAATGCAGGCATTTATTTTTAGCTCGGAGTGGGTTTCCTTCTGTCCTTCTTTAAGAGGTGGAACTCCAGAAAGAACAATGACATATGGGGTTGAGGCTGGCGGCAGATTTATTGTAGGCAGGACCTCCCCTTCCCTGTCTCTCAGACTCTTCATCCCCCTTTGTCTTTGGTAGTTTCAGTTGTACCCTCATTATCAAGTATGGTTCCCCTTGCCATATGACCCTTCTCATTCAGTTCTCTTTTTGCCACCTGGGTATCTTTTGGGGACCTATTTGCATTAGTGAAATTCTCTCTACATTCGATCGTTTCAAGTTCAGTGGGTACCACAACTTCTTGTCTGGACTCTCTAGCCCTTACATGGGGCTTTGGTGCTGGGCCTACAATACAGGTTCATGTTAGAGAGATTTGTTCCAATCAGGTAGTTATCTGGGCGAGTTCCTCTCTCATAATATCTTGAATTTGGCCTCGTAATGATTCCAGCATGGGGGCAACCCATGCCGGGGGTGACAAGTCCGTGAGCGAGTGATCCCCCTCCAATCCCGTTTGATGTAACCCACTTCCTGTACACACCGGTGAACCATCGTTGTTCTTATTTCGCTTGACCCCAGCCCTTGTAGACTTAGGGGTCGATTCCGATTCGGGCCAGAAAAAGCACCGACCGACTCGGATCCGGAAAAAATACCGACCGACACGTACCAGTGGCGCCCGACACGCCAAGTACGATGCAAGCCGCGATAAATCCGACCGACACGTCAGGAAACCAAGCCGACCGACCGAGCCGCTCGGAAAATAGCAATCCGGCCGGAAAAACACGCGAATCCAACCGACCGACACGCACCCGGAACAAATCCGACCGAATCGTACCCGCCAACTCCAACCCGCAAAGTACGATGCAAGGCGCGAAAAACACGACCGAGTCGGACGGAGGACAAGCCGTACGACCGACACGCATACAAAACCGAGCCGAAGCAACACAATACACCGCGACCGACGCGTACGCAGCATACAAAACTGCACAAACACAGCGTGAACGAAACGGAAAACACCGTACGAGACCAATGCAGGGTCCGACTCGGTCACAAGAACGTTTCCAACATACACAAACAGCACAAAGGAAAAATCACCCAAAAAAAGGCCAAACAAGCAATTACCAAGCCAATAAATACTGGGGGGGTGGGGACAGAGAACAAAGACACACCCACAACTCCACCTATATAAAGGACACAAATCACTACCATGAGCCTTTGCAAATGCCATTTCACTGCCAGCACCCAAGAGAAAGCAACCACACACCCACAGCTCATCCCTCACACAAGCCACACACCATCAGCACACCAACAAATACCTACCTCACATACACCCAGCAAAACACACACTCACACACCCTCACCTGCACACCAACACACACATCACTCACCATCACCACCCATCACCATGCCCCCCAAGAAGAATCCCAAGTTCCTAGATTGTGAATTGGAAGTCCTGGTAGACGAGATCCTCAGGGTGGAGCCACAGCTGTTTGGCACTCTGGTCCAACAGACCCCCATGTCGCAGAAAACCAAGATGTGGGAGAGGATCATCAACAGGGTGAACGCCCAATCATCATGTCGGCGCACAAAGACGGACATCCAGAACAGGTGGTATGACGTGCGCAGGAGGGTACGGGACCTGCTGAAGATAGACTACATCAACAGCCAACATACCGGCAGTGGCCCTCCTGCCAAGCCAATATACCTCAGGCCCTGGGAGGAGAAGGTGCGGGCCATCCTTCCGCCAGTGAGCGTATATGGACTAGAGAACATCCCAGAGCCTGGTGAGTACACAACAAATGTACACAATAAACTGCCACAAAACACACACATCACTGTCAAGGGGAGAGTCAAACCATGCACACATAGCAATTACACAGCAACTAGAACAGAATCATCCCAAAATGTGTATGTCAGTCAGATAAACACAACACATGCCATCAAAAAAGTCACATCCAACTGTGCCAACACATGTACAAACACAACCACAACTACAGCTAGGCAGTGGCACAAATAGAACTAACACACACATCCACACATGTAGCCACCACAACAACACCAACACACAGTGAAGACCACTCAAAGGAAGGAATTCTGTGTATGCTGGCCAAGTCAGTGTAGCCAATAGCATCATGGGAGTCGCAGTCACACATATTGCCCCCCACAACTGTCCCATCAACACCACCCTGAACCATGCTCACATCACAGGGAGTGGAGAAGGACTCACAAGATGGCTGACACTGGCTACTGCTGTGGGGAGCACAAGGCCCTGCTGCCAACTGTGCACCAACAAACAGCAGGACACCACTGACTGACATCCTGAGAGACAACTTACACTCCCTGCAATGCAAGCACGTTCCATGGTGGGCTATCTGGCTGGCTGGGTGGGAAGGGGGACTTGCAGCACTGACTATAGTCACCAGCACCTCCCCTCACACCCCCCCAACACAAACTCCACAGTACCCACCTGGTAGAATGCAATGCCCTCCATCCTAACACAAGATCCCACAAAGCACCACCACCCTGGGTTATGTTGTGTGAAGCACAGGGACACTCTTGGGACTCTTAGCCAAACAACTGCCAGGACAACACTCCCAGCCATCCTGTCAGCACAGCCAGCCCACCCCACAGGGAAGCAGAGTCAAAAGGAAGGAAGCATGGGCATGCTGGGAAGGGGGTGGAGGTAATAGCATGATGGGAGTCGTAGTCACAGACATAGCTCACCCCCACAACTGTCCCATCAACACCACCCTGAACCATGCTCACATCACAGGGAGTGGAGAAGGACTCACAAGATGGCTGACACTGGCTACTGCTGTGGGGAGCACAAGGCCCTGCTGCCAACTGTGCACCAACAAACAGCAGGACACCACTGACTGACATCCTGAGAGACAACTTACACTCCCTGCAATGCAAGCACGTTCCATGGTGGGATATCTGGCTGGCTGGCTGGGTGGGAAGGGGGACTTGCAGCACTGACTATAGTCACCAGCACCTCCCCTCACCCCCCCCAACACAAACTCCACAGTACCCACCTGGTAGAATGCAATGCCCTCCATCCTAACACAAGATCCCACAAAGCACCACCACCCTGGGTTATGTTGTGTGAAGCACAGGGACACTCTTGGGACTCTTAGCCAAACAACTGCCAGGACAACACTCCCAGCCATCCTGTCAGCACAGCCAGCCCACCCCACAGGGAAGCAGAGTCAAAAGGAAGGAAGCATGGGCATGCTGGGAAGGGGGGTGGAGGCAATAGCATGATGGGAGTCGTAGTCACAGACATAGCTCACCCCCACAACTGTCCCATCAACACCACCCTGAACCATGCTCACATCACAGGGAGTGGAGAAGGACTCACAAGATGGCTGACACTGGCTACTGCTGGGGGAGCACAAGGCCCTGCTGCCAACTGTGCACCAACAAACAGCAGGACACCACTGACTGACATCCTGAGAGACAACTTACACTCCCTGCAATGCAAGCACGTTCCATGGTGGGCTATCTGGCTGGCTGGGTGGGAAGGGGGACTTGCAGCACTGACTATAGTCACCAGCACCTCCCCTCACCCCCCCAACACAAACTCCACAGTACCCACCTGGTAGAATGCAATGCCCTCCATCCTAACACAAGATCCCACAAAGCACCACCACCCTGGGTTATGTTGTGTGAAGCACAGGGACACTCTTGGGACTCTTAGCCAAACAACTGCCAGGACAACACTCCCAGCCATCCTGTCAGCACAGCCAGCCCACCCCACAGGGAAGCAGAGTCAAAAGGAAGGAAGCATGGGCATGCTGGGAAGGGGGGTGGAGGCAATAGCATGATGGGAGTCGTAGTCACAGACATAGCTCACCCCCACAACTGTCCCATCAACACCACCCTGAACCATGCTCACATCACAGGGAGTGGAGAAGGACTCACAAGATGGCTGACACTGGCTACTGCTGGGGGAGCACAAGGCCCTGCTGCCAACTGTGCACCAACAAACAGCAGGACACCACTGACTGACATCCTGAGAGACAACTTACACTCCCTGCAATGCAAGCACGTTCCATGGTGGGATAACTGACTGGGTGGGTGGGTGGGTGGGAAGGAGGTCTGGCTGTCAACCAAACACAATCAATGCAGACCATGTTCACACCCCAGAGAATACATAGAAATGCCCAAATAATGCAGGACAATGTGCCACACCAATATCAACCCCTGACTGTGACGACTTAGGACAATACAATGTACAGGCCCGCACCCCGAGGCACAGTCACAACTGTCAGGTGTGTCAACCACTGATGCCTGCAGAAACATGACATACATTGTTTGTGTCTCCCAAAAACAGGTGATGATAGGGACACAGCAGCAGACGCTGAGGAGTCCCAGTCCCAGGCTCAAGAGGATGCCGAGCTCACTGGCGTCGTACAGCCTCTGTCCTCCTCGGACGATGAAGAACAACCTGGCACATCCGGTGCAAGTCAACATGCTGCACCAGCAGGACCACCAGCTGCAGCACCAGCAGGTCCACCAGCTGCACCCCCTGCACCCACCCCTCCAACGACTGTCACCACGAATACCATCCCTGCCGACATGGACAGAATAAGGAACAACACCAGCGCAGTGACCCTGGACCAACCTGGGGCCATGGACACCACCACCACCACCAACCCCCAAGGTGGACCAGGGTTATCTGTGTGTGCAACTGCACACACTGCACATGTCAGCAGGGGTGGTGGGAGGGGTGGGAGACAGAGGTCGCTGCTTGCAGACGTTGCTGGTGTGCATGAAGACCCACAACTGGTACGCATAGCTGATGCGTACCAGTCCAGCACCGGAGAGCTCAGCCAGGTAGTGGGGCTCCTCAGAGACATCAAACAGCAGCAGGCTGCCCATCATGCCCGCTTGGACTCCCACATGTCCCAAGTGGAGTCACACATGTCACGTGTGGACTCCCACATGCCACGTGTGGACTCCCACATGACCCGCGTGGAGTCCAAGTGGGATGTACTACATGAGATGACGGCGGTGCACAGGGACATTTTACAATGCCTCCGCCAGATGAACAGCAACCAGTCCACACCTCCCTGTGTGCCAACAACATCTGGTACCGAACAAACTGCAACTGCCACAGGGAGGGAGGAGGACTCTGGCGGAGAGTCCCCTGCACCGCAGCAGCCTGCACTTGAGGGCCCCCCCAAGAAGAGGGGTCGTCCGAGGAGGGGAAAGTGAGAGGCTGATGGCCAAGCGCAACTCCCAGGAAGCCTGAACCTGTTCTGGATTTTCGCCTTTGTGCACAGACTGTTCACCCTGTTGATGGCAACACTACTCCCACACATAGCATGGGGAGTACAAGTTGGAACAATGTGTCAGACAACTGTGGCCCCGATACTGGGGATCCTGTCTACCTGGACTTTCTATTCATCTAGGAACTTGGGATTGCAAGATTCATGTACAGCACAATCCATCCTATGCACTATTATCACAATAAACACACTAATACACCATACTTGCCTCTGTCGTGATTCCAACGTGGGTGCTGTTATGGGGATGATGAACTGCAAAATTACACAGTGTATGCGAACTGCAACAGCAAGGACAACACAGGCATGTGAGTACAGGCAACGTGACACATATGAGGGAGACACACCACCAGGGCTACACAACACATACACACCTAGGCCATCTGACTCATTGCCTACACTGATGTTGCCAGGGAAGACGGTGCAATGCACAGACACCACACCCATTCCCAGTTGTAGTCAAGTAGCCCACAGGTGCAGTAAGCAAATGGCAGTCAAATGTGTGACCACAGACAACGCACATCACTAAGTGAAGCACAGGTTTATTACACAGTAGCAACATGCCGTAACCACTACAGATGCAAGGTAACCCCACCTGGTAGCGGGCACACAGTCAACAACTGTAGACAGAAGGAAGTCCATGGGTGTGGCGCACATCACCTGTAGGGACACAACAGCTACCAGCCTGGATGTGCAATCACGTCGTCGGTGGACACAGTTGACCAAACGAATCTGAAAGTACCCTGTGAAGGACAGAAATGACACACAGTCAAAAGCAATGCAGTACAGGACAGAACAGCAAAACTCATGCACAATACATGTTACAAGATACCCACCCAGAACCAAGTTAGCATGTCAACACTGTTGGGGAGTACAGCCCACCTGTCACCACACATCGCAACACACATCCTGTCAAGTAGCCCATGGACACACTCCAACAGCACCAGAGCACCACCCACACATCATGCCAACTCACATCATTCACATGACACCTCAGGATACTCACATTCAGCTAAAGAAGTTGGTGATGAGCTGTGTGCGGACATCACCATCACCATCATCATCATCATCGTCACTGGCATCGTGGTCCAGGCCAGGATCCTCCACAGGTGGCGGATGTTGGTCATCGTCATCCTGGATGAGAGGCAACTCCTTCCGCACTGCCAGGTTGTGGAGCATGCAGCAGACGATGATAATCTTGCACACTTTCGCAGGGGCATATGGGAGGGACCCTCCGGTCTTGTCCAGGCAGCGGAAGCGGCTCTTCAGGAGACCAAAGGTCCGCTCAATCACTCTCCTGGTCCGACCATGTGCCTCATTGTAGCGCATCTGGGCAGGTGTCACAGGGTTCCTGAGGGGTGTCAGCAACCACGGCATGTTGGGGTATCCCGAGTCACCTACGGACAGACAAGTGCACATCAGCTGACTTGGAAAAGTGGGCGGAATACTACAGATCAGATCACACACAATGGCACAAAGTCAGTACACACCGACAAGCCAGGCACGCTGGTTCTGCATCTGTGCCATCAACCTGGGGATGCGACTACTCCTCATCACAAAGGCATCGTGTGCTGAACCAGGGAAACGGGCACACACGTGTGTGATGGTCATGTCTGCAAGACACACCACCAGTGCATTGACCGAGTGGTAGTGCTTGCGGTTCCTGTAGGCCTGCTCCTGGGCCTGTGGTGGTACCAAAGCCACATGTGTCCCATGGGCATAAAAGTCACTCTTCACGTCAGTGAGTCGTCGCAGTCTAGGGAAATAGATGTACCGGTTCAGGAAGAGCAACATTGCCGCCAAAACATCGCGGAGCACACGGCTGAACATGGTCTGTGACATCCCACCAGCAGACGCCACAGTATGTTGGAAGGTACCGGTGGCAAAGAAGTGTAGGGCTGCCATCACCTTCACCTTGGGGGTCAGCGCTGTAGGATACGGCCGGCCAGGCTGCAAATGTGGGGACAACTGCACTGCAAAATCCTCAATCAGCTGCCTGGTGAAGCGGTACCGTCGGATGCTGTCCCGTTCCACCATCGTTGCCAGGTCTGGGACTGGCCGATGGACAGCAGGAGCCCTGCAGTGCAGAGGAGAAGTAAGCAAGATCGTCAGTCACCCCACATATGCGGCATTGAACACACTCAAGATCCCAACATACATCATCATGAGGCACAACTACATGAAGTGTGCAGTACCGGAACGACATGTATGGTACATACATGGCCAACATCTGTCAACACGGTCCTACAGGTGGCATCAATTTGGCCCAGGTTGGCCCATTGGATATCATGATGCTGTGTCACAGTCACCCCCCAGTGACATGTGAGGACAGATGTGCCCCAGGCACCACAGCTCAACGACAGGCACATTCCCAGGGACCCTGTAATGCCACATGGACACTGGCATCACCTGGAGTATCATGTGTACACCACAACAAAACAAACATGACCCCCACAGGTAGTGGCCACACTTGCCATGGCAGGAGAGCCATGGACGTCTGTGACACACACGCACAACATCAGAGTCCATGCACACACAACGTGGATGTGGAGACTGTCTCCCATTGTGCACATGAAATCAGAGACATTGTAAACACTACATGCACAAAGACTGTGGAGGGCCATCACTATTGTGCCACTGGGACACCCTGGCTCAAACATACCGTCCCACATGGGACTCACGGGGTATGTGACATGACATACACAAACACCACTGTGAAATGTGACCATGGCACATGCACAGATATGAACAGTTGCACATCACAGTGGTCACGTACACATAACACCCATGATCCTGTCCCCATGAACACGTGCACAGCCTGGGGGTGGCTGCCCACAGGTGACACCCACAGGACAACATGTACACCAACATACACACAATAGGAAATGCAGCCTTACATGCCTTATGATAAGGTTTGGACAGGCTGTCGTGATGTAGGTGTGCCCCTCACTCCCTGGGAGCTATCTGTGGCTGGCATATGTCCATCTGAGACAGGCATGCTGACATATGCCAGTCACATGTACAGTGATGCGTTGTACTGCAATGGACCGATCGGTGCCTCCGGCCGGCCCATTGCATTCAATGTGTGCGGGTACGCGTTGTACCCCTGTGCGCGTTGTACTGCAATGGACCGATCGGTGCCTCCGGCCGGCCCATTGCATTCAATGTGTGCGGGTACGCGTTGTACCCCTGTGCGCGTTGTACTGCAATGGACCGATCGGTGCCTCCGGCCGGCCCATTGCATTCAATGTGTGCGGGTACGCGTAGTACCCCTGTGCGCGTTGAACAGCAATGGACCGATCGGTGCCTCCGGCCGGCCCATTGCTTTCAATGTGTGCGGGTACGCGTTGTACCCCTGTGCGCGTTGTACTGCAATGGACCGATCGGTGCCTCCGGCCGGCCCATTGCATTCAATGTGTGCGGGTACGCGTTGTACCCCTGTGCGCGTTGTACTGCAATGGACCGATCGGTGCCTCCGGCCGGCCCATTGCATTCAATGTGTGCGGGTACGCGTTGTACCCCTGTGCGCGTTGTACTGCAATGGACCGATCGGTGCCTCCGGCCGGCCCATTGCATTCAATGTGTGCGGGTACGCGTTGTACCCCTGTGCGCGTTGAACAGCAATGGACCGATCGGTGCCTCCGGCCGGCCCATTGCTTTCAATGTGTGCGGGTACGCGTTGTACCCCTGTGCGCGTTGTACCTCAATGGACCGATCGGTGCGCACCCATTGACAATGGGCTTGCCTGGCAACGGACGCGTTTTCGAATATTCGAACGAGTCGGTTGCTGGAAAATCAGTTGGTCACCCACAACAATGTTGCAAAATCATGTATGTCATGAAGTTGAAATTTTGAAGGATGCTGTGGGCGTGTTTTGGTGCTGCTATTCCATGGATTGGCCATATTCAGAAGATGCAAACGACTTGGACCTATCACTTTGGACACAAGGGACAGTATCTGCCTCTCCAGCACATATATATTGCTGCATGTTCCCCTGAGAGCCCACTTGCCTGCACTACATGCTCCAGGACGACATCTGCCACTGCACTGCTGCTGTCTCTGCCCCTCTGGACCCTGCAATGGCACGTACTGTGGAGAGAGCCCCAGCCTTCAGCCTTGAAGAGAACCAGGCCCTGCTGGACAGCCTACTTCCACAGTACAGCAAGCTGTATGGGACACCAGGGGAGCAGGTGAGTGTTCTGTGCACTGCCTTTCTGAATGTGCATTTTGTCTGACTAGCAAGGCTGAGAGTCAGCACACCACTGGCTAGCAGGCTCACTGAGTAGTTGTCACCCCCCATAGTGTGTAGTGACTTGCACTGGACAGGTATGGTGCAGTGACAGTGCTTCTGAACAGGGTTTTACTCCCCATGCTATGATACCATGTAGTGACTTCTGGAAAACTGTCCATGGGCAGCCGTGCACTGCCTGGGTACACCATGTGCCCCTGTGATTGCGACATGTATATGCAACTGTGTCATGCACGGATATGTTGCATGTGTAGTAATGGCCTTATCACTTTGTCATCCTGACAGGCTTCTGCCCATCGGAAGCATGAGATCTGGAAGGACATCGTCCGGGCTGTCCGGTCCGTGGGGGTCTACAAGCGCCGGATCCGCAACTGCCAAAAGAGGTGGCAGGACCTTCGGGGCTGGACCCGGAGGATTGCACGGGTCCAGCTGAAGCTGTCGCCTCCTCGCAGGAGGGGCGGAACACGGACCCTGACCCCCACATGCTCAGGATCCTGGCGGTGGTCTTTCCAGACCTGGATGGGCAGCTGAAGGCCAGAGAGCAGCAAGGAGGGGGTGAGTCAAAGACTGCACTGTGTACTCTGTCTAACATGCTATGTGCCCTCCTCGGGCCAGGTTGAACTGCCACAGTACAGCAGTCATGTTGTCCAGGAGCCATGTCCCTCTATTGTGCACTGCCCACTCCTCATCTGATACCCAGGTGTGGCCCTTACATGCAGGGAATTCTGTCACTTAGGACTGTGTCCTTGCAGTTTGCTTGACTCAAGGTGGGAGACAGCATCTGTTTCCCTGACTCTGTGGTGGGCATCATGGGTGGGTCCATTGCTGTATTCTGACATGTATTCAGCGTGTTACTTTGATCTGTGGTCCAATTGCTGAGCTGATCCACCACATGTGGCTGGGGTACCTGGCACACACCCATGCTGCGGGTGGGAACAATGTTTGGGCCCCAGGAGTATGTATATGACGTGTGTCACACATACTTAGCCAGTTGCCTACAGTCCAGGGCTCATCCCTCATTCATGTGGGGCTGGACAGTCATGCCTACTCCAGGCCATACAATACACTCTGTACTCCCACTCCCGTGTATCAGAGGACACATTGTGCACAGTGATTTGCCCCTCAGGTGTCTGCCTCTGTGTCAGTGTGCTGTGGATTAGTCGCCAGGACTGCTGTGGAGTTTCTTGGTAGGGGCTCAGCATGCCACTGGAGATGTGACCATAGGAGACGATACTTGTGTGACACATAGGTGTCTGATCAGCTGCCCATGCAGACTGGGGCATGTAAATGTGAAGTTCAGGCAGCTGTTCCCCATGCACAGCAGAGTGTGAGGGGCTCAGGTTCAGAGGGTAGTGTCACAGGTCTCCCATATGTCCAATAGGTATGACCTGGACAGATGAGGGTTAAGAGGATGTGTTGTGGGGGGATGTACATGTGCACTTGTGCAGCTCCAGGACTTGCATTCCCCATGACCTACTATTGTGACACAGTGCAGAGTGTTGTTGTCTGGCTGCAAAGTCATACATCACTGAGACAGTGATGTATGACTTTGCAGTCATGCCTCCGCCATGGCATGTGTCTACTGATTGGTGATCCTGCAGGGGAGTGACATGTGCTACATGCACACCATAGTGGCGCTGGCTATCAGGACATGGGTGCATCATGGTGTCTGTCGCTGGTATGCATCACATGCATTTCCTATCTGACTCTGGGCATCCCTTACATCCGTAAACCTGTACTGACTCAGTGGCAAGAGCTGTGATGTGTCCACACCGTGTCCTCTGCACTGTCCAACTACTGTGTACTTGGTGCATGTGTCAACACTGGGGTGTTGCAATCCAACAGACACCAGACAGATGGGTGCAAGGCCATGTGGGATGTGAGTGCCATGCTTGGCATCAGACTGACAATTGACTTCTCCTGTTCAATTAGTGCACTTTTAGCAATGCACAACTAATGATGCCAGGGCTTGCTCTGTGATGTGCTGTGCTCACAGTGGTGTGTGCGTTATGTGCAGGTGACTGATGTCTGTCTGTTTCCCCATTTTTTGCAGATACATCCACGGCCACGGAAGGGGACAGCTCCACGGACCAGGAGGAGCCGGAGAGCCAGACTGGGTCAGCAGCCGAGGAGTGGTCGGAGGGACCCAGTGGCACGGAGGGCGAGGGGAGCCACACCGAGGAGTCCTCAGCAGCATCCACCTCAGCTGAGGACCAGAGCAACTCAGAGGATGACTCCCTTGTGGAGGCGGGTGTCAGCAGCCACCACACCCCAGCTAGTGTTGCTGTCCCTGCCACCACCAGCACCACCACCGCCCTCCCATCGGCTCCCATTCCCCAGGTCCGTGGAGGCTCCCATGTCCGGGAGCGTGTCTCCTTTGGGCCAGGCACCGCACCCCCTGCCCCTGTGTCCCCTGCTGCCCTGAGTGAGGAGTCTGTGTACCTCCTTCGCCAGCTCCATGTAGGGCAGACAGCCATGCTGAGTGTCCTCCATGCGCACACCGCGCTGTTGACTCAGCTGGTGTCGTTCATGGAGGGCATCTCATCGGGCATGTCTGACCTACAGAGGGGCAATAGGTCCATGGACTCCTCCCTGACGGCAGCAGTGTCCCTCCTCAAACGGTCCCTCACCCCTCCTGCCTCTGCTCCATCCACACTCCCCAGCACCTTACCCATCCCAGGCACACACACACTGGCACACACCAGCACACACACATCCAGCACACTGACACACACGCCAATGACAAAACGCACACGCACGCACATTCAGGGGACTGAAGCCAGACTCACAGGGGATGGGGCCCTGGCACACACACACGCATCCACATGCACTGCGCAGTCCTCAGTTCCCTCTCCCTCCAAAGCACCCTCCCTTGCCTCACCTGCAACCCCAAAGTCACAGCAGCTCTTCCTCTGTGACCTCGGCCTCTTCCCCACCGATGAAGCTGCTCCAGCATCCCGGGGGAAGAGGAAGCCCACCCACACGGAGCAGAGTGCCCCTCGCCCCCGGACACCCTCCCCCAGGCGCAGACGGACTGAGGCCCCCACCCGCAAGTCCCCCGGAGTGCTAAGAGCAAGACCCCGCCACCGCCCTGCAGCTCAGGCACAAGGTCTCCGTCCTCCATCCCTCAGGCCCCCACTGCACAGGTGCCCCCACCACACCCTGCCCCAGGTTCCCCCACCCACAGATATACCATCCCCAAGATGCTCCGGCCTTCTCCCCCTGCCACTTGCTCTCCCAGCACCACACCCCCGCTGCGCTTGTCTGTGCCACTGATGTGGTGAGGGTGTCCCCCCCTCTGTCCAACCCACCTTGCCTGTTCCCCATTCTCCTCCCCTGGAGGTAGGCACTGCAGTGGAGTCCACTACCGCCCTGTCTGACTTGGGCACTGCAGTGGCGGACCTGTCCACCCCATCTGCAGGGTCCACTGCAGTTGTGCCGGCACCCACGACATCTGTGTCATGCCCCCAGTTGTGCCGGCACACACCATGTCAGACACCTCCACTGCAGTTGTCAGTGGCTCTCCAGCACCCACCACCCCTTCCCTGACTCCCCCTGGTGAGCCCTGATCCTGTCCCTGCGGTGCCTGGCCTGCCCCCCGGTTGCCCCTCCTAGTGGATTGTCCCTGGTATTGTGCAGGCATGCGTAGGGTGACATCTGCCAGTGTCACCCTGTTTGAACTTTGACAATGGACTGGCCATTGGCCTTTGCTCTTTTTCAGGACTTCGTTTGGCCTCAACACATATGCTGAATAAAGCAACTTTCTTTTCTCTAGTGCTCATGCTTCAGATGTACATGTTGTTGGTGCAGCTAACCATGCCCTTGCTGCAGTGATGGTGATATCTGGTCTCATGATTATGAAGTGTTACTGTGCAGGAACCCATGTGGTCCAGGGGGAATGTGTCCTATCATGTGGTGTATCCATGTCATCAATAGCAGCATCTGAGGGTGTCATGTGTTCAGTATTTGGCAATGGGTTTCCTACTTACATTGGCAATTTCATATCTGTGGCTTCCACCCCTGCACATCTGTTGTGCCTGCCATCGTTGCATTTGTCTACTTCCCTGACCGTGTTGCCATCTCCAGTGGACATGCAGGTTTGGGCATCAATGGGGAGGGACTCATCCGTGTAGTCAGTGCAACATTGCTATACAAGTGTGTTGGATCTGTGCTGATGATTCCGTTGGCACATCCATGACCAGGCTGATGTGATGGGAGCCCTCATTTGGTGCTAATTGTTGATTGTGTGACCAAGTGCTCAGCTGACATGATGGGGCCCTACTGAGGCAACATATGGCACAGCTTTCCTCACACAGGAGTGGAGTCCCCTCATGGCAGTGTGTACACGTGTGACATTGCCTGCGCCCAAGGTGTGTGTTGTATGTGCATGTCTGTGTGTTCACTTCCATTCATCTGCGCATGCTGTGATCCCTAGTGTTGTACCTGTTTGTGATGCTTGCTGACTTGAGCTATGTTCCCCCAAAGTCTTCTCCCTGTGTTCTCTGTGATGTGGGTGCATGGCACATTACTGGTCATCAGGGTGTCACCCATAGGTGTGTTTGCTGTCAGGGCAGAGTTTGTGTGCAGACGCAGATGGGTCACAGTCAGGTTTCCCTTTGGCACTTGTTGTTTGCCCCTGTCATGTGATTTCCAGTTTGTGTTATCTTTCAGTGATTGTGACACGTTGTGTGTGTGACTGCTGGCACTCCTTAGGGTCCGGGCTGCAATGTTGGTTGTTGTCTATGTGTGTTCTTTGTGGGTGACCTTGGCTTCTTCATTGGTGTGTGACTGTGGCTGGGATCCCATTGGTCGGTGTGGTATTGCCGTCATGTCCATGTACAGCGTAGTGTGCAGTGTGTCAGACATTCAGGAGTCTTGTTGAGTGTCCATGTGTGATGTGTTTCTACACCTTGGTTCCCACCCACCACCCTGGAATAGTAATGGGTGCATGTGCAATGTCACCAGTGCATGTGTACTTCACTGCTGCACATTGTTGGAGGTCGAGGGGTGTGGTCTTGAGTGTGTGCAGATGAGAGTTGTTGCCCGGCTAGTCCCCTGCCTCCATGTTGGCCTTGGCTTACTGGCCATGCTGATTGATTTGTGCTTGTGTAGGTGTGATGGTAGTTAGTTGCTCAGGACACCTGACTGTGGTTCACAGTGTGAACGACATTTAGCTTTGTCATCACAGTGGTATTTTTCTTCAGCCCAGGGTCACCACATTGTGGGGGCCCTGGGGGTGGTGCTGTGGTGTGTCTGTGACTTGCTGTGTCAGTTGTTGTTCCTACGTGCCTGTGTGACATGTGTGTTTTGTGCTCCCTCTCACCTGTCAATGCCTGCTTGCCCACATAGGGGATTTGGATCCATGAGTTACCTTAGTGTGGCAGTGTATGCACATCTGTATGATTGGTATTCAGCTCTCCTCATGTGTTGTGTTGTTGCCTGGGGACACTGGCACCCCCACCCCTCACCTGCTGTGTATGATGACAGTGTTGGTCTGCCTGTTTGTGTTTGTGCATCTGCACCACTGCATTGGCATATCTTGGGTGTGCCATTGGCTGTATGTTGTTTGGTGTGTTTCCCCTGCTGTCCCTGGGACTCCTAGGTCATCGGTCAGCACAGTGATCATGGTTTGTGTGTCCCATTGCTGCCATGGTATGGTATCTGTTCACCTCACATCTGCTGTCTCCACAGGGTATCTGCATTTGTGTGCCCATTGGTGCAAATATGTGGTTCTGCATTCTGATGGTCACTTCTGTCATTGTGTCATTGATGACTGTTGACGGTCTCAGCCCCCATGGGTGTTGTTTGTCTGCACATGGCCAAAGGAATGTTTCATTTGCACTGCAGTATTTGGCTCCCCCAATTTATGTTGCAATGGGACACATACACTACTTTGCCACAGATGAGTTTTTGGTTCTGTGACCAGGAATGATCCATGCAGTTTGGCAGTTGCAGCTCTTTCTTTGTCAACAATTACCTTTTGGTCACTGTGATGATGAGGGTGTAGACCCCATTGCCACAATGGTCAAAATGTGCTTCAGCTATGGACCCCACACTTGCCTTTTGGTCACTGTGATGATGGGGGTTTAGACCCCATTGCCACAATGGTCAAAATGTGCTTCAGCTATGGACCCCACACTTGCCTTTTGGTCACTGTGATGATGGGGGTTTAGACCCCATTGCCACAATGGTCAAAATGTGCTTCAGCTATGGACCCCACACTTGCCTTTTGGTCACTGTGATGATGGGGGTTTAGGCCCCATTGCCACAATGGTCAAAATGTGCTTCAGCTATGGACCCCACACTTGCCTTTTGGTCACTGTGATGATGGGGGTTTAGACCCCATTGCCACAATGGTCAAAATGTGCTTCAGCTATGGACCCCACACTTGCCTTTTGGTCACTGTGATGATGGGGGTTTAGGCCCCATTGCCACAATGGTCATGGGCTGCTTGCATTGTGGGTGCCACACACATATATGTGTGGCACATGTGCTAGGGGGTCACATTATATGTTCAATGTCATGTTCGGTGTTGTAGGCATTTGACACAGCCTGCTCACACGCTTGTCATGGTGGTGGGGGGATGTCTTAATCTTGCATTCCCTAGGTTGTGGTGTGCTTGTTGTGTCATGCATTGTCCATCCTATGAGTGGGGGTGGTAGTAGTGGTAGGCATCCAGCCCCCTGGCTAAGGGTGGTAGTAGTGGTGGGCATCCTGCCCCCTGGGTGAGGGTGGTAGTAGTGGTGGGCATCCTGCCCCCCTGGGTGAGGGTGGTAGTAGTGGTGGGCATCCTGCCCCCCTGGCTAAGGGTGGTGGTAGGCATCCAGCCCCCCTGGCTAAGGGTGGTAGTAGTGGTAGGCATCCAGCCCCCCTGGGTGAGGGTGGTAGTAGTGGTGGGCATCCTGCCCCCCTGGGTGAGGGTGGTAGTAGTGGTAGGCATCCTGCCCCCTGGGTGGGGGTGGTAGTAGTGGTGGGCATCCTGCCCCCTGGCTAAGGGTGGTAGTAGTGGTGGGCATCCTGCCCCCCTGGGTGAGGGTGGTAGTAGTGGTGGGCATCCTGCCCCCTGGGTGAGGGTGGTAGTAGTGGTGGGCATCCTGCCCCCCTGGGTGAGGGTGGTAGTAGTGGTGGGCATCCTGCTCCCCTGGCTAAGGGTGGTAGTAGTGGTGGGCATCCTGCCCCCCTGGCTAAGGGTGGTAGTAGTGGTGGGCATCCTGCCCCCCTGGGTGAGGGTGGTAGTAGTGGTGGGCATCCTGCCCCCCTGGGTGAGGGTGGTAGTAGTGGTGGGCATCCTGCCCCCCTGGGTGAGGGTGGTAGTAGTGGTAGGCATCCTGCCCCCTGTGTAAGGGTGGTAGTAGTGGTAGGCATCCAGCCCCCCTGGCTAAGGGTGGTGGTAGGCATCCAGCCCCCCTGGCTAAGGGTGGTAGTAGTGGTAGGCATCCAGCCCCCTGGCTAAGGGTGGTAGTAGTGGTGGGCATCCTGCCCCCTGGGTGAGGGTGGTAGTAGTGGTGGGCATCCTGCCCCCTGGCTAAGGGTGGTAGTAGTGGTGGGCATCCTGCCCCCTGGGTGAGGGTGGTAGTAGTGGTGGGCATCCTGCCACCCCTGTGTAAGGGTGGTAGTAGTGGTAGGCATCCTGCCCCCCTGTGTAAGGGTGGTAGTAGTGGTAGGCATCCTGCCCCCCTGGGTGAGGGTGGTAGTAGTGGTGGGCATCCTGCCCCCCTGGGTGAGGGTGGTAGTAGTGGTGGGCATCCTGCCCCCTGGGTGAGGGTGGTAGTAGTGGTGGGCATCCTGCCCCCCTGGGTGAGGGTGGTAGTAGTGGTAGGCATCCTGCCCCCCTGTGTAAGGGTGGTAGTAGTGGTGGGCATCCTGCCCCCCCTGGGTGAGGGTGGTAGTAGTGGTAGGCATCCTGCCCCCCTGTGTAAGGGTGGTAGTAGTGGTAGGCATCCAGCCCCCCCTGGCTAAGGGTGGTGGTAGGCATCCAGCCCCCCCTGGCTAAGGGTGGTGGTAGGCATCCAGCCCCCCCTGGCTAAGGGTGGTAGTAGTGGTAGGCATCCAGCCCCCTGGCTAAGGGTGGTAGTAGTGGTGGGCATCCTGCCCCCTGGGTGAGGGTGGTAGTAGTGGTGGGCATCCTGCCCCCCTGGGTGAGGGTGGTAGTAGTGGTAGGCATCCTGCCCCCTGTGTAAGGGTGGTAGTAGTGGTGGGCATCCTGCCCCCCCTGGGTGAGGGTGGTAGTAGTGGTAGGCATCCTGCCCCCCTGGGTGGGGGTGGTAGTAGTGGTAGGCATCCAGCCCCCTCTGGCTAAGGGTGGTGATAGGCATCCAGCCCGCCCTGGGTGAGGGTGGTAGTAGTGGTAGGCATCCAGCCCCCCTGGCTAAGGGTGGTAGTGGTGGTGGGCATCTGGCACCCCCTGGCTAAGGGTGGTAGTAGTGGTGGGCATCCTGCCCCCCTGGGTGAGGGTGGTAGTAGTGGTGGGCATCCTGCCCCCTGGGTGAGGGTGGTAGTAGTGGTGGGCATCCTGCCCCCCTGGGTGAGGGTGGTAGTAGTGGTGGGCATCCTGCTCCCCTGGCTAAGGGTGGTAGTAGTGGTGGGCATCCTGCCCCCTGGCTAAGGGTGGTAGTAGTGGTGGGCATCCTGCCCCCCTGGGTGAGGGTGGTAGTAGTGGTGGGCATCCTGCCCCCCTGGATGAGGGTGGTAGTAGTGGTAGGCATCCTGCCCCCCTGTGTAAGGGTGGTAGTAGTGGTAGGCATCCAGCCCCCCTGGCTAAGGGTGGTGGTAGGCATCCAGCCCCCCTGGCTAAGGGTGGTAGTAGTGGTAGGCATCCAGCCCCCTGGCTAAGGGTGGTAGTAGTGGTGGGCATCCTGCCCCCTGGGTGAGGGTGGTAGTAGTGGTGGGCATCCTGCCCCCTGGCTAAGGGTGGTAGTAGTGGTGGGCATCCTGCCCCCCTGGGTGAGGGTGGTAGTAGTGGTGGGCATCCTGCCCCCTGGGTGAGGGTGGTAGTAGTGGTGGGCATCCTGCCCCCCTGGGTGAGGGTGGTAGTAGTGGTAGGCATCCTGCCCCCTGGGTGGGGGTGGTAGTAGTGGTAGGCATCCAGCCCCCCTGGCTAAGGGTGGTAGTAGTGGTAGGCATCCAGCCCCCCTGGCTAAGGGTGGTAGTAGTGGTGGGCATCCTGCCCCCTGGCTAAGGGTGGTAGTAGTGGTGGGCATCCTGCCCCCCTGGGTGAGGGTGGTAGTAGTGGTGGGCATCCTGCCCCCCTGGGTGAGGGTGGTAGTAGTGGTGGGCATCCTGCCCCCCTGGGTGAGGGTGGTAGTAGTGGTAGGCATCCTGCCCCCTGGGTGGGGTGGTAGTAGTGGTAGGCATCCAGCCCCCTGGCTAAGGGTGGTGATAGGCATCCAGCCCGCCCTGGGTGAGGGTGGTAGTAGTGGTAGGCATCCAGCCCCCCTGGCTAAGGGTGGTAGTGGTGGTGGGCATCTGGCACCCCCTGGCTAAGGGTGGTTGTGGTGGTTGGCATCCAGCCCCCTGGGTTGGGGTGGTGGCGCGCATTCAGGCCCCTGTGTGCATATGTGGCATTGGTGATGGGCATCCCGCCCCTATGGTGCTGCTGGTGTAAGTATATTCAGATTCCCAGTGTATGTGTGTGATGTGTCGTGTACGTGTTGTATGTGTTTTGTGGTTGGTGTCTGACTTACCTTCTGCGCCGTACGCGTCCGTGCCTGTTCCGGTAGTAGATGTAGAATATTGGTATGATCGGGACGAAGGGATTCATGGTTGGTTCGTGTCGTTCGTCCTTCTCGTTGCTTCGCGTCGTCCTCGTCGCTTGGCTTCGTCCTCGTCGCTTCGCTTCGTCCTCGTCGCTTCGCGTCGTCCTCGTCTGTGCTGTGTTCGTCTCGTAGCCGTGGATCGTGTTGTGGCGCGATTCGGAGCTTATGTGCGCCTCTCCCGGATGCTTTGACGTGCCGTGCGTAGCGACGGGTTCGGCGCGTACGGAAAGCGCATCGTACTTGTCCGGCCGGACGGGGCTGCATTTTCCCTTCCGTGCGACTCGATTCGGCGTTTCCGGATTCGCCTCGGTCGGAGAACAGGACCTGGTTTGGGTGAGTACGGCTCGGCCGGGATTTTTGCTGTTGTGCGCATCGTACTTGCTCGTTCGGTGTGCTGTACGGATCGGTCGGGAAACTGGCTTTCGCATGGCTTTTTCCCGACCGAATAGTATTGGGTGCGCCTCCGACCGAGATCGGAATCGGCCCCTTAGTGGGCTGCCTTGGGTGACTAGACTTGGCTGTGCCCTTTGCAGCTCCCCTCCTTCTAGTGACCACTGTGGGTGTTAAGCCGGGGTCCAGTCCGGGGGTCAGGGTCTGTTCGGTCGTTTCAAGGGATCGGTCTTTGTCAACCTGAGTATTGGGGGAGTCCATGTTGGTACCAATCTGCGAGAGGTCCGGGTCAAAGACAATCTACGTTCGGTGAGTTCTATTTCATTTGCCACAACGCCTATGGCCCTCTGAAGCATTCTGTCAATAGAAGTCTGTGGTACTGAGGAAGGTGGCAGCCGCGGGGGTGCATGACATTTGGCAATTGTTGTCTGTTTCCCCATGCCGGCAGATTAGTTTTGTATGTCGAGGGAAGCACTATAGATGCAGCTTAACAAGACAGATAAAAGAGCCCCACCGCGTTTAGATAACAAGCATACGAAGGGAGGACAAGCACCCAAAATTTGGTGACAGGTGCAGCTGGGAAATATAACAAAGTGCCAAGGTCACTTACGATTTTGTCCCAGGGTTGTCCTCACTTTGGCCGTGGCTGTCCCTTCCTCGATTTTCCCAGGCTCTAGGTCAGAGGTCTTCAATCTGTGGGGCACGACCCCCAGGGGGTCGTGGAGTCCTGGGAAGGGGGTCGCAGATTCCCCAGCTTCACTTGTCCCTGCAAAAAGACAGCCGTCCTGGGAGAGCTAATTTAGATCGACATCAGCTGCTTGCTTGAATGAAAGGCAAATGTGCCTTATCAGTTAATCTGCAAGTGTAAAGGATGGTTGGGAGCGGTTCTGGCTCTTTGCGATGACAAAGATTTGGTTTTTTTGAGTGGAAGTGCAAAGAGTTAACAACTGGGCTGGGAAGTTCTTGCTTTTAATTTTAACTGCATTTACACAGCCCTTAGTGCCCCTAAAAATGTGCTGAAGGGACAGTTATGTAAAAAAATAAAATGCATTACATACGCTCTGGTATTATTAAAATCTACATTTTGAAAGCTCCATTTTATCGTAAAAATATTTGCACATTTTGAAGCATTCTATCTTACCCTGTGTGTAATGCAAGTAGAAAAAATTGACTTACATATTCGCAGTGCTTTCTGTCACAGGCTGTGACTTCATAGCACTAAAAATACACATCACTATGCTCCACTGCCCCAATCACGATTTAATTCTGTGGCTCTCTGGTTACACGCAGACCTCTGCAATGCATTAACTAATAGAGGTGTCATAATGTACTACAGTGCATTTCCCAATGAGCAATAACTTTTTAAATTTATTTTTCATTTACGCTGCCCATTATTTTATATGTAGATACCTGATGGTGAAAGACCTAAAAAACTTACAGAATAGTTTGGGCTTATTTATGAGAGGCGTGCATCGCCAGAGCATCACTTTTTTTGATGCTCCGGTGGTGCAAGCGTCTCAACCATACCTATGAGGCAGTGCAAAGTCACCCTGCATGGCTTTGCATGGCCTCATAGATATGGAGTAAGACATAGCAGCGCAAGTCACTGCGTTGCCTTACTCTGCGTCAAGGAGGTGTTCCATGGGCTTTGCGTGGGGTTCCCACGCAAAGCCCATGGATTTTGATGCTGCCCCATATTTACAAAATCACGTAAACCTAGGGCAGCTCCAAAAACAAACGCCCCCCCAGTGGAGGCGTAACGAGGAGAAATGTTTTCATTTCTCCTCGTTTTTTCCTCTTTCCATGTGTGCTGCATTCTGCAGCTCACATAAAAATAGGAAAACGCACCTCTGTATTGTTTTGGTGAAGAAAGGTGCCCCTTCCCGTACAAAAACAATCTTGCCTATGTTGGTGCTAGGCAGCAATTTGTGCGCCAACGCAAGGGAAGGGAAAAGGACTGGAATGCACCGTATTTCATAAATACTGTGCATTCCTGCCCTTTCACATTGGCATAGGGCAGCGCCGCAAGCAGGCTTGCGGCGCTGCCCTACACCAATTCCTCATAAATGAGGCCCTTTGTTTTCAGCTACACATTTGGCTACACCCCTACGCTCAATGACCTTTGGTTTGCTAAACACTGTTTAATATCATTTCCCCACCATAAAAATTATTTGCTGTGGTAATTGGGGGCTGTTAGAAATGGGGGTCTCTAGTTGGCAATGGTTTGCACCTTTGTCCAAGTAGGGACCCTTCCTTCTAGTCAGGGTAAGAGGGATACTCAACTGAAATAACCCCTGCTCACCCCCTTGGTAGCTTGGCACGAGCAGTCAGGCTTATTTCAGAGGCAGTGTGTAAAGGATTTGCACATAACCAACAGTAATACAGTGAAAACACTACAAAAGGACACCACACACCTTTAGAAAAATATCCAATACTTTATATATTCAAAACAAGACCAAAACGATAAAAATCCAACATACAGTAGTTAAAAATATGCACTTTGCAAGAATAACCTTAAAAATGCAGTTCCTTGAAGTTGGTGGCTCTGTCCGGTGCTACCGTGGCGCTGAGAACGTCAGAATCCAACAGTTCTGTCTGACCGCGTCGGTCGGGGTGTCCGCAGACTTGTAAACAGTATCTTTTCGTTGCAGCCGATGACGTTGGTGCAGGCCGGTCATGGCCACCATCGCCCATGCGGTGTGAAGCGGAGCGGTGCTGCGTTCGGTGCCCTCAAGTCGTGGTGCAGGCAGCGGCTCGGTGATGGTCATCCAGCGGCATCGGTGAGACCAGGGCTGCAGTGCAGAGTGAAGGCGGTGCTCGTTGCGGGGCTGACAAATCACAGTGCAGGTGACCGTGCCGGTTGCGGGGAGCTGGCGTCGGTCAGTCCGGCCTGCGGTGTGGGAAAGGCCGGTGTGTCGCAAGACTTACGAGCAGTGCCCACAAGCCACGGTCCGGTCACGGTTGTCGAAGTCAGCGACAGCGTCGGTGAGACCAGGGTGGCGAATTGAAGCAAGGAGGTGCGGAGTGCGGTGCGCACAGGTCACAGTGCAAGCAGCAGCTCGGCGGCAGCGGTCACCGTCAGTGAGACCAGGGTTGCCTTGCGAGATGCAGTGGTACCCAGCAGAGGCACACAGGATGGCTGAGCAAGAAAGTACCTTCTTTCTAAAAGTGGTATTTTCAAACACAGAACATAAAAATCATCTTTACTAAAAGATGCATTTTTATATTCTGAGTTCAGGCATACTAAACCCCATTTCTCCATCTTGTCCCAATGGGAAGATATGCTTATAAGATGTTATAAGTAAACTCCCATTCTATCCTATGGGACAGATAGCCTTTCCATAGTGAAAAATGAAACACACTGGTATTCACTACCAGGACATGTCACACACACCAGTACATGTCCTACCTTTAATATACACTGCACCTTGGGCCTACCTTAGGGGTTACTTACATGTAAGAAAAGTAAAGATTAGGGCCTGGCAAGTGGGTGCACTTGCCAGGTCGACATGGCAGTTACAAACTGCGCGCAGACACTGCAGTGGCAGGTCTGGTAATCCTTTTCAGGGCTGCTTGGGTGAGTGGCACAATCAGTACTGCAAGCCCACCAGCAGCATTTGATTTACAGGCCCTGGTACCCTCAGTGCACTTTACTAGGGACTCACTAGTAAGTCAAACATGCCAATCATGGAAATACCAATCCATAATATAATTTACAATAGGAGCACTTGCACTTTAACACTGAAGAGCAGTGAGAAAGTGCGCAGAGACACTAAATTAGTAAAAACAGAGTCAAAACTAGGAGGTCAGAAAGGAAAAAAACAGGGGAAACATGCCAAAAGATGCCATGTCTAACAGGGGCATTTATGGTTGTCGATAGATGTTGATGATGAGGAGTCGCAGTTTCTAGAACATTTTGTCAGAAGGGGGTCCTTACGCCTAAAAAGGTTTGACAATGGGGTCTCGGCATCAAAAAGTTTGAAGACCTCTGCTCTAGGTGGATGCAGGCACGATAGAGCAGTCCATCCAAGGAGTTTAGGGAGCTGGAGTCAAAAGAAGCAGGACCAAGAGAGGGGGCCCAGCCCAGCCTTGGACGGCCGCAGATGGGCCCGCCCTTGGCCCGGGTACGCCCGCGCGCGTCCCGCACTGTGGGGGCCGCAAGAACAATTTACGCGCCTCCGGGCGCGGGAAGCAGCGGCGGCGCCTCCTGGCGCTGGTGAGTCTGGGGCTTGCAGTCCCCCTGGCCTCCCTCACCTGAGGCTAGCAGCGGCGTTAGTTGGCGGCTCCCGCACTGCGGGGCCGCGAGATGAATTTACGCGCCTCCGGGCGCGGGAAGCAGCGGCGGCGCCTCCTGGCGCTGGTGAGTCTGGGGCTTGCAGTCCCCCTGGCCTCCCTCTCCTGAGGCTAGCAGCGGCGTTAGTTGGCGGCTCCCCGAAATATTAATATTATTAAAGTGCACACATTTCTAAATGCATTTAATAATTTCTTATTAATTCAAATACGATTCTTTCATGAAATACATGTCAGTATTAAGCACTACTAAAATTTTCTTCCAAGTCATTATGTGTACATTATTATGCATGTTTCAATTTCAACATTTCACTTTTCAATGTGTGTAAACATATACCTTAAGTTACGGAAGCCCTATAACAATCTATTATCAGTTCTCTTTGTTAAATGCATTCCTTACATTCAATTAGTGTAAATACACGAGTTTCTAGTACAGTTAAGGGTAATACATTATTCAATGCACATTATTATTCGTCAATGTAAGTTTCTAGTTTGGTTTTCATCTTTTCTTCTAAAACACGTAAATGCTTCAGCATAACTTTATCGTTTCTTAGCATAGTTTCTTATTGCTACATATATCATGTATTCTAACATTCTGCATGCTTTTACGATGCAGTACCTAAACATGAGTGTGCAAATGAAATTTCTCTCAGTAAGCAAACATATCTTTGTTTTGTCTCATCTATTAAAAAAGGTGTCGTAAATCGACTTCACAGGTAGGAATTGGTGAAGATGGATGCATGATAACATCTATGCTTCATCAAGAGCTCGAGGAAGCCTGCCATAGCAGGGGACCCACCAGCCCATCTGACATCCCTGAAAGACCAGGACAGTATGCATGGTACAGTGGAATTCAGGGAGCAAGCCAAGCACTGCAGGGAAGAGCCGCTGGGGGACACTTCTGAAGAACTTCATATTGGTGAAAGACAAACCTCCCAAATCTTCAACCACACAAATAAAAATAGATAAATATACTAACGTTGTTGTGCCCCTGGGGTAAGGTGACCGAGACCCAGATGGCAATCACGAGATTGAACACTACAAGATGTCATGGCAGCGATCCAGGAGTGTCTGTGGAACTTGGTGCGTGCTGACCTCTAAAAGGTAACTAGAATTCATGCAAGTAGGGACAGGCAGAGGCGACAACTATGGAGGTGGCCAGCTTGTTCGGGGAGGTGGGGGCGCTGCTCACCAGGATGACTGCCCTGGAGGCCCAAGCAGAGGACATGGAGTGACGTTCCTGAAGGAACAACATACACCAGGTGGGACTTCCTGAAAAAATGCAGGGGGAATGTTCGGAACTATATCTAAAGAAATGGATAATGACTGAGTTTAAGCTGCGAAACTCTTGCGTTATTTTCCGATAGAACGTGCACACAGTATGCCAGCCGCCCTCTCTGGGGACACCACCCAGGAACATTATATTCAGACTCCTCAATTACAGAGACTGTGATGGTCTGCTACAAGAGGTGTGGACAAGAAAGGAAATACCCATAGGATCTGAATTAATTATGTTGTTCCCTGACTTTACGCTCCAGTAGCAGAAACAACGCAGACCTTTTGAGGCAGGGAAAAAGAGAGTGGTGTTAGGTAGCCGCCTCAATGGGCGACCCCTGATTATCATAGGGCTGTACGCTGCTAACACTGATGATCAATCCTTATCTGGGGAGCTGACCCACTTGGCTCTGCGCACTACGCTGCTCTTGGTGGGAGATTTTAATTGCGTATTAGACAGAGTGTTGGACAGACTCCCTCCTAACCCATACTTTAACAGGGTATGAGGAAATCCCTAGTAAAAGCCGTGAATGACCTAGACATGATAAATGTCTGGTGGGAGCACCACCCACATATGTGGGAATTTTCGAACTATGTTCAGGCAACAAAAACATACACCAGAATTAACTATGTCCTGCTAGACAGCTCACACATACACCTTATATCAGAAAGGCTGAGCACTTTCCGATCATTCTCCACTTCACTTTAAGTATCGGTGTGTGAGGTATAGGGCAGAGATCCCTATGTGGAGACTGCCAGTTCTGTTACTATAGGAAACAATGCTCTGTCATGAGATGCATGATGAACTTAGCTCCTACTTGAGCAGAACTCCAACACTGCAGGAACAAGGTGGCTAGAGTGGGATGGCGCGAAAGTGGTGATGCAGGGCAAGGCTATGGCTAGTCGTACACAAGAAAGAAAGAACCAGAGGTACATATATTTATTTTTATTTAGAAAGTTTTATACAGCCCGAAAAAAGACCCATGTGGGTATCAGAGTGCTTTACACATGATAGAGGCAGTGGAAATAGATAATGTTCTCCGATACAGATAGATGCAAAGATAAGAGCATAAATAATAATAAAAACAATACTCAAAACAATGATAGCAAGCAATGTTCTGCGAATAGGGGGCAGAAATCAATGGAACTAGGGCAAAAGTTTGCTCATGAGTAAAGATTTCAATTAGTTCTTGAAGGTGACCGTTGAAGGATTCAGTCTGGTTTCTGGGGGCAGTGAGTTCCAGATCCTCTGTTCGATACAAGAAAAGGCTCTTTTGTATGTTTTCTTTTTGGAGAATCTCTGTGGTTTAAGTAGTAGAGTGTTGGAGCTTCTGTAAGAAAGAGCTCGAGTGCCAATCAAGCCAGCACACATCAGAGGTGGCCCTGCTGTCAGCGCGTGATCTTATGACAGTAATCCTTTAAAAGACGTTATAGCTACAGTATACAGAGTTCATGCAACTATTACACAGGGAGGGAGATAGGACAGGCAGACTGTTGGCCTGGCTGATCAGAAGGGAAAGGGCGTTGGCAGCAATTATGGCAATCAGGGATGCTATGGGAGTCATGACACACACGCAGAAGAAAATTAATAATGCGTCCCTAAAGTGTTATACGCATCTTTACACAGGCCCTCCTGAGCAAGAGAAGACCACGAATCCAGCACTGTGAGTGCCTGCCCTTCCCACCCTTATGCCTGAGCAACAACTCTTATTGGAAGGCCCCATAATGACACAAGAGATAAAAGAGGCGATAAAGGAACTGAGCAGGGGAGAGACACTTGGTCCTGATGGGCCCTCAGCAGAATGGTACCAGGGGTTTGTAGATACGCCAGCAGACAAGTTGCTCTAGGTGTATCAGGAAGCCTTAGAGCTGGGGGTGTTGCCCAAGTCCATGAAGTAGGCCACCATTATCCTCCTGCCCAAACCAGGAAAGAAGCCACATGACGAAACTTCCTACGCCCTCTGTCTTTACTCAACACAGGCAACAAAATATTGGGTAAAATTCTGGCTGTACTCCCAAAGGGTGTCAAAGGAATGCTGGTGCACGCAGACCAGAGTGGCTTTATACCGGGTAGGTGACAAGCTTTAAACATCACGCGCTTGTCCAGTGTATGTGGGGTGCTGGAGTGGGCAGACCAGGAAATGACAGTAGTATCCCTTGTCACGGAAAAAGCGTTTGTCACAGTGATATGGCATTACCTGTTTGAGGCGCTCAAGGCCATGAAATTTGGGTGGCACTATATTTCAATGAATCATATAATTTGTACGGACCCATAGCAAGGGTCCATACAAATGAAATGATCTCAGAGACATGGGAATGGGTAGGGGAACCTGACTGTGCTGCCCATTATCACCCCTATTGTTCATGCTTGCCATTGAAACTCTGGCATGCAAACTACGCCATGTCCTTAGTGACTGGGTGATAATAACATGGGGCAGCAGGCATGTAATGTCATTATATGCAGACAATTTATTATTATACTTAAGTAATCCAAGGATATCCCTGAATTTCCTGCTTAGGGAGTTGGAAATATTTGGGCAGCAGTCAGGCCTCAAAATTAACAAACAAAAATCTGTGATATACCCCGTAGGGGACTCTGTGAGGCAGCAGAAGACTAGCTCCGCCATCTTAAATACCCTGGTAACGCTCCTCGTTTACATACCTGGGGATACAGGTGACCAACAAGTGTGACAGGTGGAAAGCACTTAACCGAGCAAAGCGTCTGGCAGAGATATAGACCAGACTACTGGATATCTCTGCCCCTATCAATAGCAGGCAGAATTGCCAAAGCTAAAATGCTGGTGCTCCCCAGATGTCTGTATTTATTTCAGTGCAGTGTATTCCTGATACTGCAAGGCACACTCGTTCAACTTAAGTCGGCACTGATCAGCTTGGCTAGTGGAAAGAGGAGGAGAAGGTAAAAATGGAAACACTACAGGGTACCTACGAGCAGGGCGGGCTCTGGGTCGTGGACCTGGCCGCGTACTACCACCCCTCCCAGTTGCATTCATGGCGGGCTGGTACAGTGAGAAAAATGGTATAAACATAGCCCTGCTACAAGGAGCCAAAACACAGTCGGAGCTTACACAGACTCTATATAGCTGAAAGGCTGCGCGGCTGCCGGATGAACTGATCTTTGGACATGCTTGGGATATGTTTGGTGCTCAGTGGGATCACAGTTTACCTTACTCTGGGACAGCACCATTATGGGCTATCCCTGGTTTTCAGCTCATAGATAAAGAGCTTAATGTGAGGCAATGGAAGTCGGGGGATGCCAGTAAGCGGGCAAACTATATGTAAACAGACATTAGCTCACATGGGACCAAGCAAAAGACCTCTTCAGTGTAAGAGACGGTAAATTCTTACACTATTGGGCACTCTTCCGGGTGGCCTAAAAAAGCATGGAGTGCACACAACACCAAACCGTGCAGCTCATAAACACTGACATTACTCCTACAAACAGACGAGGGTACAGGAGTGATAACACGCCTACACCAGGCAATTCGAGCAGATACAACTAGCTCCCTGTTGCATACAAAACAGAAGTTGGCGGTGGACTGCAATGTGCACTTTCAGGACTAACAATGGCAGGTAGCACTTACATTCATTGAAACGGTATCCGGTAACGGCAGATTCCATATGATACAATTCAACTTTGTACACTGTGCATATATAACTCCAGCCATGCTCCATAGACTAGACAACACAAAATCACTACTGTGCCCTAAATGTGGCCAGGATGGAGCTACGTATCACAATCAATCAATCAAACATTTGTAGAGTGCGCTACTCACCCGTGAGGGTCTCAAGGCGCTGAGGGGAGGGGGGGAGCAGCTACTGGTCGAACAGCCAGGTCTTGAGACGTCTCCTGAAGGTCAGCAGGTCCTGGGTCTGACGCAGGTGGATGGGGAGGGTGTTCCATGTCTTGGTGGCGAGGTGGGAGAATGATCTTCCGCCGGTGGTCGTTCGGCGGATGCGTGGGACGGTGGCGAGTGCGAGGTCGGCGGAGCGAAGCTGGCGGTTCGGAGTGTAGAAGGACAGTCGTTCGTTGAGGTATGCTGGTCCGGCGTTGTGGAGTGCTTTGTGAGCGTGGGTGAGGAGCCTGAAGGTGATCCTCTTGTTGACCGGGAGCCAATGCAGATCTCTCAGGTGGGTGGTGATGTGGCTGTGGCGAGGGAGTCCGAGGATGAGGCGTGCGGAGGCATTTTGTATGCGTTGGAGTCTTTTCTGGAATGTGGCTGTGGTTCCTGCGTAGAGGGAGTTGCTGTAGTCCAGCCTGCTGCTGACGAGTGCTTGGGTGACCGTTCTTCTGGTTTCGGTGGGGATCCATCTGTAGATCTTGCGGAGCATGCGGAGGGTGTTGAAGCAGGAGGATGAAACCGTGTTGACTTGCTGGGTCATAGAGAGCGTTGAGTCCAGGATGACTCCTAGGTTGCGTGCGTGGTTGGTGGGTGTCGGGGCAGCTCCCAGCATGGCCGGCCACCAGGAGTCATCCCATGCGGAGGGGGAGGAGCCAAGGATGAGGACCTCCGTCTTGTCCGAGTTCAGTTTCAGCCGGCTAGTCTTCATCCACTCTGCGACGGCCTTCACCACTTGAAGTGAACATATGCTCATATTCAAAGCTACTGGGCACAGACAGCGAACGTATTCAGAGATAGGTTGTATCTGGGGCTGCAGGGCAGTCTGCAGGTTTTCCTGCTGGGTATTCCCAAATAAAAAATAAAAAAAAAAGTTTGTGGATTTTATCCTATTGCTTGCCAGAGAGTGACAGGCGATACACTGGCTGTGAAATAGGGCCTCAAATGTGGAAGGCTGGCTGGAAGATGTGGCACAGTGATGCGCAGCATAGGGGGGCAGAATTAAAGAAGTAGGACCTGACCCTAAGCTCATGGATGACTTAGCACTTTGGCATGACCTGCTCAGGGTGCTGTAACTCCCACCAGATGAACCACCACCGTGAATGGGGCTTTGGTGAGCTGTGTGCAACTGAGACTTAAGCATGAGATAATTATAAGTCCAGGTGGACCAGAATGATGATACTCCTCCTGATAGCAGCAATGTTGTATTGAGCTGCTATGTGCCCTTACACCGTATACATGCACTACATGCACGACCATAAACAAATGCTTTGCCCATGTACAGGATGTGTGGAGTTACGTTACAAGTTGGAATATGCACTGTTCTGATTAGTTGTTGTTTTGCTGGTGATGCACGTGCTTGCTGCACTAGAAAAGGAACATGCACATGTTACGTGATGGCTTGTTGAAAAATGATGTATCTTGTTGTAGTGCATAAACAACAATAAAAATATATTTTAAAAAAGAATGTGCTTCTTATTGTTTCCAAAAACAGTTTGTAGGCAGTTTGGTCTGAGATGCTATGCTGTAGGGTGGACCAGTTTCAAAACTGTGGTTTATTACACAGTCCAGATTAGCATAAATGGGATGATCTCTTTCTTGCCACGTTCTTGCTACATCACCACACATTTGCTCCCTTCCTACCACAACAGCCCCCTTCTTTCCTCCCTCTTTCTCCATGTACTTATCTTGAAGCACCATTCCTATTCCCCTTGCAGCAGAATTTGCAGACCTTGATCAAGCCTCAGCGACTGAGCGATAGTAGTGTATGACGTCATCATGCTATTCCATGCCTCTATCCAGTGAGCCAAAGGCTCTGGATTCCTTCGGTACCAAATGACCATGTGGTTGCCATATGACCGACTGAGTCAGCCATATGCACTGTGAAGCAACTACGTATTTCTTCTGAGCCTGCTCGATCCCCTGTGTCTGCACTATGTATGCATCCCCTTCATGAGAGTGAACAAAAGCCACGCTGCTACAGCACAGCAACATTACATGTGGTCTCTACAAAGAACTATCTTTAAATTATTCATTCTGACTGTAGGATGGGCCTATATTATTGAATGGCCTGAAGGACTGCTGATGTTGTGGCATGCAACAAAGAAATCGGTCTTTGGCATCTCATGAAAATTCCATATTCTGATTGTTTAGTAAAATCCACTCTTACTGCCATCCCAAACATAACTTTAATTGGAACTCCTAGCTGTGAGGCAGAATGAATTTCTTGTAATTCCTCTCCATACCCATATCCACAACAATTACTTTCATCAAACCAGGCTGTTGAGCAGTTGCATTCCCTTACTCTACGTTTCATGCAATGTTCCACATACATTCACCTTTTCTATGAAAGAATTGGTTCTCTCAGCAGAAGATGCTATCTAAGGATTTGTGACACAAGCATGGAACTCCATAGCTTCAATCACAGTTGTATTAGCTTGCACCGTTCCCTGGTGGTTTGGGCTCAGTTCTGTTCAGATGCCCTCTATTCAAAGGATGTACATGAGAAACATTGAGTTCTCCTCCTGGCATGGCAACACTTCCTTAGCATGTGTCTCTCTGCTTTGGGCTGGATATTATATTTGCCTTCAGACATAAGAAGGGGGTCCATGTATAAAACACATCTCATTGATTATATAGCTGAAGTTATTAATGATGGGCTGATGGAAAGCACTTCAACCCCTTTAGAATAGCTGACAAACTAAAGCTAGTTAGAGACAAGGCAGAACCAAATGAGACATTGATACGATCTATTTTTTCTCAATATGTTTTAATGATTTTAATCTGTTAGCAGATGATGGTACTGTTGTTTGAGTGGAAAAGGCAATTCCATCTTTTCAAAACGTGTGTTTTTTTCTAGCGTGATTCAGGTGGCATTTGGACTTAGGAAGACAAATGTTTCTTAGTGTTTGATCCACTATTAATCATTGTCCCCATGCACAACTTCAAATAATGCACGCTGCAAGCTTGCTGCAGCATCCTTGACAATCTCAACAATTCGTTGATGATCTCTGCAGTGCTCACTTGGGCTTCAAGAGAGATTGTAGGACCAAAGCGAGTACCACCCATATTTTGTGCATGAGTAGCTACTTACATTGAACCCTTGACTTTGCTGCAACAATAGGCTATCAGCACAGTTTGATGCAAAACACAGTGAAGTGTTGGCAGTTCTTCAGCCAAATGTGACTGGATCGGCTTCCATGGTTCAACAGTGTGTTAGTTTGCTCTTCACACAACAGGCTTAAGATGACGCAATGGCCTATACCCTGCCCTGCACATATCTGTACTTGCATAATGATTAAGATGCATATATCAAATGCTAATCACAGAAACTTGACCATCTATGGCATTCCTTCTGCCGTGGCTGTTGATATGTTCAAAGAGAATGCAATGCACAAAGAGATTTTATTCTAATGGAATGCAGGTCACACCTTATCAATGAACTGATTAAAGTTTTGCCTTGGAAGGTCAGATATGCCCTGAGCCGCCTGCAGTGCAAACACTTCATATTCATTGTGATCTTACACATGGGCATTTTCTTATCGGCAACACGTCCTCAGTGCTTTGCGGGTTGTTAGAGTTGGAAGCCATATTTGATAAAAGTGGTTAGGTCAGTGAGTAAAAATCAACTTGACTACTAACTACTTTTTTTGAAATATTGTGAATATAGTTAGTTTTTTGGAGGTGAAGCAAAGTAAGCACAGCTTTTATTACCGACCCTATTTACAAAAGACTTGGGGCCAGATGTAGGACGTGAAATACCGATCGCAAATGCTGAAATTCGCAGAATTTCAACGTTTGCGACCGCAAAATAGCCCCGTGTAATGTAGAGAGGGAAAAAGCCAAGCGCAAAATAAGGAATCGCTAAAAACCAGAGAAGTCAGTTAGCGATTCCTTATTTTGCGAATTTGACCCACCGACTCCCAAATTGCGCCTTGCAATTTGCGAAATCGCAAAATTTAATTCGCAATGAAATGTAAGTAAACTCGCAAATAGCGATTTTCCGCAAAATCGCTATTTGCGAGTCGCAAATTGCCACCAACTCAAAGCAGGTGGTAAGCAGGTGCACTGCATATAAACAGCCCCAGAATGCATCAGTTCCAACACAATGGCAGCCCTCTATGTCATTGCAAGGCGGATGCAAGCAGCACAGAGGATGAGGAGGCGACAGGAACGCATATACAGAGTGCGCATCACCCTTTTCCAAATCACAGAAGAAGAAATACATGAGAGGTACAGGCTTCACCCCACCACCATCCTAGACCTGATACGTGACCTGCACCCAATCCTGGAGCACCAGACACCCAGGGCACACGCAATTCCACCACATGTGCAGGTCCTTTGTTCCCTGCACCTACTTGCATCAGGTAGTTACCAGGGGGTGATAGCTGTAGCTGGAGGGGTCTCACAGAGTTGCCTGTCACGCTTCTTCAACACCTTCCTGGATGCCATGCTACAACGAATGCACCATTACATCCGGTTCCCCACCACACAAATGGAACTGCATAAGACCAAGATGGATTTCTATCAGATGGCACGATTCCCACATGTCATTGGGTGCATTGATGGGACACATATTGCAATCTGCCCACCCTCTGCTACTGAGTACATATATCGTAACAGAAAATCACATCACTTAATCAACGTCCAAGTAATCTGTGATGCGTCACACACCATAACTGATATTGTAGCAAAATTCCCAGGAAGCACACATGACTCCTACATCTTCAGGCACAGTGGAATCTATACACGTCTGGCTGTGGGAGAATTTGGAGAAGGATACCTGCTAGGTAAATGCATGTGACACACTCTGTTGTACACCTTGGATGTATTGGAAGTGGCCTGTTATTGATGTATTTTACCTTTCTCATTTAGGTGACACCGCATATGCAGTGCGTGCATTCATACTCACCCCATCTACCCAAAGTGAGAGGAGATACAACGCTGCCCATAAGTCTACGCGGAATGTGGTGGAGTGGACATTTGGACTCCTGAAGAGCAGGTTCTGCTGCCTTCACAAAAGTGGAGGTGCACGGCAGTACCGCCCCGAGATATGCTGCAAAATCATAGCTACCTGTGCCATGCTACACAACCTGGCCACAAAGAAGGGAACCCCCGTTGAAATCACCGATTCAGACTCAGAGGATGAGGAATGTCCATGGCCACTGCACAGCGCAGCAGGTGTTGTAGGAGCGGCAGATGGGAGACACAGACGTGCTGAGATCACACGCAACTATTTCTAAGTGAGTAATGACACAAAGCTGATACTGATATTTGTATAACGGTGTTTTATTGTCCTTACATCAGGCTATATGTATGCACACTGCCTCACAATACTGGCCTCTGTGTGCCTTGAGTTGCCCATCATGGCATGTCCACACTGCATGCACATTGTCATCCACTGTTGGGTCACATGGGTTACCTCACCCATCAGCATATGTCAGCCACAGCATGGACTTATTTCCTGCGCCCACACCCAGCAGTGCTTCGCTCAGTGTGCACACTTCCCTCCCTTGCCGACAGTTCTGCTGATGGCCCTTGCCTTGCACTACGCCATCTGGACTCAGCGACGGGTGGAGTAATGCTGCTGCGGCTGATGACCTCCTCACTGTCTCCACCATCCCCAGACCCTGTGGCAGCTATGTTGGCTGTCTGGAGCAGTTCAACAGCAGTGGTGACCTGCACCAACCCCCTACCAACATCCTGGCTGCAGTGGGCCAGTTCCAACTGCATGGCCACTGTGCGTCTGCTCAGGACAGATGTGGCATTGCATAGGCGGTTGACCGCCTTTGTGTATCCCTCCATGCGCTGTTTTTCCCTGTGCCTTGCGCCACGTTCACTGTCCGATTTGCTGCATAACTGCCGTACTGCCTCAGTCATGTCCTGCATGCCCTCAGCAACAGTGGTGTTCAGTCCATTGATGCCCTCCTTAATGTCCCTCAGGTTCTTGTTCATGGACACCATCTGGCGTTGCATTAATCGCATTGTCTTCATTTGCAGCCGCTGCACCTTCACCATGGTGCCCTCAAGACCTGCGAAGACACTGGATTCATCACCCTGCTCGGCTGGACTGTGTGCCCTTGGTCTGCGTCGGAGACCACTGGTGTGTCTACGCTGCATGGTTGACTGTGTTTCGGGCGACTGTGCTGGCTCTTCGGGCTTGGTCTGTGGAGCTCCCGTGCTCTCCTCCTCTGCCCCCTCCATCTCCTGTAGTGTTTCCACTGTGTACCTCCTAGGTCTGGGTGGTGGTGTAGGTGTGTCATCTGTGGGTGTCTGGGACTCTTCCTCCTGACTATGTTGTTGCCCAGGTGCATCATGTGTCTCCCTCTCTTCTGTTTGGGGCACAGGTTCGCCTGTGGAGACAGAATGTCCATTTACTGACTTGCCTTGCAGCATTTGTGTAGCATTACATGAGTTGCTATTCACACTAACAGTCCTCCGCTTGGTAATTGACTGATGTGAGGCCCCTGCAAATGTGTTCACAAATCTCACTGATATGCTATATGGGTTTTGGGACTACGTCTCCCATGATGCATTGCTGGTAGTTAGCAAAATATGGACTGAAGTGGAATTCTAACTTGCTTATGGGGGATTGGGGATTGGGGAGGGGGTGGGCTCAGGCCATGCTGTGCATGCATCTTACCTTGTCTGGTGTTGTCTCGGGCTGAGCTGTCCACGTCTCATATGCCACTGATGGTCTCAGGCTGGAGGGTGGACTCCACCAAATCTTCCAGGGGTGTGGTTGCAGGCGCTGTGGATGGTCCACCACCTGTCTTCTTTGCTTGTTTCAGCCTGTCTGCTACCCTCTCCTTTGCCCTGGAGCGCAAGTCATACCAGCGCTTCTTCAGGTTGTCGATGGAGCGCTGGGTGACCCCAATGGTATTGATCTTGCCTTGTATTTCCAGCCAGATCTTTCTCTTCTGGGATTCCGGGACATGCAGGGATTTCTTGCCGAATAACTGATCATGTGTCTTCACCACCTCTTCAATGAGGACCTCCAACTCCTTTTCGCTAAACTTGTGCTTCCTTTTCCTTTCTGCAGGCTCCTTTCCCTTCTCCTGTGTGTCCATCCTGTCAGTTGGTGTCTGCCTGTGACTCCTGTACAGCTCCTGGGTGTGTGCTTCTGCTCTCTGCCTCTCCCACAGCCTCAGACACTCAGAAACAGCATGGGTGTGGCCACTTCCTGAGTGTGATGTCATCAGAATGCACCTGAATGGCAGATTCGCAAAATTGCGATTCTTTAAAATTGCGATTTTGCTAATTCCAAATCGGTAATACCGATTCGGTATGTGGGTCTGCGAATTTTAGGGAATCGCTATTTGTTTGCGAATTTTTATCTACATAGCGTTTTGCGATTTCTTAATAGCGATTCAGTAAAAATCGCTATTAAGAAATCGCAAATATCTTTTTACCTACATCTGCCCATTGGTCATTAAAGATTTCAGTGATCGAAGATGTGTAAAATTAAGATGGCTGAGCTTTAATATATTCAATTCAGTTTTAAATTCAATGAGCGGTCTAGAACTGCAGGTTATCAAAGCAACATTGAATATTGGTGTAATGGATGGTCAATTTTTCGCCACTTCACGTCGCATACCTAGTCACTGCTCGCCAGCCCTGGATTTATTTTGTGACTTTATCATTTCTTTAGGGCATTAATGTCCTGCTGCTGTAGAGAAAACAAGTATACAAAAAAGTGAAAGGTGGAATGCATATGAAAATCAGTCTTGGTCCGGCTCTAATAGGGAATATCCAGTCTGAACTGCCAAGCTGGGACCTGTACTGTGACTGGAGCCTAGTTGCCTAGGATAATCCTGGGAATGAATAGGCAAAGCCCTTCATGGGATCTCCAAGTAAAAAGAGGTAGTGCTAATGCTGCATTCTATCAACTGTTCCAGCCCCCCTCTATATAGCTAATCCCTCCGCAGTGGTCAGCAGTTATTAATTATCCACTCTCCCTAGGCTAAGAGGCACACTGTTGCTCTTAGAGCCAGACTCATTAACTCTCCCAGCCAAGGATGTGTATTCCCGCCCTGGAGGGGGCTGAGTAGCAAAAGTGGATTTAAGCATGTTTGACTCAAGCTGCATATAGTAAATGTTTATAAAGATACTTTTCCACTTAAGTTATCAAAAATATGATTTTATCATTAAATCATGTACGAATTAGCTTTGAATCATTTTCTAGCATATCAGCAATGGAAATAGGAAATAAAGGTTTTAATCCCATCCAGGACTGTTCAGGGGAAAGTCTTAAAAGCCTACAGAGTGACATAGCTATTTAGTTTTATTTCATTGTGAGAGAACACTAACCCCAATAGGTAGTGTGCCCTATTGTCAAAAAAGTAACATCTTGCCCTGTGAGATTACACAGACCACTATTGGGGTGATTTATGAATACATCATAGGCATTTTCTACATGGCAAAGATTTTATCTCGCCATATGTCACTGCAGTGCACTTTAGCTGCAGGCTAGCCAGAGCACAGTGGTGCTCCTGGTAGATGTATATACATGTAATACATGTGGGTGAGGTAAATACCCACATATGACATTTAACCTTCCATGCAACTTTTTAGACATAATTTACAATGGACTTACGGGGAAATAAAATAGGCCAAAGAGGTGATTCCATTATACAATACATGTTTTAGGGAGGAAGAAAATGGGCTTTACTTAGCAGTGGTAAAGTGCACGGAGTCCTAGAGCTAGCAAAATCAGACAGGCAAAAATAGAGCGACAATGACAAAAAAGCATCATTACTCACTTGAGAGAAGTATACATATTTTAGATAATCCTTTCATTATGGTATGTGAAGCCCACCTTTCAAACAATTAGATATATATATATATATATTTATATATATATATATATTTTTCCAAATGCCCCAAAGCAACGGAAGCGCACTCGACTTTCAAAAGAAACCATGCGGTTTATTGCCAAGGAAAACAAGCTGCAGCATTCATGTAGAATTCTTATCCAACGCGTTTCGAGGCTCCTGCTCTGACAGCCTGCTCATTTAAATACCCCCAGTGGAAAAAATACTTACACGGCAGCCCTGCCGTGGGAAGCTGCACCATCTCTAATACCGTGAGTGAGAGGCTGTGAGCTGGAACTTTACCTAAACTCACGTTACAGCACTTCAAAAGAGGAGAAATAATACTTGCGCAGCATCATGACCTACGAAGGTAACAATATATTTTAATATCATGCACCTAGCAGAGCCCAACGAAGGGTGAAATTGTACTCTGATCTTGACTTCAAGTACCAGCCTGCATTGAGAGACTTACGTAACTAATGAGGCCCACTGGGGGTATTTAAATGAGCAGGCTGTCAGAGCGATCTGCGCAGTACATGTCAATAATCCATGATTAAGAGGCAGGAGCCTCGAAACGCGTTGGATAAGAATTCTACATGAATGCTGCAGCTTGTTTTCCTTGGCAATAAACCGCATGGTTTCTTTTGAAAGTCGAGTGCGCTTCCGTTGCTTTGGGGCATTTGGAAAAAAATATATATATATATATATATATTCACTGAAAAAACCATAGGTTTCAGGCACGTTATAGTTAGAAATTAGCATTTAAAAAACCTTTGAAATTCACTGAAAAAACCATAGGTTTTAGGGACAGTTGTAGTTACTTGGACATTGCACTCGTACAAAACCCGTGAAATTCCCCGTTATAGTTAGTTCAGCTAACTATAACTTGCGCCCGCAATGCACTGCTGATGACGTCACATATTACATCACTCATGACATGGTCAGTGACATCACTGATGACATCACTGATGACATCTCAAATGACATCACTGATGACATCACTGATGACATCATCCAGTGACTGTGTGTTTCTGTAAAGTTTAAATATGTTTAATATATATAGGGAAAGGCGTATTGAAGAGTGAGTGGGTGTATAAGTGTCTGAATGGATGATTTAGTAGGTGCGTGACTAACTGTATAAGTGAGTGATTAAACTTATCTTACTGAATGCATGGGTTAGTGACTAAACTGGGTGGATGTCTGTATCCGTCTGTCTGTTGCTGTGTAAGTGGCTGCATGGGTTTGTGAATAGCTACATGAGTGTCTATATGAGTTATTGATTGGTTGTCTGAGTATCTGTATGGGTGCCTGAGTGTTTGTGTGGGTGGGGTGTGTGCGACTCTGTACATAGATGTGTGAGTGGGTGATTCACTGGGTGCAGGATTTGAAGAGTGCGTTTGTGATGGACTGCTTGGGTGGGTGAGTGTGTGTATGGGTGTGTTAGTGAGTGAATGTATATCTCAGTGGTACATGTGCGAGTAACTACATATGTAAAAGGAAGTATATATATGTGTTAGAGTATTTAAAAGGCTATACGTGAGAGTGTGTGATTGTGAGAGTGGCTGTATGGATGCGTGTGTGCTTGTATCAGTTATTGTATAAGAGCGTAAGAATGTGCTAGTATTTGTATGAGTAAGTGAGCTGGTGTGTGTATAACTGTATAGGTGAGTAAATGGGTGTGTGATTAAATTTTTGCATGACTGACTAGGTGTGTGAGTACCTCTATGGGTGAGTGGCGGTGTGTCAGTGTTTATATAGGTGTATGAGTGCATATGATAGTCCTGTACTGAGTGACCGTAAGTATGAGTGACTGTACGGGTGAGTGAGTGGATGTGTGTGTAGACCTAAGAATCAGTGAGTGGGTATGTAGTTATTGGTGTTGGAGTGTCTTTGTTTTTGAGAATGGCAGTCTGTAATTTAGAGTGGGTGTATCAAAAGTTATATTAGGGTGTGAGAAGATGCATGAAATTATCACATGGTTGATGTCATCAGTGATGTCATTTGAGATGTCATCAGTGATGTCATCAGTGATGTCACTGACCATGTCATGAGTGATGTAATATGTGACGTCATCAGCAGTGCATTGCGGGGCGCGAGTTATAGTTAGCTGAACTAACTATAACGGGGAATTTCACGGGTTTTGTACGAGTGCAATGTCCAAGTAACTACAACTGTCCCTAAAACCTATGGTTTTTTCAGTGAATTTCAAAGGTTTTTTAAATGCTAATTTCTAACTATAACGTGCCTGAAACCTATGGTTTTTTCAGTGAATTTCAAAGGTTTTTTAAATGCTAATTTCTAACTATAACATGTCTGAAACCTATGGTTTTTTCAGTGAATTTCAAAGGTTTTTTAAATGCTAATTCCTAACTATAACATGTCTGAAACCTATGGTTTTTTTCAGTGAATTTCAAAGGTTTTGTAAATGCCAATTTTTAAATGTATTAATTGTTATTTTTATTTTTTTCATACTGATTTACTACATTTTTTTAAACTATTTATTTTTAGATATTTTATTTTTTAAATTACATTGTAATTACATTATACATTACATTACAAAATATACTTTCTCAGAATGAATTAATTTACTTTAAATACTTTGCAAATAGGCAATAGACTTTTAAGTACAGTAGTTACAGTTGTTGCAATGGGCAACACAATTTCAAACACAATGCAACATTGAGCTCAATGTGAATTTCTAGCTAAATGCAATTAGTTACTTTATGGATTACTTTTCTAACCACAGGACTGGATCCTAGATTCAGTCCTGGGACATCTCCTGTAAACAGTTGAGTAAAAGCGTTTTGGTTACAGTAGTGATTTTTAAGGAATATTATTGTATTTTAAAGTTGACACTTAGAAACTTTTTCACATAGAATCACCAATGTTATCCTATGGGAGGAAATTCACTTAGCAGGTAAGTAGTGTTATCGTGACTTTTTCTCACTCAGTGGTGGATCCTGGATCCAGCACTGGTGCATCTCCTGTAAACAGTTGAAAGAATGCGTTTAAGTCATACAGGCGATTTTTAAGGAATATTTGTAGTTTGTGAAAATCGACACTTTGAAACTTTTCTGCTGAAAACCAGACAATGGATTCCTATGGAAGGAAATACAAGTTACTGGTAAGTACGGTTAAAATTACTTTTCAGGGTCAGTGCTGGGCTAAAAGATGCAGCACTGGGTTCTCTCCTGATAACAGGTGAGTAAATCGGAATTCGTATTTCGGCTGATTTTAGAGGAATATTTGTATGTTTCAAAAATCGACACTTAGAAACTTTTTCAGCAAAAAGCAGGCAATGATATCCTATGGAAGGAAATTCAAGTTACTGGTAAGTACGGTTAAAATTACTTTTCAGGATCAGTACTGGGCTGAAAGATGCAGCACTGAGGTCTCTCCTGATAACAGGTGAGTAAATCGGAATTCGTATTTCGACTGATTTTAGAGGAATATTTGTATGTTTCAAAAATCGACACTTAGAAACTTTTTCAGCAAAAAGCAGGCAATGATATCCTATGGAAGGAAATTCAAGTTACTGGTAAGTACGGTTAAAATTACTTTTCAGGATCAGTACTGGACTGAAAGATGCAGCACTGAGGTCTCTCCTGATAACAGGTGAGTAAATCGGAATTCGTATTTTGGCTGATTTTAGAGGAATATTTGTATGTTTCAAAAATCGACACTTAGAAACTTTTTCAGCAAAAAGCAGGCAATGATATCCTATGGAAGGAAATTCAAGTTACTGGTAAGTACGGTTAAAATTACTTTTCAGGATCAGTACTGGGCTGAAAGATGCAGCACTGAGGTCTCTCCTGATAACAGGTGAGTAAATCGGAATTCGTATTTTGGCTGATTTTAGAGGAATATTTGTATGTTTCAAAAATCGACACTTAGAAACTTTTTCAGCAAAAAGCAGGCAATGATATCCTATGGAAGGAAATTCAAGTTACTGGTAAGTACGGTAAAAATTACTTTTCAGGATCAGTACTGGGCTGAAAGATGCAGCACTGAGGTCTCTCCTGATAACAGGTGAGTAAATCGGAATTCGTATTTCGGCTGATTTTAGCGGAATATTTGCACAATGGTGAAGGGAGGGGCGGGGCCTGAGGTGACATCTGTGCAAACGTGCCCGTGGCGCGTTTTAAGTTGGGGATTAAGTCCCCTTTAATCATGAGGGTCCCTGAGGGCCAACTAGCCCACCAGGAACCTTCCAGTATGCGCCAGGGGGCTGCGTTGCAGAGACGTGTACAGAGGCCACACCCCTTTTACACCTCTCTGCAAGGCAGCTCTGTGGCGCTTTTTGGAAGTACATGGTGGGCTAGTTGGACTCCAGGGACCCTCAGGATTCAAGGGGACTTAATCCTCCATCTTAAAACACGCCACGGGGCCTGTTTGCACACATGTCACCTGAAGCCCCGCCCCTCCCTTCACCACTGTGCAAACGCGCCCGTGGCGCGTTTTAAGTCGGGGGATTAACTCCCCTTGAATCCTGAGGGTCCCTGGGGGCCAACTAGCCCAACAGGTATATCCAAAAGCGCCACAGAGCTGCCTTGCAGAGAGGTGTAAAAAGTGGCGTGGCCTCTTTACACCTCTCTGCAACGCAGCCCCCTGGCGCATACTGGAGGTTCCTGGTGGGCTAGTTGGCCCCCAGGGACCCCCAGTATTGAAGGGGAATTAATTCCCCATCTGCAAACGCGCCAGGGGGTGCGTTTGCAGAGTGGTGAAGGAAGGGGGCGGGGCCTGCGGCCCGATCGTTTTTTTTTTTCCCTGAAGGGGGCTGTGTGGCCCCCCTTCCTTTTTCCTATTTTTGGGCCCTGGGGACCCCATCCCCCAGGGCCTTATCCCCTTTTTTTTTTTTTTTAATTATACGGGAAGGGGCCGCGTGGCCCCCCTCCCTGGCCGAATCCTACCCCGGGGACCCCATCCCCGGGGCATGGCCACACTTTTTCATTAATTTTTAAGGAGGGGGCTGCGTGGCCCCCCTCCTCAGGCCTCCTTTTGCCCCGGGGACCCCATCCCCCGGGGCAGGCCTTTTTTATTTTTTTAAAAATTATTTCTGGGGAGGGGGCCGCGTGGCCCCCTCCCGGGCCACTACTTGCCCCGGGGACCCCATCCCCCGGGGCCTGGCCTCTGGTTGGGGACTGTGGGGGTCCCCAAACCCCCACAGTCCCGCCGGCTCCCCGCCTCCTGCGTGAGCCGGCATTGCTTTCCACATGGGGAGCAGCTAACATGCTGCTCCCCATGTGGAAAGCAATTGTCTTTGGATATTGGAAGCGAGAGCAGGTTTCCTGCTCTCTCTTCCAATATCCAAAGCAGTTTGCAATGACAGGACGGGAGCCGCGAGGCTCCCATCCTGTCATTGCAAACAGCAGTGTCCCGGGGTAGGCACCCCGGGACACTGCAGGAGCCGGCCCTGGGGGTGGCGGTCCCCAGGGCCACCACAGGCTCCAGGAGGGGCCGCGCGGCCCCCTCCCATCCAAATGCACAGCCCCGGGGAGGTGGTGGTCCCCGGGGCTCGGGGTCCTTAACGGACCCCCATTTTCAATTTTGTTAGTGCCCTGGGGAGGTGGTGGTCCCGGGGTGTGTGGGGGCTGGAGCCCCCCACACATGTTAATTTAATAAAGAAGCCCCGGGAGGTGGTGGTCCCCGGGGCTGCGGGAGGGCTCAGAGCCCTCCCGCTACTTTTCAAATAAAGCCCCGGGGGTGGCGGTCCCCGGGGCTTGGGGGACCCTTAGAGGCCCCCATACATAAAATAAACCCCCCAGCATGCCCCCGGGACTTGGCCCACCCGGGGGCAAATTTACATCGAAGCGCGGGAGACCGCGCTTCGATTTTTTTTTTTTTGCAGGATGCGCGCACTTGTTTCTTTTTTTTTTCTCGGCGGGATCCGCGCACCCTAAGCGCATCCCGCCGATTTAAAAAAAAAAAATGCTTTTCTGCCCAGGGGTCCTTGTGGGACCCCCTGAGCAGACCTAGGGGGTCAGGGTGTTTCTACCCTGCCCCCTTTTGCACTTTGCGCACTTGTTTCTGTCCCTCGGTTCTACCGAGGGACAAAATAACTGCCAACACTTCTTGATTTGGAGTGTTGACAGCCAATTAGCATGCAGCTCGTGATCGGGAGGGTACGCGGATCCGACGCGCCCATAGATATATATGTGATTTTAATTGTGAATTTCTCAGGAACTACTGAACGGATTTACACCATTTTAGCAAAAGGCACCAGTCTGAACCAAGGGCTACCTCTTTGCCAAATTTGGGGTAATTCCGTTCAGCAGTTCGGGCTGTAGCTGCGACTAAAGGTTCCTATGGAAAAATGAATGGGGAAAACGCGTTTTGGGACCCCCCTTTTTTCTCGGCCCTCGCTTGACGTATCACCCCGGAACTTTCAGGGTAGGAGCGGACCGGAGCGCCCCAACAAGTTGGAAGCTTTCGCAAAGATTCGTCAACCGGCGCCAACGTTATTGCAAATAGAATGTCGCGGATTTCCTATGGATAATAGGTCCTAACTATAACTATCTACTGGCGACCGCCAGTAGATAATATATATAAATATATATTTATATATGTTTGCGTGCGTGTGTGTGTGTATGGATTGCTTGTGGAAGGGGGGCATGACCCGCTTGCCTCTCTTTGCTCTTTGCATCAATGGATTTTCCTGATATTTTACACTTTGGAGGTGAGAAAGGGAAACAAGTATTCACCTCGCTTGACAGGCTCAGGATTTCTGGTTTCCAGTTTAATTTTTACGTCAGCTGCAATGTTTTATATTTGTTTTCACAAAGCCTTTTAAAGTGAACATTTAAGGCCCTTGCTACTATAATTGTATATTGGTACTGCAATAATGAACGCTATGTGGCAGAAAGGATAATTAGCTGCAGTGCACAATGAATTGTGGAACATGGAGTTTTTCGCCACTAGCACATGACCATGAATTTATCAAGCACCTGAGGCTAGTGAAGCTGACTTACCTGTAATCAAGGCAGTAATACTGAAACGCGTCAGGGTTGGATTTTGTTGCACACAGCCTTCATTACTGATAAATAAATGCTGTCAATTTCCAGAGCAGGCTATTCACAGACTCAGACAGACAGACACTTACACACCCACTCACAGACCCACTCTGACACTCGCACACCCACTCAGAGACTCACTCATACACCCACTCACAAACCCACACAGATACTCACACGCCCATTCAGCCACTCACACAGCCACTCAGTCATCCATTCAGCCACTCACTCATTCATACAGCCACTCACACACCCACGTATTCACCCATACAGCTACTCACACACCCACTTTTTCACCCATATAGCCATTCACAGACCCATATAGCTACTCACACACCCATATAGAAACCCACACAGCCACTCACAGACCCATACAGCCACTCACACACCCACTCAAAGACCCATATAGACACTCAGACACCCACTCAGAGACTCACTCAGACATCCACTCACAGACCCATACAGACACTCACACATCCACATACTCACCCATACAAACATTAACACAGCCACTCACAGACCCATACAGACACTCTCAGACCCCTATAGACACTCACACAGCTGCTCACAGACAAATACAGCCACTCTCATGTCCACTTACAGACCCTTATAGACACTCACACAACCACTCACTGACCCATACAGCCACTCACACACACATTGACACACCCACAAAACCACTCATACACCCACTCATAGACCCATACAGCCACTCATACACCCACTCACAGACCCATACAGCCACTCACACACCCACTCACCGACCTTTACAGCCACTCACACACCTACTCTCAAAGGTGACAGGTTACAGTCAGGAAATACAATTTAAAAACCTTAGAAATTCACTAAAAGAAAACCAAGGTAACAAGGATATTATTGTTAGGAAATACCATTAAAAAATGTAGAAATTCACTGAAAAAACAAGGGTTAAAGGGATGTTTTAGTTAGGAAATAGAATTTAAAAAACATAGAAATTCACTGAAAAATAAAGGTTACAGGGACGATATAGTTAGGCTCAGATTATACAGGCACAAAACCATAGAAATTCAGAAGTTATACTTACCTGAGCTAACTATAACGTATGTGCCCACAATGCAATGCACTGCTTATGACCTTATATATTGCATCACTCATGACATGGTCAGTGACATCACTGATGATATCTCAAATTACATCACTGATGACATCACTGATGATATCATCCAGTGATTGTGAGAGGTTTCTTAAAGTTTATGAGTGCCAAACATATATACTAAGGTACTGCAAAAGTTAAATTAGTATACTATGTGTAGTACTAATGAATGAAACTATTTTAAACATATAATATGTGACTGGCTGTGTGACTGTGTGACTGTGTGTATCCATGTGTGACTGGGTGTGTGAGGGGCTGTATGGGTGTGTGAATAGCTGTGTCGGTGAAAAGTTGGGTGTGTGATTAGCTGTATGTGTGAATAAGTGGGTGTGTGAATAGCTGTATGGATAAGTGAGTGGCTGTATTGGTGAGTGAATGGGTGTGTGAGAGGTTGTATGGGTGAGTAAGTGGCTGTGTGAGTGGCTGTATGGGTGGGTGTGTGAGTGGCTATATGGGTGAGTGACTGGGTGTCTAAGTGCCTGTATGGGTGAGTGAGTGGCTGTTTGAGTTGCTGCTTGGTTAACTGAGTGGGTGTGTGGGTGGCTGTATTGGAGAGTGAGTGTCTGTGTGTATGGTTGTATGGGTGAGTGAGTGGATATATGGGTGCTTGCATAGAGTATGAATGGGTATGGAAGTGGTTGTGTGGGTGTGTGAGTGACTCTGTTGAGAAGCTGTATGGGTTAGTGAGTGGGTGTGTGAGTAGCTGTATATGTGAGTGAGTTGCTGTGTGAGTGATTGTATGGGTGAGTAAGTGGCTGTGTGAGTAGGTGGATGGGTAAGTGAGTGACTGTGTGAGTGGCTGTATGGGTGAGTGAGTGGCTGTTTGAATGGTTGTATGTGTGTGTGAGTAGATGTATGAGTGGGTGTGTGTGAGTGGTTCTGTGGATGATGTCATTAGGGATGTCATGAGTGATGTTATTTGAGATGTCATGAGTGATGCCAATGATCATGTCATGAGTGATGTAATTTGTGACGTCATGAGCTATGCATTGTGGTGGCATAAGTTATAGTTAGTTATAGTTAGCACAGGTAAAGTCTGAGCCTTACTATAACATCCCTGTAACCTTTGTTTTTTTCAGTGAATTTCTAAGGTTTTTTCAAATTCTATTTCCTAACTACAGCGTTCCTAGAAATGTTGTTTTTTCAGTGACAAAAATATTTATATATATATATGTATATACATATATACATGTACATATGTATATATTTGTATATGTATATACATACGTATATATTTATATTATATATTTATATCGTAGTTCAAACATCTGTTTTAAGGCTTAAGACAGATGTTTGAACTACGATATGTGAGGTATGCTGTTCCTATAAAAACAGGATTTGAATTAATTGAGTACTGGAAATTTCAAAAAGGGTGATTACTAGCGGTAATAACTGCAGTTATTAGCCCACTTGGGCAAAATGTGTTCCCTAGCGATTGCCTTGTAGATAAATTTAATTTACTGATGCGAAAGTACCGGAAATGGTGATAATGGAAGGTTACATATATATACCTACCTCCGTCTTATATGTTCAAAAAAAAAAAACTGAGAATAATTATCCAATGAATGGTCAAATGTCAGATTGAGATAATAATCCGCCCACTTGGGCAGAATTGTGATTCTAAAAGGCGCTCAAAAGATCATGTAAGCCGACTTAAGTGTCGATCAGAGCGAGAGAGTACTGGGCTATGATATTTGGCTCTTAGTCACCTGTGAAAGAAATTATTACAGTACGTCAATCCCCCTTTGATCTAAATTGATTCTATGCTTGCCAAATCTTTCTTTCATAATTTGATGAATCACTCGATTGCGATTGAATTTTGTTTATTAACAACAAATGTAACAGACAATGAGTATTTTGCTTATGTTTATTATGAGCACAGAACACATGTGGCGTTTCTTTACAAAGAAACGGAAGTCATGCACAAACCTAACCCATGACCAAGGAGTGAGAAAACTCCGAAACGCATTGGGAATTTTTCGTGTTGCTAGCGTTTAAATAAACACGCTGAATATATTGGAGCTGTGGTACTGTGGTTTTGTTACGGCTGGAGGGTATTACGATACGGTCACATCTACAGACGAGTATGATATCCTTCTGCTGAAGCAATCGGAGGGACACAGCGGGGTTACCAGGAAGAGCACATTATTAATAACAATGGCATGACGCGTTTCGGCGTGTATGCCTTTATCAAATGCCATAAAACACCAACGTCTTCCTCCAGCGGCTTTTTGAATGCTCAAACACTCTCACGTCAGTTGTGACTCTTCAGCTGAGCTGTATTAGTAGGTGGGGCTTCACTGCAGTCGGCATCGGCAAACCACAGTTCCCAGCAAGCACTTCCCTGGCTTGCAAGGTGAGTATCCCATCACGGCTCGATTCCCATAGTGAGAGCTGGTAGATGTGAAATGGGTAGAGTGTTGAACGCCTTCCCTGGGTGAAACGACGATGCTGCCGCCATAACAAAGTCTCCTCCTTGGTCCCCAATGCCCTAGCCGCACTAAAAAATGTCCAATGTGCCATGAGGCGTAGATGCCGTGATCTAGCCTCTCCGTGAAGTCACGGTCCGCAAATGCAGAAATGCATAGTGTCCATGAAGTGCGGCGGTCTGAAATCCATCCAATACCTTGGAGTACATTAAGAAAAACTGCCCATTTTGTTCCAGACTCTTTGTTGGGCGGGTCCCTCAGCGCACCATGGGCAGGTGCGCAATATATGACGAGTACGATATCCTTCTGCTGAAGCAATCGGAGGGACACAGCAGGGTTACCAGGAAGAGCACTTTATTAATAACAATGGCATGACGCGTTTCGGCGTGTATGCCTTTATCAAATGCCATAAAACACCAACGTCTTCCTCCAGCGGCTTTTTGAATGCTCAAACACTCTCACGTCAGTTGTGACTCTTCAGCTGAGCCGTATTAGTAGGTGGGGCTTACCTGCAGTCGGCGTCAGCAAACCACAGTTCCCAGCAAGCACTTCCCTGGCTTGCAAGGTGAGTATCCCATCACGGCTCGATTCCCATAGTGAGAGCTGGTAGATGTGAAATGGGTAGAGTGTTGAACGCCTCCCCTGGGTGAAACGACAATGCTGCCGCCATAACAAAGTCTCCTCCTTGGTCCCCAACGCCCTAGCTGCACTAAAAAATGTCCAATGTGCCATGAGGCGTAGATGCCGTGATCTAGCCTCTCCGTGAAGTCACGGTCTGCAAATGCAGAAATGCATAGTGTCCATGAAGTGCAGCGGACTGAAATCCATCCAATACCTTGGAGTACATTAAGAAAAACTGCCCATTTTGTTCCAGACTCTTTGTTGGGCGGGTCCCTCAGCGCACCATGGGCAGGTGCGCAATATATGACGAGTACGATATCCTTCTGCTGAAGCAATCGGAGGGACACAGCGGGGTTACCAGAAAGAGCACTTTATTAATAACAATGGCATGACGCGTTTCGGCGTGTATGCCTTTATCAAATGCCATAAAACACCAACGTCTTCCTCCAGCAGCTTTTTGAATGCTCAAACACTCTCACGTCAGTTGTGACTCTTCAGCTGAGCCGTATTAGTAGGTGGGGCTTACCTGCAGTCGGCGTCGGCAAACCACAGTTCCCAGCAAGCACTTCCCTGGCTTGCAAGGTGAGTATCCCATCACGGCTCGATTCCCATAGTGAGAGCTGGTAGATGTGAAATGGGTAGAGTGTTGAACGCCTCCCCTGGGTGAAACGACGATGCTGCCACCATAACAAAGTCTCCTCCTTGGTCCCCAACGCCCTAGCTGCACTAAAAAATGTCCAATGTGCCATGAGGCGTAGATGCCGTGATCTAGCCTCTCCGTGAAGTCACGGTCTGCAAATGCAGAAATGCATAGTGTCCATGAAGTGCAGCCGTCTGAAATCCATCCAATACCTTGGAGTACATTAAGAAAAACTGCCCATTTTGTTCCAGACTCTTTGTTGGGCGGGTCCCTCAGCGCACCATGGGCAGGTGCGCAATATATGACGAGTACGATATCCTTCTGCTGAAGCAATCGGAGGGACACAGCGGGGTTACCAGGAAGAGCACTTTATTAATAACAATGGCATGACGCGTTTCGGCTTGTATGCCTTTATCAAATGCCATAAAACACCAACGTCTTCCTCCAGCGGCTTTTTGAATGCTCAAACACTCTCACGTCAGTTGTGACTCTTCAGCTGAGCCGTATTAGTAGGTGGGGCTTCACTGCAGTCGGCGTCGGCAAACCACAGTTCCCAGCAAGCACTTCCCTGGCTTGCAAGGTGAGTATCCCATCACGGCTCGATTCCCATAGTGAGAGCTCGTAGATGTGAAATGGGTAGAGTGTTGAACACCTCCCCTGGGTGAAACGACGATGCTGCCGCCATGACAAAGTCTCCTCCTTGGTCCCCAACGCCCTAGCCGCACTAAAAAATGTCCAATGTGCCATGAGGCGTAGATGCCGTGATCTAGCCTCTCCGTGAAGTCATGGTCTGCAAATGCAGAAATGCATAGTGTCCATGAAGTGCGGCGGTCTGAAATCCATCCAATACCTTGGAGTACATTAAGAAAAACTGCTCATTTTGTTCCAGACTCTTTGTTGGGCGGGTCCCTCAGCGCACCATGGGCAGGTGCGCAATATATGACGAGTACGATATCCTTCTGCTGAAGCAATCGGAGGGACACAGCGGGGTTACCAGGATGAGCACTTTATTAATAACAATGGCATGACGCGTTTCGGCGTGTATGCCTTTATCAAATGCCATAAAACGCCAACGTCTTCTTCCAGCGGCTTTTTGAATGCTCAAACACTCTCACGTCAGTTGTGACTCTTCAGCTGAGCCGTATTAGTAGGTGGGGCTTCACTGCAGTCGGCGTCGGCAAACCACAGTTCCCAGCAAGCACTTCCCTGGCTTGCAAGGTGAGTATCCCATCACGGCTCGATTCCCATAGTGAGAGCTGGTAGATGTGAAATGGGTATAGTGTTGAACGCCTCCCCTGGGTGAAACGACTATGCTGCCGCCATAACAGAGTCTCCTCCTTGGTCCCCAACGCCCTAGCTGCACTAAAAAATGTCCAATGTGCCATGAGGAGTAAATGCCGTGATCTAGCCTCTCCGTGAAGTCATGGTCTGCAAATGCAGAAATGCATAGTGTCCATGAAGTGCGGCGGTCTGAAATCCATCCAATACCTTGAAGTACATTAAGAAAAACTGCTCATTTTGTTCCAGACTCTTTGTTGGGCGGGTCCCTCAGCGCACCATGGGCAGGTGCGCAATATATGACGAGCACGATATCCTTCTGCTGAAGCAATCGGAGGGACACAGCGGGGTTACCAGGATGAGCACTTTATTAATAACAATGGCATGACGCGTTTCGGCGTGTATGCCTTTATCAAATGCCATAAAACACCAACGTCTTCTTCCAGCGGCTTTTGAATGCTCAAACACTCTCACGTCAGTTGTGACTCTTCAGCTGAGCCGTATTAGTAGGTGGGGCTTCACTGCAGTCGGCGTCGGCAAACCACAGTTCCCAGCAAGCACTTCCCTGGCTTGCAAGGTGAGTATCCCATCACGGCTCGATTCCCATAGTGAGAGCTGGTAGATGTGAAATGGGTAGAGTGTTGGACGCCTCCCCTGGGTGAAACCACTATGCTGCCGCCATAACAAAGTCTCCTCCTTGGTCCCCAACGCCCTAGCCGCACTAAAAAATGTCCAATGTGCCATGAGGCGTAGATGCCGTGATCTAGCCTCTCCGTGAAGTCACGGTCAGCAAATGCAGAAATGCATAGTGTCCATGAAGTCCGGCGGTCTGAAATCCATCCAATACCTTGGAGTACATTAAGAAAAACTGCCCATTTTGTTCCAGACTCTTTGTTGGGCGGGTCCCTCAGCGCACCATGGGCAGGTGTGCAATATATGACGAGTACGATATCCTTCTGCTGAAGCAATCGGAGGGACAGAGCGGGGTTACCAGGAAGAGCACTTTATTAATAACAATGGCATGACGCGTTTCGGCGTGTATGCCTTTATCAAATGCCATAAAACACCAACGTCTTCCTCCAGCGGCTTTTTAAATGCTCAAACACTTTCACGTCAGTTGTGACTCTTCAGCTGAGCCGTATTAGTAGGTGCGGCTTCCTCCGTGAAGAGTGGATTTGACAAGAAAGTGGTTTCCACATTTCCTAAGTGCTGGGACTCTTTTCACAGAGGAAGCAGTGTTTATGTTGAGGCGCTGGTTGCAGCGTCATACCTGTGCACCCCTTGTGATGATTAGGTGGAGGCTGTCAGACCGCACCGTGAAGTGGAAGTTTAGAGGTCCGCTTGCCCCCGGACCCGACATGGGAATACATCAGAGTGGGAAGCGAGGTGGGTGCAGAGATCCAGAGAGAAAGCCCATTTCTATATCTATTGGAGGGACTCCGGAGCAGGGTAACGAAGAGCATGAGCTCAGTGGGGAAATGTGGTGATGAACATTATATCTACCATTGTCCACAACCATTCCAACTGCGTGCTGAATTTATAAACATTGTAATACTTACCATTCAGACTTGAACATTTTTCTGACAGTCCGTTTATTAGGACGAGCAAAGTTGAGGAATTAAGTGAGGGAAGTATTTTTTCCATTACCTTGGAGAGACATTTGCATAGTTAATGGCAGTTGTGATGGCGATTTGAAAAACAAGATTGAGAAAGGCAGCTATATGCCGAAACACATCTCTTGGACTTTGAGTGTGAGAGCGGATTTGACAATAAAGTGGTTTCCACATTTCCTGAGTGGGACTCTTTTTACGGACGTAGCAGTGTTTATGTTGCGACGGTGGCAGCAGCGTCATACCTGTGCACCCCTTGTGATGATTAGGTGCAGGCTGGTAGACCGCACGGTGAAGTGGAAATATATAGGTATAAAAAGCAAAGGTTAACCATAAGTTATAGTTAGGAAATTTTTTGAGCTTTAATATAGAAACCTAAATTAAACTCCACAAACAGTAGAAATTCTACAGTTATAGTTATTTCTTTTGTGTTATGTTTATGCATCACTTACGCACTTATTTCTATCATATTTGTGCCAAACACACCTTAAACCACACAACCATAACAAATTCAAAATGTATACTTATCTGTTGAAATTAGCATTTGCGCACCGCTTTCACATTACTATAAGTCATACTTATAACTCACATTTATACTTACGCACCCCCTGTAAATTAATATCACTCACACACTTACCTACACAGTCTTCTTAGCTCACTTGCCACACTACATTAACAATAACTCACCCCTTCTCCATGAACTAGCTAAACCCTTGGATATTACCTAAGCTTTAGCATGTGAACTTATTGCAGTAAATGAAACATTTATGACACCAGAAATTATATTTTTTTCCGCCACACTGTGCATGGTATAGTGGAAAGGGGTACACTGAAGTGCAATAAAGTAGAGTGGGGTACAGCTGAATGGTGTACAGTGGGCTTATGTAAAGTGGAGTGTGCTACAGTGTAGTGCTGTAAAGTTAAATTGTGTAAAATGGGGTGACATATATTGGAGTGCTGTACAGTGCAGTGGTGATGAGCAGTATAGTGTAGACTAAAGTGGGGTACACTGTAGTACGTTATAGTGCAATAGCATGTCGTGGAGTAGCATAAACTGTAGTGCGATATAGTGGAGTACCATATGATTTAATAGCTTTTAGTGCAATAACGTTGAGTTTAGTGGCGTTAATTGTGCAGACATATAGTGGAGTGCCATTTTGAGGAGTAGCGTACATGAGAGTGGCATACAGCTCAATAATGTTAATTATAGAAGCAGAGACTGTAGTCATATACAGTGAAGTGTGTTTTAGTGGAGTGAGGAAGAATGCAGTCTTTTAAAGCGAAATATCTTATAGTCGATTGTGGTGCAGTCCAGTGGCATATACAGCATTTCAGTACAAAGGAGTGGCGTAGAGTGTAGTTGCGGAAAGTGGAATAGCGTACACTCAAGTAGTGTACCATCAAGTGGGCCACAGAGGAAAAGCATATAGTGGAATAGCCTACATATGGATTAGAGTACAGTGGAATAGCGTAGAGTTGCGAGCAGTTCAGTTTAGGGGAGTCCAGTAAAGTGGCATATACAAAAGTGTAATAGAATACAGTGGGGAACAATATAATAGCGTGTAGTGAGTATAGCGTTGTACAGTGCATTGGCGTACAGTTCAGTTGGGTCGAGTAGAGTGAGGAAACAGACAGTGGATTACTGTAGAATGTAGTGGCATATACTGTAGTGTCATAAACTGGGGTAGCATAGTGTAAATTGCGTACAGTGGAGTGGCATAAACTGAACAGTTAGACTATGCAGTGGTGTAACTGGAGTGTGTAAATTAAAGGAAATTTAGCTTTAAAGTGTGTCAAAGGATGTAAATGTTTTCTCTCCAAAATATATATCATACTATATAACTGTTGAGGGGGTCCTAAAACGTGCTCAAATTCAATGTATTTAACATAAATTGTTTTACTCTGCATATAGCAGAATCCGTCATTTGGATTTTGTTAAAACTTGCCTGGATTAGATATTATGGTGCACACATGCTTATTTTGGGTAAGGCAGGTAACTAGTGTAACTTTTTAATAATTTTTTATTTATTTAACCATTGTGAGATCGGTTTGCGTGGTTTGTTTACGAAATATGGGTGTATTTTGATGTACTACCACTGTACACAGTGATGACAAATCAGCAGCTGATTGGCTAATGACTGCCTCTTCAAAAGTTAAAAGCAGGTATGTTGTTTTTTTCTACTGTGGCTGTGTTCTGCTTTACGCCTTTTGTATGTAGGTAAGTATTTGTTGTGGCATTTTTGCCCTGGTTATAGGTTTTGCAAAATATTTATCTTTCTTTATATATTTGTGGATAAATAGGGAGTAGCGCAGTACTACCCCGGTAACTCAAAATTATATTGCAGGGTTTCCATTTTTATTTCTGAATTTCTCTTTTTTGTAGCAGTGTATGGGCAATGGTGTATTTTTAGTTGTGCGCTAATTATTAATAATTAACATGCTACTTGTACACTTTTTTCAGCATATTTAAATATGTTAAAATTTGAAAATACACTTTAGCACAATATATTTATAAGATATACTGTCTTATAGTGTATTTCCAAATTTTCAAAATGTTTTCCATTTTTTTGGTACTATATATCTTCTCTGGAACGATATCCAGAAATACAGGCAATACGTTGTATACATATATAAACGAAAACAAGCACTTACTTTGTGGTCCGGTTCCGTTTTTTGGAGTATCCAGCGAGAGGACGGAGACGAATGGCTATGAAAAGCCGACGTGGTTTCTTTTCGGCTTATTGATCGGACCCCCTTTCCTTGAAGGAACGACACAGTTGGAGAAACACATCTTCCGGGGCAACCTGGAAGTACTAAACGTAATCCGGAAGGAATTGTGCTGTCGTGACCCCCTGTGCCGCGTGAACGCTGAAAAACCAAGGTACAACGGAACGACCTGAATCGGAGGATTTGGACGGACCGGGAGATTACCGAGGTATGGATAACAGGCAATAAGGGGTGGAAAGGTATGCTGGTTAAGGAGGAATAGTCTTACAATTATATGACGAATACTTCCCGATACCAAAATTGACTCGTAACACTGTGCAAGTATGTCGGCTGACATAGTCCGTGAGAGGGAAGCGGCAGCGTTGGAGATGTTCGACGACTGCAAACAAATGACAGCCATTGAAAATAATACCGATTCTGTCACCAAAAGTCACAATGAAACATTAAGGGACAAATTTAAGAAACTTAAAAAGAAAATGCGCGCTAAACAAAGCAAGTGGTGGGAGTCCCGCTCGTTGCAAAGGTATTTAGATGTGGACCGGATACCGCGAGGCTTGCGTATATTATTGGCCCCGAGTTATGAATCCCCGAATTCTGCAATGATGCGTGAATGGGCCCAATGTAATCTTGAATCATCGAAAAGTTTAGTAACCATACTAATAAAATATGCTGATATAGACAGGGCAACACTCTTGGAGGAAATCAACAAAATTAATGAGGAATTAAATGAACTGGGGGAAAGTGATGTCCAGCACAAATTACGGCAAGAAATGATGGTCAGATTAAAACGGGAGGAGGATAAAATTAAGGAGCGCAAAACGTTCAAATTTCATAGGGATAAAACCGACTATGAACTGGGCCAGATATTTACTTTTGCTAAAAAATATGAGGCAATGCGAGCAACAAAAAGCAACAAAGTAACAGAATTAAGACCAGGACCCTCAAGGAGTGGAGAACTGAACTCCAATACCTCCCAATCAGACCTCAGCTCTGCCCCTGACAGTGAATCGGAACAAGATGCAAGGAGAAACACCAAACAGAAACACTCATTAGACGAGGAATTGGGTTTTTTATGCAGCGAAAGGAGGCAAACCCTCCGTCCAAGGCCCCAGAACACAACCTACGGTCAAGTAAAAACCACAAGCGTGGACAAAGAAGGAAGGCCAAAAGATACAGGCAACAATTCAAAGAAACGAGGAGGTTGGAGGAGGGGCAAATAAATACAAACAAAACGATCATAAATTTGACCAACTTAACTTTAAGTGACACGGATAAAAAGATTTTAGGTTTGGGCCTCTCTTTCTGTCCTGCTAGAAACTTTAACTATTCTAAAACCAGACTGGACATTTTTAAAGGGGTAAGGAAGCTAAAACTCAAAAAATTCCATGCCCTCAATAAAAGAGATGGAGACCACACTAATGAGGATGTGATCACGAACAGTGAGACAAACAGTGATGTGATAACAACACAATCAGACGCCTCCTTCTGTACGGAGATGCAGGAGCTTTGGCTAAATAATGAGGATAACACCGATATCGACACAATAAGTGTAACAACCGAAAACAATCAATTGAATGTCAGTAACAAACCGCAAAAGGGTATAAAAACACATTTTAAGGCCAAAAAACGTTTAACCGTATCATGACACGAGACTCCATTGACATTTTTCATGAGAGAGTGGTAGAAGAAATAAAACAACTAAATTTGACAACACGGAATGCCAAATGGAAATTCATCAAACAAAACCATGAATATGATCAACTCATGAGAAAACTGAAGGAAAACAATGGCATAGTTATTCGCAACTCCGACAAGGGAGGAAATATAGTTTTGATGTCCAAAGGCGATTACACCAATGAAGCTTATAGACAACTAAGAGATAGTACATGCTACACTAAGTGCACCATTGTTGAAATGAAATCCACAAACACAATCTACTATACTCAATTGATGGCATGGAAAAGTGATGGAACAATAACAGCTCAGGAATACAAATATCATAAGAATGAACACCCAGTGGTGCCCACGATTTACTTTATCCCCAAGGTCCACAAGGATCCACAAAGACCACCTGGTAGACCAATAATATCAGCCAGGAACAGCCTATTAGAGCACACCTCTCAATATGTTGACTTTTTTCTCCAAGACCTAGTCAAATCTCTACCATCTTATGTTTGTGACACTGGGGACTTCCTAAGAAAACTTAAAGATTTTGAATGGAGACCTGGATACTTGTTCATAGCATTAGATGTGAGCTCATTATATACTAGTATCCAACATCATGATGGACTGAGAGCATTGAGATTTTACTTGGACAAACTAACAGAAATTTCAGTTGAACAAAAGGAAATGCTCATTGCGATGGTAAAATTCTGTCTGATGAACAATATATTTATGTTTAACAATTTACTGTACAGGCAAATCAGAGGAGTAGCCATGGGGGCCAGCTTCTCCCCCAGCTATGCATGTTTGCATATGGGCTGGTGGGAGGAGCTGGTACTCAAAACCCAATACCAACATGTGATCAATAAGAACATAAAAATGTGGTTATGTTTTATCGATGACTTGTTTGTGGTTTGGGAGGGTAATTTGGAGGATGCCAATGACTTTATTAAAGCTCTAAATATCAACAATCTGAACCTACAGTTTACAGCCACTATCAGTGACATAGAGGTGAGCTTCTTAGATACCAAAATTTATGTGCGTGATGATAAAATTGAGTCCAAATTATATCTCAAGGAGACCGCAGGAAACTCCACATTACATGCTAGTAGCTCCCATGCCAAGCATTTAATTAACAGTATCCCGCTGCTATGGGGAGATGCTTCGGTTAAGGAGGATTCATAGTAATGACAATGATCTAAGGGAAGCTCAGACCTCAAGCAGAATGAGATTTCTAGAGAGAGGATATTCTAGGAAGGTGGTTGATAGCGCTATTCTAAAATCTATGCTTAAGGATAGATATGAACTTCTCTCACCAAATCACCCCAGTGAGCTAAGGTCCGTGACACAACCTGTAGCAAATGTCAGCAAAACTAGCAATGAGTTCAGAATGATTATACAATATAGTCGACAACACAAGCAACTGCAATCAATTATTTCATGCAACTGGCCCATGGTTTTAAGTGATCCCATCATAGGCAAGGACTTACCTACTCGACCTTCCATCACATTCAGTAGAGGCCTATCAATGCGGGACGAGCTGGTGAAAACCAGCCCAGAAGTCATAAAAAATACAAATTGGTTACAGACACACAAGGGCTTCTTTAGGTGTTAAACCTGTAAGGCGTGTCAACAGGGAGAGAACCGTACAACTTATACGACACCATTTAGCACAAGAAGTATTAAAATATCCAGACTTCTAACGTGCAAAACTGAGTATGCGGTATATATACTAATTTGCCCTTGCAACCTACATTATGTAGGCAGCACCAAATTACCGGTGCACAAAAGAATCCTACAGCACCTTAGGGCAATTACTAATCAGGATAACACATACCCAGTGGCACGCCACTTCAAAGGTAAACATAATTCGAGAAGCCAAGACCTCAGATATTTTGTAATTGACGCGGTCCCACCAAGCAGACGAGGGGGCAACAGGGAACAACGGTTACGTCAGTTAGAAACAAGATATATTTTAGAATTAAACTCTAAACATCCAACAGGGCTGAACGTAACTGAGGATATGTACACTTGCTTATGATCTGGTCTTTTTAATGGGTATTTTATAAAAACTGGCATTTTATTAGGATTTTTAACATGCAAATTTTTTTATCTCGGGTCTTATTATGGGGTTTTTTAGGGACGGTTTAACAATGCATATTGCTGTTTTAAGTCTAGTATTTTACCATGAGGTTTTAATTTCACAGGTATTTATTGTTGATTTTACAAGCAATATTTTATATCTTCATACATTGATGGCTATATGGATATAAACCTGGCATTGACTCATGAGCAATTTTACACACAGCACCATTACAATAACAAGGATTGCCCAATTTGTACACAGGCCAATTGATTAGCAAATTTTACAATATATATTTATATATTTATTCATTAAAAATAAATTGCAATTTTGCACAAATTAGGCATTGAAATCAATATTGTTGGCAACAAGCAACAGTGTGGATGCTGGGAAATAGCAACAGTATAAAAGCAAAACCTAACTGACAGATTTATTTATTTATTTAATTATTTATTTATTTAATTATTTGTAAAGCGCAACATTCATCCCATCGGGATATGACGGCGCTAGTTGTGGCGGAGAAAAAAATGAGTAAGTTATGGTTAGTTTGGGGCAGACGGCTTGACTAGGGAAATAGATATGTTTTAAGTTTCTTCCTGAACGCCATATGTTCTTCAGTTAGTCTTAGTTCCAACGGGAGCTCATTCCAATGAAATGCTGCAAGGTACGAAAAAGTGCGTCCACCTGTCCTGCTTTTTCTTATCCTCTTGGTCTCAGCTAGTGCTAGGGAATGTGACCTTAGGCATCTGGGTGGGACATAGAACTTTATTCTGTTCTGTAGAATCTTAGGGCCTGTATGATAAAGTGCCCTATGCGCATGTCCTAAGAGTTTGAAACGCGCTCTTTGGCGCATTGGCAGCCAGTGAAGTTGTTTCAGGCATTTTGTTGCAGAACTGTATCTGCTCTCATTGCATACTAATCTAGCCGCTGAGTTTTGTATGACCTGCAGACGTTTAAATAAGTAGTCTGGCATACCAACAAAGAGTGCATTTCCGTAATCCAGCCTACTAACAAGTAGTGCCTGCATAATGGTCCTCCTACTTTCCCGAGGGATCCAGGGAAATAATCTCTTTAGGAGCTTCAGGGTAGCGAAGCTTCTACCACACAGGATCCGCACGTGGTCTTTCATCGATAAAGTATTATCGATGATGATACCAGGTTTTTGACACACTGCTTTGGATCTGGCGCCATGCCCAAAGAAAGGGGCCACCAGGATGTGTCCCAAATGTGATTGGCTCCGCCGAGAAGCAGGATCTCAGATTTCTCTGCATTGAGCCTTAAACAATGCTCAGACATCCATTTTGCCATCTCAGTCAGACAGTTATTGAGTTTGTCTTTGGTATCATCATGCTCATTTCCAATGGCTATTGTCAATTGGGTATCATCTGCATAGGAGCAAATTCCGAAGCCCCACTTCATACCAATTTTGGCCAAAGATGAAACATAGGCATTAAATAATGTGGGGCTCAGGGATGCTCCCTGCGGAACTCCACAGTTGAGGTTTTTGGGGTGGAGGAAAAGGTACCCAACTGTACAGTTTGGGTTCTGTTACATAAGAATGAACTCAACCATTGAAGAGCCTTCACGTATATCCCTTTTTCATGCAAATTTTCTAGTAAAAGTTGGTGCGAGACTGTGTCGAAAGCCGCCGACAAGTCTAACAGGATCAGGGCTACAGCTTTTCCCTGGTCCAGTAATGTCCGTATATTGTCTAAAACAGCCAGGAGAGTTGCCTCCGTACTGTTGGTAGCCCTGAAACCTGTCTGTGTGGGGTCCAGCAACTCATTTGATTCTAAATAGTGAGTTAGCTGTTTGTTGACAAGTTTCTCCAGAACCTTGGAAAGGTAGGGAAGTTGGGAGATTGGCCTATAGTTGGCTGGATTGTTTACATCAGATCCTATTTTTTTCAATAGGGGAGTTACTCGAGCTTGTTTCCAAACCTCTGGAAAGACTGCTGTCTCCAGTGATTGGTTAAACAACTGTGTGATGTAAGGGCACAGGATAGGTGTAAGTTGTGAGAAAATAAAATGTGGACATGGGTCGAGAGGAGATCCTGATTTGACTTCCCCCATTGCTTTGGCGATCTCGTTTTCTGTAAAAGGGGCGAAACTGTCTAAATGCGTGGTACTATCTGGGTGCGGCTCTATGCTCTCCCAGTTGATGGTATTCACTGGAGAGAGGTTGTTAAATGATGAATAAATTGTGTCTATTTTGTCCGTGAAGAAATTGCTGATTTTCTCACAGCTTTCTAATGAGGGCGGCAGAGTTTGAGACATGCAGGTTGGCTTGCATAGCTCCCGTACTATTTTATAAAGCTCCTTTGCCGAATTTGTGTTCTCATTAATTCGTTGTGTAAAATATGCCTTTTTTGTCTTCTTAATTGCAAGGGTATAGGCCCTAAGTTGTGTTTTATAAGCTGATTTATCAGTGTCTGATTTAGACAACCGCCACTTGTGTTCCCATATTTGACATTCTTTTTTCATCGTTCTAAGTTCTGCTGTGTACCACTTTTCAGACACTGTTTTCCTGGGTTTAGATTTAAGTTTTGGCGCAAGTTGGTCTATCGTTTTAGTAATCGTTGTTTCGAGATGCAATGCGCCGCTATTTGAGGATAGTTCTCCCAGAATTGCTGGGCTATTAGGGGTAAAGTGGTGAAGAAATGAGTCAGGTGTGACTAATTTCCATGCTCTGTAAGTTTCATGCATAAGTTTAATGGCTCTTGCTGATGTCTCGTGTAAGGAGAGGGCAAAACTAATTAGTGAGTGATCAGTCCATGTAACTGGCATAATCTCTTTGACTATAATATCATCTATATTAGAGAACAGAAGATCCAGTGTGTGCCCTGCAATGTGTGTTGGTCCCTTAATCCATTGCTTTAATTGAAAAATGGACATATCATTTTCAAGATGGATTATTGCTGTATTGTCAATTTTTTCATAGTGGACATTAAAGTCTCCAATGACCAAATAATTTTTATATTTTATACATGCGGGCAGTAGTTGCGTAAGCAATTTGGTACTGAAGTCTGCCTGATATCCTGGGGGTTATAGATCACAGCTCCTCCCAATAATACATGATTCCCTATGGATAATTCAAATGGCAGTAGTTCATGTTCTCCCAGCTGGACTAGTGTAATAGGGGAGCAGGTAATATAATCTTTAAATAAGATAGCTAGTCCCCCGCCCTTCCGCCCATGTCTATCATGTCTAAGTATTTTATATTCAGGAGGCAGGGTATTAGCGATGTCTGGACAATTGCTCTCGCCTAGCCAGGTCTCGGTGATGAAGACCAGGTCTGGGTCTGTCTCTTTAATAGTGTCCCAGATCTCTAGCGCGTGTTTAGGCACTGACCTGGCGTTAAAATAAATACAATTAAACTTCCTGTCATTTTCTACTTCTCCCTGTAACTGATCGTGCGGGGATAAACTGTCCCATTTGCACCGTATACAGGAGAAAGGCCCTTCAATACATTCTGGGGTTAGTTTACATGATCCGTGACTGGCTAACCCATAAAGTGCTTCTCTGGAATAGCACAGAGGGTTTATTAATTCCTTCCTAGGGGGAGCAGGGGTTCTGGCCCCTGGTCCCGGTCGGGCTCGGACGGGCGCAGACGGGCTTGCCTTAGGCGCGCCTTCGGCGCGCCAGCGGCGCGCCCGCTGCGTGTTCGCTGGCACATCAAGCTAAGTAGGAGGGCAGGCGGAAGTACAGCTCCGCCCCCTTTCCTGCCGGAAATGCTTCACGGCAAATTTGGGTGTTGTCGTAAGCCCTGCCCTCCACTCGAACAGCACACAGCTGTGGTGGACCGGGACAGCAGACAAGCTTTAAACAGGCAAGCAATTTAGAGTGCAAATAGCAATGTGCAAATATCGGAAATAGGTGGTTTAAAAGCGCGTTTTTCTTAAAAAAGATAAAAACAATAGGAACAGGCTAGGGCAAGTAAAACAAAGTATTTCCCCCTCCGCCGTTTCCCTAAGCAGCTGGTGATCGAGTCAAACCACTGACAGACTCACCACACTCCGCTGCGCGCTCGCTGGCACATCAAGCTAAGTAGGAGGGCAGGCGGAAGTACAGCTCCACCCCCTTTCCTGCCGGAAATGCTTCACGGCGAATTTGGGTGTTGTCGTAAGCCCTGCCCTCCACTCGAACAGCACACAGCTGTGGTGGACCGGGACAGCAGACAAGCTTTAAACAGGCAAGCAATTTAGAGTGCAAATAGCAATGTGCAAATATCGGAAATAGGTGGTTTAAAAGCGCGTTTTTCTTAAAAAAGATAAAAACAATTGGAACAGGCTAGGGCAAGTAAAACAAAGTATTTCCCCCTCCGCCGTTTCCCTAAGCAGCTGGTGATCGAGTCAAACCACTGACAGACTCACCACACACTCCGCTGCGCGCTCGCTGGCACATCAAGCTAAGTAGGAGGGCAGGCGGAAGTACAGCTCCGCCCCCTTTCCTGCCGGAAATGCTTCACGGCGAATTTGGGTGTTGTCGTAAGCCCTGCCCTCCACTCGAACAGCACACAGCTGTGGTGGACCGGGACAGCAGACAAGCTTTAAACAGGCAAGCAATTTAGAGTGCAAATAGCAATGTGCAAATATCGGAAATAGGTGGTTTAAAAGCGCGTTTTTCTTAAAAAAGATAAAAACAATTGGAACAGGATAGGGCAAGTAAAACAAAGTATTTCCCCCTCCGCCGTTTCCCTAAGCAGCTGGTGATCGAGTCAAACCACTGACAGACTCACCACACTACGCTGCGCGCTCGCTGGCACATCAAGCTAAGTAGGAGGGCAGGCGGAAGTACAGATCCGCCCCCTTTCCTGCCGGAAATGCTTCACGGCGAATTTGGGTGTTGTCGTAAGCCCTGCCCTCCACTCGAACAGCACACAGCTGTGGTGGACCGGGACAGCAGACAAGCTTTAAACAGGCAAGCAATTTAGAGTGCAAATAGCAATGTGCAAATATCGGAAATAGGTGGTTTAAAAGCGCGTTTTTCTTAAAAAAGATAAAAACAATTGGAACAGGCTAGGGCAAGTAAAACAAAGTATTTCCCCCTCCGCCGTTTCCCTAAGCAGCTGGTGATCGAGTCAAACCACTGACAGACTCACCACACTCACAGATGATAGTTAAATGCCAAATACCCTTGAAAGACCATGTAATATTGAGACACACAAGACATTTATTCAACCATAGGATATTGGGGCTCCAATACCACTGCGCGTTAAAGTAAAATAGCATAAAAAAAGATAAAAAAGACAAATTAAAAATGAAACGTACCCAAGATCAATATCAATCAATGTGACTAGGGTGAATATTTTGGGCACACACAAACACTTAGGACACTGGTGATAAGCACTTTTGCACTTTACCAACACATTATACACGCCAGACATCATTGGCCATAATTTTGATTCAATGATAGGACATACAAGTAGGGTTTGTTGTTAAGTTTTAATATAAACATGATTTTATAAAATTGTTTTTACATTTTTCCATCAAAATGTTTTAATAACAATATGTTGATATGAAATTCTAAACCCGAAATTTATGTAATGGCACATGATGAAACTACAATTGTAAAGGCCAAAGAAAGACTACAAATGTGAACTTTTCTTTTATGTTTATGGCGTGATTTGCACATGTGATTTCAATTGCACAGGCACTGGGCACTTTAAAAGACTCAATGTAACGTGAGAACTATGTCATGTGATCAAGGCTCCCGTGTGAGCTGAAACGCGTTATGCCGATTTTGCACTAAATAAACGAAAACAAGCACTTACTTTGTTGTCCGGTTCCGTTTTTTGGAGTATCCAGCGAGAGGATGGAGACGAATGGATATATATATATATATATTTTTTTTTTCCCACTGAAAAAAACAAAGGCTATATGGCTGTTATAGTTAGGCTCAGATTTCACTCGTACAAAACAGTGAAATTCAGCAGTTATAGTTACCTGATCTAACTATAACTTATGTCCCTGCAATGCACTGCTTATGACCTCACATATTACATCTTTCGTGACAAGGTCAGTGACATAACTGATGACATCACTGATGACATAGTAAACAAAGAAGGGACAGTGGGCTTTTGGAAAGGTCCAGCATAAAGGCCCAAGGACAATAATTTCAACAAAAAGATTATGCTGTTCCTCTGAAATGAGAGACAAAACACAGGAAATTATGAATCAACCTGACCGCTGAGGTTCAAAGTTGGGAATCCATTATATTGGATTATAATGCCCTCACACACCCTGTCGGGTGTCATGCTTCATCATCGGGCTGGAACTACCCAGGGTTATGAACTAGCCAGGCCCGGGTAGGAGTGGGTAGGTCTACAGTGTCCGTGCTATTGGCACAAACTACATGAGGAACCCCTCGTGTGTATTACCTACCGGGTACTGTGATGCCTGGCCAGTTCATAACCCTGGGTAGTTCCAGCACTACCAGGTATCCGACAATGTAGTCCTATGGTTGATGTGAGTGTGTAGCCACAACACCATCTGAGTTTTAGTTGTAGATAGTTCCCCCCTCTTGGTCCTGACGAATCGCCTGCAGATTACTCATTTTGGCGAGAAACATGTTGACCTACTACTTATAAGAGCGCCACAATCTGAGACATTATCTCAGCCTTGGGCCTTATAGTTTTGTTTTTACTTAGGGTAGGAGACCCCTTGATTAAAGTTGTTTTCTTAGGTACTCCCAACCCTATTTTACATTCACTTCCAACATTAACACACATCTACACACACGAGGCCCCCCACCCGCACTTCACCTAACGGCTGTTGGAAAAAGATCTCTGTTAAAGTGAACCTACTATAGGGAGCCCGTCGGGTATTGCACCGCCGACCCGACGAGGAGCAGCCCGATGATGAAGCATGACACCCGACAGGGTGTGTGAGTGCATTATAATCCAATATAATGGATTCCCAACTTTGAACCTCAGCGGTCAGGTTGATTCATAATTTCCTGTGTTTTGTCTCTCATTTCAGAGGAACAGCATAATCTTTTTGTTGAAATCACTGCTGACATCTCAAATGACATCACTGATTACATCATCCAGTGATTGTGAGTGTTTTCTAAATGTTTTTGTGTTTTAAACGTACATACTAAGGTACCACAAAAGTTAAATTAGTATACTTTGTGTAGTACTAATGAGTGATTCCTTATTTTAACATAGTTTATGTGAGTCGCTGTGTGTTTCTGAGTGACTGTACAGATGTGTGAGTGCATGTGTGAGTGACTGTAAGGGTGTATAAGTGGGTGTCTGAGTACCTTTGAGGGTTACTTAGCAGCTCTGTGAGTGGCTGTATTGGTGAGTGAGTGGGTGTGCCAGTGGCTGTATGGGTGGGTGAGTGAGTGGCTGTGTGAGTGGCTGTGTGGGTGGGTGAGTGGGTGTGTCTGTGACTATATGGGTGAGTGAGTGAGTGTTTGGTTAAGTGACTTGGTGTGTGAGTGGCTGTACAGAAGAGTGAGTGTCTGTGGGATTGGCTGTATGGGTGTGTGTGTGAGTTGCTGTATGGATGTGTGAATGGGTATGTAAGTGGTTGTGTGAGTGTGTGAGTGAGTGTGTGAGTGGTTCTATGGGTGAATGGCTCTGTTGAGAGGCTGTATGGGTGAGCAAGTGGGTGTGTGATTAGCTGTATAGGTGAATAACTGGATGTGTGAGTGGCTGTATGGGTGAGTGACTGGTTGCATGATCAAGCTCTATGAATGAGTGAGTGGATGTGTGAGTGGTTCTATGGTTACATGAGTGGTTCTATAAGTCCTTCTATGGGTCTGTGAATGGGTAATTGAGTGGTTGTGTGGGCGTGTGAGCGGGCGCATGAGAGTTTGTGAATGCGTGTGTGAGTGGTTCTGTGGATGATGCCATCAGTGATGTCATCAGTGATGTCACTGACCATGTCATGAGTGATGTAATATGTAAGGTTATAAGCAGTGCATTGTGGGGGTGTAAGTTACAGTTAGCTCAAGTAACTATAACTGCTGAATTTCACTGGTTTTGTATGAGTAAATCTGAGCCTAACTATAACGTCCCTTTAACCTTCATTTTTTCCAGTGAATTTTTACATTTTGTATGCTATTTCCTAGCTATAACATTCCTGTAATCTTTGTTTTTTAAGTGAATTTGTAAAGTTTTTTAATTTTATTTCCTAACTCTAGCCACTAACCTTTGACACTGAGTGTGTGAGTGCCGGATTGTCTCAGTGGGAGTCTGAGTGTCTGAGTATGTTTGTAAGTGGGTGTGAGAGAGTATGAGTAGGGCTGTAAGTGGATATATAGGTGCCTGAGTGGGTCTGCGAGTCAGTGCATGAGTCTCTGAGTAGATCTGTGAGCAGGTGAGATAAAGTATGAGTGATTCTTTAAGTGGGTGCATGAGTGTCTGACTATGTCTGTGAGTGGGTATACATGTCTGAGTTTGTCTGTTAGTGGGTGCATGATGAATGGGTCTGTGAGTGGCTGTGAGAGTGTCGGAGTGGGTGCATGAGTGTCTGAGTTGGTTCTTCTAATTTTCTGCTAGTTTTTAGTAGACCTGGGTGGAGTTCGTAGAGTTTCACTTCACGGAACTCTGCGGAGTTACCGAAAAACTCACACAAATTCTGTGGAGTTCTGTGAGCAGGCGGAGTATTGCTCAGCCACCACTAATGAAGTCTGGTTGGCTGCTGAGGGTTGTTGGGGGCCAGGAACCCTTATTGTTGCCACTAGTATGTCCCCCAACAGCGGTATTGCTGAGACCTCATCAAAGGCCCTGCTCCCTTTCTCAACCACTCTGCAAATGCGCCTCCTGGAGCACTACTGGTTGGGGATGAAGTCCCCTTGGCTGCTGAGGGTCGTTGGGGGTCAGGAATCCCTATTGTTGCCACAAGTAAGTACCCCACAATGGGATTGTTGAAACCTCATCAAAGGCCCTGCTCCCTTTCTCAACCACTCTGCAAATGCACCTCCTGGAGCACTACTGGTGGTGGGATGAAGTCCCCTTTGCTGCTGAGGGTTGTTGGGAACCAAGAACCCCTATTGTTGCACTAGAAAGTCACCAAAAGCGGGATTGCTGATACCTCATCGGAGGCCCTGCTCCCTTTCTAAACCACTCTGCAAATGCGCCTCCTGGCGCACTACTGGTTAGGGGAGGAACTCCCCTTGTCTGCTGAGAGTTGTTGGGGGGCCAAGAACCCCTATTGTTTCTACAAGTAAATCCCTCACAGTGGGATTGCTGAGACCTTGTTGGAGGCCCTACCCCCTTTCTCAACCACTTTGCAGAGGGGCCTCCTGGAGCTCTTCTGGTTGGATGATGTGCCCTTGGCTGCTGAGGGTTGTTGGGGCTCAAGAACCCCTATTGTTGCCAAAAGTAAGTCCCCCACAGCAGGATTGCTGAGACCTCATCGGAAGTCCCACCTCTTTCTCAACCACTCTGCAAACACACCTCCTGGTGCACTATTGGTTGGGGATGAACTCTCTTTGGCTGCTGAGGGTCAAGAACCCCTATTGTTGCCACAAGTAAGTCCCCCACAGTGGAATTGCTGAGACCTTGTCGGAGGCCCCACCCCCTTTCTCAACCACTCTGCAAAGGGGCCTCCTGGCGCACAACTGGTTGGGAGATGAACGCCCCTTGGCTGCTGAGGGTCGTTGGGGGCCAAGAACCCTCCTGTTACCTCCAGTAAGTCCCACACAGCGGGACTGCTGAAAGCTCGTCGGAGGCCCTGCCCCTTTTCTCCACCACTCTGCAAATGAGCCACCTTGCGCACTACTTGTTGGTGAATGAATTCCCCTTGGCTGGTGAGGGTTGTATGGGGCCCAGAACCCCTACTGTTGCCACAAGTAAGTCCCCCACAGTGGCATTGCTGAGACCCCCTTGAAGGACCCGTCCCCTTTCTCAACCACTCAGCAAACGCACCTACTGGAGCACTACTGGTTGGGGAATGAAGTCCCCTTGGCTGCTGAGGGTCGTTGAGGGCCAAGAACCCCTATTGTTACCAGAAGTAAGTCTCCCACAGCGGGATTGCTGAGACCTCATAGGAGGGCCTGCCGTTTTCTCAACCACTCCGCAAAAGCGCCTCATGGCGCACTACTGATTGCGAGATGAAGTCTAGGGGTCAGCACGCTGGAAAACTCCACTCCGCCTGCAGTTGGTGGAGTTTTTGCCGAACTCAATGTTCCAAGCTGAGTGCAGAGTGGCAGAACACCACTAACTCCGCCAGCAAAGTGCAGTTTACCACCCACCCCATGCTCATCGCTGACCTCTATTTTGACTGTTTCTGCTCACTTCTGATCTCTATTTAGCCTCTCTCTGCTCGTTTCCGACCTTTATTCTGCCTCTTTCTGCTTGTTTCTCACCTTTATTTTGCTTCTTTATGCTCATTGCTGACCTTTATTCTGCCTCTTTCTGCTCATTTCTAACTTTTATTCTGCCTCTTTCTGCTAGTTTTTCACTTTTATTTTGCCTCTTTCTTCTTGTTGCTGACCTTTATTCTGCCTCTTTTTGCTCGTTTCTCATTTTATTTAGCCTCTTTCTCCTTGTTGCTGACCTTTATTCAGCCTCTTTCTGCTCATTTCTGACCTTTATTCTGCCTCTTTCTTCTTGTTTCTCACCTTTATCTTGCCTCTTTCTGCTTGTTACTGACCTTTATTCTGCCTCTTTCTGCTCGTTTCTGACCTTTATTCTCCCTCTTTCTGCTCGTTCCTGACCTTTATTTTGCCTCTTTCTTGTCTTTTCTCTCCAGGACCGTTGGGGAAGTCTCAAGACCCCTGTGCGGTCCCAGGCTCTGCTCTCACAGACAGGGAGCTGCTAAACATGCAGCTCCCTGCCTGTCAGAGCACTCTTTTCTTTTGTTTCCCTGCCCGCTTGACACCAGGCAGGAAAAACTCCGCTCTCAGCAAACAGGAGCGGTTTCATAGCTCTCTCTTGCTGAGAGCAGAGTTTGTGTTTGCTCTGACTTGCCGAGAGCTGTCAAAGCTCCCTCCAAATCAGAGCAAATCAGAGCAAACAGCTATGTCCCGGGAGTGGGCACCCCTGGACATAGCAGGAGCCAGCCCTGGGGGTGTTGGTCCCCAGGGCCATTATTGGCTCCAGGAGGGGGGCCGTGTGGCCCCCTCCTTTGATCTGCATGGGCCATCCCCTGACAGCTGGTAGTCCCTGGGCCATATATGGCCTGGGAGGGGGGCTCTCCTAATCTTTTTTTATATTTGACCCCAGGGATGTGGTGGTCCCTGGGGTCCAGGAGTCCCAGGGGCCCCAATTAGCTGTTATTTAGCCCTGGGAGGTGGTGGTCCCCAGGCCCCAGGAGTTCCTTGCACCATGGGGCTAAGCTCAAGGTCTTTGTGGGATATATTATTAAATCATAATCCCTATCATGCCTCTAGGCTGCAATTTACAATACGCTCTCATGATCTTTGACAGATTGATGGTGTAATGTGATTTTGTACACTTTGGTGTAATGTGATGTTGTATACTCATTTGATTAATGTAATTATGAATGTTTTGCACTTGTTTTGATTTATATAATTATTTGGTGTACCTACTTATGTTTTTGACATGCATTTAAATGTTTAAAGAGTGATGCTAAAAATCTAAGTAAAGGCAATTAAATAGCCAGGACCAAGATAAAGTACTTCCATTGGTCCTTCCGCTGCTAAAAATAAATAGCAGGGTATGAAATAAGGTGGTCAGATTCCTTTGTTCATAAAAACGTAGTGCAGAATATGACAGAGACATTTACCCAACGAGTTAGCACATACCAATTAACCAGATGAATGTACTACAATTGGGTAGACGTTTTCGGCAAAACTGGGGACTCTTCTGGGAAAAAATGAGGTTCCAGTCTGGCCCTGGTGCGCATTTCACATAAATAAAACCTCAAAGGGAAGCACTTACAAATATAAACATAGCAGGTGCCCCAGTTGAAGCTCCACTTCAGAAAAGCACAAACGTTCATAACTTCTTGGGCTTAGCGAAGGGAAATCAAATGTGTTTCTTCTCGTATTCCACGATGAAAAACAATCTGAAATCCATAATGGAGGTGAATGCATTTTTGATCTAATGGAACGTAATCTGATATGTAGTGACTGTGAAGAGTGATTTCTTTCTTGTCGTCTCCTGGTGAGAGCAGAGTCCATGATTCTCCCTTTTAAATACCCTAAGTATGCAAAAGCCCACAATCCATAGTGCCACTCACACGCCCACTCAGACACACACAGGCACTGACATACCTACTCACAGACACACACTCAGCATCACAGAACCACACAGCCACTCACACAGCCACTCACACAGCCACTCACAGACCCATAGTGCCACTCACAGACCCAGTCACAGCCCCACACAGGCATTCACACCCACTCACAGACCCATACAGCTACTCACATCCACTCACAGACCCATACAGGCACTCACACACCCACTCACAGACCCATACAGCCACTCATGGACCCACTCACCGACCTATACAGCCACTCACACACACCCATTCTTAAAGTTTACAGGTTACAGTGATGTCACTGACCATGTCATGATTGATGTAATATGTGAGGTAATAAGCAGTGCATTGTGTGGGCGTAAGTTATAGTTCACTCAGGTAGCTGCTACTTCTGAAATTCTATGGTTTTGTAGGAGAGAAATCTGAGCCTGACTATAATGTGTCTATGACGAGGTAGTTGCCCCTGTTCGTCCTCTGGAGAAAAAAAAATCAAAAAACTGCTTATTTCGAAAAAAAGAAAAAACAACAGAGAATTTCAAAGAAATGTCCAAGAAAACTCAATTTTCAGTAAAACATAGACGAACAATGAGAGGAGGAAAAGGTGTCTGCAACTAAGGATTGAAATCTAAATGATCTGAAGTCCAATTAAACTCATTCTTTAAAGCAAGTTGAATATCACTTACCCTCTAGAGGTAGCAGTCGATGACTTAGATTTAGATTGTCACCATCCTGCTTTGGACTTGTTGTCAATTGGGTTTAATCTTTTGGTTAAACCCTTCTGCTGGGATAATACTAATTTTATTAAGGGTAGAGCGAATGGCTTACAATCTTCCTGGATGACGGTAGCAACTTCCAAGCTTGCCTTTATGACAATGTTTGATCATGATATACTTTTGAATCATTTGTTTTTCACTCTATGGCAATAGCCAAATTTATTCTACAAAATAGTGGGTTTTTTTCAATGTAGAGGGATTGATGTAATACCAGTTCTTTGAAAAAATAATAGATATGAGTTATAGTATGACAAATTGTATTGCTTCCCTTATGAGTGGCACTTTCCAGTGGGGAACAAGAAAGTTGATGGAAATTTAACACTCATACAGATCTCAGTAGTGAATGGAGAGTTACATGTTACTATGCATAATATTGTAGGGATAAGGCCCTCATTGTCAACAGAGGATGAATTGTCCAAATGGAATTGGTTGGCCAGTACCCTTAATCGTACCTGTGCTTTGGGTCCTGTGTTTAAACCTCATAGTTAATAATAGTTGAAAAATGTTTTCCTGGAATGCGCTGGTTTATTGAATATACACGATAAAATACATTTTTTAAACACCCTGAAAGCTGATGTGTTTTGCATCCAGGAAACCTGGTATACTTCTGATTTTGTTCTAGATGGATATTGCATCTTTACTTGTAATGCTTCCCCCTCTAAAAGAGGTTACGCTAGGGGTGGCATAGAAATTTTATCAAATAATAGTTTCAACGGGAATTACTATAGTGCTTCTGACTGTTCTAATTTTTTTCAGACCATAAAAAATTATTCCAGCTCAGGGAGAAAGTGCAAGGGATCCTACACTATTTGTTAATGCTTACACCCCCCGATCCCCATAATGATAAAATGCTCCCCGCACAGTTTTCTTTCTTAACAAAAGCTAAGGCTCAGGGGTTGATACCAAGGTCATTTTAGATGGTGATCTTAATTGTTAAGTTTCTAACTATGCCGTCGGTGTAATTCAAGACGTAGAAAGAGAAGAAGCATTACAAATTCCACCCCTCCATTTCCATCCAAAATAAAAACAGATAAAAGAAGATCTATTAAGAAAACATGACAGTGTAATAGCTAATGGTAGATTTTATCATGATTCCCCTGCTTTCTTCACTCATAAAACATTGACTGGTGGTACCATAATTGCTTACCTCACTGTGTCTTATTCAACCTTCGGTCTCTTGTCTGATTTAAAAATGCGGGCCTCTTAGCAACCACAGAGCTCTTATTTTCTCCATAGAGGTCAGTATGCCATGAGTGGGGTCATCGGGTAGATCCCACTAGTTCCCTAGAGTTAAACTGATAGCATTTTTTAAACAGAGAAGAAGATGACTAAACACAGGACAAAAAAACGAGAGTCAGATCGTAAATTGATTTAAGAGAAGCTGTATTCACTAAGAATTCCAGAAAAGTCTGGGAGATTTTTGCAGACTGCTGTGAAACGAGGGTCAGATCCCATCTCCTTACCCATTAGGAAAGGCATATGGAGTAACTTTATCTCAGAGCTATATGTGGCTAACTCAGAAGATGTCTTTTTGTGGAGATCCTCCCCCCAGCCTTGAGATGAAGGCAGTGAGTTATGGTCTGCCCTCTACTAACGATATATTGATCTCAATCTGCTTATTGAGAACTTCTGGAGCGATGGGTCTGGATGAAGACCCAAACTCAATTTTAAAAAATAAAGCCAAACTTTGGGCAACTATTTTATCCCTGGTCGTTGGATATTGTTATGAAAAATCTACAGTGACCTCATCTTGGACCTGGAGTGTCATTATCCCACTTCATACAAAGGTTGACCATAATCTACCTAATGATTATCAACAAATTGCATTTTTAGATGCCGTGGGTAAGGTCTTCACTACGTGCCTGTTACACCATCTTTGGTCCTGGCTTAATGAGGAGTCCACAATACCATTAGAACAAACCTGCTTTAGAAATATCATGGCGCCATGGATAATATTACAGCCCTGCAGCTTATTGCAGAAAATATGTGTTAGGCAGAGGTTCCCTAGTTTATGCCGTCTTTATTGACTTTTCCAGGCGTTCGGTAAAGATAATCGTCTAACCCTGTGGAAAAAGTTGCATAAACTGGCAATGCCCGGGACATTATTATGCTTAATTATTGCTCTGCACTCTTCTACCTGGTGTCAGGTCCTGCTGGGAGATGATTGTGACCTATCCGCTGTGATCCAAACAAAAATGACTTGAAACAGGGCTGTTTTCTGGCCCCGCTGCTATTTTCCCTTTACATATCCAATCTACCGGTTGTATTGAGTAACAGTTCGGGATATCGTCTGAGTATTGGGGGTCGCTCGGTGCCTGCTTGTATATGCGGATGATATTGTAACTTTTGATCTTACATCATAAGGTTTAAATATTCGTCTTGCTGCTCTAACGCAGTACGCAGTGTCTCACTTCTTGAACATTACCAGTTCTAAAAGCAAAGTCTTATGCTTTCGTGGCAAAAGTCTGCGTAACTACTCAAATTACTTCTAGTATCTGGGTATAGATAAACTGGAGACTGTTGGCTCATACATTTTTAGGGAAAATTGTGTGCAACATTTTAAATAATACGGAAGATATTTCAAACAGTATCTGTACGGCTAAATCCCAGGCTAAGGGGCTTGGTGTGTTTTATAGAGCAGTGGGGTGGAGACATTTTTCCCATCTTCTCACTATATATAATTCCAAAATCTCTGCTATATTATTGTATGCAATGGAATTAATTCATGTAGCAAAATGGAGTTTCTTAGACAAAATCGAAGGGCACATTTTCATCAATTTGTGCGGATTTAATATCCTGGCAGCAGTTGCAGCCTTAAGACTTGAATTTGAGCTAAAAAGTTCATTTGTGCAAGGTTTGGCAGGAGTGGTTCGCTAATGTCATCGTATACTGAGAAGTGATTCACACTCATTAAGGAGTTATATGTGCAAAGAGATTTTTGTGATGAAAAAGAAAAATCTATGTTTTAGGAATTTTTCATATGCTTTCAGCTTGTTTGACGTAGACTAGGGTCTGGGATCATCAATGTCTGTAACCCATTTAAAATCTCATCTCAACCTGACCTCTTCTTACTTAAGTTTTCGTCTGGACATCGATGTTTGTGGTAAAAAAAAGAAATATTTGAGATGGTAACAAATTCAATTATCTTGAAAAACTGAAACCATATCTGACCTAGAACATGGACCATGGTGTCAGGAGTTTCTGGACACTATTAGGCATGATTATGTTACCTTTACAAGTTTAACTTCTAAATGAAATAGATCATCAAATATATGTAATCTCTGCGACAATGGTGCCCAGGATTTGAAACGTGTTATTTATTTGTCCTGCTTTGCTATTATATCGCTGCTCCTTTATGAGACACCTGTTCTTAAAATATAAAGTTCGAATGACAGTCAATGTCATACAGCTATTATTTTCTCCTCCTAATTAAATGTTCTGCGCTCGAGTTTTTAATTTTTTTTAAATGTTTTTAAAATCTGTATTGAACTTTAAGATCAAATTTTACTTTTTTAGATCATGAAATTGATTGTACTGTGGTGGGTTATTTAAATATGTGTTATTAGTCCCACTTTGCCATTATATTGCCACACCATTGTGAGACCCCTGTTCTTAAAGTATTAAGTTTGAATGACAGCCGATGCCACAGCTATTATTGTCACCTCCTAATGAAAAGTTCTGTCCTCGAGTTTTTAACTTTTTAAAATGTTTTTAAACCTGTATTGAATTTTTTTATATAGTTGTTACTATTTATGGCATTATCTTTTTGATTTATTATGTATTTATTATGTACGTGTGGTATTTGTCATGTCGATCTCATTGGAGTTTCAAATCATGAATAAATAAACTTTGACTTTAAGTAAAAATTCCACTATGCCATTCCATGTTTCTCTAAAAAGTAATTTTCCAAGAATTCTGCCTTTATTTATTCATGTAGGATTTTTATAGTGTGCTATTTGCACGATGTTGGTATATTCAGGGAGCATAATGAGGAATGTAACAAATTGTAATTAGAGAAAAATCAGAGAATGGGGGAGCACATTCATTCATATGGATGGGTGTCCATAGTTGATGTTACTCAATTGCTGACCTGGCAGTTTGAAAGTTCCAATACAACAATTCAGCTTTCTGGAGTGTTTTTTTTAAATATATCCAGTGTCGTTCAGTTCTCAAGGTGCTGAAAGAGCGTTCCACAGTCTTGGGAATTTCACACCCAAGTATCTTCCTCCGTGTTCCATCAGCTTGAATGAACGTTAATGGCTGATGAATCATAAAACCACTGCGGAGGTTGGCATCTATTTTTCAAATTCAGATACTGTATATTGTGTGTGTTAGGGTATATTTAATGCATTTATTTACATACTGTGTTCGAGTATTCCGTAGTACGTTTTAAATTAAAATGCAGTCTATTAAAGTATAATAAATGCATAAAACAGCACTTATGGTATACTTTTTTTGCAACTCTAGCATACTGGTTGACTATTCTGATGTAGCCAAACTTCTTCCGCCATGATTAGTTATGCTAATACAATGACATGATATTTTATCAAGCTGATTAGCATATTGTGGCTTAGTTGTTGACAAATGAAAGCATATAGTTAGACAACACTACCTCTGTCTTTCACATTGGTGAACAATGTGTCACAGTTACAGCATATGGATCAGATATTGATTCACAATAACATAATCTCTGCTGAAGAGCTCCGAAACCAATACAACCTGCAGTGTTATCCTTCTAGACACAACCCAAATCTCCCACATAAATCTGACTCAAAACTAAGCAGAGTGCAGGGTCGCAAACAGAAAGTATTTTTATGCACCACTTTGGTACCCATTGCATGAATGCACATGACTTGACAATGGGCTTAAATGTGGTATTTGTATAGCGTGAACCTTGCTGAAAAGGCAGCAATGTTCTGAAATTACGATAAAATATTGTGGCTCAGTCACTATATACCCGGACAATACAATGAGGGTCAGCTTTACTAACCTTTCACGCAACGCAGTGTAGCAAGGCAATTTGCTGCGCTGCGTTGCGTGCAAGGGAGAGAGCAGAAATGCGCCATATCTACAAAAATATGGCGCACTTCTGCTCTATCATAGCGCTGGACCACTTCAGGCAGCCTAGCACCAACGCAGGCAGCCTCCCTTGCACCGCGGTGCAAGGGTGCCTGTTTACAAGGAGAATTATTTTTTTGCAGGAAGGGGTACCTTCCTGCACAAAAACAATCTTGAGGAAATAACAAGGAGAAAAAAGGCTTTTCTTCTTGTTACGCCATCTTCTGGGAGGCGTAGCGATTTCACACAATTCCAGGTTTTCAAACCTTTGTAAATCTGGGATTGGTGAAATCCATGGGTAAATGCATGGGAACGCCTATGTTCCACCCTTGTAATGCATCCCAGAATGAAATGTAACACAATTTGTGTTACATTTTTTTACAAAGCCACACAAGGCAGCGCAAATCATCCCTTGCGTAGCTTTGAAAATATCTACTAGCATTTTGCATCATGGATGCGCTTCAAAAGTGGTGCAACCATGATGTAAAATGTTAGTATATCTGGCCCTTAGGCCCTTATTTACAGGGATTCGGTGCAGGGCAGCGCAGCAAGTCATAGTGCTGCACTGCCCAACGCCAAAGTGAAAGGGCAGAAATGCACCGTATTTATGCAATACGGTGCATTCCTGTCCTTTCTTCCTGCACTGGCGCTGTTTCGGCTGCCTGTCGCCAACGCAGGCACCCTTGCATCATGGTGCAAGGGTGCTGTGTTGTCAGCAGGATTGTTTTTCTGCAGGCAGGGACACCTTCCTGCACAGAAACAATCCTAAGAGGCGTTTTCCTGCAGCACACATAGAATTAGGTAATAATGAGGAGAAATAAAGAAATTTCTCCTCGTTATGCCTAAACTCGGAAGGCATAAGGATTTGGGCTTACCAGGTTTACATGCTAATGTAAATCTGGGGCAGCATCAAAATCCATGGATGTTGTGTGGGAAAACCCACCACATCGCCTATAGAACGTCTCCCGAGTGCAGAGTAACGTAGCACAGCAATTTGCGCTGCCTTGCCTTACTCCATATCTATGAGGCCATTCAAGCCACGCATAGTGGCTCTGCCTGGCCCCATAGATATGATTTTGTAATCTGCGCTTCCAGAGCGCCACACATAAAGCGATGCTCCTGCGGCCCAGGAGGCTCGTAAATACGCCCCTGACTGTCTAGAGTATTGCAGCTGTTTCTTTTTCTTTTATTTAGGGAACAACACTGGCATCTCATGTTCCGAAAATCGTTTGATATTCGGTCGCATTGTACATTCATGGGCACCCCCTCCCTAAAGTTACTTTTCCGGACATATTCTGTGAAGATGTGCTGGAGTGGGAGAAATCCCGCCAGAATGTTAAAAAAAAGTTTCTCTTTTTTCAGACAGAAGAGCATTTCCAATTAAAAATGATTTGAAGCTTTCCAAGGCCAGATTCGTCCACCATCATTTTATGATATCATTGGCCGAGGCATTCTCCTTTACGTTCTTTTTCGTGGGCTTAAATGCAACAGGATTCACTTCTCAGGTTTAAAGTTCACACATCTTGGAAACTAACAATTATTTTAGCAAAAAGGTTCTTTTCTTAAATGTTCCATGCACGTGGAGGTGAAAGGCTGGAGAGGCGTGGCTCCTGTGTTGAGATCCTTAAAAGGGAAGAGGTTGGCTTTGTCCACCTGCTGGCTCTGACCTCAATTTGTTTTCAACTGGAGATGTGCATTTTTGATTGAAAAAATGAAATTAAGCTCCAACATTGATAAAAAAAATGCTTTTCTTGAAAGATTATGTGGCTAAAAGAGGCATGCAAGAGCAGAGTGGTCTGGTAATGGATGCTCTGCTGCTTAATTTGTACACGGTGGTTAAATGCAGCAGAGCAATTACGAGAAAGAAATTGAATATTTCTGATTATTCTAGTACAAAGTGCAAATGTTGGAAATGCGTGGGAAAACATGGCACATTTCTAATGCGTTTATTTATGTTTGCACATTGATTGATGATTCTCCGCTATGGTGGAGAGTTTTGTGCACTTCTTCCACATTAACACGAATAATTTTTGCAGTGAAGATATAGGGCATATTATCAAGCCCATTATCGCCGCTTTAGCGGCAGTTTTCTGCCGCTAAAGCGGCGATAATTTTAACGCCGTTTCTTGATAATATGCCCCATAGACTTCCAACATATTGCCTGAAAAAACACTGAACAAAAACGGTTTAACTGAAAAAAATACAGAGAAATGTGCCTCAAAAAGTGTTGTGTGCCACCGATTCAACAGTGACGCACTGGCTCCTAAAACATGAATGGAATCAATGGACGTAAAATGTTGACTTAAGAGAGTTTTTGTAGTTAGAGTAAAGCGCATTTGGCTTTCATTTGAGAATATGTGCATGTAGATTTATTTTGCAGATATGTATTTTCTGATCGATAATTCGGCAAACAACCCATTTAGCCAGCAGTACCTCAGAAGACATTTCTAAGTTTGGCCATTTTTTCTACGCTCCTGTCCTGCCAGAGGTATTGGAATGTGGTCCGTTGCGGGGCAAAGACAGAAACGGTTATGCAAAATGTAGAAAGACCTTGATAAATGGGCGTTCAGCCAATCAGCAAAGTGTGTGGCGTGGCTCATAAATTATTTTCATTAAAGGAGAGAAGTGAGAGATGAGGTGGGGAACTTTTTGGACTCCCGTTCAGCAATACGAAATAAAATGCATTTCGATTTATCAAGATTGGGGCCTTAATGCGCCCCTAAATATCAATGCTCGTTCTCAACAGCTTGCAGTAGAGATTTTTATAAAGTGCTGTTTTAATTGTCCATAACAGTAAATAGAATGGAAACTTGAGAACAAAAGAAAATCTGCCACGTAGTGAAAAAGCTCGACTTTTTTCTCAACACGTGGATAAGAAGCAACGAACTCAGGGGCATATTATCAAGAAACGACGTTAAAATTATCGCCGCTTTAGCGGCAGAAAACTGCCGCTAAAGCGGCGATAATGGGCTTGATAATATGCCCTTGAGAATTCCAATAGAAGCCCAGGATCACAGCAGAACATGGGCTTCTATTGGAATTCTCAAGGGCATATTATCAAGCCCATTATCGCCGCTTTAGCGGCAGTTTTCTGCCGCTAAAGCGGCGATAATTTTAACGTCGTTTCTTGATAATATGCCCCTATGTACTTTTTTCAAGGGAAGGGACGAGGATGAGACTCTAAAAATGGCTGAAATATTTCAGAAAAATATGTGTACAAATACACGCAGTTTCCATTCAATCATATACATTCCATAGTGTGTAAAAACGTTTCTCTGTGAAGAGATACTTATGTTCTTCAACATGTGCAAAAATATCAGATGAAAAAAACTTGGTAAATGTGCTTCCCTATATGTTTTTACATATTTATTGCTTATAATAGTAAATAATTAAAGTTTGGTAGCATCGTTAATTTGCTACAGAATTCTAGGGGGCATATTAGCAAATTTTATCGCCGTTTTAGCGGCAGGAAAGTGCCGCTAAAACGGCGATAATGGGCTTGCTAATATGCGTTATAGAATTCCAATAGAGGCCCAGGTTAGATGTCCTGCACATCTAACCTGGGCTTCTATTGAATTCTATAACGCATATTAGCAAGTCCATTATCGCCGCTTTAGCGGCAGTTTCCTGTCGCTAAAACGGCGATAATTTTATCGCCGGTCTTGCTAATATGCCCCTAGATTCTGTAAACCAGTTTATTAGGCTAACGCTCTTTTTTCATCCTTCAAGGCCAACAGAATCAGACCTGTTAGTAAAGCAATACTAATGTCTGCATGCATAGCGCCTGGAGATATGAAGATACAGTGGTAGGCACTATGGGGCATATTACTAAGGTCCGGCGATAATTATCGCTCAGCGCGCTTAGCGCGAGGATAATTATCGCCTGATTAACGCTGAATTTTATCACTGAGATAGCGTGCTATCAGCAACGCCATCTCAACAGTGATAAAATTGCAAGCGCACTGCCAAATGTGTGATTATCGCTGGAAATCCAGCGATAATCACACAACTTTTGGCGACAGCTTGCTGATAGGGCAGGACAGACTCAGCCATGATATCCACCTTCCATTGGATATCATGGCTAAGTCATACTGAGAGCAGACGTTAGAAAGTAGCGCTAACCGTGGTTAGCGCTACTTTTCTAATCGCTCTGCATGCTAGCCTGCAGCTTGATAATAGGAGAAATGTCGGTTAGCGACATTTCTCCTGTTATCCTGGGAAGGAACGCCCACTTTGCATCTCATTAGAGATGCAGAGCGAGGCGTGGGGAAAAGGGTGCTAACATGCGTTAATGCATGTTAGCACCCGCCTGGTAATAGGGCGGTAATATTATCTCCGCTTTTTGGCTCTTAAAGCCAAAAAGCGGAGATAATGGCCCTTGCTAATATGCCCCATAGGGCCCCAAAGCGGAGATAATGGCCCTTGCTAATATGCCCCATAGGGCCCCATAGGGGCATATTAGCAAGGGCCATTATCTCCGCTTTTGGCTTTAAGAGCCAAAAAGCGGAGATAATATTACCGCCCTATTACTAAGGCGGGTGCTAACATGCATTAACGCATGTTAACACCCGTTTTCCCACACCTCGCTCTGCATCTCTAATGAGATGCAAAGTGGGCGTTCCTTCCCAGGATAACAGGAGAAATGTCGCTAACCGACATTTCTCCTATTATCAAGCTGCAGGCGAACATGCAGAGCGATTAGAAAAGTAGCGCTAACCGCGGTTAGCGCTACTTTTCTAACATCTGCTCTCAGTATGACTTAGCCATGATATCCAATGGAAGGTGGATATCATGGCTGAGTCTGTCCTGCCCTATCAGCAAGCTGTCGCTAAAGTTGTGTGATTATCGCTGGATTTCCAGCGATAATCGCACATTTGGCAGTTAGCGCTGCAATTTTATCACTGTTGAGATGAGCGTTGCTGATAGCACGCTATCTCAGTGATAAAATTCAGCGTTAGTCAGGCGATAATTATCCTCGCGCTAAGCGCGCTGAGCGATAATTATCGCCGGACCTTAGTAATATGCCCCTATATGTTTTTGAGGCTAACTTGTTGATTAAATGGACTATTCAAAAACACGGTATGTAATAAGCGAACTTTCCTCACCCTTTGGGGAACAACACAGCAGATGAATGTGGCAACACCTTATTACCGAATCCGGCGAATTTATATTTTCTGTATGATGGTTTTCTGTATGATTGACTTGTAGGAAAGTTTCAGCACCGTGGGAAGAATTCATTTCGTGGGAGCGATTTAAATTTTTATTCAGCATCTGCAAGTATTATTATTATTTTTTTTTTTAGATACTTGACATACAAGTGGCGAGTGCACAAACAGGGTCGCACTGGCCTATGTGGCACTCAGGCAGTGCCCGAAGGGCTGATCTGATAGGTCGGAGTGTGTAACTTGCTTTTGGCTGTTTGTGGGACTGTTTTATCGTCTGGTGGGCCTGTTTTTATTGATGATTTCCCTGGTATTAACACAAGTATTGTCTGCAGCAGGCACAAATGCACCTTTACGGCTGTCTTTACAAGATGAAAACTGCCCAATATGCAAATTTGGGCCACATTTTTAGCTGTCTGATTCGCTAATAGAGGGAGCTGTATTTTGGTGTCAGGCCTATTTCTGTCCTAGTCCGACCCTGTGCACAAAGAATATTTAATCAGTAGATTCTTGACCATAAAGTGTAGTAGGTAAAAATATGACACACAGAGATCCAGCTAAAACAAGATTACAGAAACAGCGGCAGGATGGGACTTTGAAAGTGGGAGGAAAGAAGCCCTACAAATGGGTTCTCACATTGCATATATTTCCAATTACAAGGAAACAGGGATGAAGCAATTTGCCTCCAAATGTAGGACTTTTTTGGTTAAGTTTCAAAGTAGAGATCAGAACCCAAATACGCAGAAAAACATTCAGGTCCTCAGGGGAGCATAGTTCAACAGCTCGGAACTACAAGTTAAACATTTGTAGGATTCGAAGAGTATAGGTAATGTAGCAAGCTATGGATTGTGTCTTTTAATAAGTTAAAGTACAGTTAATTGAAAGGAGAGTAAAATATACTGATTATGTATTGAAATGTATAAAGATTTTAATTTTTAATGTTACCACTGGCTGTCCATCGAATTTTGATTTAATTCCTGTAATTTTAGGTCCACTGTTAGGTCTTATGTATTTACAAAGGCGTTGATGAGCCGAAACAATAAAATATTCGATTAGGACTATAAAAGGTCAACAAACCAAACCTGATGGCGATTTAAAACTCAGTCAAGTTTCTGAAATGATGCTGTTTCTCAAAGCAATGTTTTTGTCGCTTAAAATTGCCTGTTTTCCCCAAAAAGCAGCAGGCACAGCATTTACGATTTCACTTAATCTCCATTTGCGACAATTTTCATTCAATGATCCTGTGCGCCACTTGTGCTCTGGTCAAAGGCAAACGTCGATGTTAGAATCTTTTTTTTGTGTGGCCCCTAAACATTGAATGTCATTTGCACAAGGTGTCACAGACACATTTTAAGGAACAATGCACCCCTCTTGCTTTCTCCCCGCCCCCTTCAATTGAAACCTCATCTATGAAACTCTGAAATGAAGCTGTCAGTCAGGCCTGCCTGGGGACCTGTCAATGGCACAAGGAGTCTTTTCTTTGTGGCGGTCCACCCAGCCGCCCCCTGAAACACAAGTCCGTGCCACTGTGTTTTTCTTTTTTCTTCCTCCATAGGAATCCTGAATTTCAATGACGCAGTAAGTCTCTCACTAAAGACAGGGGGCACCGGGGAATTAATCCCGATTTGATCTTAGTGAAATTTCTATTTTATCTTTTTTTTTTCCAAGCCCATTATTGAAATAGTTTAGGTGGTTCACAGAGGGGACTTGGTGGGGCGCAAGGGGGCGGAACGCGGTGCCCTTTATCTCTATGGGACTTTGAGAGGAGAGGCATTCCTGGAATTGAAGTGAGATGGCTTAATCAGCGTTAGATAAATATCCCCACTGACTGGCCACTCGCATCTGCAATATCTGACTGCAAAGCACTACAAAGAAGAAAATCAATGTCAAGGGAAATATATGCATACAGAATAGTACATCAAATATCAAAGGCAACATTTGTTAAAGATATAGACTTGCTGAAGCAGAAAATAAAAATTCGCTTAATTGTCTTTTGCCATTTTTTAATGATATAATCTTCTTTTCCTAAAACACAAAGGTCAGAGTGGTCCCTTCAGATATAAGGGCAAATAATACATATACTTAGGCACGGCTCTATCATGGCTTAAAGAAATTCAACCGTTTCAGATCCACATTAAAATACCTACTCTGGCTCCCTTTTTACCCCAGATGGTCTTTAAGAGCAGCTGCGTCACTTATGAAGCCCTCAACATTAAGACCCAAGCTTACCTGACCAACAAATTAACCACATCTGATGATTATCAACTGACCAGGAGCCTGCATATCACCAGACTAGACACTATACATTCCAAGAAGGAAAACACGAGAAAGCAAGCCTTCTTTCTTCATGCTCCCAGGATCTGTAACAACATCCATATAGACATCAAATCAGGCCTGACTCTCCTACAAATCAGAGAAAAGCTGACTACTCACCTCTTCAAGGAGCACAATCACTGACCCGAATGTCTACTCTTGGCCTTCTTCCAATGACCCTCTTCCAATGCCAATCTTTCTGGGTGGCATATCCCCTCTTCAGCATTCCGCTGCTCTCTGGGTAGGTTTGTGAACTACAAATAGCAACATATACAAATACCAAAGCATACATACATACATACCCACGTATACATATATGTGTAAGATCGTGTTTCCTAGAACAAATTGCCCATTATCCTCAGAAGTAGCAAGGCAGAAGGGCTAATGAGGGTGTGCTCCTTAGTATAGACAGAATAAAATGTGAGTAGACTCTCACTGGGTAAGAGCACAAGGCAGAACATTATAGGCCCTATTGGCTGAGCTCCCATCCCAATAAATTCATCTTTTATCTTTATAATTTAAAGTCAGGGGAGCTGCTATATTTGTGCTATTTGAACCTCCCCTGGCTCAGCCATCGGAAACATTTGACCAGGTGGCCCATCCAGCACAGGCCTGCCAAGCCACACTGACTCATCGCCTGCCCTATTTTCCTTGATCTGGTTAATTACGAAGGGCATTGGTAGACCTAGGCAGATCTACATGTCCTGCAAGATAATTGAATCCTGTTAATGTGAAACTGATAGACGTCAGTTTTTATCTGGAGTGCCATGGATTTACTGCAAACAACCCCTGCAAAACATGACCACATCTGAACCTAATTGATGGCAGCTGCCAGGACATTTCTGTTTCTTTTCTTACCCCTTCATTCCCCAAATCAACATGTGGAAAACAGCTAATTGAGCACTGCAGCTATGTTATATTATGTTATGTTCTGTTTGTTATGTTATGTTGTGTTATTTTATGTTATGTTGTGTTATGTTATGTTATGTTATGTTGAGGATACTTAGTGGCCCTTTACCCCACTGGTCGACGTGTTTCAGCTGTATATCACTGGCCTCAGGTGAGGTGCAGAGCTTTCTTCAGGACTTATATACCTGCCTTACTGGTAGCATCCAGAATTGCTGTTCTCTGGAATGACATTTGGGGGGAAAATAATGCCATGGCATTCAGAAAAATTACCCACAAAAACTGTGGGTGAGATCAAGAAAAGCTGGCCTGACATGAAGCACCACACCAAAGAAAGTTGGCACAAAACAAAAGGGCAGCACACGGAACAGGTAGAGGACCAAAACCCATGACGACCTCACTCAAATGGTGGAAGAGGTGGCTACTTTAATAGCACTGAAAATGGTCTGTGAACTCCAAGGAAGGACCAGGACCAGGTAAGAAAAACACAATGCACCTATGTTTAACAAAGAGCCTTCATAGTCCCACATGTATGTATGATCTCAACTCAATATGCAATTGTGCACCCTCCCATATCAAAGACCCATTTTCTTCAAACATACTCTTCAGTGCCTGAACAAAACACATTTAACTTAGAAAAGGGGTAAGAGAGATGCCAGCAACTATCCTTATAGTGTCCTTAGCCATGTTTTCATACATATGAAATGTTTCTACTTGGACTTGGACTTTAATGTGTCATTCATGGCCAATTAGTATCAAGGTCAGTGTTAGCAATAGAAGTATAAAAAACAGTGATGGATGGGATGCTTGAATTAATCTCAGCCACTGGTAATCACTCAGGCCTCATCCCAATCCATTGTTATTTCGTACAACATGCCATCTCAGTTTGGACCCAGCTATATGCAAATCAGTCTTCATCCTGCTCCAATAGGAGCAGTCCAGTCCAAATTGCCAAGCCAGGTCCTCCCTGAACAAGAACACAAGCAACCTAGGACCTGTTTCACCCATGTTATGGGCTCATCAGCTGGCTACAGCTTAATTCTAGTGACATAGTGTTCACAGGATCCACATCTAGGCATACCCATCCCACTTAGGGAGACACAATAAGTAGACAAAACAGTGATGGATGGAATGCTTGAATTAATATCAGCCACTTGTTATCACTTGGGCTGCATCCCAATACATCATTATTTTGCGCACTCCATGCCGCCTCAGTTTGAACCCAGCTATATGCAAATCAGTCGTAAACCCTGCTCCAAAAGGGACAATCCAGTCCAAACTGTTAGTAATATAGCAGTAATATTAACTTGGGTGGATATATATATATAGCTGCGTAATGTGTCAGAACAAAAAGAGTCCTCACTCACATCGACATGACTGAGCAATACATATCATCACAACATACACAAAGCCATGACAGGTACTACTGACACTCCCTTGCTGTTGAAACTGAAATAATTTAACCTCACCATTGTGCTAACAAAAGAATGTTATCACTGTCACTGGACAATATTGAATGGTAATTGGCAGCTGAAAATGTGTCCATGCCTGTCTTTTACACGTTATACAAATCAAAACACATCTGCAAGTGTGGTTTCGTAATAATGATATGCATGATGTAACAGCACTTCACATTGCCTAATGTTCCTCTTCAGTCTAAGTGTTACCAAAACAGGAGACAAAGTCAAGCAACTGATATATGTTGCCATACCAGAAATGGCACTCCTATCATGTAGCAATGATGATACTGCCATGTTGTGGATTGATGACATCACTGATGCAACACCTCAGCTAACAATTTCTAGCATGGAATATGGGAACATCATCCAAGCAATATCTGTGTCCCAAACTGCCAAAGGTGTAACCTACAAAGTTAAAACTACCATTATGTACTCTGACCAGCTCCTACAGTTTGACAATAGCATCGCAGACTGTCAAACTCTGCCACAATTGTTGATAATGGGCAATCCAACTTTCATACTGATCTTCCAACAATCCAAATGAACGACGCTTCTGGGAGCCTTGGTGAGCTGACGCGAGGGAGCGTCTTGCGGAACGAGCGCGAGGTGAGAGTGTGCTTGCTCTTTCCCTTCCAGTCCGGTGTCGGCTTGGGTGAAGGTGAAGGTGGAGGTAAGACTTTGGAGTATTCCATTAAGGATCTATCGGATTTTTTAGATGTCAGGACTGCTTCTGGGGATTATTGCAAGGTCAAGGTGACACGGAGGCCTCCAAAAGGGACAGTCAGTGTTGGTACTGTTTGTGAATCCAAGGATGAAGCTGGTTTTTTGAAACTTTTCACGAAGACTTACTTGTTGGTTAGTTTGCCCCAAAGTTCTCACAGTAAGGTACCTGTAGTACAGAGTTGTGCAGAGGGGGTGGTTCGGACCGTTGTTTCACGGGTGGGCTCCCGGTACTGCAAGGAGAACGGTGGGAATAGTGCCCCCTGTAGTGCTTCCAGCACCATTACCACTACTAATCAAACTGTTAAGCCAGATATCTGTCGCTATACCTTGCGAAATAGGGTTCCTAATCTTGTTGAATCCACTTCTGTCTCTCCTCCGGTTATCGAAATTAGGGCCACTGTCAAGCAGGGCAAAGTGAGAGCTACCACGGAGAGTACCTCCCCACTGTGTGGTAGGGGGAGAGGGAAAGCCAAGAAAGTCCTGTCCTCTAAACTCAGAATAACTCCATCTTTGAAAACATACTATAAGGTGTTATCCACCTCACCGGAAAAGGGGCAGAACAAAAAAACCACTATGGCTTTTACTGGTATTCAGGTGGGCCCCCCTCCACCTAAGGTGGATTCTCAGCCCTCTGTTGTGTCTTCCCTTGTGGGGACGAGTGGAGTTGATACATCGATGGGACAGCAAGTGGTTGTCCATTCGTCTGTGGAGATTTCGAATAGATTTTCGGCTTTGGATAACCAGGATACTGTTTCAGGTCTCTTACCAGTAGTGGAGAAGGGGGCTGTTCCTGAACCATTATCGGTAGCCTTGTTAGCCAGACCTCCTGACTCACACTTAGGTCTTCCCCCCCAACAAGCTTCGTCCGGATCACTAGCTGATATTTTATTAAGTTTAAAGGAAGACATCGGGAGAAAGTTTTCAATCTCAGAGTCTAATCAAGCTGCAATCCAGGCCTCATGCAAGGTTTTGGCACAAAAAATTGAAGAGGTCTCCCAGAGAACCGATGTTCTTGAGTCTGAAATCCCTAAAATCAAGGAAATCTTACATTCTTCCTCAGTCGAGATGGATAAATTAGTCCACCAAAATAGGGATCTGAAAGATGACATAGAGCGTCTTGAAAACCACTCAAGAAGAAACAATTTAAAAATATTAAATGTCCCGGAAGATTTGGAAGGGGGGACATCAAAAAATTTTGATTTTCGCTTTTAAAGGCGACAATCCTCAAAGACTCACCGGAATTAGACCTGGTCTTAGACATTCAGCGAGTGCATCGAGATCCATATAGGAGGAATCTAGAAAAACAAAAGCCAAGGAAAATTTTAGTAAACTTCCTTACATATTCCGTAAAGGAGAAAATCTTATCGTTGGCTTTGAAAGCGGGTCAGGTCAAGAGCGACTCCTTTTCTAGTTCATTTTCCTTCTCTATTAGATCGGATGTTTCCCACATCACAGCAACAAAACAGTGGGAGTTAGGCAAAAGAATGGCAATTTTAAACTCCCTGGGGGCCAAGACACAATTGAGGTTTCCTGCATCCCTCCGGATTATGTGGAATAATCACATGCATAATCTTCGTCAAATTGAGGAAGTAGATGCCTTAATAGATAAAATAAGGAATGGGAGTGGGGTATAAGCGGAATGGGTGAAAGTACTCATCTTTTTTTTTTTTCTTTTTTCCTTCTCATATCGCTGTGCTCTCTCGGAGAGACTGGTTTAGTACTAAATCGAAATCTTTTGGAATTATCACGCCCAGAGGTCCTCGCCATAGGGCTATGCCCAGAGGAGAAGGGTGGGTTCCCCGGGGTAAGGAGGGGTTAATGGGGTCACTCGGGGGGGGAGGGGTAGTGGAGGGTTGGGGGAGCACGGGTGGGGTTGCAGCGGGAAAAAATATTAAAAATATCCTCAATCTCAACCGCGTTTTAAGATCTAAGCCATTTCCAGAATGTCTGAATAAAGCCCTGTCTGTAGATAGATGTTGTAAGCCCTAATGAGCTCGAAAATTAAATTTATCTCGTGGAATATCAACGGGCTTAGATGTTTACGCAGACAAAGATTAGTTATGAAATTCCTTGAACAATCATCTGCACAGGTCTGTCTCCTACAAGAGACACACCTGAGCTGTCTGGAATGTAGGGCTTTGTTCGGTAAATATCCATGGGTTGAGTATTTCTGTTCATCTGAACAAACAGTCCATAATAAGGGGGTGGCGATCTTAATCAGGTCAGGTGCAAGAGGCATCATTAAATCGGTTTTGTCAGACCAATCTGGGAGATGGATAATAGCCCAGCTGGAAATTGGGGGACCGAGTTGACCGTAGTCTCATTCTATGGCCCTAATGTTGATGATCCAGCCTTTATTTATAAAATACAGGCCAAATTGATAGGAAGCACAACTCCAATGATAATCGGAGGTGATTTTAATGTCCTTCTCAATCCCTTACAGGATAGATCCAATCATAGTTACTATATAGGTGCCCCTCGTATTCGTCGGGCAATGATTGATATGATTCATGATCTTGGGCTTGTTGATGTGTGGAGGGCAAAACGGGGTGCAGTATCAGGTTTTACCTTCTTCAGTAAGAAATGTGGTCATGCTTCTAGAATTGACTATATCCTCACTGATAGGCTGGGCCTAGAGAATCTGTTAGATATCTCTATCCTTCCAAGTATTCTTTCGGACCATGCCCCCATTTCTTTTCTATATGTAGGAAAAAAGCAAAGTCTAAATCCTAGATGGACATTTAAAAGGGCAATGTTGTCTAACACCGAAATAATTAGTGCCCTTAAAGCCTCTACAGTGGAATATTTTGCAATCAATATAAGTTCGACATCTTTAGATTTTGTCTGGGACGCATTTAAAGCGCATTTGCGTGGACAGTCTCATAGTCTGATTTGTTCTAAGAATAGGGAACAGGCTTTAGAATTCCAGAACCTGGAAAGGGAGATTTCTAGGTTGGAAGGAGAAAGAACGAGTTGTCCCCAGACAAATCTGACGCAAGTTCTTAAAGATCTTGAATGTTTGCGTCAGGAATATAGGGGGAGGTTGGACCAAAAGATTAAGGCTCAGTGGTTAGCCTGTAATATGCAAAACTATGAGTACGGTGAAAAGGCGGGTGCCCTTCTGGCTTGGAAGGCGAGGGGGGATCGTGCGAAAAATAATATAAGTGAACTGGTCATAGATGAGAGTGGGGTAACTTCATGTAAACAGGAGGATATGCAAAAGTGCCTCCTCGCCCTGTTCTCTGATTTATATAAAGAAGAGATAACACCTAGCCCTGGGAGTATTCAAAAGTGGCTGCAAAGTAAGGCATTATCGGTACTATCAGAGGAAAGCCGAATTGCGCTGGATGCTCCCATCTCTGAGATCGAGATAAAACTTTGTATAAATAAGATTAAGAGCAACAAGGCTGCAGGGACCGACGCTCTTCCTGGGGAGATTTATAAAGTCCTTCAGGATGAGCTAGTTCCCAGACTGTGTGAATTATTCAACTACGTCTACAGTTCGGAAGGTAGAGTCCCTGGCTCCTGGAAGGGTGCCACGATCGTGCTTATTTTGAAGCCAGGGAAAGATCCCCTTAAAGCCGATTCATATAGACCAATCTCCCTGCTTAATGCTGATTATAAGATCTTCATGGGTATTTTAGCGGGGAGATTGGTCAAGTTAGTTCCGCAGCTGATTAATGTTGATCAAAAGGGCTTTATCCCTGGGAGGTTTATTCAGGAGCAAACGCTGCAGTTGATAGGCAGTATAGATTTAGCGGTAGCGCGGTCGGAGCCCTTGGCTGTGGCAGCATATGATGCAGCTAAGGCATTCGACCGGGTTTGTTGGGTTTTCCTTTGGGAAACCCTTAAGACAAAGGGATTTGGTTTAACTTTTATACAGACCCTGATTAGATGCTACCAGGGTGCCTCTGCAGTTATCCTGTTAAATGGCCTCCTAACATCAAGTTTTAATATAACAAGGGGAACTAGGCAGGGCTGTCCCATCTCGCCCTTATTGTTTGATATTTACATCGAGCCCCTCGCTCAAGCCCTAAGATTGGATGATTTAATCACTCCTTTTCAAGTCCATCATTATAGTAGTAAGTTGGCTCTATATGCGGACAATTTGTTGATTTATACCAACAATCCAGTCGAGGTGTTCCCAAGGGTGGAATCCCTTCTGAAGGAATTTGGCCTGTATTCAGGGTACCTGGTTAATCCCTCTAAGACGGAGGTAATGTGCTGGAACATCAACAACTTGGTCGGAAGGATGAGCAAGGAATTTAGATACTTAGGGATAATCATAGTTAAAGATCTGGATGATATTCCTCAGATTAATTTGAGGAAGGTATCTAAAGAAATTGACCACCTTTTAGCAAGATGGCAGAATTTGCCTTTGACTATCTATGGCCGGGTCAATCTTATAAAGATGGTTGTTCTGCCAAAATTAACATATTTGTTTAGCACTATCCCCCTTGACTTCCCCAGTAAGGCTATTAGTAGAATTCAAGGCAAAATAGGAAGTTTTATCTGGTCTAATAAGAATGCCAGGCTATCCTGGAAGAAGTTAAGACGTAAGCTACTGAAGGGAGGTTTGGCTCTCCCGGATTTGCTTTGGTATTCTTTCGCTTTCCAGTTTAAAAATATACGGTCATTACTTATTACTACTTCTGAAACCAACTGGGGGAAGATTTTGGGCGAGATGGTCACGTTAGAAGGGGGTGGACTGGGTTTTTATATAAGTTTGGGGCTCCAAGGTTTTTTAAAAAGGTCTGTCTAAAGGTCTTAAAAACAGCTCTTAAAGTGTGGTATGGGGTTAGAAGGAAATTGGGGATTGGTTATTATTCTGATTTCGCTCCCATATGGGATTCTCCTGGGTTACCTATATGGTTGGAAGATAGCCTTGCGTTGCCTATTAAAAACGCTGGTATTGTGATCTGGTCCGACCTTATTTCATCAGACGGAGTTCACCCATGGGAGGTTTTAAGATCAAAAATAGGAAGCTCCTTTTCAAAATTTAAATATCTACAACTGTCTTCCTGGTATACAGCTGAGAAAGAAAATATAGTTGGAAATTGGGAAATCGAGCTTCGTCTTCAAAACCCAAAACCCATAAAGAAGGAGGTCGGGTATTGGTATAAGAACTTATTGGATGCTGATGTTGCAGACCTCCCTCCACACTATTCTGTTTGGAATCTGTCAGCCCTGGACGGTATAGCTGTTGATCTGTATGGTCTTTCTTTACAAATATTATATAAGTATGTTAAGCCAGCATCTCTTAAAAAGAATCACTTTTACGTTATCAACAGACTATATTATACCCCCATGAAAATAGCAAAATTTGCTCCTCTCTCCTCCTCGAAGTGCCCAAGATGTGACTTCACTGTGACGGATGATATTCATATATTTTTTGAATGTGCTATTCTAAGAGGTTATTGGAAGAATGTGGAATGTGCTCTTGGAGCAATTTTTGAATTTTTAAAGTTAAGTTGAATCTGAATCTCCCACTAGTCATATTTGGTACGGGTAATGATTTGACAAATATGTTGTCGGCAACGCAAAAAGGCCTGTTACTCCACCTGATCCTTATTGCTCGGAGGGAGATATGTAAACTCTGGAAAGATTCTAGGCCCCCTTTATATGAGAACTGGTTGAGCGCTGCATTCGGTATGGCTCGTTTGGACCAAGATCATTTGAATGACAGTAATTCTAACATCTGGGCATCGTTACTATCATGGGGTAACGAAATGCGGTTAGTCCAATGCCCCTTGGTCCAATGATTACACCAAGCTTTATACAAAGAAGCTGGCCTGGTCAGGTATGAAGCCAATGCAGTAGCAGAAGGCCAGGGTGCCTAGGTCGGATGGTAGCTTTTTGCTTTTTTTCTGCAGACGCTTCGGTGAGATGAGGACTAAAAAAAAACAACAACAAAAAACAATCCAAATGAACTTCAAGCCTTTGAGGTCCATGAGTGACCAAGCAAATGAACATCTTCTTGAAGGAAATTGATGACACCTTAGTTGACATCAATGAGCTCCCTGTCCTGTTAACAATCCACCATTGAAAACCCTCCCGAAAGATTCTTGTGCAATACATACAGAGGTCGATCAATCTGTCAATCAAGGATGACACTAGATAACTAACCAATAAATATTATGGCAAGGGCTATCCATATGATTATATGTCAAAAAAGGCTATTATTGGCCAAATGGCAAAATTACAACGGGACATCTCCTCTGTTCTTCCTCGCATAGTTGATGTCTTGGAAGTTGTAAAGTTGGGCATTAGGTAAGGAGAGTCCCAACAGTTTTAAAGTCTTCATCAACAACCACAGCTACTGAAAAGGGCAAAGCAGCTCCATGATAAACGTGAGGAAAGCAGTTCTACATTGGAATGAGCAATGTCATTTGCATATGCCAGAGAATTCAGTTTTTGTTAATTTACTTTGCTATAACTATAGACAAGTAGATGTGTGGCACCATGTGGAAAGAATACTGCTTTGTGACACATGCAGTTAGTGTGTCACTCTTTTAGTTGAACTAAAAGTAAAGAATTTCCATATAATTTACTGTCTCCTTCTCCATTCATTATGAGAGTTTGTGCCAGTGTACGGGCATGTGATGGTGTTGTCCAGTTGAGATTGCATATTAATGTCTAGGTGCTCCTTAACACACTTTCAAGGTTACGCATCTGGGTTGTGGAGTGTGTAGTGTAACACACAATCATTTCACATGCAAACTTGGGACAGTAAAGGAGTCCACCCCAAGCATATCTAGGTATCACAAATATTTGGCCAAATCAATGCTCATTGATGCCAATTATGCACCTCATTTCTGCATTGTAGACTTCTGTTGTGGTCTGAGGAATTGTGCAGGCAATCATCAGCCAGGCTGTCAATGGGTACCTCTGCACACCCTATGATGACTAGAGGTACCTATTGTAGTGGTAAATGTAGCATAAATATTGCATTAGGCCTGGTACCTACAAATAGGTTTTCATTAGGGGTGAGCTTACCTCACGTAATTCAGTGTAGCATAATCACAAGGAATTACCTAAAAGTTCCGTGAGACCATGCATAATTACAAGAGAAGAGTAATTCTGTGATTATTGCTATTTCTTTATCCAAAAATGCCCTCTCTCATCTAAAATGGGTGCCAAATGTATTTTGCGCTAAGAAATAGTACTGTTTGCAACAAAACATGAATAGCAAGTGCAAGTAGTCGCTCACACGAGCTAAATGTGATCTTGGGGTGGGATTTGCACCCAAGTTACCTTCGGCATTTAGCACTTATTATCTTATCGCAAAATGCCCTTTTACTCCTGATGTCCTGGGCCCGACCTACTGTGGATCCTGCTTAACTGTGCCAAGTACCCCTTCTGCACTTGACTCTTAGTGGTAGCTGTGGTCAAGCAGTCATGGCTCGCTTGGTGGGGGGGTTGTAGATACCAATGAGTGAACATGACCCATAACACAAAATACAAAGAGCTCTAACAATAAATCAATTTCCAGCCAAATACTTGCCTTCATAAGAAAAAGAAATATTTTATTTCTAACTATACACATGCAAAGAGATACAACATTCAAATGCAACAACACAATCCCCCTTGAGGTTGAGGCTCTTGTAGTAAAATAAATCAATGTCTAGTCAAATACTTGCTTTTATATGAAAAAGTAGTATTGTATTTCTAACTCTGCACATGCAAAGAGGGATGCAACATTCAAATGCGACGACACAATCCCCCTTGAGGTCGGGGCTCTAGTAGTTGCCAGGCAAATCCCTGTCCCACCCTCCTTCGTGTAACGTGTTCAGGGTTATTCCCATTCACTGGTGGCTGCATCAGGGAATGCAAACTATTAGGCTGTACTCAAGAGTTCTCCCTTTTGACCTTTTAGGAACTAGGGGTCAGATGTATCAACATTGGATTTTGCGAGTCTATAATAGCGAATTTTACCGATTCGCTATTATAGACTCGCAAAATGCAATGTATGTAGGTTTTTGCAAAAAGTTTGTGATTCCTACGCATTCCTTAATTGCGACTCGCAAATTGAGACTTGCAAATAAGGAATGGCCTCCCATTCATTTCTATGGGCCTAGAGGCCCGTAGGAATGAATGGGAATTGCATGCCCAATTTGCGAGTTCCCAATATGCATGCAATTTCAAGGGTGCAAGGGTCCAAAAGGACACCCTGTTGCACCCCTGAAATATGCATGTGTGCACATGTGGAGCACATACATGCACTTGAAAAAATGCAAAAAAGTGAATTTTTCTAGGAATTTGCAAATTACCACCAACTAAAAGTTGGTGGTAATTTGCGATTCCTTAATGCTAATTCGCAATTTGAGATAGCAACAAGAATCGCATTTAGGGAATCGCAAATTGTGATTCCCTAACTGCATTCGCAATTTAGGTAATTGCAAATAATTGCGATTACCCATATTGCGAATCAGAAATGTTTCATACATTGCCAAACGCATTTTTGCGATCGCAAATGGGCCAATTCTGCAAATCGTTCCGTTTGCGATCGCAAAAAGCGTTGATACATCTGGCCCCTAGTCAAAAGTGTCTATGGTGCCGCAGTCAGAACACAATAATGGGGGATTTGGGAGCATGTCTAGGTCCAGCATACAAGCTCCTTAAATGTACATGTATACAAGTGGAGTATGCAGTTCCTTAAAAGAATCAGAAAAGGAGACAGAAAAGGCAGTAGGTCGGGAGGTGTCTGAGCAAGCAGAACGGGGGAATCTGATTGCTCAGAAGCCAGAGCCCTCACACACCCAGATGGGTGCCATGCTTCATCATCATGCAGCTTCTTGTTGGGCCGGCACTGTAATGCCCAATAGGCCCCTCGAGGGAGCTCTTTGCCAAAGCTCTTATAATATAAGACACTATGATGAAGTGTAAGTGGAGGTGCTGGGTGTGCAGATTGGTGTAAGTGTGGTACAAAAAAACTATGAGAGACCCTGAAAGTTTTAATATGTGGGACCTTTTGTTATAAATAAAAACAAAGGGTGGCTGTGTAGATGACAATGATCCGGTACAGCTCACAGAAAAGTGAGAACGTCGGTCAACATGTTTCACACCATGTAAAGTCCCTGCGAATCCAGACACTTCATTAGGACAATGTAACCTAATTTATCAATGATTGGGGTTATAGTAGTGACAATTAGCAACAATACCCAATCTCAAAAAGTCACCCTCAAAGTGTAGGGTATGCCTTATGGTATCTAAAATCTAACCCAATTTGAGTAAGTAAATAGCCCCCTAGGTGATGGCACACACTGCTCTAGCTGTGGAGTGAACAGCATCCAGCGCACTAGGAAAACTGTGACCTACCCCTCTCTGCCACTCTGACGGTCACAACACTATTATCGGTGAGGTCCCCCGGGGCCCAAATGGCCCAGTTCACCTCTCACCTACTCTCACAGCACGAAAGAATTCAATGATGCAGCAGGCACCCCAAACATGCACCAGTGAGTCCTGCTCAGTTCGGAGAGGTTGGTTTGCTCATGGCCAAAACAGCAGCAATCAGTGACGTAGGCTCTCCTGAGCAGCGCTGCTGGAGGTCTTCAAGATTTCGGAGCAGTTCTCTGCTCCCGAAGATGCGGTGAGTTGACTTTCCTCAACAGAGGGGGCGGGAGGAATCCTTTCTTCAGCTCCTGACTGGAGCCAGTGAGGGTGGCGCATGGCACACTGGTTTTGGCAAGCAGGCAGGCGCCGGTGCTCTAGGGCTCCAGGGCAGGAGGTCTTGGTTTTCCTAAGTGATGTCCCCTCACCCAGCAGGCCTTGGCCCTCATTCCTGGTCACAGGCAGAAGTCTTGCAGAGCTGCCCCTTCTCATACAGCCCTTCTAGCTGCTTGGCAGATGACACATTTTTGGGGGCTCAACATCCACTTCTTATGGTCCTTTTCCTTACACCAAATGTAATTTAGGGTCTGGTTCTTTGAAGTTTTTTGTTGGGGTTCTGCTTCTTTTGAAGTGGGCACTTCTCTTTTTAATTTTCCTTCATGAAAGAGGTCTGCCATAGCAGGCATGACTCTGTAGCTGATTGTCCACAACACAATTCATGGGAGTGACCAGAATTTATACCTGGATGTAGCCACAGTAATATGTGTATTAAAAGGTTAATCCCAGATCCCCAGTCCTACTCTTTATTTATTTCTTATCAACCCCATCCCCCTTCTTGAGATGTGTCCAAGCGCCTTCCTTGTGATCTATCACATTAATACAAGAGCAGTTTTTTTAAATGTAAAGGGAGTCTCTTTCTTTTCCTTCCAGTGTGTCCCCACCCAGCTCAAAGCAATGCAGCAATACACAAATCTGTCTGGGAGGATTCCTCTCCTCCTCATGTGTTTATCAGGCGGGTCTGGGCTTTCTAAAATGGAACCCAGGGTCCTCCATTAATGTACCATTGCAAGCACACTCAGTCAGTGAACATTCATAGCACACTTTCTGTTCAGCACTAATACCTCTATGAGTTGTACCATCACATTTACACAAGTATTCAGCACACACACTCATTCTGCGCACACTGTTCAGCACTGACACTTTTCTAGCTTTAATCAGGATGTGTAATTTTAAAAGCATGCATTGCAAGCACACACACTCACTATGTGCATGCTACACAACTCTTCACCCTTCATGTACTGTACTTCACACAAGCACACATGCACCCAGAACATGCTGTCACTGTGCAAGCTCATGAATGGCACAGTAAGGGAGAATTACCCAAAGAAGCTGGGTACAACTCAGTTAATAGTAGTATGTTTCATGCTACATTGTCTTATTTACGTTTCAGCCTTGACTTAAGGACCGACCCCTCTGTTCAACATGCAGCATAAATCTGACATTTCATGTTTCCCCGGTTTCCCCTTAAAAGGAGAGCCACGAACATGCACAATTATTATTTGTGGCAAAATAAGACCTGGTAATTTCATACACTTCGGACTGTAAAGCAAGTTGAGCTAGGTCTCAAGTCTGCTGTCTCATCTTCTGACAGCACATTGGCACCTCCACCCTTCACTCCATTCAAAAGTGCATCTCTTTCAAAAGCCACCCTCAGATCCAAAGAATGAGAAGAAATTTGCCTTTGCATCCAAGCCATTAAAGACTCCTTTGTAAATGCGAACGCTACTTTTAAAGGCTTGTTTGCTAATGCAGTTGTGAAGAAGATCCTTGGAAGCGGAGGCATAACATCACAGTTCAAGATCCCCCTGAGAGCTTAAGCATCTGTCATTGTAGGTATCCAACAAGGATGCTATCCTTTCAAGGCAGATACCCTTTGTGCGAGCGTAATGAAAAAGAAAGCCAAAGGGCCTTCTGTGATTCCATGAAAGTATTTTTGTTTGGTAAAATAAAAAGTTGTCCCTTGAATAGATCTGGCGTTCACTTATCACACACAATTTTTTATTTTATTTTACTTTTCAGTACATTACTCTTGTATGATTTGAAAAGATCTATTCCTGTTCAGGGCACAATTACATGCTGTGTTCCAGATCGAGGCACTTTTTGAGCAAAGGTCATATCAATGGTTGCTCCTGGACCTGCTTCCTGCCCTCCATTTACACACCACTACAATTCCTGCTGCTCCCTTAAAGTTAGAATGATAATGCTGCTCTAAAACGCATTCCAGGAGTCAGGTGGAAATGCATACTGGCAAAATACAATTTTGTACCAGTCGCAGTACTGAATATCGTCCCCCAGAATCTTGTAGTACAAGAATATCATAGGCCGAATATTGAGGGCCAAAATATCAAAAGGTAAGTGCATATAGGAAAGTATAGATTTACTGTTTCCGCATCCACAAGTCATAAAGTTAGGATTTTGTCTCAGATTACTTTTGTGAATTGGGCCCAATGTACCTATCAGTGGAGTAAGATACAGAAAATCTAGACTTACTTACCTGTCAATTATTTTTGATATTTTGTCCTCAGCATTGTGCCCATCAATATTCTGATGTCAATATTCAGGGTACACACCTTTGTACCGACTGGGAAGAATGTGCTTGGGCCAATGGCATGTAAAATGAAATGTTTATTTTTTATCATACTTAATACTGGGGATTGACCTTGTTCTGAGCACTCTCAGTCTTTTGCACAGTAAATAAAGGCAACTAAAGCACAGGACATAAAAGATATGCCCGGAAACACATATTCAGGTTGCGTGGGAAATCATGGATTGGAACTCATGCGGCTTTCTATGTCCTGTATACTGCCATTTAAAAGTGTAAATAACTTAGGTCCTGCTTGAAACTCAGACAGCTCTCTCTGCCCTATATAGTGGCTTGCAAAAGTGTTAAAAGCTAGGTCCTGCTTGACAGACAAGCTTAAGTTTCCTTTGCCTTCCTTTTTCCTTCTTTTTTTAATTTGTGTTAACTTATACCTTAAGGACAGCTGGATGTTTGCTTCTAAAATAGGTCGCCACTTCCATAAATAGATCTATCTATCTATCTATCTATCTATCTATCTATCTATCTATCTATCTATCTATCTATCTATCTATCTATCTATCTATCTATCTATCTATCTATCTATCTATCTATCTATCTGTCTGTCTCAAGGACCCCATCCCCTGGGGCCAAATTGTAATGAAGGGGAAGGGGGCCATGTGGCCTCCATCCCCAAGACAATTGTGGCCCTGGGGACCCCATCCACTGGGACCCAGCTCCCGGCTTTGGTTACAAAGTAGAGGGGGCTGTGCAGCCCCCACCCTGAGCCTCATTTGGGCACAGGACCCCATCCCCCATGGTCAAAGTGCATACAAAATGGGAGGGGTGGCCGCACAGTCCCTCTCCCTGAGCCAGAAACGGGGAGCCCACCCCGGGCACAGTAGTTTCCCTGCTCACATCAGTGCAGGCAGGAAAACATATGTTTGCTCCAGCCTGATGGGGGCATTTTTAAATCTCCCACAGGGTGGTGCAAATATGCCTTCCCTGCCTGCAGGACAGTGGGCAGGGAAGGCATGTTTTCTCTCACTCGGCATGAGATTTAAAAATGCTTCCACCAGGTGGGAGCAGACTTCAGTTTTCCTAGATGCACTCCTGCGGGTAGGGAAACAGATTACTCCCACCTGAAGGGAGCATGCAAATATAGCGGCTCCCACAGAGTGAAAGCAATGCAGTCTCCCACAGTATGTGGGGAGCCAGCTGTAGCCACGGGCCATCTGGCTCCCCCGCATCCCCCAACTTGTTGTGATTAGGACAGGCCCCAAAAGATGGGATCCCTGGGGCCTCAATAGGCTCGTGAAGAGGGCCACCTTGTCCCTCCAATTTATCACAGCAATCGGCCCCAGGGGATGGGGTCCCCGGGCACCATTTGGGCTTGGAGATGGGGCCACATGCCCCCTCCCCTAATAGAAAATGTTATTGGCTCCGGGGGACAAGGTCCTGGAGCCTTTTGAGGCTCCAGGAGGGAGGCCACGTGTCCCCTCCCCTTTAATTCAAATATAGCTCTGGGGAATGGGGACCCAGGGGCCCATTTGGGCTTGGGGAGAGGGGCACGTGCCCACTTCTCCAATCTAAAAGTTATTGGCCCTGGGAAATGGGGTCCTCTGTGTCTATTTAAGACTCGAGGAGGGGGGCAATGCACCGCCTTCCCTATAATTGATATATGGCCCTGGGAAATGGGGATCCCGGGGCCCATTTGGGCTTGGAGAGGGGGTTCACATGTCCACTTCCATAATAGAAAAGTTATTGGCCCCAGAGAATGGGGTCCCCGTGTTCATTTAAGGCTTGGGGAGAAGGACAATCCACCCCATCCGTATAATTAAAATATGGCCCTGAGGGATGGGGTCCCCAGGGCCTCTTAAGGCTCGAGCAGGGGCCACTCCCCTCTCCTATAATAATATATGGCTCCGGGGATGGTTCCACTGGGCCAATTTGGGCTTGGGGAGTGGGTCCACATGCCCCCTCCCCTAATGTTATTGTATTTGGCCCGGGGAGATGGGGTCACATGGGTCTCTTAAGGCGCCAGAGGGGGACCAAGTGCCCCCTCTCCATTTAATGTATTTTTTACCCCCTCCGGGGTTGAGGTCCCCACAGCCAATAGAACTTGGGAGGGGGGCTGTGTGCACCCCTCCCCTTTTTAAACTCAAAGGGCCCTAGGGACATTATAAATAGGTGAAAATGTCAGTGACAATGTAACATTTTGAACTAAAAAAAACACAGAAATTCACCAGGTTATAGTTAGCAGAGCAAATGATAACTTGCGCCCCTTCCATACACTGCTTATGACCTCACATATTACATCACTCATGACGTTCTATGACATCACTGATGACATCTCAAATTACATCATTGATGACATCACTGATGACATCATCCAAACTATGTTTGTACACAATACTCATAAAGGACTAAGGCATTATTGGTTTGAAATTAAGTAGCAAATAGCTCAGAATAATATGAAGCATCATTAAAACCATCACAAATACAAGCCCTTTTGATGAAGCAAGCTTTTTATGTGCAACATTAACGCTATACCATGTACTTCATGGGTCGCCGAGCTCATGTTGTCAATCAACCACACATAGCTGGCTAACCCCTACTGTACATGGTGTTCAATCTGTATATAACTTTTCAGAGAAACTCAGCTTCTTCCAGACACTTAAACCCTGTTAAATAAATAATGCCCAACTATGGACAGCCTTTAGCATCTATCAAAGCAATCATAGTTAGAGAACCTCGTGTGAGATATCAAGCAGATATGAGTAAATAACCGGGTACTTTAAACAGTGTTTAATGCTATGCAGAGACGTTGCCTTGTACAACACTGTTTGTAGAGAGCCAAACTCTCATGAGAAATGCACCTCAGATTACTAAAAAGTATCTAAGAACAGTGTTACTGTATGTAAGCCTCTCCAAAGAGAGACTACTCACTGTAAACCCCAAGGTGTGAAGGTGCTAAAGGTCATAAAACCCACGCCCTTCATAGTTTGCTGAAAACGTTATAAATACATCACTGCCAGTAGGTAATCAAGCACATCTTCATGGGTAAGTACCCGGTGCACAGAGTTGTCTGTCGACTTGTATGTAGAAATTGTCATGCAAAGACAATATCCTCAAAATACTCAAGTCTGCTTACGATTCTTACTATCTACTACATAGAATTTTTACCCTGTTGGAAACTTTTTTTGCAAAACCAAAAAACTTCTGTCCAATATACTGGGCACAATTCATCAAATGTCACCTGCACACAGCATTAGTCCTGTACACAAACATTCAGAACATGTTCAATATCTCTAGACACGTATGATGCATTAAGATCACAAGAATTTTGTAAACACGTACTCCCATTATCAGGAAAGAGGCAGTACAAAATAAGGTAGAGTAATAGGATGATACTTACCTACTGCTATGTAAAATAGAAAATGAACTAACACCCTCATTGAATGATGTTGTCAGTGATGTTATCAATGATGTCATCAGTGATGTAATAAATGATGTCATAGAACTTGTCATGAGTGATGCAATATGTGAGGTCATAAACAGTGCATGGTGAGGCGCAAGCTATAGTTAGTTCTGCTAACTATAGCTAGTGAATTTCTCAGTTTTTTTAGTTCCAAATATTACATATATATATATACATATATACATATGTATATATATATATGTATATATATATGTATGTATATATATATATATATATTACCTACTGGCGGTCGCCAGTAGGTAGTTATAGTTAGGACCTCGTTTCTATTCAGAAAGCATTTTGTCTTTTGCCAATATCTTTGGCGCCGTTTGATGAATCTTCGCAAAATTTTCAAAACTAATGGATCACTCAGGTTAGCTCCTGTCCTGAAAGTGTTGGGGTGATTCGTCAAGCGGGGGCCGAGAAAAAAGGGGGGTCCCAAAACGCATTTTCCTTATGTAAATTTCCATAGGAAATTGTAGAACATGCTACAGCCCGAACTGCTGAACGGAATTACACCAATTTTGGCTAAAAGGCAGCTCTTGGTTCAGAAAGCGACCTTTTTTTTAAATGGTGTAAATCCGTTCAGTAGTTCCTGAGAAATTCAAAAAATAAAAATATTGATATCTGAGCACCGAGGAGGGTTCATTTTGATTGGCTGCCAGCACTCCAAACCAGAATGTGTTGGCAGCCATCTTGTGACTCGGGAACCGAGTCACAAGAAAAGAGTAAAAAAAAGATGAAAAACAAGAAAAGGGGGCAGGGTAGAAACACCCTGACCCCCTAGGCCTGCTCAGAGTGTCCCACAAGGACCCCCAGGGCCAAAAAAAGCATGTTTTTTAAAAAACAAAATTGGCCAAATTCGCGCTCGGTGCGCGAATCCGGCCGAAAAAAAAAAAAACGTTATCTATAAGCCCCCAGGTGGACCAGGTCCTGGGGGCATTGTGCAAATAATTAGTGGGGGCCACCTCCCCGGAGCCTACTTTATTATGCGTTGGGGGCACGCGGCCCCCCCGCAGCCCCGGGGACCGCCACCTCCCTGGGGCTTTTTTATTAAAATGCATGGGGGGCTCCCCCCCATGCTGCCCCGGGGACCGCCACCTCCCCGGGGCATTGGTAATTAAAAGCGGGAGGCCTCGCGGGCCCCCATGCCCCAGGAACTGACACCTCCCCGGGGCTTATTCTAATAAGGCAGGGGGGCCTCGCCAGGCCCCCCAAGCCCCGGGGACTGCCACCTCCCCGGGGCTTTATTCTAATAGGGTGGGGGGCCTCGTGGGCCCCCCAAGCCCCGGGGACCGCCACCTCCCGGGGCACTGTTTATAGAAATACGGGGGTCCGTTACAGACCTCCGGGGGCCACCACCTCCCCGGGGCTATTTGCATGTTGGGAGGGGGGCCGCGCGGCCCCCCTCCTGGAGCCCTTGATGGCCCTGGGGACCGCCACCCAACAAAAAAAGGCCGGCCCCGGGGGATGGGGTCTCCGGGGCCATAATTGGCCACGCGGCCCCCCTCCCAAATAAAAAAAAAAAAAGAAGGCTGGCCATGCCCCGGGAGATGGGGTCCCCGGGGCCGAAATTGGCCTGGGAGGGGGGCCGCGCGGCCCCTTCCTGTTTTTAAAAAAAAATGTGGCAGGCCCTTGAGGATGTGGTCCCCAGGGTCCAAAAAACATTGAAAAAAGGGGGCCACACAGCCCCCCTTCTAAGAAAAATAAATGTAAAAAAAGCCGGCATCTCGCCGGAGGCCCCGCCCCCTCCCTGCACCACTCTGGAAACGCACCCCCTGGCGCATTCTAAGTTGGGGAATTAAGTCCCCTTGAATGCTGAGGGTCCCTGGGGGCCAACTAGCCCACCAGGTACCTCCAGTAAGCGCCACACAACAGGATTGCAGAGAGGTGGTCCGAGGCCATGCCCCTTTTTACACCACTCTGCAAACACGCCTCTTGGTGCACTGCTGGTGGGGCGATGAGGTCCTCTTGTGTCCTGAGGAGCTCAGGACACAAGTGGACTTTGTCACCCGAGCAGCAGTGCACCAGTGTGCATGTTTGCAGAGTGGTGTAAAAAGGGGGCGTGGCCTCGGACCACTCTCTTCAATCCAGCTGTGTGGGGCTTACTGGAGGTACCTGGTGGGCTAGTTGGCCCCTAGGGACCCTCATGAGGAAAGGGGACTTCATCCCCCAACCAAGAGCGCGCCGGAGGCATGTTTGCAGAGTGGTGGAGAAAGGGGGCGTGGCCTGTGTCCACCTCTCTAGAATCCCACTGTGTGGGGCTTACTGGAGGTACCTCTTACTGGAGGTAAGAGGTAGGCTAGTTGGCCCCTAAGCACTCCCAGCAGTGAAGGGGACTTCAATCCCCATCCAAGAGTGAGCGCGTTTGCAGAGTGGTGGGCAAAGGGGGCGTGGCCTGGTATGCGAACTTAGCAATCCTGCTGTGTGGTACTTACTGGAGGTAATAGGAGGGGTAGTTGGCCTCCAAGGATGTCCTTGGGGGCCAACTATCCCTCTTGTTACCTCCAGTAAGTCCCACACAGTAGGATTGCTAAGACGTCTTCGGAGGCCACGCCCCCTTTCTCCACCACTCTGCAAACGCGCCTCCTGGCAGACTATGGGATGGGGGATAAAGTCCACTTTACTGCTGAGGGACTTTGGGGGCCAAGAAGCCCATCTGGTACCTCCTGTAAGTCCTACGCAGGGGAATTCCTGAGCGCTGGTCGGAGGCCCAGCGCCCTTTCTCTACCACTCTGCAAATGCGACTACTAGTTAAAGAAGCATCTTTCTGCACCTCTGACTTAGAGGTAGTTTTAATCCCCCTGCCCTATTATGTACTAGGGCCTTACAGGGGAGGTCATGCCAATCATAGGGGTACCGCAACCCATAGTGTACCCTAGTGTATGTAGGTGTTTTCACTGTATTCTAAGTGTCTTTTAGCATAGCAATGGCTCTAGGCCTGGTTAGTCAGACTCAGTTACCACCAGTACCCGTCAGCAAAAAGTTGGGGGCACAGGATGACTTTGCAACAAGGCCTATTTCTGCCCCTCTGTTGGTTCTTTCTGCATATCTCTTGCTTCTTTCTGCACCTTTCTTTGTCTTTCTGGACTTCTGTTGCCTCTTTCTGCATTTCTCTTGCTTCTTTCTGCACCTTTCTCCCTCTTTCTGCCTATGTCCTACCTATGTAGGCATAGTTTTAAATTAGCATTTAAAAAACCTGTGAAATTCACTGAAAAAACCATAGGTTTCAGGATCGTTATAGTTAGAAATTAGCATTTAAGAAACCTTTGAAATTCACTGAAAAAACCATAGGTTTCAGGGACGTTATAGTTAGTTGGACATTTTACTCGTACAAAACCAGAGAAATTTGGCCGTTATAGCTAGTTGAGCTAACTATAACTCGCGCCCTCACAATGCACTGCTGATGATGTCACATATTACATCACTCATGACATGGTCCGTGACATCACTGATGACATCACTGATGACATCTCAAATGACATCACTGATGACATCATCCACGTGATAATCTGATGCACCTCCTCAGACCCTAATATAACCTTTGATACACCCACTCTAAAATACAGACTACCATTTTTGAAACAATAGACACACCAATACCAGTTACTACATACCCACTCACTGATTCCTAGGTCTACACACACATCCACTCATTCACCCATACAGTCACTCATATATGCAGTCACTCATCAATACAGCACTATCATTTGCACTCTTATACCTATACAGACACTCACACACCTCCACTCATCCATAGAGTTACTCACACATCTAGTCAGTCATTCAAAGAATCAATCACACTCACATTTACTCACCTATACAGTTATACACACACCACCTCACTTATTCATACAGATACTAAGACATACTTACTCTCTTATACAATCACTGATACAAGCACACACTCATCCAAACAGCCACTCTCACAATCACTCACTCTCACATATAGTCATTTATATACTCCAACACTCACATATACTGCCTTTCACATATGTAGTTACTCACACATGTACCACTGAGACATCCATTCACTCACCAACACACCCATACACACACTCACCCACCCATACAGCCCTGCACAGATGCACTCTTGAACCCATACACCCAGTGAATCACCAACTCACACATCTATGCACAGTCACACACCCCCCACCCACCCACACAGACACTCAGGCACCCATACAGATACTCAGACAACCAATCAATAACCCATATAGACACTCATGTAGCTACTCACCAACCCAGGCAGCCACTTACACACGAACTGACAGACTGATACAGACATTCACACAGATTAGCCACTAACGCATGCATTCAGTAGGACATGTTTAATCACTCACTTATACAGTCAGTCACGCACCTACTAAATCATCCATTCAGACACTTATACACCCACTCATTCTTCAATACACCTTGGTATATATATATATATATGAACCACGGAAGTCGCGGGTCTCTCTGCCACTTTCCGGCGGCGGACTTCGAGTGAGGTCGCGACCCTCACAATATTCAAATATGAATGTTACTCCTCTCATACACATTCAACTCGAGCCCAATTTCCATAAAGCGTGTAGTTTATTCAAAACATGAGACAAGCACAACGCCTGACGCGTTTCGGTGCAGCCGCACCTTGGTCACGGGTCAAGGAACTGTTTGTCAAATTAGAATACATATAGTGCACAAATAATAAACATTAATGTAGGACTACCTATCCCAATGTTCAAAGTGGCATCCATTTTGTAATGGTGTTTTTTACATAGCGGCATGCAATGTTTTATATAAAAAAATACATTGATCACAATCTTTTTATCATTTTATACACACAAGAACTAAATTTTATATATTGTATTTGACTACAGTTACGACAGATTACCAATAACTGCCGATATTTCATCTGCCACCCCCTTACTATAATCCTCAATGGGCAAATGTACACAAGTGCGCAATATGGCGAAAACGGTAAATACATACCGCCAAAGCATCAAAATACTGCCCCAGTGGGTCACTAACAAAGATAACAGATGATTCAGTTCTGCCCCTGTGGGCCAAATTAATTTCAAACTTCATTTTCATGAAAGAAAATTACAAATTCTATTCTTTATCACAGTTCAAGTATAAAAATATATTGCTTTTCTCAAATAATTCGATCTCACACACTGCAGTCACAATTGCTTCAGTTGCCATATCTTCAACCTGAACAGCTGATAATTCTGTCTCCTACAAAAAATTAAAATTAAAATAGTGCCATCAATACATTAAGTGTAATAAAACCACAAACATAGCTAAGACATCTCTATATTCAATATATACAACGGTTCAGACCTGATATTACACTCCGATTCCACCAATTAACCTAAATGAACCCACATCTCCTCATCTTTATTTAATCCTTTCGGATGTACTGTGTCATACTTAATGATTAACCTGGATTCCAGACATCTCAGATCTCGCACTCTATTCCCTCCTCTCTCTGATTTAGGGATTCTGTCCAATGCACAGAAACGTAAGAGGCTTGTATTTTTATTATGAACTTCTTTAAAATGTCTGGCGACAGGATATTGTCTATCCTCATTTACAATTGCCCTTGTGTGTTCAAGTATCCGCTTTTTAACCGGATGAATAGTGTTTCCTATATAAATGAGCAGACAAGGGCAACTCAGGGCATAAACACAGTAGTCAGACTTACATGTGAGATGTTTCGTTATGGGGAACGGTTTCCTATCTTTGGACAATATCATATCTTTACACTTGGAGCTATTTCTACAGGCTTTACAAGATTTACATGGAAAAAAGCCTTGTACTGGGTTTGAAACAGCATCATCTGATAACATATTGCTACACAATATATCTGACAATGCACTACACTTTCTGTGAGTGATTTTTGGTTGTCCACCCACAAATTTATTAAGTGTAGAATCAGTGTTTAAAACATGCTAGTATTTTTTAAGACAATTTCTCATCTCCCAAGATTGGTTGTTATATGAAGTAATAAATCTCAAAGGTTCATCATCTTTAGTTTCTGGGATCTCACTTTTTAAAGTTGATGCTCTATCAATGGTTGACACCTTCAGACATGCCTGATTTACTACTTTTAATGAGTAGCCTCTTTCAAAAAATCTGTTCCTCATAATCTGTAACTCGCTTTGGAATAGCCTCTCAGAACTACAATTTCTTTTCGCTCTTAAAAGCTCCCCATAGGGTATGCTATTGATAAGGTTTTTGGCATGGCAACTTTTTGCGTGAAGTAAACTATTTCCAGCCGTTGATTTTCTAAACAACTTACTGGTAAGTTTATTCTCCTGTACCTGAATTTCTATATCCAGAAACTCAATCTTTTCATGATGTACAGTATTGGTAAATTCTAAGTTGTATTGATTAGTGTTCAACTCCATTACAAATTCAGTTGCTTTCCTTTCTGATCCTTTCCAAATGCAAAACACGTCATCTATATACCTCACCCAGAGGACGACATTCTGGGAAAAGGCCCTGATGTTACTGGCCACCTGCTCCTCCCACCAGCCTAGGTACAACCCCGCATAGCTGGGGGCGAAGCAAGTTCCCATTGCAGTCCCCTGGGTTTGGCAATAGATTACATGATTGAACAGAAAATAATTGTTTGATAGGCATGTTTTCATCATTGTGAGCAACATTTCTGTATGTTTAAGATATGATAGATCACGTTGTCTCAGAAAATGACTTGATGCTTCAATTCCCAAACTGTGTGGTATGCAAGTATATAAACTATTGACGTCCAGTGTCATAAGTAACATATCATTGCTCCAGACAACCTTTTCAATCACGTTAAAAAAATCTCTGGTGTCTTGTATATAAGACGGGAGGGACTGCACAAAGGGACGTAGGAAATAATCTATATACTTTGAAGTATTCTCATACGTACTCCCTATTGAGGCAACAATGGGACGCCCTGGCGGAATTTTATTATTCTTATGTATCTTGGGTAATAGATACATTACTGGCAGCTTAGGGTGTTCACAATGGAGATATTTATGTTCATCATCTGATAGCAATTTCTTATATTTCCAAGTTAATAGTTGAGATTTGAAAATCTCATTACTCTTTTCATAACTCAATCTATTGCTAACTTGATAACTTTCCACATCACCCAACTGTCGCCTGCCCTCCTCCAGATACATTCGCCTGGGCCAAACCACCACGTTCCCGCCTTTGTCAGACTTTTTTATGATAATGGACTTATTTTCTTGTAGTTCTTTAACTGCTTTATATTGATTGTTAGTAAGATTGCCACCTATCAGTCTGGGACATTTATCTAACTTCTTAAACTCCGAGATTACTCCTTTCTCAAATATCTCGATGGCATCATTGTGTACTTGGGGTAAAAATCTTGATTTAGGCTTAAAATGACTCCCACTGGCACATCCAACATTTAAAAATTCATCTGCTATAATTTCTGAAACAGATTCAACATTGTCATTGCCAATTTCTAACGCCCTCATGGTTTGTAACACATCCATATCTTCAATGCTAAGATTAATATTGCTATTAGCAATCAAGGGTATCGTACCTTTCTTTTTAGATTCGAACCATTTTTTAAGTTTTAATTTCCTTACAAACTGGAATAGGTCAATTCTCCCTTCTGTATAATTAAATTTACTAGTTGGGCAAAATGTCAATCCAAGCGATAAAACATCAATTTGATCGACAGTTAAATTGATATTGGAAAGATTAACTACCGTAAGAGTATCCTTCATTTTGTCGTTGCCTTTCCCCTTGTTGTCATTCCCATGTAGGTGTCCAGTGATCCTTGCTTCTTTGTATTTCTTCTGTTGCCTCCTTTTGCGCCTCGACCTCGACCTCGATTGGGTGTGTCTTTTGGTCCAGGGCTTGAAGTACCTTGTCGTCCTTGGGCCAATAGGGAGAATTCTTTTAAAATTTTGGATTTTACTCCATTGCTTTCTAGCTGATTCGGGGTAGATCTTGTCTCATCGTGCTGTCCATTATTCCTTACAGGATTTTCTTCTAATACAGCTTGTTCTGGTTGAACATTCATGATAGTACTTGATACTTGTTGTAGATTTCCCTTATCAGTTTCATTAATTTCCCTCAAATGGTCGAATTTTCGGCCAAACGTAAAAATTTGACCAAGTTTATAGTCGAGTTGATCTCGGTGGAACTTACTTTGTTTTTTCAGCTTAATCTCTTGTTCCGCTTTATCCAGTCTGGTTGTCACTTTTTTCATTTCCACTTCGAACTCACTTTCGGAGTACAGCAATTTAAGTTGAGTTGTCAAAACTTCAATTTCTTCAGCTAATCTAACCGTGTCCTTTGTTGCATATTTAATTAATAATTTCAACATCACTGTAGAACATTGGTGGTTATTCGAAACCCATTCCTCAATTAGTTCTGGATCCGGTTCACTGAATGTAGGTGTTACAAAGATACGTAAACCCCGGGGCACCCTTCCGCAGTCCACATATTTTTGAAGGGCAGTGGCTTCCCACCACTTAGCCTGTTCAAGTTTAGCACATTTCCAAAGTTTGTCCCAACTTTGGAAATGCGCTAAACTTGAACAAACCCAAGGGACTGCAATGGGAACTTGCTTCGCCCCCAGCTATGCGGGGTTGTACCTAGGCTGGTGGGAGGAGCAGGTGGCCAGTAACATCAGGGTCTTTTCCCAGAATGTCGTCCTCTGGGTGAGGTATATAGATGACGTGTTTTGCATTTGGAAAGGATCAGAAAGGAAAGCAACTGAATTTGTAGTGGAGTTGAACACTAATCAATACAACTTAAAATTTACCAATACTGTACATCATGAAAAGATTGAGTTTCTGGATATAGAAATTCAGGTACAGGAGAATAAACTTACCAGTAAGTTGTTTAGAAAATCAACGGCTGGAAATAGTTTACTTCACGCAAAAAGTTGCCATGCCAAAAACCTTATCAATAGCATACCCTATGGGGAGCTTTTAAGAGCAAAAAGAAATTGTAGTTCTGAGAGGCTATTCCAAAGTGAGTTACAGATTATGAGGAACATATTTTTTGAAAGAGGCTACTCATTAAAAGTAGTAAATCAGGCATGTCTGAAGGTGTCAACCATTGATAGAGCATCAACTTTAAAAAGTGAGATCCCAGAAACTAAAGATGATGAACCTTTGAGATTTATTACTTCATATAACAACCAATCTTGGGAGATGAGAAATTGTCTTAAAAAATACTGGCATGTTTTAAACACTGATTCTACACTTAATAAATTTGTGGGTGGACAACCAAAAATCACTTACAGAAAGTGTAGTGCATTGTCGGATATATTGTGTAGCAATATGTTATCAGATGATGCAGTTTCAAACCCAGTACAAGGCTTTTTTCCATGTAAATCTTGTAAAGCCTGTAGAAATAGCTCCAAGTGTAAAGATATGATATTGTCCAAAGATAGGAAACCGTTCGCCATAACGAAACATCTCACATGTAAGTCTGACTACTGTGTTTATGCCCTGAGTTGCCCTTGTCTGCTCATTTATATAGGAAGCACTATTCATCCGGTTAAAAAGCGGATACTTGAACACACAAGGGCAATTGTAAATGAGGATAGACAATATCCTGTCACCAGACATTTTAAAGAAGTTCATAATAAAAATACAAGCCTCTTACGCTGTGCATTGGACAGAATCCCTAAATCAGAGAGAGGATGGAATAGAGTGCGAGATCTGAGATGTCTGGAATCCAGGTTAATCATTAAGTATGACACAGTACATCCCAAAGGATTAAATAAAGATGAGGAGATGTGGGTTCATTTAGGTTAATTGGTGGAATCGGAGTGTAATATCAGGTCTGAACCGTTGTATATATTGAATATAGAGATGTCTTAGCTATGTTTGTGGTTTTATTACACTTAATGTATTGATGGCACTATTTTAATTTTAATTTTTTGTAGGAGACAGAATTATCAGCTGTTCAGGTTGAAGATATGGCAACTGAAGCAATTGTGACTGCAGTGTGTGAGATCGAATTATTTGAGAAAAGCAATATATTTTTATACTCGAACTGTGATAAAGAATAGAATTTGTAATTTTCTTTCATGAAAATGAAGTTTGAAATTAATTTGGCCCACAGGAGCAGAACTGAATCATCTGTTATCTTTGTTAGTGACCCACTGGGGCAGTATTTTGATGCTTTGGCGGTATGTATTTACCGTTTTCGCCATATTGCGCACTTGCGTACATTTGCCCATTGAGGATTATAGTAAGGGGGTGGCAGATGAAATATCGGCAGTTATTGGTAATCTGTCGTAACTGTAGTCAAATACAATATATCAAATTTAGTTCTTGTGTGTATAAAATGATAAAAAGATTGTGATCAATGTATTTTTTTATATAAAACATTGTATGCCGCTATGTAAAAAACACCATTACAAAATGGATGCCACTTTGAACATTGGGATAGGTAGTCCTACATTGATGTTTATTATTTGTGCACTATATGTATTCTAATTTGACAAACAGTTCCTTGACCCGTGACCAAGGTGCGGCTGCACCGAAACGCGTCGGGCGTTGTGCTTGTTTCATGTTTTGAATAAACTACACGCTTTATGGAAATTGGGCTCGAGTTGAATGTGTACGAGAGGAGTAACATTCGTATTTGAATATATATATATATATATATATATATATATATATATATATATATATAAAAACATATTTAAACTTTACAGAAACACACAGTCACTGGATGATGTCATCAGTGATGTCATTTGAGATGTCATCAGTGATGTCATCAGTGATGTCACTGACAATGTCATGAGTGATGTAATATGTGACGTGTCTGCTTCTTTGCTTAAAACCACCGTGCCCAGGTGTTTTTTTTCCCCAAATTTGCAATTCCCTGTCAGGGCATATTTATCCCAGATTCAGGGGCCCCGTTTTGTTTCAAAATTATTGTCTTGCAGCCTGTCTGCGAGGGGTTGTTCAGTAGATTATACAATTTTTTAAACAATGTTCCTGGTGTTCTTGGGTTGACTCAGTTTTTTCACTTCTATTCACATTTCGGTTATAGGTGGTTTTGGGTGCCCTTGGGTTATCAATCTCAATGATGGCAAACCTACAGACCTTTGGGTTTACAGATGAGCAATTTGCAAATATGGTGGGAAGTACAGCTAATTTTGGACACCAAATAACAAATAGTACAAACAAAAATGCAGAGATGACAGCATTGACAGCTCTTAGAAAAAAGATCAAAAGGATAGAGCTTCACGGACAGTACATGTTGGAATACCTTAAAGCGGGTGTAATCCCACAAGGTTTAAGAGTGAGAAATATCCCCGGACTGTTTGTCCAAATTAAACAATTTCTGGAAAAATGGGCGAAAAACTTGGAGAATTTTTGGACTGGCTAAATTTGTGTGATGAGAACATTCATTTCACAAATAATGTCAGCAATAGTCAAGTGGAATATCATTGCCCTAGAGTGTTTGCCTATTTTGAGATATGTGCATTAAGCACTAAGCACTTTGGATGGTTAATTGTAGTTGGAGAGATGACCCCATTCACTAGGGGATGGTAAAATCATTTAATGGTTTATTCCCGGGCCAAACTATTTTGTTTTTTATATCTTTAATCAAGATAGAGTAACATAGCATTCTCCAGATAAATTAAAAAGGAGAAGAAATACACATTATCTAAATCTTGTTGCCACTTAACTTATATTTTCTTTTTAGTGGATCAATTATTGTTGCGCACATAGATATCTGGTCCAGATAGGAAATGACTTGAAATCCAGACATTCATCCTTAAAGACCAAATCAAAGCCGATAAGGTATCAAAAATAGTTTTAATCCAGTTTAAAAAGTAGCCAACTGACATAAATAGAATAGAAAATGTTATTTAATATTGTTTTATATGTTCCAAACAGCAACAAAAAATCAGCAATTGAAAGACCTGCCACCTATCAGAAGACTAGAGTTGTGCAACTTTTGTATATATTTTCAAGGTATGCGTGGCCATACGTTAATTGCTCAACTTAGTATACACAAAGGGTCTGCTTAGCTACTTCATAGTGTTCTTTTTATTTCCTTTTGAAGTTGATTCTTTCAATCTCTTTTGTTTGGAAAGTAGATTCCATGTTAAATGAGAACAGGAATCTCTTTTTCAGATTTATCACATAATATATATTGGGTTCTTTGGTTTTACTCTTGGGTCATCTGAGTGGCCTTTATTTTCTGATCTTTTTGAGCACTTTTGATATCTGGAAGTGGGCACTGAGTTAACGTGACACACCAGGGATGTGCATTATTTTAATATTTCATGCAGATTTTGGTATTGCAGAATAATAAAATTATCCAGCATCCTCATTAATGCCAGATTATATTGTTGTCTATTTTTCATTTAGCAACAACTGTGACGGAGTCCTGACGAAGGCCTATGCCGAAACACGCGTAGTATGTCAACAAGCCGCCAGTCTTCTCACATTATTTTAATGATGGATGGTTTATAAAATTATTTATATGACAATTTGCTCAAACAAACTGCCAATCACTTGATTATTAATTTAAGTGATGTTTTCAATAATATTGCTCACATGATTATAGATGCTATGTAAATGTCTTTGCAAGTAACAAAGAAGAGAAATATGACAACTGTGAGTTTTTTGGATATTGATTTCTAATATGTAAAGAAAATGTGTATATCAATTGAAACAAAAAGATAAAGATATTTTGTGAGTTGTATAAAACTACTGGTTAATATTAGGATATATATTTTTGTAAGTTTTTAAAAGAAAGTACACAATCTTAAATTGGGAAAAGAAAGTGAAAAAATAAACAAAGTATACACCATACCCTTTGTGTGTGGGTTTTAAAACAATGGTATTTTGATGTATGTTTGGCATTAATGTGTCTGCTTCTTTGCTTAAAACCACCGTGCCCAGGTGTTTTTTTTCCCCAAATATGTGACGTCATCAGCAGTGCATTGCGGGGGCGCGAGTTATAGTTAGCTCAACTAACTATAACGGCCGAATTTCTCTGGTTTTGTACGAGTGAAATGTCCAACTAACTATAACGTCCCTGAAACCTATGGTTTTTTCAGTGAATTTCAAAGGTTTTATAAATGCTAATTTCTAACTATAGCGACCCTGAAACCTATGGTTTTTTCAGTGAATTTCTCTCTCTCTCTCTCTATATATATATATATATATATATATGTCACCGCGCAACAAAGCACCCGATCGTGAGTGGAAGGGGAGAAAGACGGAGAGTGAGCGTGATATATATATATATATATATATATATATATATATATATATATATATATATATATATATATATATATATATATAAAAGAACATAGTCCTGGATCACCGCCGGTGAAGAACAGGTACGGACCACACCGTGATTGAAGGAATGCTGTGCTTTATTTGCAGGAAATCAAAAGAATCAAAGCATCCAAGTGAAATGAAAGCAAGTGCCCAGCATGACGCGTTTCGGCCGCGTTTCCACGGTCTTGATCACATGACGCGCTGGACCAATTGTGAACCTTAAATAGTGACCACACTCGTAGCTGATACTGCTCAACCACACCTCTATGCAATAAACATAATTGAAAGACTTGCCGGAAAGTGAACTCCTCAATAATCATATCATAAATATAATAATTATAAATATAATAAATACATAGATATCCACGAGTCCCAATAAATGCATGCATAAATACGGTAAAAACTGTAAAAATAGGTTAAAAAGCACAATTATACAAATACAATTAGTTAATTTCATCATAGTGATAAAATGTGCTTCCAACTAATAAAAATCACAGTTTTGTCCGATAATGCTGCTCATGTTGTATGATTGAAGAGTATATTCAGCACTCTAATAATGTACATGCATATTAACCAAGAACAGTATAAAAAATTAAGAAGTTAAAGTGCCAGTGCGAATATTGTGCAAATAACAATAAAGAAGTGTGCAAATGTAAAGGAAACAGTTTGAGGCCGCATATGGCGCTCCTATTCACTAAAGTGCTAGTGCACATTACCCGTAAGCATGAGATTAGTGCAAAAAACATGATGTCATAGCAATGAACAATATACAGTAATTATTTATAGAATAAATAAAGATAAAAGGAGAAATTACTAAGTCATGATGAGGAAAAAGTCAGTCACAAGGAGTATGCACTACAGAATATCTATATCTATAGAAAGTTGTGTAAGTCCTCCCCCGTGTTTAATCCATTGGGTGTTTAATCCATTGGGCATTCTAGTATCTAATTGGAGAATGAAAAGGGATTCCAGTTGGAGCAGTTGTTTTTCCCTGTTACCGCCCCGGATTGATTTTGTCACAGACCCGATCACATAATATTTAAGATCATTCAAATTATTTTGGTGGACGAGTTTTAGGTGATGTGCCACTAGATAATTGGAGTCTGAGTTAACCACAGCCTGTAGATGCTGGAGAATCCTGTTATAAACTTGGAGCTTGGTGCTCCCTACATATCTTAGTTTACAGGTACATTCCAGAACGTAGACTGCGTAGTCAGTCCTGCAGGTGTAAAAACCCTGGATCTTAACGGGAGCGGGGTCAAATGCTGTGGTGTACTCCGTAGTGTTTACCCCAAACTTACAGGCTCGACAAGATTAACATTTGACGAAACCTGTCCTGGAGGATAACCACGTGGTATTGTAACTGACCTCTGGACTGCTTTTAACTAAGGCATCACGCATAGAGGGTGCACGCCTGAAAGTTAGAGCCAATAATTTGGGCAAGGTTTGGGACAGGGCCACGTCCGTCAAAACTATGGGCCAATTGGAATATAGAATGTTCCTAATTTGTTTTTCTTGGCAACTGTAAGTTGATATAAGCCTCACCACATCAAGTTGATTGGGATTCTGTGTGGACATATTGGAAATGGGACTGCTAGTAGTAGATATTTGTTGAACCTGCTCGCAGGCAGGTCGCTCCCCACGCTGCTGCACGGCTCTGCCTGCATTGTTTTTGCCTAATCCTGTACTTTTCCCCTGTGCCTAACTTGCTTTCTTGCCCAGACTTGTTTTTTACCCCCTGTGCCTAACTTGCTTTTTTGCCCAGACTTGTTTTTATTCCCCTGTGCCTAACTTGCTTTCTTGCCCAGACTTGTTTTTATTCCCCTGTGCCTAACTTGCTTTCTTGCCCAGACTTGTTTTTATCCCCCTGTGCCTAACTTGCTTTCTTGCCCAGACTTGTTTTTATTCCCCTGTGCCTAACTTGCTTTCTTGCCCAGACTTGTTTTTATTCCTCTGTGCGTGTACTTGTTTTCTTGCCTAAACTTGTTTTTCCTTCCCGCGCCCAGTTCTCCCGCGTCCCCCGCCCGTTTTTCCCGCCGCTGCGTCCCTGCGGCCCCGCCCCCCTGCAATCCCATTTGCCGCCCCGCTCCCCCCTCCCAGCTGCTCCTCCCTCCCACATCCCCTCATATGGAGGCCGCGCAGCGGTCGCACCGCTGGGGCGCCTAAGGCAAGCCCGTCTGCGCCCATCCGCGCCTGGACCGCGCCCAGCGCCAGGACCCCTGGACCCCGCGAACGCCACGACGCCCGACACCGCTATGATGCCAGATCCCTCCACGCACTCAACACCGGACGATCACACACCTGCTTCCTGGCCGCCCCGAAGCGCACCCACTGAGCTTTCACCTGCCGGAACTGCAGCTTCACAAGCATCCGCCCCACCATACCGCCGAACAGGAAAGAACCCAACCACCTCAGATGCATCCTTCTCAACACCCGCTCCGCCCGCAAACACGCCGTTGAACTCTGGGACCTACTCGACTCAACCTCCCCAGACGTCGCCTTCCTGACGGAGACCTGGCTGAACCCCGCCTCGGCACTCGACATAGCCATAGCCGTCCCGGAAGGCTACAAGATCACCCGCAGGGACCGCACCAACGGAGCAGGAGGAGGAATCGCCATTGTCCACAGGAACACTCTCAGAGTCTCGACCAACACCGACGACACCCTCAGCACCGCCAAACACCTGCACTTCCAGATCCACACCGATCCCAACACCACCCTCAGAGGAACCCTCATCTACAGACCCCCCGGACCCCGACCACAGTTCAGCGACTCCATCGCCGACTTCGTCAGCACACACGCCCTCGCCTCCACGGACTACATCCTCCTCGGGGACCTGAACTTCCACCTCGAGAACAACAACGACACCAACTCCACCACCCTGATCGACAACCTAGCCAACCTCGGACTCAGACAACTCGTCACAACACCCACCCACTCCGCCGGTCACACGCTTGACCCCATCTTCTCTGCAAGCCCCCACGTCTCCTTCAACCACACCACCGAACTCCACTGGACCGACCATCGCTGCATCCACTTCACCTTCAAGAAACCCACCACGCACCACCGCACCCAACAGATGCCCCGCCGCTGCTGGAGCAAAGTCACCGAAGACCAGCTAACCACCACCCTCACCCAGAGCCCACCTGCCGACCCCACCGACCCCGACACCGCCGCCCGCAACCTCAGACAGTGGATCAACGACTGCGCCAACACCCTCGCCCCGATCAAGAAACCCTCCAACAGTCACACCAACAAGAAAGCCAGCTGGTTCACTGAAGACCTCCGGGCCTCCAAGCAAACCTGCCGAAAGCTGGAGAAGATCTGGCTCCGTGAACGAACACTGGACAGCCACGCAGCCCGCAAGAACGCCACCCGCAGACACCATCACCTCATCAGATCCGCCAAAAGGGCCTCCTTCAAAGACCGCCTAGACAACAACGCGCACAACAGCAAAGAGCTCTTCAACATCGTGAAGGAACTCTCCAACCCCAGCTCCAACACCAACGACGTCCCACCCTCGCAAGACCTGTGCGACTCGCTGGCCACCTTCTTCCACCGCAAGATCGCAGACATCCACGACAGCTTCAACGCCACGACTGCCCCGACAACCACTGAGACCTATGCCCCCACGACCACCATCCGCACCAACTGCCAGCTCTCCTGGACTAACATCAACGACGACGACACCATCAAGATCATGAACACCATCCACTCCGGATCTCCGTCAGACCCATGCCCACACCACATCTTCAACAAAGCCAGCACAGCCATCGCACCCCATCTCCGGAAAGTCATCAACACCTCCTTCGAGACAGCAACCTTCCCGGAGAGCTGGAAGCACGCCGAGATCAACGCCTTACTCAAGAAACCCAAGGCGGACCCCAAGGACCTCAAGAACTTCCAGCCCATCTCCCTGCTCCCGTTCCCGGCAAAGGTCATCGAGAAGACCGTCAACAAACAACTGACCCGCTACCTCGAGGAGAACAACATCCTGGACCCTTCCCAGTCCGGGATCCGCAGCAACCACAGCACCGAGACTGCCCTCATCGCCGCCACCGATGACATCAAGTCCCTGCTGGACAACGGAGAAACGGCGGCCCTCATCCTCCTGGACCTGTCAGCCGCCTTCGACACGGTCTGCCACCACACACTACGAACACGCCTCCACAACGCCGGGATCCAAGAGAAGGCCCTGGACTGGACCACCTCCTTCCTCTCCGGCAGAACACAGAGCGTCCGCCTTCCCCCTTCCGCTCCGAAGCCACCGAGATCATCTGCGGCGTACCCCAGGGCTCTTCCCTCAGCCCAACTCTGTTTAACATCTACATGGCACCGCTCGCCCACGTCGCCCGTCGGCACGACCTCAACATCATCTCCTACGCTGATGACACCCAGCTGATCCTCTCCCTCACCAAGGACCCCCACACCGCCAAAACCAACCTTCACGAAGGAATGAAGGCCGTCGCTGAATGGATGAGGAACAGCCGACTGAAGCTGAACTCGGACAAGACGGAGGTCCTCATCCTCGGATCCACCCTTTTGGCCTGGGACGACTCCTGGTGGCTGACCGCACTGGGAACCGCCCCAACACCCACCGACCACGCACGCAACCTAGGGGTCATCCTCGACTCCACCCTCTCCATGACTAAACAGGTCAACGCCGTCTCCTCCGCCTGCTTCAACACCCTCCGCATGCTCCGCAGGATCTAAAAGTGGATCCCCACTGAAACGAGAAGAACGGTCACCCAGGCCCTCATCAGCAGCAGGTTGGACTACGGAAACGCCCTCTACGCAGGAGCCTCGGCCAAACTCCTGAGACGGCTCCAACGCATCCAGAACGCCTCTGCACGCCTGATCCTCGACATCCCTTGCCGCAGCCACATCACACCCCACCTGAGAGACCTGCACTGGCTCCCGGTCAACAAGAGGATAACCTTCAAACTCCTCACCTACGCACACAAGGCACTCCACAACACCGGACCAACGTACCTCAACAGACGACTCAGCTTCTACACCCCCACCCGCCAGCTCCGCTCCGCTGACCTCGCCCTCGCCACTGTCCCCCGCTTCCGAAGAGCGACCTCCGGTGGCAGATCGTTCTCCCACCTCGCCGCCAAGACCTGGAACACCCTCCCCATCCACCTACGGCAGACCCAAGACCTGCTGACCTTCAGAAAACTCCTCAAGACCTGGCTTTTCGAGCAGTAGCAGCATTCCCCACCCCAGCGCCTTGAGACCCTCACGGGTGAGTAGTGCGCTTTACAAATGATATGATTGATTGATTGATTGAACCCATGTATCTCTGCTGAGGCTATTAGCCTTGTCCAAGGCTAATTGTAACTCTTTGGTTTTATACCCTCGTTTCAGGAAACGTTTGAATGCTTCAGTCTGACAGTCACTGAGGTCCTTGTCTGAATTACATATCCGCCGAATTCTCAAGAATTCCCCATAGGGGATGCTCCGGATCAGATGCCCAGGATGAGCACTACTGGCATGCAAAATGGAATTGCCAGCAGTGCTCTGTCTGTGGAGCTTTGTGCAGATGGAATTGCCCTCAATGTACATTTCCACATCCAAAAATTGAACACATTGTTAATCTGGGCAGTGAATTTCAAATTCAACACATTATTATTGATGGCATTAACAAATGATTCAGCAACCTCTACAGACCCCTTCCAAATCACACAGACATCATCTATAAACCTCCACCAATGGAGGACGTGTGTGTCAAACAAGTTTTTGTGGATGCTCCTGAGGACATGCTCCTCCCACCAGCCAACGTGAAGACACGCATAGCTGGGAGAGAAGCATGCCCCCATCGCCACACCACGGAGCTGCTGGTAAACTTCTCTGTTGAATAAAAAATTATTATTCATAAGACAGGTCTCAATCATATGTAAAATCATAATATTGTGCTCATAAAATTGGATGTTCCGTTTGCCCAAAAAATATTTCACCGCCTCAAGGCCATCTGTGTGGTGTATGCTCGTGTACAATGAGCTGATGTCCATGACGATAAATAAATAATCCTTGTCCCATTCAATAGCTTGGATTTTGGATAAAAAGTGGCCAGTATCTTTGATAAATGAGGGGAGATTCTCAACATGTTCATGTAGAAAATAGTCCACGTATTTGGACATGGGCTCCAAAAGGCTCCTCTGAGCAGAAATTATTGGTCTACCTGGGACAGGTGTTACATTTTTGTGGTCTTTGGGGATAAAGTACAACTCAGGGGTTAGTGCATGTTCATTTTTCAGGAAGCAAACTTCATCTTTACTGAGAAGACCTGTCCGTTTCCAAAGGGCTAAGTCTTTAAAAACTAAGTCTTTGACTTGTCTGAGGTCTGCAAACGAAACTTTCCTGTAACAGGCTTCATCATTTAGATGGCAAAGAGCCTCCTGCATATACATTTCTCTAGGCCATAACACTATGTTGCCCCCTTTGTCCGCTTGATTCATAACAAGATTTTTGTTAGCTTGCAATTTGCGCATGAGATTGGAATACTGAATGTCCCTATATTTTCTATGATAGGTTTTGCGCATGACATTACGGTTCAGATTTTTGAGATCCTCAATCACGCAATCGCTGAACACATCGATTGCGTCTTTGGGCATAATTGGAATGAAGGTGGAAATCAGGCGAAAGGGGCTTTTGACAGACCTGCTACACATAACACCTGCCTCCTGCAGGTCATTCTGGGTGGAACTGGATGTTGCTTTGTTGTTAGAAATCAGTGAATTCAATAATCTGAGAGTACTGATATCTGATACCTGAAGATTGGATGGGGCTGTGCTGTCTGGCTCCGTAGTTGTCGTAGTTGCCACTGAATCTTTTAGTTTGTTATATATATATATATATCAAAATATTCCATATATATGTGTGTAATGTTTTGAACTATATATATACATACACTTACCTTAAGTATACCTACCTTGCTTGGTAAAGGCCTGTTTGGTAAAGGATTATGTATGGTAAAAACATATGTGGTAAAGGCATTGCATAGTAAAGACATTGTGTGGTTGAGGATGCGTTATAAATGCATTGTTTGGTAATGCCTGTGTTGTAAAGACTGTTTCCAAGCCACCTTATCTGCCAGTTCACTAACAATGACTATGGCTAAAAGGATTTGCAATTCATGTTACACACTGGTAGTTGAGCATCTGAGGACTTTCAATCATTGCTAGTGCCACAATGGTTATTTCTCCTGGACCATCAGCATGACTCAGATTTGCTGCTGCTTTGTTTATATGTGACCTTGTGCAACTACTACCAGTTAAATACAGCTGGGTAGAGTCTTGTTATTGATTTAAGATCTACATATGAGTACACATAGCTACCCCTTATGTGTAAAAAAGGTAATGGAATCACAGTGCAATGTAAATGCATTATCATCGGCCAATCGTCATGCATTGCAAACAGACTTTTTCAACAGGCAATAACTCATTGTTAATTGGCTTTCTAAAGAATCATGAACTTTATGAATCTTAAGACCCAAGTTTTTATAATTGGTAATACATTATTCCAACAGTGTCACACAGGGTAAATAGTGCAACCTTTTTACATGGTATTTTGATTGTTACTATTAATTTGGTATTAAGGTGGGGGTCAATATTATCAGTATACTAAAAAATGAGAGCGAAAGTGATGAGGGTCCAGTTACGTAGCCAAATCTGCTTACTTCAGTAGTCAGATCCCATGTTCCTACTTGATCTACTGAATTAAAGCACGATTCCCATCATTAATAATACACCACTCCTACTCACAGGAGTACCATTTTGCCCTATACCATAGTGCATTTAGTCAGTAAAGTATGTGGTGGTAGACAGGATAGAGTCAATGGTGAAGGCATGTCAAGTGTATGGATTAGGTTTCTATGACTTCAAGGGAGGAGAATATGGCTGACTGGGGAAGAACAGAAGATAAGGGCAAAGCTGCAATAGGGTGACAAATCACTCCTGCAGGCAGTATAAAAGACATCTAAACTGTTTCTTTTGCATATGATGATAATTATTGGGCCATTAATCTCACTTTTGGTACAATCTTCTGTTTCCACCTGAAGCAGGAGTACACATGAAGCTAAAATGGTACTCTTTACATGAGTTTACTCCTACTATTCACAGCAGGAAAAGTGTGTGGAAACTCCCTGAGGTAAAACGCACACAGTCCTAGTTCATGCACTATGTAAACATGAGTTCATGCACAATTTCAGCATAACTTGCCATTTGGGGGTGTCAAACTCAAACTCTGCACTCAATAGTGCACCTCGTGATAATAGTAAATAACTGGTGCACTGGTTGCATCCACAATTTGTGCATGCCCCGGGTTCAGGACCACAGAAAAGATACTTCCCGGAAGCAGCATAATAAGCTTCCTTTGCATGTAGAAAAGGTAGGAGCACATATAGTAGCAGTTCAAGGGAATGATGGAAAGAACCAAGGGAATGAGAGGAACTAGTGAGGTGTGTTGTCCATGTAAAAATGGTACAGTGCAGCCCCAATGATAACCTATGGGAAAGACAGCCTTTCAATAGTGAAAAACAAAATATACAGTATTTCACTATCAGGACATGTCACACACACCAGTACATGTCCTTCCTTTCACATACACTACACCCTGCCCATGGGGGTACCTTGGCCCTACTATAGGGGTGCATACATGTAAGGAATGGGAAGGTTTGGGCCTGGCAAGTGGGTGCACTTGCCAGGTCAACATGGCAGTTTACAACTGCGCGCGCAGACACTACAGTGGCAGGTCTCAGATACATTTACAGGGCTACTCATGTGGGTGGCACAACCAGTGCTGCAAGCCCACTAGTAGCATTCAATTTACAGGCCCTGGCACACACCGTGCACTTTACTAGGGACTTACCAGTAAATAAAATATGCCAATCATGGATAACCAATCATTGTCATAATTTATACAGAGAGCATATGCAGTTTACCACTGATCAGCATTGGTAAAGTGCTCAGAATCATATAGCCAACAAAAACAGGGTCAGAAAAATAAGAGGCAAAAGGCAAAATGTTTGGGGATGTCCCCGCGAAAAGGGCCAATTCCAACAATGTGCCAGTTCTATACATTCCTGGTAAACATTAGGATTTGGCCTGGATGAAAATGTAATTGTGTCGGTGAAATTTGCATCATTTCGAAATTTCATATTATGCTAAATTTCCAACATGGTTTGACATTCCACATTCTGCAATTTATGCAAAGTGGAAGGCTCTCCTGTACCGAAAATCTCTCACAAAGATACATTTTCTTCTCAAACCAATCTTCTGCTGGTATCTTGTGAAACTTTTTTGCATTCTTGAAAAAGTCACTTGAGATACCCACAAGCCACATTTTGCTCTAAAAGAGTAATTTCATAAAATTTTTATGAAATTTCACAAAATTTCAGAGCAAACAATTGTGTGCTACCCTAATAAAATTAAGGAAGTGCCTTTTAACAGCTAGCGTCTTTCTTTATACTATTAACAAGCAGGTTTAAGAGCAAAATATCTTATACATCCAGGAGCACAGTCTTTCTGAGTGAATCGTAGATTATGTTGAGGTATGTGCTTGCTAACAGATGTAACGCTGTAGTAAATGCCGTCAATTGATATCAAGTACACCAGTAAACTATAAGATTTATAACATTTCTGTAATCCACTGTGAATGCCTGAAACTAATCTTGCCACTTAACGAACTACCCAGAACCTCAGATTTCCTGCCGTGAACCTCCAAATTGCTCACCTTGGGCCTCATTGACAAGGCCATTGCGCCACCAGTGCGTCACTTTTTTTGACGCACTGGCTGCGCAGTGTGCCTGCCCATATTTACAAGGCCACCTAAAGTCACCCTGCGTGACTTTTCATGGCCTTGTAAATATGGGCCCCTTTCACTCATTACTCTGCGTGAAAGGGGAGTTCCATGGGTGTTGCTGTGAGTGTTCCTACCAACATCCATGAAACCTGACATATTCCCAGATTTACAAAGTTCTGTAAAGCTGGGAATGCATCAGAATCCTATGGGAGGCATTGGAGTGGCGCAACGAGGAGAAATACTTTTATTTCTCCTCGTTTTTCCTCTTTCTATGCATGCTGCATTCTGCAGCACACATAGAAAGAGGAAAATCAATCATGATTGTTTTTGTGCAGGAATGTGTCCCCTCCTGCACAAAAACAATCATCCCCGCAACCCAGGCCCCCCCTGAAACATGACTCAAGTGCACCTGTACGGATGTATGTCAAAGAACAGGGATGCATTGTATTGTTGTTCATATGACGCATTTGTGTGCTTTCAAAATGACGCTGCTCGGGGCAGCAAAATGGCTTGCAGCGCCGTGCTACGTCATTTTTTGTAAATGAGGCCTAATATTTTTGGAAAGAAAGTTGCCTGAAAAGACTGCTCCTGTATTTAATCATTTGTTCTTCTCTTCAAAGGAGCAAAGACCCTGCACTTTCAATTATTTCACACACTGGTAGATTTTTGATAGGAAAATACTTTACAGCTGATACTTCTAAAATGTTTGATTTTTATTTTATTTCGAAAAAAACGTGTGTTGCATCCATTAAATAAATGTATTCTTCCACGAAATATTCAAACGTTAAAACAGCTTATTTCTCGACTTTCACTTTTAGATCTTCACTTACTTGTGTAGATGCCTAATACAGCATAATTGATACAATTTTATTGTCTCAGGCAGTCCATTCTAATGCTCCTGTGACAGAAAATACTGGTCAGTTTGACAAGTTAATACGACTTCAGTGGTCATTTGAACTCCACTAAGCTGCTGGGCGCTAAAATTGACTGTCACCTTATTTCACCTGCAGTCAAATGCCGATGAGCATTTAGTGCCTGTGTGTGGCAGGGGCCAGGAATAAAACAAGACATTCCCATTGGAACTACTCTCTGTCAGGAGAAATTGCAAGTTTGAAGCCTATTTGATAGGATTCTGCCTCTTCTTATCCAAAGTTCTGTATAGCTTGATGGTAATTCATTGCAATTTAATTTGACTTCGGTCAGTTCAATACATTTTGGTCCCATCTGCCGCCATTCTGAAAGTCATAAAGGATAAAACGTTATGTTTTTGAGGGATAAAAATGATACAGGACCCTTCTCGAATCTAGAATATATATTTTCCGTTTTGCTTTATTTATTAAAAAAAATAAACAATAATCTCCCAACTTTCTGTTGCGTGTATAAGGTAGAAGAGTATGTGCGGTTTTGACAATATCCATGGGGCCTTATCCCATATGGCAGTGGTGCCATCTGTTACAATAGGTGAACAAAAATATTCTGGGGCTTATTTACAAGGCCCTTGCGCCACTTTTGCGTCATTTTTAACATGGGAAAAGTGACGCAAAAGTGGCGCAAGGGGCTTGTTAATCTGCCCCTCTGTTCTCCTGCCGGTGTCAAGTCGATTGGATTAATTACTCGTTAGATCTGGTGTTAGCAACATCGTTTCATTTTACTAAAATTGTAAATAGGTAACATACCCATGTGTAGGGGAATTCAGCCCTCCCTCTTCATCCATTGGTCTGTTGTTGTATCATTCACATTTTTCTTCTGCCCACTAAAGCACACCGCATTGGGCAGTTCATCTGCCTACTTTAGCCTCTGTTAAATCAAGCATTGTCAAAGCCAAAAGGCTGGCAACCCATGCCAGACCTAATGGTTTTGCCAATGCTTGCTTTTTAATACTCGCTTTTTCACAGTCAAGCAATTTTGAAAAATTGTACAGTAAAGGTAATGAGTAAAAAAAAGCAGAACTTATGGCCTGGATTGTCACACGTTTCATAAGAAGATGTCTTTACCAATGAAGTTATTCAAGCGTTACCGTGAGGACATGAACAAGTTCGTTAGTTAGAGACCGAGGGGGATATTCACAATGAAGTGGCGGTGAGAGGCGTTAGCCTCCTTGGCTTAACGCCTCTCACCGCCACTCCGGAAACGCCAGGCTGCACCCTATTCACAAGAATGTGGTGCAGCCTGAATTTCCCCCTGCGAAGCCGCTAAGTCTCACGACTTAACGCCAAAACAGGCACCCTTACACCAGAGCGCAAAGGTGTCTGCCAGCAGGGAGGTTTGTTAATGCACAGGAAGGTGTCCCTTCCTGTACATTAACAAACTGAAAATGCCAGTTTGCTTTTTCCATGTGTGCTGCTACATGCAGCACACATGGAAAAAGCAAAAACGAGGAGAAATAAAGCTTTTCTCCTCGTTTAGCCACCTTAAGACCTGATTTCTCTAGGTCTTAAGTTTGGCGCTGCCACCTATTATCGCCGCCCTTGATAATAGGCGGTAGCGTCAAACTCAATGGGTGTTGCGGTGGTACGCCCACCGCAACACCCACTGCACGCCCCCTTTCACGCTAACTTTAGCGTGTAAGGGGCCCTATTCTCAAGGCAGCGTTAAGCCACTTAACGTGGCTTTAAGCCACGTTAAGTGGGTTAACGCTGCCTTGGGAATAGGGCGCTGGCCCTATCGCCACGGGAACGTCAAAAAAAGTGACGTTCCCGTGGCGATAGGGGCTTGAGAATATGCCCCCGAGTGTAGTATAGCGTTTTATGGGTCATACTTAGCGTCAGGCACCTGATGTGGCCCTTTAATTAAATCAAGGATAGTGTATTAGAAGCCTTTCCAAAATGTTGTAAAGACATTTTGTTGAAATAAATGCTGCTATTGGCACAATAATATGACATATTGATGCCTTCTTCCGGCTGGTCACAAGCATTTTCCAGTAAAGTCAAGTGCCATTCTGCCTTCCTTGTTATTGAAGAAACAGCTGGAATGATTATTTTGTGCAGGAGTAACCGAACAGGAATCCCCTTTCGTCTGTGCCTGTTTCTTTTATCGATTCTGTGTGTTATTCAGTTTTGTTTTGTATTCAATTTGTATGTTTTACTTTTTTATATCTATGTGGTTGATTTCATTTGGATGGATCTGTGTTTTGTTTCTACAGAGCTTCTGTGAAGCAAAAGTCTTTAAAATAGTAACTGATTGTTTTGGGAGATTTGGATTTAATTAGTAAATGAAAGGTTCTAGTGTGTGTCTGAATGCCAGATCCCGGGACTTGCTTAGAAACCCCATCGTTAAATATCATGTAAGTTATACAAAAGATCCATGCAAACAAAAAAACTACTTCCACCAAGTACAGCATCCAACAAAATCCTCTCATTTGAGTGTGTTTGGACGTCTAGGCCCAGGTGTGAAGACCTTGCAGTTTTTGTACTTTTTTACTCGTTTACGTTTAATTCTATCTGCCTTTGAAAATAAATGCAGCAAATTGATACATAATAAGATTTTCGAGTTTTGACTTAAAATTCTATGTAAGCGTATGCGACTTTTATCTTATTATGAAAGAGGGCCATCTTGTTGTAAGTTTGATCTGCAAACAAAGAAAGTTCCAAAGGGGTAAATCTAACTTAGTAGACTCCAGAGGTGTTGAGTGTGTTTTCAAAATAAATGCAGCAAAGTGAAGCCTAAAACTGACCTCTGTGTCTTTAACAAAATCAGGATTTTCCTTCATTAGCAAATTGGAAAATGTGCGTTTTAACCCAATTACAGCCAATACTGATTCACCTGCATTGACTCAGAAAGCAATCCAAAAATCCTATGCTTAGTTTACTCTACCTCCAGCACCCCATGGCCCTCACATTTATCCTTTGTCAATTCTCCTACCCAGTAACACCACCGACCGTTCTAAAGTCCAAATAACAGAAAATTACATATTTTTAATTTTTAGCACTATTTTTGTGGCAAAAACACATCAACATTTTAGCCATAGAATAATTTAACATAACACAATGGGCCCGATTCCGATCTCGCTCGGAAGGCCTCCGAATCGAATTTGGCTTTACCGGATCCGATTCGTAGCCCTTGTTTATGACCGAATCGTACATAGGTCCGAACGACCAAGTACGATGCGAAGATCGCGTACGCGCCGACCGAATCGTTTCCGGACCCGAACCGCTCCGTACATCTCGTTTCTAGACGACTCGTGCCGCGCAATGGAGCCGATTTCCGACGAGCAAGTACGATGCACGATTCGGACAGCCGCTTTGCGTCGGACTCAGCGAGACGAAACGGCTGTCGGAAGCGTACTTCGGGGGGCCGTACCAGGCCCCCCTTCACCCGGGGCCCTCCGAATCTATCACGGGGGGTGCCCATGGGTGCCCCCGATCCAAGCATGCACAGTGTGTTGGGCACCATGGGGTGCCCGCCACCATGGGGTGCCCGCCACAGGGTGTACTCTTTTCCACACCCACCCCATTTCTGCTATGGGAGCCTGTGTACGCGTCTGTACACAGGCTCCCATTGAGTTCAATGGGAGTCCGAGCGAACCGAATCCGTCAGCATACGGCTGCATCGTGCTCGCTCGTTTGGACTCCCGGAGCACGTCTCGCTCGGAAAGCCATCCGGAACCGAGTCGTACGGAGGGCTTTCCGAGCGAGATCGGAATCAGGCCCAATATGTTGATATGTATTTTTTAAACTCAGACTTTACCTTCCTGAAGCATAAGGTATGCAAATAATCCCAGGATTACTGAAAGAGCAAGCATTCTGACTCCAGTGCAACTTGTGAACTTTGAAAGTTATACTTCCCGAATAGCCAGCCTGAATTGCACCAATCAAAGAAAGCAAGCAAGTGTGACTTTGCTCAATGGTGGGCAAAAGTTTTCTGTCCTGGGGAACATTCAATAAAAAATTGAACCATATTGTGAGTTTTGATGTACAATTTGCAAATAAATTCGCTAAGGTATTTTAGGATTTACAGACAGTTGTGTAGGGGCACTCATGAAATGTTCTCATGCTTTAAAAATGTGCCAAATAAGTATGATGCTCCCAAGAGGTGATGGGTTAAGAAAATAAAAGAATGGAACTACATTTTCAATCCAGTTTGGCTAAAATGTGGCTAAAAATCTATGCTTTACAGATATTTCGAATAATCTCATTAAGATATTTCACATGGACTCATACTATTTTTCAATTTTTCTTTACTTCTTCCTCCTTCCTTTTCCCATCATGCCTCCCACAACTAGATTTTCAGTCATTTATTGTTACTGAGATCTCATAATTCAAGTCATTAGACAACGAAGTTAACCCGCCAGATAAACTGATCACAGAAGAGATAGAGGTTTGTATAGCAGACATATTGAGAAGGTGAAACAAATACATTTGCAGCAATAGCAGCAAGTGCCCTCTGTCGCCAATAAAATAACATTAACGATAAACGTACAATCAAATGCCAGCTTCATATAGGTGAAGGGACTGTAGTAAATTTGTTCTCATTCAATAGCTTGATATTTCCTGAATATGCATAGATATTGTTCCCAGATCCTAGTTTTCCATTTTGGGTAAGTATGCTAAGAAATGGCAAAAACGTGTCGTTGTCTGAGCATAACTTTTTTTATAGGGCATATATTAGCTTTCCATTTTAGTAAATCCACAAGTTTAATTCCTAAATATCAGACTACAGTTTTCTTCACGTATTCACATGTATAAATGCACTCACATGGAAGTAATCTGTCTCAGATGCCCATTTACCAAAGTCACAGGCTAGGATTGCCCATCATATGCTCATGGTAGCCATCAAATGACTGGAATGTCAACATAATACTGGAAACCTACCACAAGCCACTGGTGGGTTCCCTAAACCAGGGTTAACCTAATACAGTGGATGGCCACCACTTTGCCTAGGCCACGATAATGCCAAAGATGCTGAGCAAATACCAACCTTACACAGTGGCATATTCCAGGGATAGTCAACGTAATGCCTTGAATTCCCACGATATGCCAAGTAAGGCTACCGAAAAATGTCTAAGAGGCCTACAAGTGATGAAGATGGGAATTTTATGGCAATTGACCCCATCATATTGTGGAGGGATGCCACAAGATGCAGGAGAGGTAACTGCCAGATGACCTCGAATGGTGGTAGCCTGACGCTAGTGGGTGACAGCCGCCATATGCCAGGGGGTGGTGACCACCAGAAGAAATTGGTGGAACCAACATGATGTCAATCGGCAGCCATCAGACACACACACACATACCCACACACACATAGATGCACACAGACAGATGCATGCTTATGCAGACACCAACATAGACACATACACTCGAATGCAAAGGCATGTGCGCACATTCATGCAGACATAGTCATGAGTACACATGCACAAGCAGCCACACTCACAACCACATTCCCAGTTAGCATCTTATAGAGTTCAAATACTTTTCTGTATCCTACCATACATTTAGAAGTCAATTCGGGCACTGGAAACAGTAGAATTCCCTTACACCCCAGCTGTTGTGGCATTCCTGCACACTGATGATACAAGTCCTGTACCACCTCGCAAATCACTATACAGCTAACAATAAGACTCATGTTCCTTAGTCAGGAGTTCCGAGACACCAGGGGGCATATTATCAAGGGCCTTATCGCCGCGTTAGCGGCAGTTTCCTGCCGCTAACGCAGTGATAATCTTATCGCCCTATTACCAAGCTGTCGCTAACAGCCGTTAGCGACATCTTTCCGGCGATAGCGTCCGGATTTTAGATCGCCAAGCATGCCAGCGATATTTATCGCTAATGACATGCAAGGTAGGCGTTCCATCGGAAAAACGCACGTTAACACCACTTTGCTATATTATCAAGGATGGCCCGGACCCGCAAAGCGATAAAAAAACTGTCGCTAAGGCCCGTTAGCTGCAGGAACTTAAGACCTGAAAAAAGCTGGTCTTAAAAATGGAGATAACACTTGGGGCCTCATTACTGCAGGTTTTGGTGCAGGGCAGCACTGCAAGCAACGTTGCAGCGCTGCCCTGCGACAAAACTACAGTGCAGGAATGCGCACAATCAATAAGATAGTGCGCATTCCAGGGCCCCAGTCATGAAAAGTGTTGCTGCGCTGCGACAAGACAGCGTTGCAACACTTCTCACTACGCCCTTCTTGCAACAGCATGGACACGCTTTATTCACTGGACAGCGCTCCATGACGCAAGTAATGACAGATACGTCAGGAATCCTGACGTATCTGTCTGCTCTAAAGTCACGCATTGCTGCAGTCGTGTCACAACCATGACGCAACTCCAGCAATGCATGGGGCCAGCCTATCCCTTGGGCAGTGCCTCACCCTCACGCCTGCCATCAGGCAGGCGGAAGGTACTGACGCAGTGCCGTTCATGAGGGGCGCCAGAATGTCGGCGATGTTGGAGATCCATCCATGGTGGTTGCGCGCTGCGGTGTCATCGTTTGGAAGCATTGGTGGAGTGTTGGTGCGGAGGTAGTCGACGAGACATCCTTCGGTGGCCTTGATCCAGCTGCGAGGGGGTGCGATGATGGAGATGGCATCCGGTGGGCAAGGTGAAGACGTGATGTTAACAATGATGATCGTTCCAGGAGAGTCCGGTGTTGTGGCTATAGTTGAAGTTCCCGCTGGCGGAGGTGACGTGCTCGACCATGTGTCCTGTTATGTGGCTTGTTGCGGTGACTTGCTGCTTGCGTCTGATGTAGGGGACCTTCCCCAGGAGGGGGTGGTGTCCTGGTCACTGGGGTTGTCCAGGTGGAACTTGAGTTCACCAAGTAGGATGTCGTCGGTGGATGGGAGACCCTGGGGTGCAATGAGGTATACAATGGTATTGGACAATGGGGGGCCATGGCCTGGGGGGCCTGCACATGAGGGTGCCGCAGAGGATGTTCTTGGTCTTGGTCCGGATCTGGGAGTTGACGTGGGTCATGGTCACCCTTGGGTCTTTAGAGGGCCTGGTCAGTCGGAGTGTGCTTCTGTAGGTGATGGCAATGCCTCCTCCTTGACGGTCGGGTTGCTCCTTGTGGGTGATACTGCAGCCATCAGTGATGGCGAAGGCGATGTCCGGTACGGAGCAGAGGTTGGTCCTGGCAGGTGAGGTGGAGTCCAGGGTTGAAGGCAAGGAGGGTGCTGGCATCGTAGTGGTGGAGTGTCCAAGAGGAATGCTCCTTGGTGCTGAGCGCGGTCCAGGGGCAGACGGACGCATACGCGAAGCCCATGGGTTGCCTTTGGCACGGGAGATGACCATTACAACGCAGGCAGAACATCGTTAACAACGCAACTCCGACAACGCGGGCGCCTTAACATCGCATTTGATTACAACGCATTGTGAGGTCAGTAATGGGGTAATTTAAAGTTTTTCGGGTGGGTATGGGTTTTGTATGTAAAATAAGAAAATTGGGGTGTGTTTTGGGGTAAAATATGAAAATTGGGGTGTGTTTTGGGGTAAAATATGGAATTTGGGGTGTGCATTTAGGGTAAAATATGAAAATTGGGATGTGCATTTGGGGTAAAATATGAAAATTGGGGTGTGCATTTGGGTCAACTTTTACTTTTGGGTGTGTTTTGGGGGCACAAAAATGGATTCCAGGGTTCACGTTTGGGTTTGGGGTGCTAAGGTTAGTTTAGCGTTGCACTCTTTGAAGTGGGAATAGTGACATTTATGTATCCGCTATGCAACACCTACCCTACTGTTGCAATGTGCCTAGTATTAGTATGCATTGGACTGAAATGCGCTGTTATGGCATGCTTTGTAACAACGTAAGTGCCTTTGGCACATGAGTGGTATGCCCACTGTGCATGGGCGCACAGCGGACGCCATTGAGAAGTGCTGCGGGGGGGCTGGACAGCTGTGAGGTGGTAAACGCAGGAAAGAATACTGGATGGGGCGTGGACGCGCGGATGTGTGTGTGAGCGGGTGTTATAAATATTTCAATGAGGGAAGTCTTACCTCGAAGCCGGGCCCCGTATCTTCGTAGCTCCTGCTCTCCTGTGTCTGCTTCCAGGAACAGGAAGTCGGCAGCCAGGCTCCCTCCCCTGAGTTAATCACAACGCTGCGATGCAGCAGTGGGATTGGTAATTGGCAATGGGACAAGGCATTGTCTTGTGGTTTGTGGCCTCCTGGCCTGCCTGGATACGTTGAATAATACTAACAATAGTTCAAGAGACAATTTACTCAAAAATACACTATTTACACAACTATAAAACACCCTAAATAAGAAATAACATGAAGAAAAGGAAAAGGAGAGATAAAGTAATACCCATATGCAAAGAAATATTAGAAAAATATATAACAAATTTATTACATTTAATGAATGCTAAAACAGTTAAAACCATGACACTCAATACAGTGTGCTGGTACACAAACAATATATATTACAAACCAGACACGTGGCAGACGACAAATTACACGTCACAAAAAAGAAAAAACAACATATAACAAAATAATGTGTCCTTCATCAATTTTATGGCCACATATACGTCGACGGCGTTTCGACCACTGTACAATTACACGGTCATCTTCAGGACTGAAAATTCGTTTGAGCGTCCAAAATTCTATTTCGAGAAATAGTCCAACCCTGTATTACTTGCATGGATTGGAACAATATTTCGCATTAAGGTAGACAATGGGTGGGCACGATATAAAACCGTCCATAAATATAAACTTTCAGACTGGTAGTCTTTGTCCACACAATTTAGCAGATCATGCCAGTAAGCAGGCGAACAAATCACCAATGCACTTCTACGCCACAGAGGACCGGAACGTCCCTCCTGCGGTAACAAATTCCGAAAGGACTGGATGGCGTCTACGTTTTCTGACGATTCCAATGATGTCCTCTTGGACGATATAGCATTTTTCTGCACTTCCACGTTTTTGGATTAATTTGCCGTTCACTGTCCGTGGACTGCCTCGCTGGCTGTCTTTTTGCTACCTTTCCACGTTCGTTGTCCTCCATTAGGACTCCTTCCACTGTGGACGCCTCTGTTCTGCTCAGGTGTTTTGAACTCTGTCTTCGTCCTTAGTCTTGGCCGATGGACTGTCCAGGGGAGGGTGTCTTGTGGTTTGTGGCCTCCTGGCCTGCCTGGATACGTTGGCATAGGCCTGGCTGCCATGATGACTTTTGCGCACGTTACTCTTAGCCGTTGTTCTGTCGCCCTCTGCTCCTGCCAAGTTATTTTACAACTGTCTGCATTTTCTGTTTCCCACCTTTTCTCCTGTTCCCTTTGGGCTCAGGCTGAACAACAGTTACAAGGTCGAAAAACACGTCCCTGGTTCTTGCTGATATGGCCAGTCCCTCGCACCTAGACATAACACTATGTACAGCTGCCATGGGGAAATTGGTGGGCTTTTATTATTGCGTTTTTCCCTCTTGAGAGGGACTTGAAGAAAACCTTTCCAGAGAGAAGAGCTGTGTTTGTCTGCTGATGTAGTCTTTGCATCTAGAGACTGAGGTATGGGGGTTCGCTTGTCAAAGCCCAGAGGTCTTCTATTTTTATAAATACAAAAGCTACAAGCATGGGGAGGGTGGTAAGGTCATTCAGCCCTCTATCCACTGCTTTATGAAATGCTTTCCCCGTTAGTATTCTATGGAGTTGTAACTATGCTGATTATATTATTCTTATGCATTATGCTGATAGTACTGTCACGTGTACTGTATCTTAGAGCACGTATGTTGAAATAAACATTTTAACCTATACTGTGTCTCTTCTTACGCCGGTTGTGGACAGGTATGAGTGAGTGACGAAAGGGTGTTCTTGCTACTGCGAGTCCTGAGAGAGAGAGAGATACCGTGTTCTGGGTTGTCTAATCATTGGTACATTGTTGCTAATGGGACGCTAAGGCTAGTTGGGTTGGGGTTTTAGGTGCTAAGGTTTATGTTTGGCTCACCACTATATTCCGAGGTCCTATTATCCTGTGCATAGCTCTGTGTGTGTGCAGAATCCCTATAACATGGCGCGACCAACGAGTGGGGCTGCTTATCTGCGAGACGCTTGAGTAGTGCTTGTGCTTGTCCACAACAACCCTCACGGACGCTTCCGGAAGCGTGTGTGACGGTAATACCTCCTATATTGACGTTTTTGAAGGTTCTTTCAAGCTTGAAGTTATTAAAAAGGTTTCTTAATCGAACCCTCTATTGTGCTGCCTACTGTTAGGTTGTCGAACAACCCCGATCGTAATGGCGGGTGTAAACATACCGGCACATAGCCGCACAGCGCTCCGTGATCACTTAAATGTGTATGGAGTGCCGGACACGGGAGTCGAACTAATCTTTGTGGTTCAAGCCGATACGGCTTTCCACTTTGAAGTATTCTACTCTTGGGTCACCTTTCCAGCGGTGGAAGCGAACGATAATCTGTTCCATGAATATGAACCCACCGTTGTTCCTGCTGTCTATAGACCTTATACTAATCTTGAAGTACCGCTCACGGCTTGGCAGCACCGTGTGTGGTTTGATGGCACCCTCCCACAACCGGTAACAACGGTCCGTTTAGGCCCCTTGTCTATTGACGGGGCCACTTGGCCTGTTTTGGCCGGGTACACCCCACATCCGCGATATATGCAGATACCAGTCGCTGACCTGCGCAATATGTATTCGGCTTTGGTGCGAGTGCATCGCGCTTTAGTGCAATATGTTACAGGCAATATCCATGGGGCCCCACCTGGAGTTGCGGGCCATCCAGCTGCTGCAGGCAGAGTGACCATAAGTCCCGTCATGGTGAACTCAGTGATGGGCAAACGTCCACAAAATAAGGATGATTTTCCTTATTGGCTTGCAGAAAAATTTGACCAGTTGGAGGCAGTTTTTCCAAATACAACACCGGTGGATAAACATAGAATTCTTATAATTAGTTTGCCAAAAGACTTAATCCCCGAGTTGACAGCTTGCAACAACTGGGGTAGGGTATTCGCAGCAGTTTATTCGAAGTGTTTCGGCACTCCTTCCATGACGGTTCTCCCCACTGTAATTAAAAAAGTACAGGATGAACATGGCCCTGAAGCGGCTGTGGAATTAGGGATGAGACTGGTGGGAGTGTTTGAAGTAGTAGCTGAGCTGATCCTTGCGAATGTCAAGGGCGATGCAGTGAACTTTCAAGTAGCTAATGCTTTGGCTTTAGTCCCAGAATTGGACAAGCCGGGCGAATTACCGAAAATTATAACCCAGGCTTATAAAACTATTGGCCGAAATAGCCTGGGCAATAAGCCTTTTGCAAAACAGCAAACACAAACACAAAAACAACAACAACCTAAAACTCAATCTGAAAAAGATGAGAAACCAGTTTTTACTAAAAAGAGCTGGAGGTTGAAAAAACAGGGTAAGCAACAGAAGAAGCCGGGGTCACGAGGCGCATCCCCTGTTTCTGTCTCTTCTGAACGCACATATGATTTGCGCAATAGGGCGAGAATTAAATCTCCGGATAGGTTTCAGATCCCTGATACGCGTTCTCCTCGTTCTTCACAGGCACAGACAACTTCACAAGCCAGTGGAGGGGATCGCCAGGATAGAGGAAGGGGTCGAGAGGCTCCCCAGGGACGAGATCAACCTCAACAACAGGTCAGAGGGAAAGCAGAAGACTTTCAACGTTCTCGTCCACAATTTCAGAAGAAGAAAGTTGCCGCTGTAACAGCGAAATATGCCACAGACGGTGAGAACGAGACTCCTGAATTGGACGTGGACAGTAACCCTCCTAGACAGCGCCGCGGAAGTTACCATAGTGCGGGAGGCGCTACGTCCTCATATGGAGGCGACAGCAACTGAAACATTCATTACTGTTGAAACAGCCGACACCAGAGTGGCACCCCCTGACAGACTATTTAATATCGCCATTCAAATTGAAGGTGATATATAGCGTGTAATTAAAGGGATTTTTTGGGAAAATCTGACCTCTTCATACGACATTTTGTTAGCGGAGGCGGATTGGCCACCCCCATTCGTACTTGCTGCGCGTAAAGGGGAGGAGGTAATCCTTCAGAGCTTTTCTCGACATGTCCCAAAGGACAAAGCGGAGGCTCTTGCAGCTGAGTGGGCTGTGTCCCTGGCTCCTGCGTTATACCGCAACCACGTGGGTTGGGATGAAGATTCTCCCCCATGAGATACCTTTACGGTCCCTACCGCAGCCACAACCCCAATATCCCATTAAACGTGAAGCCAAAGGCCCCGTTTCTGAAATTCTGACACAGTTAGAATATCAGGGAGTAATAGAAACATGCGTATCACCCATGAATAATCCCCTTTTCGCGGTTTCTAAACCCGATGGATCGTACCGCCTAGTATTGGATTACCGGCATTTGAACTCTCATTCTCGGACCTTTGCGGTGCAAAATACCCACAGTTCTGCGCTTGTAGACAGTCTTGTTCGTAAAAAATATAAAACGACACTTGACCTATCCAATGGATTTTACACGCACAACTTAGCCACGGAGTGTAGCCAATGGAGCGCTTTTACCTCCGGTGGTAAACAATTCAAATTAAGGCGACTCCCTATGGGCTACAAAAATAGTCCAGGTGTGTTCGCAGCCCGTGTTGTCTCTTTGTTAGACGGCATAGACCCAGATGCATGTTCGTACGTCGATGATATTTATCTGACAGACGACGAGTTATACCCGCATCTTTCCAGAGTGGACCGCATTATTCTCGAGTTTGCGGTATTAGGTTATAAGTTTAACTTTGCCAAATCACACATTGCTGAATTAACAGTTTTGTTTTTGGGCTACGAGCTCAACAATGAAGGTAAGGGCTTAGCCCCCACTTCTTGGAAAAATGTGCACTTTTGTGCCCTCCTACTACTCTGAAAAAACTTCAGTCTTTGCTGGGTTTCCTGAACTTCGGGCGTACTTATATTCCCGAATACGCCCAGCGTATCAAGCCATTGTATGCCTTGATACAACCAAACTTTTCGAAGTCTTGTTGGCTTCCGGAGCATTCTTCCATTCTGCGGTCTTTGCAGACAGACCTTCTTGAGTCTAAGTATCTGTTGACGCGTGATAACCACACAAACCTGGTGATTAGAATAATTCCGGGGGCAGTGAGTTTCACGTATTTAACCTTTAACGAGGGTGACACAGTACCCATCGCATACAAGTCACATCTGTACACGTCCGCAGAACTGCGCTTTTCATCTGTGGAGAAAGTTCTGACTGCAGTGCAAATGGCGATTCTGAAAGAGCGCGCACTGGCACAGGGAAAGCGCATTCTAGTGGTAACACCCTATCCTGCTCTAGAGGCAGTGACAAAGGCAAGTGTACCGAACTCTAAAGCTTTGCATCCCCGTTGGATACAATGGGCAACCTCTTTGACATCTCCGGATGTCACATTCATTTTCGATTCTTCTCTACAGACTCAGGAGTTTTTACAGTATGAATTTGTTCATCCTCCTCCTCTGTCTTTACTGCCGCTTGAGGATTACGACTGTGTGATCTACACCGATGGTTCGGCACAACCGGCCACGGGGTCCAAGCATGCTTATTCAGCCGCATGTGCAATTGTTGCAGGTACCTTTGTGAACGGAGAGTTCAAGTCCACTGTAGTGCATACTCAAACACTCGGGGACAGTACTGCGCAATTGGCCGAGCTGCGCGCATTGGTGCTTGCGCTTGAATTCGTAAATCCGGATATGACCACACTTATTGTATGCGATTCTTATTACTGTGTTCAATCATACAATGACAATCTATTCTTTTGGTCACAAAACGACTATAGAGACGCTAAAGGTAGCACAATCAAGCACAAGATGCTTTGGGTTCGGGTGGCAGAATTGAGACAACATTTGCCACTCACACAAGTGGTTCACACCCTAGGCCATCAGCGGGTGGGCGCACACGCTGTTGGTAACGGTCTGGCAGACGAAGCAGCCAGATCAGCAGTAGTCACGTGTTCAGTAGCAGCAGTTACCAGATCCATGTCAAAAATTGACACCAATATTTTGGCAGCTATTGCTGCGACAAAGGAAGGTGCTAATTACCCTAGGGGTTTTCCTTCCAAATATTCTTATCAGTTTGGTCCCGAACAGGCTCCTTATGTAACAATACCAAACGTTGGTGATCCACCATCCCAACGCGGATCGCAGACTTTCCTTGATAACGGCAGCACACGAAGGCATGGCTTCCGCTCATGCTGGAGTGTCTGCGACCGTTTCCATCTTGCAACAGCGGTACTGGTGGCGTGGTTTATATAAAGACATCCGTACTTATGTGCTTTCTTGTGACGTGTGTCAACAGATTAAGCCTTCTACGGTTACACGACCACCACAGACCTCGCTCTACATTGCTAACAGACCCTTTGGGTGTGTTTACTTGGATCACTGCGGTCCATTTTCTTCAGACACTGCCTATAAATATATCTTAGTTGCAGTGGACTCGTGCACACGTTTCATCTGGGTCTGGCCACAACGGAGTGCTGACGCTCGAAATGTCATCAGGGATTTGCGTGTCTTTGTGGGAATCTTCGCATGCGGTACCTTCCATTCTGACCAAGGTCCAGCGTTTGCCTCTAAGGCGTACAAGGACGCAATGGGTTCACTGGGGGTACGGGTGAAGTTTTCGTCTCCATACAGACCTGAGGGTAATTCAATTGTGGAGCGAATGAACCGTGATTTAAAGCAATCCTTGACAGCTAGGGTCTTAGGTACTGGCAGGAACTGGCTGGCCCACTTGTATACCATACAACGTGCACTTAATAATCTCCCTAGAAGATCTCTGGGTGGGCGGACCCCATACGAAATGCTCTTTGGCATAAGAATGTTTGTGCCTGACCTTGATGGTCTAGACATGGCGGCGCAACCCGCCAAGTTTGATGTAGATAACCATTCTACTATGTTACAGGACTTAAAGAAGCCCGAGACAAACTTGCAAACGCACATTTACCTTCAGCCACAGATACTGCCCTACAGATTCCGGTTGCCGGCTGGCTTCCGAAGATTGGAGACCTGATTCGAGAGAAGGTGGAGAATAAGAAAGAATTCGGCCCCTCTTATCGTGCACCGGTTCCAGTCCTGGGTTTGAAGGGAACACGTACAGTCATCTTACCACCGCTTCCTGGTCGCAAGGAGAACAGATACATCTCAGTGGAAAATGTCAAGCTACAACAACTGGCCGATCCTAAATAGTGTTACACCAGCGGTCTCTTGTCCTGCAATTTACCGGACTTGTGTTCGAGGCCCTACTGCCCGAACGGTCACTGATGTTACAATTGAGATGATTGATTTGCCTGAAAGTATACTCGAACCTCCAGTTACCCCCTGCATTGACGTGAACGAGTATACCTATCCCGAAACAGAATCTGTGGCTCATTTACCAACAACGCCACTGAGACCGACACGTTATTCCTTTGACTCGGATTCCACCACGTCGATTGTCCCGTCCAAGTTCAGTATCTTTGTATCCTGGTTTAGAGACAATTTTTTGATTCCCCCTTGGACATACATTTGGTTGGTACTTTTCTTGATTTTTTTGTTCATGTCCATTGGCTATGTCACAGTGTTTTTTCTACTGATCAATGGTCACTATTTGCCTGAACGCTCTGCGGTGAACAGTGTTGCTGGAACTTTAGCTCCACATTCCTCATCTCACATCATGAAGCGTGACCACACATTGGTGAACATTTCAGCTTTTCCAGTTGCTGATGGCATCGTATGGGATGCGGTAAATTTTCAAATTCATGGACCAACAGAAGTTATTAATGTACCGAATGTCCTTCGAGTTTCCATGGGTGATGTAGTAAAAAGTAATATTCATTCTGATGATTGGGATGTGCATGCAGTTGAAGCATTGTTTGCTGATTTGAAATATTATGCTTCATTTAATGCTGAGGATTTGTATATGAATTCTGCGAATTATGCCGATTTATACTGTTACCAGCATTGGGGCAACCAATTTGTCCATAAACCGAGTGCACTACGTAGCCCTGTGACCTACACTCAATGGGAACATTGCCCAAACCCTTTATCGGGTAGCTCCCGGACTCTTCGAAATAAATTTACTTATTTCACTGATTTTAATAGATCGAACCCTGGGTCCTACTATTTCAAATTACCTGCCCCATTCACACAGAAATTCATGTTGACCCACACTAAATTGCTTTATTCGAGTTCCTTTTTAAAGTCCTTGGCTGTGGGTGGTTATGAATACTGGACGGAAATGGTGGATTTGAAGTCAATCTGGGGCTTCAAGCCTTGGCAGGTGCAAGGCACCGAGGCCTTGCACCGTGCCTGCCTAATTCCAGCCCAAATGGTGTTTTTGAATGCTTCGATCTATCAGACTACGTGTTGGGGTCTGGCTACCACAAAACAAATGAATGCACCATCAATTCCATCCCTGTCTTCCACTCTAAACCTCAGCTCGCACTTTAATATGTCCCTTTTGACTTTACAGGTGTTGTTTCAGAACAATTTGTTTAATATTTCTACGCTTGTTCAGTCACCTTGGTTGTCTTGGCCCATATCATCAAACGAGTGCCAACTGCGTTTTCATAACACAGTTTCTGGCTATACTCAGACCAAGCCCGATCCTAGGTTTTCTAACTCCCGTACTGTCACCACCTATTCTGTTGGTAAATTATGTAAACAATGGTTGCACCATTCTTCCCTAGACTCTGTTAAACAACATTTGTCCCTCCTTTCAGGCAATATTGATCTGTCCGACTTTATATTGGGACCTCGTGGTCCAAGACCGAAGAGGTTCATTTATGAAGCTTATAATGAACTCTGGAAGCTATCGCAAATAGAGGCTGCTTCCCGTTTACGGGAAATAGACCAAGCAAATTTGGAAAAGGTGCTTGCTGTTGTAGACAATAGTATTAATACCCTGTCTTCCCGCATTTACACGTTGGAGAATATTGTGTCCTCTGTTGTAGATATTGTACAAGATGATGTTTCTGTGTTGTATCATGGTCAGCATCAATTACGTTCAGTTATGCAATTTGCGTGGACTTTGCAAACACTTAAGTTGGGTAAGGTTCCTTGGCACTTTTTGAACACCACTGCCCTATTTCTGCCTTTTAATTTAACTGACAAACAGCAGTTCATGTCCATGAAAGATGCAGTTTACACTCTGTTACATATCGAGAAAGTGGAGCCCTTACCATTCTCTGTAGCGGAAATAGATTCTGCTGTGTGGCTAGTTCATGGGGTTATCGCATTGCCTTTTTCCTTGTTTGAATTTAGTTCATGCATGAAACATTATCCTGTGGGCCGTTTCCAGCCTTTGGGTAGTGCCTTCCTGCATGAACTTTGGTCCCTTCCTTTCATGTATAAATGCCTTAGAGATGACAAGGAAGTTTTTCTCACGGGGAAGTCATGCGATTCAACAGTGGGTCATTCCCTTGTTTGTAAACATATTAAATTGCACGGAGCTTGTAATGTTTCTGCTCCGAATCTTGCTTGTGTGTTAAGGGGCATTCCTGCTCCTGCTATTTCTCCTACCTTTACTTTGCTTACAAATGGTAGCTATTTGCTTTTAAATAACGACAACTTCTGTGGCATGCAGGCCGGCATCCCTTATATTGTTACTGTTTCGCACAGGGTTGTCTGCTGCAAGAATGTGCTTTTTCCTCCCCCTCACGACATCATAGATAATTCTATTTGGCCTTCCATTCCTACTATGGAGGCGGATTTCAATAAACTGAGCAGAATAAAGGTGCTTTTATTGAACGAGGAGGTTATGCTCACTTCCGCCCGAGAGACATTTGTTCTCCAGGTGGCAAGTACCCACAGTGAAATACAGGCCCTTTTGAACACTAACCTCCCACAACATTTCGGTGAATTGATTCACCGTATTTTTAACGCATCTAACACTGTAGGTCTAGTGCATTTTTTTAAGGTGGTGGGGTCCGGCCTAGTGTCCTCTTTCCAAACTATTTTTGGTGTGATACCGGCGTTTATTCATTCTATTTTTTCCAGCGTCTTTCCATTAATCCTTGCTTTGGCGGATGGTGTACTGCTGTTGATCTGCTTCCTTCGCAATGGCTGCTCCCCGATGGGCCCTTCTCGACCCCGGACGCCTACTGCTGCTCCGTGAGCGCATTCTATCTGGTTTCGGAGTTCTGCCGTTGGCGACACTGAGTGTGTCCTATACCCTTTCTTTTCGCTTGCGTGTTTCACTTGCGTGCAACCTGTGATGTCTTGCATTCGCTGCCCTTTCACCTGGGCCATGGATTATTGCCTCTCCAATACGTCGTTGTCTGTTCTGGATTTTGTTCGGTTGATGGGTCCCTTAGAGGCCCATGAACGGGACTGTTCCGTTGCAGGCTGCATGACGCGTGCGGCTGCACTGGGGATTTTGGCACAATGGGATATCTGGGCGGCTGCTCAGAATCTCCTACAACAAAGCTATATTGAATATCACACAAGCTGTCCCGCATTGCTTTTGGATGCTCCGTCCTCTGAGGAGCAGTCCTGCAGCTTTGACCTGTTGGACTGGATGGCGTCTACGTTTTCTGACGATTCCAATGATGTCCTCTTGGACGGTATAGCATTTTTCTGCACTTCCACGTTTTTGGATTAATTTGCCGTTCACTGTCCGTGGACTGCCTCGCTGGCTGTCTTTTTGCTACCTTTCCACGTTCGTTGTCCTCCATTAGGACTCCTTCCACTGTGGACGCCTCTGTTCTGCTCAGGTGTTTTGAACTCTGTCTTCGTCCTTAGTCTTGGCCGATGGACTGTCCAGGGGAGGGTGTCTTGTGGTTTGTGGCCTCCTGGCCTGCCTGTATACGTTGGCATAGGCCTGGCTGCCATGATGACTTTTGCGCACGTTACTCTTAGCCGTTGTTCTGTCGCCCTCTGCTCCTGCCAAGTTATTTTACAACTGTCTGCATTTTCTGTTTCCCACCTTTTCTCCTGTTCCCTTTGGGCTCAGGCTGAACAACAGTTACAAGGTCGAAAAACACGTCCCTGGTTCTTGCTGATATGGCCAGTCCCTCGCACCTAGACATAACACTATGTACAGCTGCCATGGGGAAATTGGTGGGCTTTTATTATTGCGTTTTCCCTCTTGAGAGGGACTTGAAGAAAACCTTTCCAGAGAGAAGAGCTGTGATTGTCTGCTGATGTAGTCTTTGCATCTAGAGACTGAGGTATGGGGGTTCGCTTGTCAAAGCCCAGAGGTCTTCTATTTTTATAAATACAAAAGCTACTAGCATGGGGAGGGTGGTAAGGTCATTCAGCCCTCTATCCACTGCTTTATGAAATGCTTTCCCCGTTAGTATTCTATGGAGTTGTAACTATGCTTATTATATTATTCTTATGCATTATGCTGATAGTACTGTCACGTGTACTGTATCTTAGAGCACGTATGTTGAAATAAACATTTTAACCTATACTGTGTCTCTTCTTACGCCGGTTGTGGACAGGTATGAGTGAGTGACGAAAGGGTGTTCTTGCTACTGCGAGTCCTGAGAGAGAGAGAGAGATACAGTGTTCTGGGTTGTCTAATCATTGGTACATTGTTGCTAATGGGACGCTAAGGCTAGTTGGGTTGGGGTTTTAGGTGCTAAGGTTTATGTTTGGCTCACCGCTATATTCCGAGGTCCTATTATCCTGTGCATAGCTCTGTGTGTGTGCAGAATCCCTATAACAGCATGCAGCCAGGGGGTGGAGGGGTGGGCATGTTCTCCATGCAGGCTGTGATGTAGCCTGCATTGCGAACAGGGAAGTGACAATGACTGCTTTGGGCGGCCTGAGTGGGCCGATCAAACAGTCATTGCACACTTGAGTGGGCATGCCACTCTGCCCATGGCCTGCTCCGTGCTTGGAGCAGACTTACCCACCCTCCCACCCCCTAAGGATACATAGCATGATAACATCTGCACTGCTTGAAGGCAGTGGGGCAACGCTCATCCTTCATAGCGGATGAGCCGACACTGGAGGTGCGTCATCTACGTGTGATAGGCCTGAGTGACTCGCCCCCCGGCACTCCTGCGCTACGCGTCCCACCTTCTCCTTACCTGGACAGGACCTCTGGCCAGGGACATGCTCTCTCCCTCCATAGCTCCGCTGCTGTGCATCTGTCCAAGACAGGACTCAGTGCAGGTAGGGGTTTGAGCCTTGGCTCCTGGCTAGGTTGCGCCCTTCTTGTGTTTGCCCCGTTGTCTCTCTGACTGCCTTTCATCATTGTGCTTACATACTTTTGTGCTATTTATTCTCATTTCACTTATTGTGCCTTAGTTTGTTATTGTGCCGTTCCACCCTCTCTGCCCATTTGTTCCCGCTTCCCCACTTGCCGCTGCTGCCCCCGCGGTCCCTCCCCCCGCCGATTCACGCTCCCACCTCACAGCTGTGCCTCCCTCCCCTATTTATTGCCGTCCGCTGCGCGGCCACCTCGAAGGAACTGGAGCAAGATCACAGAGAAACACCTCAACACCACCCTCCTCCATGACCCCCCTCCGCCACGACCGACGCCAACTCCGCAGCCAAAGAACTACACAGCTGGATCTACAGCTGCGCTGACAAGCTTGCACCCCTCCGCCACCCCGTCAAACAGCGCCCCCAGAAGCCCGCATGGTTCACCACCATACTCCAAGAAGCCAGGCACTCCTGCAGACGCCTCGAGAAACTATGACGGAACAGGAAAACAACCAAAGACCAGAACAACTACAGGCACGCCATGAATGAATACCACCAGCGCATAAGAGCCACCAAGCAGACATTCATCAAGAACAGAATCCACACCAACGCTAGTGACGTCAAGGAACTCTTCAACATCATACAGCAGGTCACCAAACCACCCAGCAAAGCAACAGACGTCACACCTTCCCAGGACCTCTGCAACAAGCTCAGCTCCTACTTCCACATAATAATCAGGGCCCTCTATGACAACTTCAGCGAACAGACTCCGGTCTACACCCCCCTCCCCACCACCGACAACCAACCGACCATCACCAGCTGGAAAACCGCAACTACCGGAGACACCTCCACGACCATGAAAAACCCCCACTTAGGAGCCCCCACGGACCCCTGCCCGCCACACATCTATCAAAGAGCCGCACCGCCATAGCACCCGAACTAGGCCGGACCATCAACGACTCCCTCGAATCCGGCATCTTCACCGATGACTGGAAGCGGGCAGAGGTCAAGCCCCTCCTCAAGAAACACTTGTCCGACCCGACGGACCTGAAACACTGCCGGCCCATCTCTCTCCTTCCCTTCACAGCCAAAGTCACCGAGAGATTCCTCAACGCCCAGCTGACCACCTTCATCGAAGAGAACACCATCCTCGACTACTCTCTGTCCTGATTTCGCAGCAACCACAGCACTGAGACCGCCCTCCTTGCTGCCATCCATTACATCTGCAAGCTACTTGACCAGGGCCACACTGCGGCCCTCATCCTACTAGACCTCTCCGCAGCCCTCAACACCATCTCACACTGCACTCTCGCAGCCAGACTCCACGACGCCGGTATACGAGGAACCGGCCTCGACTGGATCCACTCCTTTCTCTCCGGCAGAACCCAAAGGATCAGACTCCCACCCTTCCTCTCTGAACATACAGAGATCAACTGTGGAGTACCCCAAGGATCCTCGCTCAGCCCCAGGCTCTTCAACATCTACATGGCCCCCCTCGCAACCATCGTCAGACAGCATGGGCTCAGCATAGTATCTTATGCCAACAACACCCAGCTCATCCTCTCTCTCACAAAGAACACCAAATACACCAGACTCAGCTTCCAAGAAGGAATGAAAGATGTCGCAGCATGGATGAACGACAGCTGCCTAAAACTGAACTCGGAGAAGACTGAGGTCCTCATCCTCGGACCCTCCCCCACTGCATGGGACAGCTCCTGGTGGCCCCCTGCGCTCGGAGACCCACCCACCCCGATGGACCACGCCCGGAACCTCAGCATCATTCTAGACTCCTCCCTCACCATGACCCACAAGACCAACGCCGTCGCATCCACCTGTTTCAACTCCCTCCGCATCCTCCGCAAGACCTTCAAATGGATACCTCCAGAATGCAGAAAGACCGTCGCCCACGCACTCATTACCAGCAGACTGGACTACGGAAAGGACTCTACACAGGAATCAACAAAACCCTGCTACACAAGCTCCAAACCATCCAGAACACCGCAGCCAGACTCGTCCTCACAACACCACGACACAAGCATATGACCCAGCACCTACGAGACCTACACTGGCTCCCCATCGAGCAGGTAGTAACACTCAAGCTACTCACCCACGCCTCCAAATCCCTCCACAACATCGGTCCCAAATACCTCAACGAAAGAGTCTCCTTCCACATCCCCAAAAGGAACCTCCGCTCCACCGACTTTCCCTGGCAGACACCCCATGCATCGGCAGAACATCTAAAACCTGGAACGCGCTCCCAGTCAACATCAGATGCTCCCCCACCCTGCACACCTTCAGGAAGAGCCTCAAGACCTGGCTCTTTGAATGATCCGGAGCTGCATCCAACCCCTCCCCAGCACCTTGTGACCCTCACGGGTGATTTGCGCGCTCTATGAATCCCTGATTGATTGATTGATGGACATCGACACCTGGCGCAATCCACTGCACTCTCTCCAAATCTGTGACTCAGCCAGCAGGAGTCTGAGCCAGGTGTGATTTCACTAGGCTGGGTACAGCAGTCGCCGCCTAGTCTGCTGGTGGACCTCCTGATGCAGTTGATGCAGCAGGGCTCCCTTAGGCGTGTAGTTGCAGCGCTCACACCACACAAGTTCGGCGTAGCACAGGGGGCTCACCCTCCACAGAGTACGGCCAGCCAAACATCATCCGGCCTGTGATGCAGGGAGACGGCACCCACCGTTGGTAATCCCCTCCGTGCACCCCGGTGTAGAGGTGGATTGTAGTATTCGATGAGGACCTCACTACATTGGTGCGCAGGAGCGCCTCTACCATTAACTGCTCCAAGGGGCGCAAGGCGGTCTCACACAGGTCAGCAACGTGGCTCCATGCGACCTGCCAGACTTCACCACCAGGTACAGGCGATTGTCGCGCATCGATGCCTCCCACCATGGATTATCGACTCCACAGATCCTCCACATCCCACTCCAGGCTCCAGACGCAGGTCCAGCGAGGCATCCAGGTTCCAGACGCAAGTCCAGCGAGGCATCCAGGTTCCAGATGCAGGTCCAGCGAGGCATCCAGGCTCCAGACGCAGATCCAGCGAGGCATCCAGGCTCCAGACGCAGGTCCAGCGAGACATCCAGGCTCCAGACGCAGGTCCAGCGAGGCATCCAGGCTCCAGACGCAGGTCCAGTGAGGCATCCAGGCTCCAGAAGCAGGTCCAGCGGCGCATCCAGGCTCTCATCCTGGTCATCCTGGATGTTGTGTGGCTTGAGGGGGTTGTTGATGTGTGCTGCACTTGGCCCTGGCTGCTCCAATCTGCATTACAGTTTTTTACCCCCGTTATATTTAGAAATGCTTTGCCGAAAGACTTCACTAGTGACAGGAAATCTGACTAACTACTTTGTGAATAGCAATATATGATGGTATAAATACAAGAACTGTGATCTGACAAACCGTATCTTGATGCACAATGTCACTGTAAACTCAAAATGCCAATAAAAATATGTTTGAAAAAACAAAAATAAAAGTATCTGGCGGGGAGGAACCTTTATTAGGCGTGAAATTCGAATTTCTTCTACGTAGAGCAGTCTCAAAAAAAAAGTCAATGACTATTACCAGGACCCCCACCAGCGGCTATCAGATGTTGACAAGCCCTCTACGGCCACAGTCTGCTGCCTTGTCCCTCTGCGGATGCTTGATTTACATTTAAGCCTGAATGTAATATTTATAACCAGGTAAAACCTAGTTTCTGCATCCAACCTGCGCTCCATCTCAGTCGGTCTTAACTTGTGCCTGGGCATTGGCCAAGCGCAACCAGATGACCGTGGTTGTTGACCGACGTTTTTTGGGTCTTTCTTAATATTTATACTTTAAAAATTCATAACTTTGGTATCCCTTACTAGATTTTTGTCATTTTGGTGTCATTTAATTTTTTTCAATGTACTCTATTTTTCTAAGTTAGTTTGGGATTTTTCACGTGTTGTGTTTTGACTTTATTTCTGTTTTGGTAGTAAATAAATACTTTACATATTGCTTCTTTGTTAAGGCTGACTGCTTTCTGCCAGAACTACCAGGGGATTGATCTGAGGTTTATTTAGTGACTTTAGTGGTTCACTCTGACAAAGGTTGTGGTTATTACTTGATTTGGGTACTTATCCCCCTCAACTAATACCCCAATTTCTTCCAGAGAGAATTCAGACTTCCTGTTTTTCCATTTAATTGCTAAAAGCTATAGCAGCCGTCTACCTGTGCCGGTATCGGTCCGGGGACACCATCCCCTGGGGTGCAATACTTCACAAGCGGTTCCCTGCCCGAGAGATTGTGTGCATAACCTCCCCACACTCACCCGGTTAGGAAAGTCAAATTTGCTCCTGCCCGTGGGAGCAGTTAGCAAATACTGCTCCTGCCCAGGCAGGAGCAAAGACAAAGTGTCAGCTCTTTGCCAGCACCTAGTATGGTCCTGGGTGGATAGCAGGCTGGGTCAGTGAAGGGTCTGGGTCTCCCCCATGACCACTAACATAGTGTTTTGTGGGTGCCCTGGGTGGCACTGGAACCCACCTGAGGACCAGGGGGATGGGGTCCCTGGGGCCACTATTGGCTTGGGGAGGGGGTCCATGCCCCCGGCCCCTTAAAAAAAAAAGACCCCGGGGAATCGGGTCTCTGGGGTCATTAGTGGCCCAGAGACCCAAAGTCTTACCTCGAAGCCGGGCCCCGTATCTTCGTAGCTCCTGCTCTCCTGCGTCTGCTTCCAGCCAGGCTCCCTCCCCTGAGTTAATCACAACGCTGCGATGCGGCAGTGGAATTGGTAATTAGCAACGGGACAAGACATGCAGCCAGGGGCTGGAGGGGTGGGCATGTTCTCCATGCAGGCTGTGATGCAGCCTGCATTGTGAACAGGGAAGTGACAATGACTGCTTTGGGTGGCCTGAGTGGGCCGATCAAACAGTCATTGCGCACTTGAGTGGGCATGCCACTCCGCCCATGGCCTGCTCCGTGCTTGGAGCAGACCTACCCACCCTCCCACGCCCTAAGGATACATAACATGATAACATCAATAAGTTATCATCATGTGATGATTGTCCCTCTTCTGCACTGCTTGAAGGCAGTAGGGCAACGTTCATCCGCCATAGCCGATGAGCCGACACAGGGGGTGCGTCATCTACGTGTGATAGGCCTGAGTGACTCGCCCCCCGGCACTCCTGCACTACGCGTCCCACCTTCTCCTTACCTGGACAGGACCTCTGGCCAGGGACGTGCTCTCTCCCACAATACTCCGGCTGCTGTGCATCTGCCCTAGGCAGGACTCAGTGCAGGTAGGGGTTCGAGCCTTGGCTCCTGGCTAGGTTGCGCCCTTCTTGTGTTTGCCCCTTTGTCTCTCTGACTGCCTTTCATCATTGTGCTTATATACTTTTGTGCTATTTATTCTCATTTCACTTATTGTGCCTTAGTTTGTTATTGTGCCATTCAACCCTCTCACCCCGTTTGTTCCCGCTTCCCCACCTGCCGCTGCTGCCCCCACGGCCCCTCCCTCCGCCGATTCACGCTCCCACCCCACAGCTGTGCCTCCCTCCCCTATTTATTGCCGTCCGCTGCGCGGCCACCTCGAAGGAACTGGAGCAAGATCACAGAGAAACACCTCAACACCACCCTCCTCCATGACCCCCTCCGCCACGACCGACGCCAACTCCGCAGCCAAAGAACTACACAGCTGGATCTACAGCTGCGCTGACAAGCTTGCACCCCTCCGCCACCCCGTCAAACAACGCCCCCAGAAGCCCGCATGGTTCACCACCATACTCCAAGAAGCCAGGCACTCCTGCAGACGCCTCGAGAAACTATGACGGAACAGGAAAACAACCAAAGACCAGAACAACTACAGGCACGCCATGAATGAATACCACCAGCGCATAAGAGCCACCAAGCAGACATTCATCAAGAACAGAATCCACACCAACGCTAGTGACGCCAAGGAACTCTTCAACATCATACAGCAGGTCACCAAACCACCCAGCAAAGAAACAGACATCACACCTTCCCAGGACCTCTGCAACAAGCTCAGCTCCTACATCCACATAATAATCAGGGCACTCTATGACAGCTTCAGCGAACAGACTCCGGTCTACACCCCCCTCCCCACCACCGACAACCAAGCGACCATCACCAGCTGGAAAACCGCAACTACCGGAGACACCTCCATGACCATGAAAACCCCCACTCAGGAGCCCCCACGGACCCCTGCCCGCCGCACATCTATCAAAGAGCCGCACCGCCATAGCACCCGAACTAGGCCGGACCATCAACGACTCCCTCGAATCCGGCATCTTCACCGACGACTGTAAGCGGGCAGAGGTCAAGTCCCTCCTCAAAAAACACTCGTCCGACCCGACGGACCTGAAACACTGCCGGCCCATCTCTCTCCTTCCCTTCGCAGCCAAAGTCACTGAGAGATTCCTCAACGCCCAGCTGACCACCTTCATCGAAGAGAACACCATCCTCGACTCCTCCCAGTCCTGATTTCGCAGCAACCACAGCACTGAGACCGCCCTCCTCGCTGCCATCCATTACATCTGCAAGCTACTTGACCAGGGCCACACTGCGGCCCTCATCCTACTAGACCTCTCCGCAGCCTTCGACACCATCTCACACTGCACTCTCACAGCCACACTCCACGACGCCGGTATACGAGGCACCGGCCTCGACTGGATCCACTCCTTTCTCTCCGGCAGAACCCAAAGGATCAGACTCCCACCCTTCCTCTCCGAACATACAGAGATCAACTGTGGAGTACCCCAGGGATCCTCGCTCAGCCCCACGCTCTTCAACATCTACATGGCCCCCCTCGCCACCATCGTCAGACAGCATCGGCTCAACATAGTATCTTATGCCAACGACACCCAGCTCATCCTCTCTCTCACAAAGAACACCAAATACACCAGACTCAGCTTCCAAGAAGGAATGAAAGACGTTGCAGCATGGATGAACGACAGCTGCCTAAAACTGAACTCGGAGAAGACTGAGGTCCTCGTCCTTGGACCCTCCCCCACTGCATGGGACAGCTCCTGGTGGCCCCCTGCGCTTGGAGACCCACCCACCCCGACGGACCATGCCCGGAACCTCGGCATCATTCTAGACTCCTCCCTCACCATGACCCGCCAGACCAACGCCATCGCATACACCTGCTTCAACTCCCTCCGCATCCTCCGCAAGACCTTCAAATGGATCGCTCCAGAATGCAGAAAGACCATCACCCACACACTCATTACCAGCAGACTGCACTACGGTAATGCACTCTACACAGGAATCAACAAAACCCTGCTACACAAGCTCCAAACCATCCAGAACACCGCAGCCAGACTCGTCCTCACAACACCACGACACAAGCATATGACCCAGCACCTACGAGACCTACATTGGCTTCCCATCGAGCAGGGAGTAACACTCAAGCTACTCACCCACGCCTCCAAATCCCTCCACAACATCGGACCCAAATACCTCAATGAAAGAGTCTCCTTCCACGTCCCCAAAAGGAACCTCCACTCCAACGACCTTCCCTGGCAGACACCCCATGCATCAGCAGAACAGCTAAGACCTGGAACGCGCTCCCAGTCAACATCAGACGCTCCCCCACCCTGCACACCTTCAGGAAGAGCCTCAAGACCTGGCTCTTCGAATGATCCGGAGCTGCATCCACCCCCTCCCCAGCACCTTGTGACCCTCACGGGTGAGTTGCGCGCTCTATGAACCCCTGATTGATTGATTGATGGACATTGACACCGTGTTGCAATCCGCTGCACTCTCTCCAAATCTGTGACTCAGCCAGCAGGAGCCTGAGCCAGGTGTGATTTCACTAGGCTGGGTACAGCAGTCGCCACCTAGTCTGCTGGTGGACCTCCTGATGCAGTTGATGCAGCAGGGCTCCCTTAGGTGTGTAGTTGCAGTGCTCACACCACACAAGTTCGGCGTAGCACAGGGGGCTCACCCTCCACAGAGTACGGCCAGCCCAACATCATCCGGCCTCTGATGCAGGGAGACGGCACCCACCGTTAGTAATCCCCTCCGTGCACGCCGGTGTAGAGGTGGATTGTAGTATTCGATGCAGACTTCACTACGTTGGTGCACAGGAGCGCCTCTACCATTAACTGCTCCAAGGGGCGCAAGGCGGTCTCTCACACAGGTCAGCAAAGTGGCTCCATGCGACCTGCCAGACTTCACCACCAGGTACAGGCGATCGTCGCGCATCGATGTCTCCCACCATGGATTATCGACTTCACAGACCCTCCACATCCCACTCCAGGCTCCAGACGCAGGTCCAGTGAGGCATCCAGGTTCCAGACTCAAGTCCAGCGAGCCATCCAGGTTCCAGACGCAGGTCCAGCGAGGCATCCAGGCTCCAGACGCAGGTCCAGTGAGGCATCCAGGCTCCAGACGCAGGTCCAGCGAGGCATCCAGGCTCCAGATGCAGGTCCAGCGAGGCATCCAGGCTCCAGACGCAGGTCCAGCGAACGAGGCATCCAGGCTCCAGACGCAGGTCCAGCGAGGCATCCAGGCTCCAGACGCAGGTCCAGCGAGGCATCCAGGCTCCAGACGCAGGTCCAGCAAGGCATCCAGGCTCCAGACGCAGGTCCACCGGCGCAACCAGGCTCTCATCCTGGTCATCCTGGATGTTGTGTGGCTTGAGGGGGTTGTTGATGTGTGCTGCACTTGGCCCGGGCTGCTCCAATCTGCATTACAGTTTTTTTTGGCATCTTTTCTATGGGAGGTGGACTGTTAGGCTATTTTTAACAATTGGGGTAAGATTACTCATGTTGGGCTGCCTAGCGTGCGTTTTTCTTATCGCTGATGGGCTTATCGCTGGATTTTGCCCGCTAACGCTAGAATTTCTATCGCCATCGCGCTATTGCTAATGGCATTTTTATCCGCTGATCCCTGAAACTATCGCCTGTTAGCGACTTGTTGGTAATACGTCGCTAACAAGGCGATAATTATCAGGGATAGACGGCGATGAGAAAACTGCCGCTAACTGGGGTTAGCGGTAGTTATCGCCATTCCTTGATAATATCCCCCCAGGTTTTATGTTCTAGGTCTACTAAAATTATAATGTGGATTTCACCAGTGGACTTAGGAACAGTCAGAAAATGTCTTTTTCCGAAAAGCAGATGAAGATTCCTGATTTCACTCTACTTGACAGGAGGCTCTCCAACCATGTCTTTGTTATTCCTCACCATGGGAATTCACTTGCGGTAGGATCTCCCATGGCAGGAAATCCCCAGTGTATAGGTTCAAGGTGCTCAGTAATCATAAGAAATTTCACCTTGTGCCATGCAGGACACATTTTGAACCAATTTTTTTTTACATGTGTGATTTTGTTAAACACAGAGTCTTAGTGTGAATGTTGGGCCTTGGTGCCTTGCTGAAGCAATGTGATTAGACAGAGGCACTGGTACAGAGCACTCTGTTAGATCAATTTGTATCTCTATGTCAAAGGGCTGAACTACACATTTGTAGGAGTACTCTTTCTTTCATATGCTCACTCAAAGGGACTTGGTCTGCGTAATGCCACCTTCTTCAATAGGCAGAATTCATTATGCACACTTCCAGTACCTATAAGTGAAACCTCTGGAGTTTCTGGTTGGAGTACATCCCACATCTATGAGTGAGCGACTACTGGATAGCTCTACAAACTGCATCTTTGAGATTCCTAAAAGATTTATATAATAGTGTGACATAATGAAAGAAATGCAAATGACCATCTTTTGCATGTTCTGCGCCCAGATTTTTGCCTTGAGTGTTTTCTGGCTGTAGAACTCTCTGTAATTTAAACCAGAAGAAAGTGCCTTTGCTCCCCCTTTTAACATGATGACATTGGCATATTCCTGATTGGTATACTTAATTTACACATACATCCCTAGTACATGGTACCAAGGGAACCTAGGGGACCCAGAGGCCAGCAAGCTAAATGTCACTATGGGGCTGTAGCAACCATTGCACCACCCACTGCAGTGTCAGTACAACCATGACTGCAAACCTATCATTTGTTGCCTGGCTAAGTTTGAGTAGAGTGGAGAATTAAACAGCAAATTTGATCTGTCAGAATGTATTCAAAAGTAGGACATGTAAAATTTTAATGTTACACATAGCCAGACAGTGAAAAATCCCCAAAAGCTATTTTCACTATAGCAAGGCTGGCTATTCAATAGGAAGGCATTGGGATGCAATATTACATTTGATAATGTTATCTCCAGCAAGGAAACAGCTACAAATGTAATTCTTGGTCTTCTTGAAATATTTATTAAAAGCCCAATTCACTAGTGAAGTCAGATATGTAGTAACTATTTTGGAAACGGTAATTTTAGAAAGTTAACTTTTCCCTACCTAAAGCCTCTGGATGCCCATCTGCATCAGCTCACACTGTCTCCTGGCAAATATATAGCCCCTTGATGAGATGTGAAAACTGCTGCAGGAGCAGGAAAAAGGCCTCGGATGTAGGGAGCTGTGTCTTTTCCTCAGACAGGATGACTATCTGTATCTGGGCTGTGCCCAGGAACCTAAGTCCCTTCCAAGAAGCCTACCCTGGCATAGGCATTTGTTAGCTCACACCTTGGCAGGGCCCCCATTTGTTCCCTCAGTTAAGCAGGCACCAATCCCAGTGGGAGAGGAGCTGCCCCCAGAACTGGTTCAGAGTGACATCAAACAAGAGGTTGTTCATTTCAATGGCAACACCTCTAGTGTGAGCACATGAGTTTTGCATAGGGGAAGAAAGGTGCTTCAATTTTGGTTTAAAGAAGAGAGGGACACTGTGGGAATAACAGAGGTAGGATACACAGGAAGTGCTGCATATTTGGGTCGGAATAGCCCAGGAAGAATAGACCTGCTCTCCCTCTTTTACCTATGACAAAGAATGGACATCAAGGGTCAAAAGGCTGATCTCCTATAGGAGCTACAGGAACCAAATAAGCTGCAAGAGGCCTTTTTCTGCAAATACCAAGCTGATCAGTTTCAACTGAACCTACCTTGGACCCTGCCTCTGGCTTCTGTTGGTGTGGGACTTTGCCCCTAAGTGCTGTCTGCAAAATCCTGGACCCTTGACATTGGTGCAAAGTGTACTTTTCCTATCATCAACTGAAACTTGAAATTTAGAAACTTTGTGACTTTCAGTACCTACAAAGGATCAGGATCACCCTGCGATACTGATCTGAAGAAGGTGCATTGCTGCTGGGAAAAAGATTCCAATTTCTCCTACTCAAAGTGTTTCCACAGCAGTAAATCGGATTCAACAGGACATCACAGAGAAGTTATCTGGCCTTGTGGAGCCCTCTTTGGCTCCAGCTTGCACCCTTGCCCCACTTGAAGAATTTGAGCTCCAACAAAGTGACTAAGTCTAAAGGTAGAAGTCTTCACCAATTGAAGGCATTAAAAGTATCTGGCGGGGAGGAACCTTTATTAGGCGTGAAATTCGAATTTCTTCTACGTAGAGCAGTCTCACAAAAAAAGTCAATGACTATTACCAGGGCCCCCACCAGCGGCTATCAGATGTTGACGAGCACTCTACGGCCACAGTCTGCTGCCTTGTCCCTCTGCGGATGCTTGATTTACATTTAAGCCTGAATGTAATACTTATAACCAGGTAAAACCTAGTTTCTGTATCCAACCTGCGCTCCATCTCAGTCGGCCTTAACTTGTGCCTGGGCATTGGCCAAGTGCAACCAGATTACCGTGGTTGTTGACTGATGTTTTTTGGGTCTATCTTAATATTTATACTTTAAAAATTCATAACTTTGGTATCCCTTACTAGATTTTTGTCATTTTGGTGTCATTTAATTTTTTTTAATGTACTCTATTTATCTAAGTTTGTTTGGGATTTTTCACGTGTTGTGTTTTGACTTTATTTCTGTTTTGGTAGTAAATAAATACTTTACATATTGCTTCTTTGTTAAGGCTGACTGCTTTCTGCCAGAACTACCAGGGGATTGATTTGAGGTTTATTTAGTGACTTTAGTTGTTCACTCTGACAAAGGTTGTGGTTATTACTTGATTTGGGTACTTATCCCCCTCAACTAATACCCCAATTTCTTCCAGAGAGAATTCAGACTTCCTGTTTTTCCATTTAATTGCTAAAAGCTATAGCAGCCGTCTACCTGTGCCGGTATCGGTCCGGGGACACCATCCCCTGGGGTGCAATACTTCACAAGCGGTTCCCTGCCCGAGAGATTGTGTGCATAACCTGCCCACACTCACCCAGTTAGGAAAGTCAAATTTGCTCCTGCCCGTGCGAGCAGTTAGCAAATACTGCTCCTGCCCAGGCGGGAGCAAAGACAAAGTGTCAGCTCTTTGCCAGCACCTAGTATGGTCCTGGCTGGATAGCCAGCTGGGGCCGTGAAGGGCCTGCGTCTCCCCCATGACCACTAACATAGTGTTTTGTGGGTGCCCTGGGTGGGCACTGGAACCCACCTGAGGACCAGGGGGATGGGGTCCCTGGGGCCACTATTGGCTTGGGGAGAGGGTCCGTGCCCCCCAGCCCCTTAAAAAAAAAAGACCCCGGGGAATCGGGTCTCTGGGGTCATTAGTGGCCCAGGGAGGGGTGCTGCATGCCACCCTCCTTTTAATAAAAGAAAGGCCCCATGGAATGGGGTCCCTGGGGCCTGTAGTGGCTCAGGAAGGGGTGGCCGAATGCCCGTCTCCCCTTAATAAAAAAGAAAGGCCCTATATATTTATTAAAAAAGGTGTCCTGAATGGACACCAGGATATCAAAATTAATAACAAATGAGTGGCAGGAGCTGCTCACTTACTGCTCTTACAAGGAAAGCCCTGCAATGGCTTTCTTGTTTATAGTTTATTTAAGCTTGGTGGTGCTGCTAGAATAGAGAGGGGCACCACCAAGCCTTTTTAATGTTGTGGGGGTGGACTGCAGAGAATGCTGCAGCCCCCAGTCACATTAAAAAAACCTGTAAGTCTTCTGGGTACTTAAAATCATGACCCCAGGAAAGCTAACCATATTTTTTGTAAAGCACTCTAGTTGGAGCTCTATGCTCTTCAGCTGGAGTGAAAGGCCCTCTTATGGTTGTTTGTTATGACTGCTTTTTGTGGTCTACAAAAAGTTAAAAGAAAGACTCCGAGGCATATTGGTTTTATTTAAAAAAACAAAAAAACAATATGACTAAGTCTTACTTTTATATTTTCAGCCCACAAAATGCAATAATAACATTTATGTTAAAAGAAGATTCAAAGACTTTTTTTAATTAAAAACGTTATTAAACATTTTTATAATAATCACTATTTATATTTTGGTGTTTTGACTCTTTGGCAAAGTCAGTAAGGCTGCCTGACTATGGCCAGGTCCTGCAAGACAAACCACACGCTGCACATGCTAGAAGGTCCAGTGCAGCTTGATGCTCTATGATATCATAGAACATGTTATGAGTGATGTAGTATGTGGAAGAATTTGTAGCGCTTGGCGAGTGCACGAGTTATAGTTACTTAATGGCACGAGCTAGAGTCAATTAAGGTAACTGGTGAATTTCAGTGGTTTTGTTCATTTAAATTTCACCTAACTATAACATCTCATTGGCCTTTGTTTTTTCAGTGAATATATATATATCTTAACTGAAAAAAACAAAGATTACAAGGACATTACAGTTAGGCTTAGTTTTCACTGGTAAAAAAACATAGAAATTCAGCAGTTATAGTTACCTGAGCTAACTATAACTTAGGTCCCTGCAATTCACTGCTTATGACCTCACATATTAACATCCTTCATGACATGGTCGGTGACATCACTGATGACAACTCAAATGATACCACTGATGACATAACTGATGACATCATCCACAGAACCACTCACACATCCAAGCAAACACCCATACAGTCTCTCATACACTCATTTACGCACCCACAGAACCATTTGTCAAACTGCGCCAAAGATATAGGCAAGTCAAAAAATGCATATATATATATATATATATCCAAACCAAGTGCTCACCTTGAAATAAAAGCAAGCGGGACACAGCTCCGGGTACAGACAAAGGATTTATTGAGCACAATCCCAAAGATATAGGCAAGTCAAAAAATGCATATTTATATATCCAAACCAAGTGCTCACCTTGAAATAAAAGCAAGCGGGACACAGCTCCGGGTTCAGACAAAGGATTTATTGAGCACAATCCCAGCGCAGTCATTATAGTCCGTGAAACGCTTGGGCAGACGCGTTTCTAGCCGGAATGGCCGTCATCAGTGCCGGTCTCACAGGCTGGTTGATTCACCTGGACTTGACTCAGAGACCACTCCCTGTGAAGTAGTCTCCTGGCTCCTCCTCCTAAATGCAGGTGTGTATCTTGCGCTTTTGACTCCAGGTGAACTGCATGCTGGTTATCGCAGTCCGTCGTGATGCCCCATACAGTGATGGGGAACTTCAAACATCCAGTGATGCCCCAAATTGTTGGCGCTGGACTGTATACTGCTACAGTACTCCTGGATGTGTTCGTCCAGCTCACACCCCTGTCTGTACCCTTATCAGGCAGCACCATGCTGCCTCCTCTCTCCCCTCGCAGAAATAACCGCCTAATGGCAATGACTTTTGCTCGGGGGCACCGCGTTGTACTCCTCGTACTCCACCAAAGTTTACTGATAACTGCGGGGCTCCAGACCAAGAGGGCGTGTCCAATGCCGGTATCAGTAAAACCGGCTACAAATCCAAACCAAGTGCTCACCTTGAAATAATATATATATATATTCAGTCGCCAGTAGGCAGTTATAGTTAGGACCATGTTTCTGTAGGAAAAGGGTTTTTGGACTTGCCGATATCTTTGGCTCCATTTGACGAATCTTCACAAAAGTTTCCAAAAACAGTGCTCCAGTAAATCTTGTTGCACATGGAAAGTTTTGGGGTGATTCATGAAGTGGGGGCTGAGAAAAATGTGGTTCACAAAAGGGTGCATTTGCAATGTTAATTCCCATAGGACCTGTCAATACAATACAATACAATACAAAAGTTTTATTTGTTAAGGAACTCCTACCGAGGTCCACAAAATGCATCAATACAGTAAAAGACACTATTTTAAATACAATACAACAAATATTTCCCTTTTTCCTAAAATACAACAATAGATTAAAAAGTGCGATAGAAGGGTGAATATGCTTTTAATACAATACAAACTTTATCGATATCCCCCCGTTAGACAATACAATCTAATAGCGAGATTTTAAGTATTTCCAAATAAATAGCCCAAAAGTTTTAAACAATTGGAATATCCTATAACAGACCATTTCATTTGGTGGGGATAAAACAAATATTCTCGCCTCCTGGGCCGAATAAATATTAAATTTAATAAATGATGGTCTTAAAAACATACGCCTTGCTCTTTGTAATTCCGGACACACAAATAGGACATGATTAAAATCCTGAATTTGAGTATAACACAATTTGCAAATTCTCTCCTCTCTCGGGGTTTTATCCCATATGCCAGTAACATCTCTTAAGGGCAACAGATTAATTCTCAGAAGAAGTATCAGTCTTCTAATCCCATGTGGATGATTCCAAATTAAATAGGGTTGTGGCCTTTTCCCCAAGGCACTACCACAAACCAACTCATTTTGGGACTTAGATTTACTTAGAGCAATATCTCTTGCCATACTAAACGAGCTTGCTGACTTCTTTATGAATAGCTTCAATGCAGACTTTGGCATAGATGAATTACTATTTAAACTGAGCCCAAATGTATCATTTGGATAAGCAAATTATCTAAAAATGCTGATTGATCCTTTAGCTTGTCAAAGATTTCCACTCTCAGGGCCGCCCTAAGGGAACCCTCATCTCCCCAAAGGAGAGCGTTCCCCCACCTCAGGACTGCTGACAAAGCTAAAATAAAAGAGGAGACTAAACCAAATTCCAAGCGTAAAACATGTGGTGCGGCCAGAGAATTTAGATTACAAATTTGGCGGAAGAACCGGCCTTCAGCCTTGTCAAAGGCGAGCCAGTGATTATTATCCAATACTTCTGCAGCATAAGTTAATGAGGGCGGAATTTTAACCTTAAATACTGACAGGACATGACTAAAATGACGTCTCCCACAAATTTTATAAAATCTATTCAGAGCACCAGCCTGGGAGGCAGCCTTACCAACACATAATTTAATGTGTTCTGAATCTCGCCCATTTTTTGCAAAAACCTTTCCCAAATACAAGTATGAATCAACCAACTCTAGTTCTTCATGCCCTAACAACCACTTATACCCTTTCTTTATTCTATGACCTTTCTTGCGGAAGATTAAGATTTTGCTTTTGGAAATATTGATTTTCAGAAAATGCTCCTCCGCATATTTAGTTAGGGCATCCAGTCGACGTTGCAAGCCAATGGGAGTTAAATCAAAAATTGCAACGTCGTCTGCATAAAGTAGGGAACCTATGGACAATGGACCAATTCTAGGGGCATCCCCCTCACTGAATTTAACGTGCCTGGAAGATCATATATATAAAAGGAAAACAGAAGAGGGGCCAACAGGCAGCCCTGCTTCAGCCCATTATCAGTCTCGATCCTGCAGGAGAGACCTTGCTGGCCTCCCATCATCACTTGACACCAAGTGTCTGTATGTAATTCTATCAAAAGGCCCAGGAGATGATGTGGCATTCCGAGATGATGAAGCTTTCTCCACAGCGTTTGACGATCCACTTTATCAAACGCCATGGAGAAATCAATGAAAGCCGTATAGACTGCCATGCTTCGAGAGAAAGTATATTTCTCTACAATGGTCTGGACAACCGCAATGTTGTCCAGGGTTCCATGGTTCTTTCTAAAGCCTGCCTGTTCAGGTGGTAAGATGTTCTGATCATTGGCCCATTGCTGCAGGTGACAGAGTATACTTTTTGCAAATAATTTGCCCGTAGCGTCCAACAACGCAATCTGTCTAAAACTAGTCGGTTGACTCTTTGGGCCCTTTTTATACAGAGGAACTATAATACTCCCCTTCCAGGAGGAGGGGATATTAATAGTTCAGAAGCAAAAATCAAACAAAGGTGCTAAAAAAGCTCCCCAGGCCGCTGGCTCCTTTTTAATTAACACGATCAGAATTCTATCTGGCCCTTGTGCGCCGGAGGATCTGCTATTCTTTATGTAGCCCACTACTTCATCCCTTGATGGAGGACCATATTCCAGAAGAGAAGACTCCTCAGTAAAGGGCGTCAAGAAAGGTACTGTACCATTATTTTTATATAATAGTGAGATATAGACCACCCACTCCCTTTCTGGGATTGAAATAGGCAGAGCCCTCTGTCTTGAATCGCAGTATTCTGCGATCAGGTTCCAGTATTTTTTTGAGTTTTTGGCCCTTAACCCGATCCATTTGGCATCAAACTCCCTTCTCTTTTCTCTAAATTTATAACGATTTCTAGCTCGCTTAAGGCGATTGATTTCTTGTTGTTTACCAATGGAGAAATGTAAATGTTGTTTTCTGATTAAACGGTTAATTTCTTGATTTAATACTTTCAGCAGTGGCAAACCCTGGTTTGGAACTCGGGAGCCAATTGAGTCAGTACTTAAATTTTTTATCTCCTTCATTTGTGCCTCGAAAAACTGTAAAATGTTTAAGGAATCAGAGCCCTGCCATTCTACATAACTTTTCTTCACCATCTCACCTACCTCGGTGGTATCTTTTGGAGTCCAAAAGGAGCGGCCATTGGCTTTATTAAAAACCACTGAGCCCTGGTCCAGGTTCCCTTGGTTCAATGCGGGCAAATTAAAGGCAATTGCCAAACCCAATACACTGTGGTCACTCCATATTGACGGAGATACCACTAAGTTTTCACAGGCCCCAAACATTTGGTAAGAAACAACCACGTAATCCAATAGGCTTTGTGTATGATGGGAGTTGAAGGTAAAATCTGCTATTTTATCAATCGGAACCCTACCATTTAAAATGACCAAGTCCATGCTTCTGATACTATCAAGCAAGAGAAGACCCCGTTTGTCAGTTTTTATTTTATGTGGTAGCAGAGAATCTGGAATATACCAAATTTCCTCTTTGTCTGGATTGGCATAAATCTCCAGTGCAGAATTCGAAATTTTCGCATTCAGATTTCCAACTAATACAACCGAATGGCATTCTTCCAGGGTAGCTATCTCATGAATATATGAGAAAAATGTACTTAACAAATGGTCAAAGTTTCTCCCTGGAGGGATATAGAGATTTGCCACCAGAAAGAAAATAAGGCTGCCAGATTCTCCCAAACATGTCAGCTTGAGGCAAATACAAAAATTTGATGGATGGCGGAAGACTTTCTGATTCCAGTTTATCATATTGTTGAGCAAAATGGATACCCCCCGCTAGCATGACCCCTTTCGGAATGCTGAGCATAACAAGAGAAAACAAAAAGCCATCACAATCAAAATCTTTACACAACCAGGTTTCCTGTAAGCATATAATTGAGGGATTCAAGGATTTTAAAAATTCAATTTCTCATCTTTATGACCTAGACCGGCCATATTCCAGGACAGAAGTACCCCCCCTGGCTACCTCAATGAACCGCTTCTTTCTACCACCGGGCGGTTGGTATTCAAGGATTTTGCAACCCAACTCCACCGAGCCAAATCGTCATCTATGTCTGTGTCCTGATAGGTGCCTACGGCATCTGACACCAAATTTATTGAGCGACCCCTTTTATCTAATGACACCTTAATATTTAAACCATTACCCGATGAGAACTCTGAGTCGGGGCCCAAAGCGTCTAACACCACAGGATTACCGGGCCTCTGTACTTTCGGGTACTGAAATGTAGGGCATAAAGTGTGATATTCCTTAGAATCTAATACAGGCATTAGATCCAACCCTCGTTTCAGAAAATGTTCGCAGTTTTGCAGAACCAGATTTGCCACAATCAGAGAGCTAAAAAGACCCTGGAATAAAAGAAGCTCTCATGCGGGTTAAACTTCACAAGCGAGATATCTCTACTTTCCACCAACTTTAATGTCTCTATCTCAGAAAAGAGCTTAAGAATGAATCCTCTTTTTACCGGGCAGGATTCACCGTCAAATAGCCAGATAAAATCCACGATGGAAGAAGGGACATTCTGCACCACATTATCTTTCTTTACAGCGTCTCTTGAAGGGATCCAAAGAGGCACTCTATCGCCGAGACTGACAGCTTGTGCCTCCTCATTAGACTGAGTCGTTAGGAGCGACACTGTAGTAGTGATTGGGATATCTGACTTTCTATTATACAATGTTGTTGACCCTATGAGAGTTCTATTGGATCCCATCTGTGAGTTACCCAGTGCCTGTGGCCCCACCATTAAGCTTGCATCCAGTGTGGCCCCATGTGCTCTAGGCCGTGTCATAGGTATAGCAGCCCCACCTCCCTTTAAAATCCCCTACTCAAGAGAGCGGACGGCTCACTGGTCTGGAGGGAATGAGGTACTTGTGAAGACTGCGACACTGGACTTGATGGAGTATCTGCCGTTCCTGTCGCCCCCATACCCCCGTCTAATGTAAAATATACTATAGTCGGGTCTCTAGGAGCACCCTCCTCAACTGGCAGTTTAAGACCTCCCTCCTCCAATGTAGTTTGGGGATCACTCTGACGATCGGGAATCAGTGGGAAATGTAATTTTGCTTTTTTCCGTTTAGGGAATCGTCTTATCTTTTTATGATTCTTTTTCATATTATCCCCTTTAGGAATTATTGTGAGACCTCCTTTCTTCCTCGCTTTTGACCCCCCTTTCCTCGATAAAGTAGGGGGTTGGCCCTGAGAGGTGGATGGGGATGGGGCCTCCCCCTCCATCTCTCCCCTACCTTTTTGCCCCACATAGCTCCTGAATTTCTCATCTTTCTTATTATCCATATTGCCCCCTTTTTTCCCTTGAAAAACAAGGGGTAAGATTTTAGTGTGACATTTCCCAGAGGGGGTCCACTGAGGACTCCCGAAAAGTGAGTTTAAACAAAGCTCTTCCTTGTCGAGATTACACAAAGGTTCAATGGGGGGTAATAGAAAAAGGGGTATTCCTGCTTGGACAGACGCATCACTCAGCTCTCGCCGGGGAACAGGAGAGAGAGTCCTAACATCTGTCTGTTCTCCCGTTTGCGTACATATCTTAGGCGAATGGTTAATGATGTCAGATTTTGTTACCTTTTGCACTTCGAACAACATTACAGAGATCATTTCAAGCATATGGTCTGAACTCAATACAGATTTCTCCAGTAAAGACAAAATGGAACCTAGTATTCTTTCAATACAGACCAAATATTCAGAGGGCACATCATGCTTCTCATTTTCATTTCCCAGCTTCACTTGTGAACAAGGCAAAAAACGTCATGAACATCATGTGTATCGTGATCGGACTCCACGGAAGTACCAATCAGGTGACTTGTGCTACAATATAAGAAAGGCAATGAGAGTCGTCTGGGGGAAGAACTAACTAATGGAGTATTCTTCTCCCTAAATCTACTCTTAGAATAGCCATCTTTATCAACTTGGTCACAAGGGACTTCCCAACCCCTTGATTGTACTTCAATATCGATGTCTGGGAGTGTAACATCTTCCCTTTGATGGAGTTTTCCGCATGCGGTTGCCTTCTCATCCGTACCGAGAACACCCCCCCCTGAGACCTTCCGGGGGCCTCTGGTACGCCCAGGTGCACAGTCAACACTTGATCCTTGTCAGCGCCACCCTGTTCCGGAGAGACAACAGATACAGCCACAGACATACTGTTAGATTTTTCCCTATTCACAGTAATGTTTTGATGAATCTGCTGGGGAAAGAGATGTTCCGAGTCCAGTTTTGCATAAAAGTCAACAACTCATGCGGTGAATGAACCAGCAGTATGGTGCTCTAAGTTTGATTGGTTTAGAGAGGTGTGCTGTTTACTCTGCTTGCTCTGTTGGGTTGAATGGCGGACGCGTGAACCGGGGCCCATATTTATACATAGAGGGGGATCCGATAACTGCCCACTTGAGTCATCCTCCAGTCCTAAATTTGTCTGGGTTGTGGCCCCTTCGCAGTACTTTGTCTGGCCCCCATGAGGCCACAAAGATTCCTCTGTGCTTCCCCCAAGGATGAATGAGGTGATGTTATTAGGATGGGCTTAAGGAGCAAGCCCTCTTGACCCAGTATTGCCTCCACAGGAGCAGACCGGGGAGTTTTACGGAAAAGCCAGTAATGGCTGGTTGAGCTTTATAACAGAAATGCTGTAAATGTCTGGACCCACTATACGATCTCCTGAGTCCGCTTGTACGACTTAGAGACGAGGAGAGTACACGGCCCGAGCGTAATTTTTTAGCAGACATCACGCACCGGCACCGGCTTACTTAAATGTCAAAAGGGAGCAGACTCTCGCCTCCACTCGGGTTGCTTGCTGAAAAATGATCTCCAGCGTCAACTTCCTCTCTCCAATCAGCCTGCTAAGGATGGAGGCAGCAGTCCTCGCAACAGCTGGGAGGGGGCAGAGGTGAAGCAAAACAAAACGAGAGAGCCCAGAAACTTCAGGAATAACTGGATTGTGGGGGTTACAGTCAAACCTTCTTACCGTAAAAGTGGCGGCAAGGACCCAAAGATGAAAGCTCCAAGCAGGCAGGCAGGCACAGCGAGGAGGCGAGTTCCAGACGCAGCAGACCGTTTCCAGAGCCTCCAGCCTTCAGGTCGCTTCTGCAGGGTGGCGGGCTCAAGCTCGCAGGCTAGACAGGCTGAAAGCAGCTACCCCCAAATTCCCTGCAACCCCCAGCGCCCTCCAGTTGGCAGACCCAGGCTCGCGAGGCAAACAAAATAGGGACTGCCTTCAGTGCCCTCAATCCGATCAAAGCTGCCCCACGCGCTCCGTTGGTCCGGGGCAGTTAGAAGCCTGTAGCGGGGGCGGGAAGAAACCAGTCCCGTGAGTCCCGTAAGTTTGCGCCGCCCTGCAACACTTCATTGATCCAGGGGCTGTTCAGGCTGTTAGGGGCTGTTAAGGCTGCCTGCCTGCCTGCCACTGTGGGTAATGGGTGACGAAGACAAGGAAGAACAGTCCCGCAGGTCAAAGGTCCGCAGCCGCGCTCCGAAGCCGCTCTTGCTTCGAGCACGCAGCCTGGGCACAACACTCAGCGGGCCCGGCTAATGGGGTCGCGCTCTCACCCCCCACGCCTTCCTGAGGTTTCCTGGCAAGCTTGCCAAACGGGGTACAGACTCTCACACCAAGGAGTTGCTCCTGCGCTCATTTTCAAATTTTAACAATAGGAATATTCAACGTAGTTCAGTAGGGCAAACAGCGGGGCGCATAGATGGGGCGCATAGATGGGGCACCAGCTGCCCCCTAATTTATTTGAGCCGCCTCCGTGAGGTCACGTTCATGCAGCAGTAGCTGCAGTGGCTGTTCTTGTGCTGGCTACACCTGTTACTGACCACACTCACCGCTTGCCACTGCCACTTGCCGCCGGTGTGGAGGCAAAACAAGGCTCCTGCAGCTACTATAGCTTCTATGGGTCCTTCTGTGGGTCCCGTGGCAAGGCTCTTTACCGTCGCAGGCGCAGGCGCTTGAACTGGAATCTCCTCGGAAATGTTGTTGGGAGCACTGGTTGCCCTGTAAACGCGGTGCAAGAAATAACACCGCAGCACAGCAGCTCCTGCTCCAACTCCAGCCCCAGCCCCAGCTCCGGCTCAGCCCGCACTCACAGTTTTTTATTTTCAGTGATGGAATCCCGTGATTTGCAGGTATTTACGGGAGCAGAAGCCGTGAACCATGATCAGCCACGGCAATCTAAGCACCCACAACACCCGCTGAAATCCGCAGCAGTCCGGGAAAACCAGCCGAGAAACCGTCCGCCGAGGCAGAGGCGGGAGCAGAGGCCATGAACCGTAACCAGCCGCTCAGCAGCAATCCGAGAAAACCAGCCGGGAAACCGCCAGCTGCTTCCCACTCCTCTCGCTACTCCGCTACGCCGCGCTCACTCTGATCCGGAACCTGTCAACACGCCTACAGCCCGAATTACTGAATGGAATTATACCAAATATGGCAGAAAGGTAGATTTGTTTACGCAGATCACACTATTTGGTGTTAATTCTTTCAGTAGTTGTTGAGAATTTTTTTTTAAAGTTAGTGATATCTGTGGTTGCAATCATTTCACGAACAATCACAAGCTCATGCAGGGAAATGTAGAACTCTGATTGGCTTCCAACCAGGAAGAGTTGGCAGCCATCTTGAGACTCGGCTGTCAGTCAAGTCCCACATAAAAGGTTTTAAAAAAAGGAAAAAGGGGCAGGGCAGGAATAACCTGACCCCCAATCCTTGATCTTGGGGTCCCCCTAGGACCCCACAAGGCCAAAAAAGCATTTCTAAAGACAAAAAAATGCCACAAACTTGTGATATTCGCGAATTGTGCAACAACAAAAAAACAGCAAGCACGGGCTCCCACATCGGCTTCTCAATAACCCCTGGGTGAGCCAGGTCCCGCGGGCATATCATAAAAATAGGAGGGGGCATATGGGTTCCCCTCCTAGGGCTTATGAAAGCTCCGGGGACCGCCCCCTCCCAAGGGCACTTCTTATTATGTGTACGGGCAGGCCCACATGCCCCCGCCTGCGCCCAGGGGACCACCATCTTCATGGTGAAAAGTGATTTAAAGAATGTGGGGGGACCTGCATGCCCCCTCTGCAGCCACAGGGACCACCACCTCCCTGAGGCACTTTACAATATGTGTGCGGGTGAGCCCACTGGGCCCACCTGCAATGCGAAGACCACCACCTCCCAGGGCATATGTAAATGAATGCGGGGGCCAGAAGGCTCCCTCACAGCCCCAGGGACTGCTACCTCCCCGGGACACATCTTTGGAAATAAAATGTGGGCAGGCCGCGAGGTCCCCCCGCAGCCTTTGGGGCTGCCACGTCCCTCAAATCAAATCAAATCAGGAGTATTTATTTAGCGCACATATCACCCGGAAGTCTCATGGCGCTTGCAGAGTACTCAGGAGTTGGTTTGGATGGGGAGAGTCAGTTAGTTGTCAAACAGCCATGTTTTTAGTTCCCTGCGAAAACGATTGTGGTCAGAGATAATACGTAAGTGTAGAGACAGTTTATTCCAAAGAGCGGGAGCAAGAAAGGAAAAAGATCTTCCTCCCTTTCTTATGGCACGAATTTTGAAGGGTGTTAGAAGAGATTTGTTGCTGGATCTCAGAGCCCTGCAAGGCCGGTACCAACTGAGTTTCTTTTTCCAGTAGTCAGGACCACTGCCATACATGCTCTTATGCGTTAGGCAGAGAATCATGAAACAAATCCGCTTTCTAACAGGAAGCCAGTGAAGAAGTCTCAAATTGGGTGCCGAAGGGGATCCCGACGGGAGATTCAGCACTAGCCTGGCAGCAGTATTCTGCAGAACCTGGAGCCTAGTGAGAAGATCTTCATTTATTGAAGACAACAAAGCGTTTCCATAGTCCAAGCGGTTGATAATCAGTCCCTGGACTAATGGCTTCCTGGCTGCCATCGGGAGCCATTTAAAAACTTTGCACAAATTTCGCATGATGCCAAAACAGGAGCCAATTAGGTGGTTGACCTGGTCTTTCATTGACAATTGATTGTCCATTTGAATACCTAAGTTCCGAACTGACTGTCTTGGCACTGGGCAAGGGCCGAGGGTTTGAGGTCACCAGTCGCTGAACCAGTGTTCATGCGCCTTACCAAAAAGAACAATTTAAGTTTTTCCTCCATTTAGTTGTAAATGATTTGAGTTCATCCACCTATCGATATGGATCATGCAGTCTTTAAAACGTGACTTAGTGTCTGTTGGATCTGGGCCAAGGGTGATCAGAACCTGAGTATCATCAGCATATGACACTACATCGAAACCATAGGATCTGATCACCTTGGCCAGTGGGGTCACGTATAGATTAAAGAGCGTCGGGCTCAAAATTGAGCCCTGCGGCATTCCCATCCTGACTGGCCTATTGCAGGAAACGATGTCGCCAATCTGAACAGCGGTGACTCGATCCGTTAGGTAGCTCCTGAGCCATTTTTGGGCCTTCCCTCGGACACCAATCTCCCAGAGCCTTAGTTCTAAAATGCTGTGGGAGATGGTGTCGAAAGCAGCAGATAGATCTAGCAGGATGAGAATAGATGATTGTCCTCTATCCAATGCTAGCCTGATGTTATCTGTGACCTCTACCAACGCTGTTTCGGTGCTGTGGGGGGCCCTGAAACCAGAATGTGATGGATCCAGTAAGCCATGGCTCTCCAGACGAGTGATGAGCTGTCGATTGACCAGTGATTCAAGCATCTTCCCAAAGTAGGGGAGTAGCGAGATTGGGCGATAGTTAGTTAGAAGTTTGGGGTCTGCGGTGGATTTTTTTAGGATGGGCCTGACTCTAGCGGCCTTCCATATCTTTGGGACGACAGATTGTGACAATGAGCTATCAAATAGGTCAGTGAGATGATCAAGAAACACTGGTGCAATGGTTGAAAGGAAACGCGGTGGCACAGGATCCACAGGTGATCCGGATTTGATTTTTAGCATAACTCTGGCCACATCTTCCGAGTTGCACAAAGAGAATTCTTCTAGAATGGGAGGGGAGCCCGTGGAAATGATGGAATGATTTCCCAGGATGTTTATGTCTTCTTGGGATGGAAAGGAGCTATGTATTACACTGATTTTATCATCAAAAAATTTGGAAAGGGAATCTGCCCATTTCTGTGAGATGGGGGCGGTTGACTGGGCTGGAGGCGACGTGAATTCTTTTAAGATTTTATAAAGCTCCTTATTGGAGTTTGCTGCCTTTTTGTTCTGATTTAGGAGAAACAATTTTTTAGCTAGTCTGATGTTCTCCAGATAGCTACGATGGATACTTCTATATTTTTCGCGGTCAGTCGGGCTTTTGTTTTTTCTCCATTTCCGTTCAGCCGTCCTACAGGAAAGCTTTGCTATCTTCAGTTGCTCTGTGAACCAAGGTGTGGTTCTCGGTTTAAATTTAACTTTAGTAAGGGGGGCAACTTTATTTAGTGCGAATGTAATGGCCCCCTCAAGGGAGGTTGCTGCGAGGTCAATGTTATCTGCTTGGCATTCAGGCGGAGGGTTGAAATGAGTTGAGAAAGAGATGGGAGTAACTTTCCGCCATGACCTTCGCTATTTTAATTCGTTCCTGAACTCGGTTTTAGTGATATGGGCTGGAATGGTAAATTTCAGTAGATCATGGTCTGACCATAGTAGCGGAGATGGAGTTTCTACCGTGATGCCAGGGGAGTTTGTAAATATTAGATCGAGCGTATGGCCTGCAGAGTGAGTGAGACTTTCCACCATTTGGACAAGCCCCAGAGTGCTCATATTGGTAATAAGCTGATTAGTATTTGGGTCAGATAATCTTGAAATAATCTTGAAATATGCAGGGGGCCCACAAAGCACCCCACAGCCCATGTCCACCACCTCCCCCAAGCACATCTTTGTAAAATAATGCGGAGACCAGCACCTACCTGGGTCACATCTTTGTAAAATCATGTGGGGACCCACGCGGCCTCCCTGCAGCCCCAGGGACCACCACCTCCCTGTGGCTAAATTATATGATGGAAGGGGGCCTCGCAGCCCCCTCATGGAACCATGGGCCAGCTCCTGCTACCTCCCGAGGTACCCACCCTCGAGTGGTAGCTGTTTGCTGTTGCTTGGTAGGAGCTGACAGCTCCCACAAGCAAAAGCAAACATAAGTCCGCTTTCTGCAAGTGGGAGCTGTCAAACAGGTCCTGCTTGCAGAAATTAGACTTTTCATCTGTTTCCCTGCACCCAAATATGCGTGCAGGGAAACAAACAAAAACATTGTTCACACAAGCAGGGAGCTGCTATTTGCAGCAGCTCCCTGCTTGCAGGAGCAATAGACACTCCTTTACTCAAACACTAAGGGCCAGATTTACCAATTTCTCATGAAAAGCAGTGCAGCAGCCACAAATGCTGCACTGTGTGAGAAGGAGAGAGCAGGAGAATGCAAATTTATTGAAATATGGCACTTTCCTCCACTCTCCCTAGCGCCAGTGCAAGGGCGTCTCCGTGAATCAAGTATAGGTTTCGTACTGGATGGATAACCTTCCAATACAAAATACAATGCTTAGACTAATTTTAAACATTTTCCCACTTTGTATGTGTGCTGTATAGTGCAGCACACATGCGGTCGGAAAAGGAGAAAAAACAAATTCTCCTTCATAGCGCCTGGTTCAAGGGTACACTAAACCCTCTCTACTTTATTTAGTAAATTGGGTTTAGCGTTAGAAACCTTGGGCGGTTGCATGGAAACGCCCATGCACCAGCATTGGTACATCCCCTTGGTGCTAAGTATTGCAAAGCAGTGCTATGCGCCACTTCGCGTTACTTCCAATCTGCCCCTAAATGTGCCATATTATGCTGCATAAATTGCCTTTTTCACTGCATAATTTACTCAACCCTGACACATAATTTAACCATTCTCAGCCACATAAATCCAGTACTCCATTATGGAGTACTGGAATTATGTGGCAGAGAAGGGTCTAATTATGCAGCAGGGATTACTCAAGCCTGCTGCATAATTTGATCCTTCGCTGCTGCATAATTCCAGTACACCATTAAGGAGTACTGGAATTATGCAGCAGAGAAAGGTCAAATCATGCGGTAGGGTTTAGTAAAATTTGCAGCAAGAAAAGGCAATTTATGCCCCTTCTCTGCTGTATAATTTCAGTAATCCATTATGGAGTAGTGAAATTATGCGTCAGAGAAGGATTTAATCAAGCGGCAGGGTTTACTCAACCCTGCTGCATAATTTGACCCTTCTTTGCCGTATAATTCCAGTACTCCATTATGGAGTATTGTAATTATGTGGCTGAGAAGGGTCTAATTATGCGGCAGGGTTGAGCAAACCCTAACGCATGATTAGACCCTTCTCTGCTGCATAATTACAGTACTCCATAATTCCAGTTCTGCATTATGGAGTGCTTGAATTATGTGGCAGAGAAGGATCTAATTATGCAGCAGGGTTGAGTAAATTATGCGACAAGAAAAGGCAACTTATGCAACATAATACAAGACATTTAGTGAGAGTAATACTTCATTATAGTATCATTTTTACACTAGTTGACACTGTCTGGGTGTTGGTTGCAACTCATTAATACCAGTTTAACACCAAAATATGGCGATAAGCAACAGAAACAGTGACCAGTCAACCATTACAAAGGGCCTTTCACTGTGTGTCAGCAACTTTTGCTGCATTTTTACTTTGATCATGTGGCCAACCCCCGCCATGCACAACCAAAGGCCATGTACGACTCTAGGTTGGCTGATTAGAGAGGGTTGGCTGCAGAGATTGGCAGCAGGCCAGGCCCTGCAGCCAACCCTGTTCAGCCATGCACAATGCAGGGTGATTATGGGGGGTTGGCTGCAGGGACTGGCTCCAACCGGTGGTTAAATTAACATATAGTAATTAAAATTACTTTACATTAAAAAAACATTGACATTCACTGCAAAAACAAGGGTTACAGGGATGTTATAGTTAGGAAATAGAACTTTAAAAACATAGAAATTCACTTAAAAAACCAAAGGTTACAGGGACGTAAAAGTTAGGAAATAGATTTGTTTTTAAACTTAGAAATTCACTGAAAAAAACAAAGGTTACAGGGACGTTATAGTTAGAAAATAGATTTTAAATATAACTTAGAAATTCACTGAAAAAAACAAAGGTTACAGGGATGTTATAGTTAGGCTCAGATTTCACTTGTACAAAACCATAGAAATTCAGCAGTTATAGCTACCTGAGCTAACTATAACTTATGCCTCTGCAAAGCACTGCTTATGAACTCACATATTGCATCACTCATGACATGGTCAGTGACATCACTGATGACATAATCAACAGAACCACTCACACAACCACTCACACCCCATACAACCTCTCGTATGCCCACTCAGACACCCACACAACCAGTCACATACCCATTCATTACAAATACACATACTCATAAGTATTCATACATCCACTTACTCATCCATAGAGACACTCACACACCCACTCACTCACTCAAACAACCACTCACACACCGATACAGCTACTCATACAACTAGTCACTTACCCATACAGCTACTCACACAGCCACACACTCCCCCGTACAGCCTCTCAACACAGCCACTCACTCACCAATACAACCAATCACACATTCACTCACGAACAACACAACCACTTACATACCCATTCACACATCCATACAAGTACTTACACATCAACTCACTCACCCATACAGCCATTCAGACAGACACATACTCTCCAATACAGCCACTCACACACCAAGCTACTTAACCAAACTCCCACTTAAAGAGCCACTCACTCACCCATACAGCACACTTACAGACCCAGTCACTCACTTATACAGCCATTTAGACACTCATTCACTCACCCATGCAGGCACTCACATACCCATACAGCCACTGACACACCCACTCACTCACCAATACAGCCACTCACATAGCCAATCACTCACCCACACATCTACGCACACACCCACTCACACACCTATATAGCCACTCAGACACTCACTCACACATGAATACACACAGCCACAGAAATATTATATATTAAAAGTAGTATCACTCATTAGTAGTATACCTAGTATACTAATTAAATGTTTGTAGGAGCTTAGTATATATGTTTAACACTCATACATTGTTAGAAAACACTTACATGCACTGGATGATGTCATCAGTGATGTAATATGAGAAGTCATCAGTGATGTCACTGACCATGTCATTAGTGATGTAAGATGTGAGGGCATAAGCAGTGCATTGCAGGGGCATAAGTTATAGTTAGCTCAGATAACTATAAATAACTAAAACTACTGAATTTCTAGGGTTTATACGAGTGAAATTAGAGCCTAACTATAATTTCTCTGTAACCTTTGTTTTTTCAGTGAATGTTTATAAATATATTCACTGAAAAAAACACAGGTTTCAGGGACGTTATAGTTAGTTGGACATTTCACTCGTACAAAAACAGAGAAATTCAGCCGTTATAGTTAGTTGAGCTAAGTAAAACTCACGCCCCCGCAATGCACTGCTGATGACATCACATATTACATCACTCATGACATGGTCAGTGACATCACTGATGACATCACTGATGACATCTCAAATGACATCATTGATGACATCATCCAGTGACTGTGCGTTTCTGTAAAGTTTAAATATGTTATATATATATATATATATAGCCAAGGTGTATTGATGAATGAGTGGGTGTATGACTGTCTGAATGGAGGATTTAGTAGGTGCGTGACTGACTGTATAAGTGAGTGATTAAACGTGTCTTACTGAATGCATGGGTTAGTGACTAAACTGTGTGAATGTCTGTATCAGTCAATCAATCAATCAATCAGGGTATTATAAGCGCTACTCACCTGTGGGGGTCTCAAGGCGCTGGGGGGGATCAGCAGATCTGTTTAGCCGAAGAGCCAGGTCTTGAGAGTCTCCCTGAAGGTGTTCAGGGAGGGGGCGCATCTGATGTCTGCCGGGAGCTTGTTCCAGGTCTTGGCCGCAATGTGGGAGAAGGATCTTCCGCCTGCTCTGGCTCTGTTGATGCGCGGGGTTTCAGCCAGTGCGAGGTTGGAAGATCTGAGGTTCCTTTTGGGTACGTGGAAGTTGATTCTGTTGTTGAGGTATTCGGGTCCGGTGTTGTGCAGGCATTTGTAGGCATGGGTGAGGATTATGAAGGTGATTCTTTTCTCCACGGGGAGCCAGTGGAGTCTTCGTAGGTGTTGGCTGATGTGTTCGTGCCGGGCGATGTCAAGGACGAGTCTGGCGGCGGTGTTCTGTATTGTCTGGAGTTTGCGGAGTAGGGACTTGTTTATGCCGGTGTAGAGGGCATTTACATAGTCCAAATCTGCTGGTGATGAGTGCGTGGGTGACTGTCTTCCTTGACTCAGGGGGGATCCACTTGAAAGTCTTGCGGAGGGTGTCGGTTCATGGTGAGGGATGAGTTGAGTACAATGCTGAGATTTTTGGCGTGGTCCGCGGGGGTCGGTGGGCTTCTGAGTGTGGTCGGCCACCAGGTGTTGTCCCATGCTGAGGGGGTGGTTCCAAGGATGAGGACTTCTGTTTTCTCGGTGTTGAGTTTTAGGCAGCTGTTGGTCATCCAGAGTGCGATGTCCTGCATCCCTTTTTGGAAGTAGAGTCTGGCGGTGGTGGGGTCTTTGGTGAGGGAGAGGACGAGTTGGGTGTCGTCAGCATATGATACGATGTTGAGGCCGTGTTGTCGGACGATGGCATCGGGGGGAGCCATGTAGACGTTGAAGAGGGTCGGGCTCAGTGATGACCCTTGTGGGACTCCGCAGGTGATATCCGTGGGAAAGGAGAGGAAGGGTGGCAGTCTGATTCTTTGGCTTCTTCTGGTGAGGAATGATCGGATCCAGTCTAGGGCTGTTCCTTGTATGCCGGTGTCGTGTAGTCTGGCGACGAGTGTGCGGTGGGAGACGGTGTTGAAGACTGCTGATAGGTCAAGTAGGATGAGGGCTGCGGATTGGCCTTGGTCCAGGAGGGTGCGGATGTCATCTATGGCGGCAAATAGGGCGGTCTCTGTGCTGTGGTTGCTTCGAAATCTGGATTGGGACGGGTCGAGGATGGCGTTGTCTTTGATGAATCGTGTCAGTTCTCTGTTGACTATTTTCTCTGTGACTTTGGCCATGAAGGGGAGGAGCGAGATGGGCCAGTAGTTCTTGAGGTCGGTGGGGTCAGCTGTGGGCTTCTTGAGCAGGGGCCTGACTTCTGTGCATTTCCAGTCATCTGGGAAGGTGCCTGTTTCGAAGGTGGTGTTGATGGTGCATTGTAGTTTGGGTGCGATGGTGGTGGCAGCTCTGTGGTAGATGTGTGGAGGGCAGGGGTCTGTGGGGGCCCCTGAGTGGATGCCTTTCATGGTTGAGGCGGTGTCTTCAGCCGTGATTGGTGTCCAGGTGGAGATAGTGGGCTGGCTGGTGTGTCTGGGGGGCGAGCCGGCTGTGGTGTCTGGTCGACGAAGTTGCCGTAGAGGTTTTTGATCTAGAGGTGGAAGTAGGTTCCAAGCTTGTCGCAGAGGTCTTGGGACGGGGTGATGTCTGCGGCTTCGCTGCGGGGGTTGGTGAATTCCTGAATGACAGTGAAGAGTTCCTTGGAGTTGGTGGAGTTGGCGAGGATTTTGTTGTGGATGAAGGTCCTTTTGGTGGTTCTGATTTGGTTGTGGTAGTCCATCATGGCGTCTTTGTAGGTGGTGTAGTTTTCGGGTGTCTTGGTGTTTCTCAAGTTTTTCTCCAGGCATCTGCAGGTGCGTCTGGCTTCTTGGAGGTCGGTGGTGAACCAGGCGGCTTTCCTGGGGCACTGTTTGTCGGTGTTGCGTAGCGGGCGAGCTCGTCTGCGCAGTTGGAGATCCAAGTGTGGAGTTCTCTGGCTGCGACGTTGGCGTCAGGTGCTGGGGTGTGGTTGTCTCGGTGAGGGTGGAGTTGAGTTGCTCGTCTGTGACCTTGCTCCAGTTCCTTCGTGGGGGGCGTGGGGCTGGTTTGGGTGCCTTGGGTTTGTCGACGGTGAAGTGTACGCAGTGGTGGTCGGTCCATGGGGGTTCCGTTGTGTGGCTGAAGTGGATACTGTTTCCTGCTGCAAAGATGGGGTCGAGGGTCTGACCTGCCCTGTGGGTCGGTGTGGTGACGAGTTGTTTGAGTCCGATGTTGGCGAGGTTGTCTCGAAGGGCGGTGGAGTTGGGGTCGCCTCTTGTTGTCGAGGTGGAAGTTCAGGTCTCTGATGAGTATGTAGTTCATTGAGGCTATGGCGTGGGGTGCGATGAGGTCGGTGATGGTGGCAGCGAAGGGGGCCTGGGAGTCTGTAGATGAGGATTCTGCGGAGCGTGGAATTGTGGCTGGTCTGGATCTGGAAGTGCAGGTGTTCGGCGGAGGGGAGAGTTTCGCTAGAGGTGGTGAGGCGGAGGGTGCTCTTGTGGGCGATGGCGAGGCCCCCTCTCGGGTGGTTGGGGCGGTCCTTCTTCTGGATCTTGTATCCTTCTGGGATGGCGGTGTTGATGTTGGGCCAGAGAGGCTTTGGTCCAGGTCTCCGTGAAGAAGGCTCTCTGGTGAGAGAGAGACGAGTAGGTTCCAGATCTCCACGGCGTGTTTGTGCACGGAGCGCACGTTGAGGAGGATGCATCTTAGGGCGTTGCCGGTGTTGGCTTCGGCAGTGTTGGCGGCCGAGTTGGTGGTGAAGATCTGGCGGCAGTGGAGGCAGGAGAACTGGCCATGGGTCGTGTTTGGCATGGCCTGTTGGCAGTCTCTGAGTCTTCCGGGGTTGAGTGCGAGGAGGGCGGCTGTGTTGTAGCGGTGGGTAGTCCAAGACGCAGGGTCCCTGGTGCTGGTTGTGGTCGGGTCATGGATGGGCGCAGACGGCCTTGCCTTAGGCGCCCCCACTGCGCGTGTCCGCCACCATAAAATAGGGGAGGGGGGCGGGATGAGGTGCTGGGAGGCGGGAGCGGGGGCTGTCCAAGGGGGAAGGGCCACTGGGGCAGCAGTGACGGGAAAAAAACCGGCCGCAAATGCGGTCAGAGCTAAAATTAAATTAATTAATTTAATTAAATAGGACTTGGTGAAGCAGAGTCGCCAAGCGGGGCAGGGAATAGCATGTCCCAGACAGGCGAGGTGCTGGCTGAGGCTGGACAGCGCAGGAGCAGGAGACTGGCAGCAGGCGCGAACCCTCAAGGAAGGAGGTCTCACTACTGCGGCGATGGCACTGAGGAGCTGCGGAGCTGCTGGGGAGAGAGTTGACACCAGTCTGTCTGTTGGTGTGTAAGCGGCTGCATGGGTTGGTGAGTAGCTACATGAGTGTCTATGTGGGTTATTGATTGGTTGTCTGAGTATCTGTATGGGTGCCTGACTGTCTGTGTGAGTGGGTGGGGTGTGTGTAACTCACTGCATGGATGTGTGAGTGGGTGATTCACTGGTGTATGGGTTCAAGAGTGTGCCTGTGAGGGGCTGTATGAGTGGGTGAGTGTGTGTATGCTATGTTGGTGAGTGAATGTATGTCTCAGTGGTACATGTGTGAGTAACTACATATATGAAAGGCAGTATATGTGAGTGTTGGAGTATATAAATGACTATATCTGAGAGTGAGTGATTGTGAGAGTGGCTGTGTGGATGAGTGTGTTCTTGTGTCAGTGATTGTATAAGAGAGTAAGTATGTGTTAGTATCTGTGTGAATAAGTGAGGTGGTGTATGTATAACTATATAGGTGAGTAAATTGGAGTGTGATTGATTCTTTGCATGACTGACTAGCTGTGTAAGTAACTCTATGGGTGAGTGGCGGTGTGTGAGTGTCTGTATAGGTGTATGAGTGCATATGATAGTGGCTGTAATGATGAGTGACTGCATGTATGATTGACTGTATGGGTGGGTGAGTAGATGTGTGTGTAGACCTAGGAATCAGTGAGTGGGTATGTAGTAATTGGTATTGGTGTGTCTATGGTTTTGTGAATGGTAGTCTGTATTTTAGAGTGGGTGTATCAAAGGTTATATTAGGGTGTGAGGAGGTGCATCAGATTATCACATGGATGATGTCATCAGTGATGTCATTTGAGATGTCATCAGTGATGTCACTGACCATGTCATGAGTGATGTAATATGTGATGTCATCAGCAGTGCATTGCAGGGGCGCGAGTTATACTTAGCTCAACTAAGTATAACGGCCGAGTGAAAAGTCCAACTAACTATAACGTCCCTGAAACCTGTGGTTTTTTCAGTGAATTTCTATGGTTTTTTAAATGATAATTTCTAACTATAATGTCCCTGAAACCTATGGTTTTTTCAGTGAATTTCTAAGGATTTTTAAATGCTAATTTCTAACTATGCCTACAGAGGTAGGACATATGCAGAAAGAGTAAGAAAGGCACAGAAAGAAGCAAGAGATATGCAGAAAGAACCAACAGAGGTGCAGAAAGAGGCCTTGTTGCAAAGTCATCCTGTGCCCTGGGCAACCCCCAACTTTTTGCTGATGGGTACTGGTGGTAACTGACTCTGGCTGACCCTGGGCTCTGCCTAACCAGGCCCAGAGCCAGTGCTATGCTGAAAGGCACTTAGAATACAGTGAAAACACCTACATACACTAGGGTACACTATGGGTTGGGGTACCCCTGTGATTGGCACGACCTCCCCTGTAAGGCATAATAGGGCAGGGGGATTAAGACTACCTCTAAGTCCCTAGCATTTAATAGGGCATGGCAGTTTAGAGGCCAGCAGCCCTTTTCATCACTTTCATGCGTGCACTTCTGAGCCTGAGGTCAGTTTAAAAGTAGCCCTGCATGTGCAGAAAGAGGCAAGAGAGGTGCAGAAAGAGACAAGAGAGGTGCAGAAAAAGGGAAGAAGGGTGCAGAAAGAGGCAAGAGAGGTGCAGAAAGAAGCATAAGAAGTGCAGAAAGAAGCAGGAAAAGTGCAGAAAAAGAAACAGAGGTTCAGAAAGAGGCAAGAGGGGTACAGAAAGAGGCAAGAGAAGTGCAGAAAGAAGCAACAGAGGTGCAGAAGGAGGCGAGAGGGGTACAGAAAGAGGCAAGAAAAGTGCAGAAAGAAGCAAAAGAGGTGCACAAAGAGGCAAGAGAGGTACAGAAAGAGGGAAGAAGGGTGCAGAAAGAGGCAAGAGGGGTGCAGAAAGAGGTAGGAGAGGTGCACAAAGTGGCAAGAGGGGTACAGAAAGAGGCAGGAGGGGTGCAGAAAGAAGGAAGAGAAGTGCAGAAAGAAGCAACAGAGGTGCTGAAAGAGGCGTGAAGGGTGCAGAAAGAGGAAAGAGGGTTGCAGAAAGAGGCAAGAGGGGTGCAGAAAGAAGCAAGTGAGGTGCAGAAAGAGGCAACAGAGGTGCAGAAAGACACAAGAGAGGTGCAGAAACTAGGCCTGGGTGGTGAACTCTGCTCCGCTTGCAGAGTTTTCTGCACTCCGCTTCGCGTAGGGTAGTTTTTTTCCTCGCTCGCGTTCGTCAACGTCAAGTTGGCGACCGCGAGCGAGGAAAATCAACCTCCCTGCGAGATTTTTCCTCGTTCACGATCGTCAACATCAAGTTGGCGAGCGCGAGCGTGGAAAATCAACATCCCAGCGAGATTTCTCAACGCGGGGGGGTCAGGTTTCTCATTGCGAGTGGTCATGTATGCTGGTGACCGCTCGCATTGAGAAACTGCCCGTTCGCGTTGAGAAAGCTGCCGCTCGAGTAAAAATCTACTCGAGCGGCAGAAAAGGAAAGCTTGCGCTGTGCATGGTGCCGTTCGCAATGATTGCACAGTGCGGACAAGCATCCGACACTGTGCAATCACCGCGAACGGCATTTTTCTATTATACTCCGCCGCTCGCGGAGCTCTGCGTAGTGCGATGGAGTTTTTTTGCACTTCACGGTGTTCCGTGTAGTGCAACTCCGCGAACTCCGCCCAGGGTTAGCAGAAACAAGCAAGAGAAGTGCTGAAAGAGGAAAGAGAATTGCTGAAAGAAGCAACAGATGTGTAGAAAGAAGCAAGAGAAGTGCAGAGAGAGGCAAGTGAGGTGCAGAAAGAGGCAAGAAAAGTGCAGAAAGAAGCAAAAGAGGTGCACAAAGAGGGAAGAAGGGTGCAGAAAGAGGCAAGAGGGGTGCAGAAAGAGGTAGGAGAGGTAGGAGAGGTGCACAAAGTGGCAAGAGGGGTACAGAAAGAGGCAGGAGGGGTGCAGAAAGAAGGAAGAGAAGTGCAGAAAGAAGCAACAGAGGTGCTGAAAGAGGCGCGAAGGGTGCAGAAAGAGGAAAGAGTGTTGCAGAAAGAGGCAAGAGGGGTGCAGAAAGAAGCAAGTGAGGTGCAGAAAGAGGCAACAGAGGTGCAGAAAGACACAAGAGAGGTGCAGAAACTAGGCCTGGGCGGTGAACTCCGCTCCGCTTGCGGAGTTTGCGGAATTTTCTGCACTCCACTTCGCGTAGGGTAGTTTTTTTCCTCGCTCGCGTTCGTCAACGTCAAGTTAGCGACCGCGAGCGAGGAAAATCAACCTCCCTGAGAGATTTTTCCTCGTTCACGATCGTCAACATCAATATGGCGAGCGTGGAAAATCAACATCCCAGCGAGATTTCTCAACGCGGGGGGGTCAAGTTTCTCATTGCGAGTGGTCGTGTATGCTGGCGACCGCTCGCGTTGAGAAACTGTCCGGTCGCGTTGAGAAAGCTGCCGCTCGAGTAAAAATCTACTCGAGCGGCAGAAAAGGAAAGCTTGCGCTGTGCATGGTGCCGTTCGCAATGATTGCACAGTGCGGACAAGCATCCGGCACTGTGCAATCACCGCGAACAGCATTTTTCTATTATACTCCGCCGCTCGCGGAGCTCTGCGTAGTGCGATGGAGTTTTTTTGCACTTCGCGGTGTTCCGCGTAGTGCAACTCCGCGAACTCCGCCCAGGGTTAGCAGAAACAAGCAAGAGAAGTGCTGAAAGAGGCAAGAGAATTGCTGAAAGAAGCAACAGATGTGTAGAAAGAAGCAAGAGAAGTGCAGAGAGAGGCAAGTGAGGTGCAGAAAGAGGCAAGAAAAGTGCAGAAAGAAGCAAAAGAGGTGCACAAAGAGGCAAGAGAGGTACAGAAAGAGGGAAGAAGGGTGCAGAAAGAGGCAAGAGGGGTGCAGAAAGAGGTAGGAGAGGTAGGAGAGGTGCACAAAGTGGCAAGAGGGGTACAGAAAGAGGCAGGAGGGGTGCAGAAAGAAGGAAGAGAAGTGCAGAAAGAAGCAACAGAGGTGCTGAAAGAGGCGCGAAGGGTGCAGAAAGAGGAAAGAGGGTTGCAGAAAGAGGCAAGAGGGGTGCATAAAGAAGCAAGTGAGGTGCAGAAAGAGGCAACAGAGGTGCAGAAAGACACAAGAGAGGTGCAGAAACTAGGCCTGGGCGGTGAACTCCACTCCGTTTGCGGAGTTTGCGGAGTTTTCTGCACTCCGCTTCGCGTTGCGTAGGGTAGTTTTTTTCCTCGCTCGCGTTCGTCAACGTCAAGTTGGCGACCGCGAGCGAGGAAAATCAACCTCCCTGCGAGATTTTTCCTCGTTCACGATCGTCAACATCAAGTTGGCGAGCGCGAGCGTGGAAAATCAACATCCCAGCGAGATTTCTCAACGCGGGGGGGTCAAGTTTCTCATTGCGAGTGGTCGTGTATGCTGGCGACCGCTCACGTTGAGAAACTGCCCGTTCGCGTTGAGAAAGCTGCTGCTCGAGTAAAAATCTACTCGAGCGGCAGAAAACGAAAGCTTGCGCTGTGCATGGTGCCGTTCGCAATGATTGCACAGTGCGGACAAGCATCCGGCACTGTGCAATCACCGCGAACGGCATTTTTCTATTATACTCCGCCGCTCGCGGAGCTCTGCGTAGTGCGATGGAGTTTTTTTGCACTTCGCGGTGTTCCGCGTAGTGCAACTCCGCGAACTCCGTGAACTCCGCCCAGGGTTAGCAGAAACAAGCAAGAGAAGTGCTGAAAGAGGCAAGAGAATTGCTGAAAGAAGCAACAAATGTGTAGAAAGAAGCAACAGAAGTGCAGAGAGAGGCAAGTGAGGTGCAGAAAGAGGCAAGAAAAGTGCAGAAAGAAGCAAAAGAGGTGCACAAAGAGGCAAGAGAGGTACAGAAAGAGGGAAGAAGGGTGCAGAAAGAGGCAAGAGGGGTGCAGAAAGAGGTAGGAGAGGTAGGAGAGGTGCACAAAGTGGCAAGAGGGGTACAGAAAGAGGCAGGAGGGGTGCAGAAAGAAGGAAGAGAAGTGCAGAAAGAAGCAACAGAGGTGCTGAAAGAGGCGCAAAGGGTGCAGAAAGAGGAAAGAGGGTTGCAGAAAGAGGCAAGAGGGGTGCAGAAAGAAGCAAGTGAGGTGCAGAAAGAGGCAACAGAGGTGCAGAAAGACACAAGAGAGGTGCAGAAACTAGGCCTGGGCGGTGAACTCCACTCCGCTTGCGGAGTTTGCGGAGTTTTCTGCACTCCGCTTCGCGTTGCGTAGGGTAGTTTTTTTCCTCGCTCGCGTTCGTCAATGTCAAGTTGGCGACCGTGAGCGAGGAAAATCAACCTCCCGGCGAGATTTTTCCTCATTCACGATTGTCAACATCAAGTTGGCGAGCGCAAGCGTGGAAAATAAACATCTCAGCGAGATTTCTCAACGCGGGGGGGTCAGGTTTCTCATTGCGAGTGGTCGTGTATGCTGGTGACCGCTCGCGTTGAGAAACTGCCCGTTTGCGATGAGAAAGCTGCCGCTCGAGTAAAAATCTACTCGAGCGGCAGAAAAGGAAAGCTTGCGCTGTGCATGGTTCCGTTCGCAATGATTGCACAGTGCGGACAAGCATCCTGCACTGTGCAATCACCGCGAACGGCATTTGTCTATTATACTCCGCCCCTCACGGAGCTCTGCGTAGTGCGATGGGTTTTTTTTGCACTTCGCGGTGTTCCGCGTAGTGCAACTCCGCGAACTCCGCCCAGGGTTAGCAGAAACAAGCAAGAGAAGTGCTGAAAGAGGCAAGAGAATTGCTGAAAGAAGCAACAGATGTGTAGAAAGAAGCAACAGAAGTGCAGAGAGAGGCAAGTATGGTGCAAAAAAGGGAAGAAGGGTGCAGAAAGAAACAAAAGAAGTGCAGAAAGAAGGAACAGAGGTGGAAAAAGAGGGAAGAGGGGTGCAGAAAGAGGCACGAGGGGAGGCAGAAAGAAGCAAGAGATGTGCAGAAAGAAACAAAAGAAGTGCAGAAAGAAGGAAGGGAGGTGCAGAAAGAGGCAACAGGGGTGCAGAAAGAGGAAACAGGGGTGCAGAAAGAGGGAAGAGGGGTGGAGAAAGAGGCAAGGGTGTAGAAAGAAGCAAGAGAGCTGTAGAGAGAAACAAAAGAAGTACAGAAAGAAGGAACAGAGGTGCAGACAGAGGCAAGAAAGGTGCAGAAAGAGGGAAAGGGGGTGCAGAAAGAGGCACAATGCGTGCAGAAAGAAGCGAGAGCAGTGCAGAAAGAAGCAACAGAGGTGCAGAAAGAGGGGTGCAGAAAGGGCCAAGAGAAGTACAGAAATAAGTATCATAGATGCAGAAAGAGGGAAGAGGGGTGGAGAAAGAGGCAAGAGGAAAGCAGAGAGAAGCAAGAGAGGTGCAGAAAGAAACAAAAGAAGTGCAGAAACAAGGAACAACTGTGCAGAAAGAGGCAAGAGGAGTGCAGAAAGAGAGAAGAGGGATGCAGAAAGAGTCACAAGGGGTGCAGAAAGAGGCACGAGAGGTGTAGAAAGAAGTAAGAAAAGTGCAGAAAGAAGCAACAGAGGTGCAGAACGAGGGAAGAGGGGTGGAGAAAGAGGCAACAGAAGTGCAGAAAGAAGCAATAGAGGTGCAGAAAGAAACAAAAGAAGGGAAGAAAGAAGGAACAGAGGTGCAAAAATAGGCAAGAGAGGTGCAGAAAGAAGGGACAGAGGTGCAGAAAGAAGCAAGAGCACTGCAGAAAGAAGCAACAAAGGTGCAGAAAGAGGGATGGGGGGTGGAGAAAGAGGCAAGAGAAGTGCAGAAAGAAGAAACAGAAATGCAAAAAGGGGAACGGGGTGGAGAAAGTGGCAAGAGGGGTGCAGAAAGAAGCAAGAAAGGTGCAGAAAGAAATAAAAGAAGAGCAAAAAGAAGGCACAAAGGTACAGAAAGGCAAGAGAGGTGCAGAAAGAGGGATGAAGGGTGCAGAAAGAAGCACGAATGGTGCAGAAAGAAGCGAAGAGGTGCAGAAAGAAGTAAGAGTAGTGCAGAAAGAAGCAAAAGAGATGCAGAAAGAGGCAAGAGGGGTGCAAAAAGAGGGAAGAGGGGTGCAGAAAGAGGCACGAGGGGTGCAGAAAGAAGCAAGAGATGTACAGAAAGAAATAAAAGAAGTGCAGAAAGAAGGAACAGAGGTGCAGAAAGAAGCAACAGGGGTGAAGAAAGAGGGAAGAGGGGTAGAGAAAGAGGCAAGGGTGTACAGAAAGAAGCAAGAGAGCTGCAGAAAGAAACAAAAGAAGTGCAGAAAGAAGGAACAGAGGTGCAGAAAGAGGCAAGAGGGGTGAAGAAAGAGGCAAAAGAGGTGCAGAAAGAAGCGAGGGGTGCAGAAAGAAACAAAAGCAGTGCAGAAAGAAGGAACAGAGGTGCAGAAAGAGGCAAGGCGTGCAGAAAGAGGCAAGAGGAGTGCAGAAAGAGGGATGAGGGATGCAGAAAGAAGCAAGAGAGTTGCAGAAAGAAGCAAGAGAAATGCATAAAAAAGCAACAGAGATGCAGAAAGGGGGCAGTGGGGTGGAGAAATAGGCAAGAGGGATACAGAAATAAACAAGAGAGTTGCAGAAAGAAACAAAAGAAGGGCAGAAAGAAGGAACAAAGGTGCAGAAAGAGGGAAGAGGGGTGCAGAAAGAGGCACAAGGGTTGCAGAAAGAAGGCGCAGAGGTGCAGAAAGAAGCAAGAAAAGTGCAGAATGAAGCAACAGAGGTGGGGAAAGAGGGATGAGGGATGGAGAAAGAGGCAAGAGAAGTGCAGAAAGAAGCAACAGAGAAGCAAAAACGGGGAACAGGGGTGGAGAAAGTGGCAAGAGGGGTGCAGAAAGAAGCAAGAGAGGTGCAGAAAGAAACAAAAGAAGTGCAAAAAGAAGGAACAGAGGTGCAGAAAAGGCAAGAGGGGTGCAGAAAGAGGGAAGAGGGGTGCAGAAAGAAGCACGAGTGGTGCAGAAAGAAGCAAGAGAGGTGTAGAAAGAAGCAAGAGGAGTACAGAAAAAAGCAACAGAGGTGCAGAAAGAGGTAAGAGGGTTGCAAAAAGAGGGATGAGGGGTGCAGAAAGAGACACCAGGGGTGCAGAAAGAAGCCAGAGACATGCAGAAAGAAACAAAAGAAGTGCAGAATGAAGGAACAGAGGTGCAGAAAGGGGCAACCGGGGTGCAGAAAGAGGGAAGAGGGGTGGAATAAGAGGCAAGGGGTACAGAAAGAAGCATGAGAGCTGCTGAAAGAAACAAAAGAAATTCAGACAGAAGGAACAGAGGTGCAGAAAGAGGCAAGAGGGGTGCAGAAAGAGGCAAAAGGGGTGCAGAAAGAAGCAAGAGGTGCAGAAAGAAACAAAAGAAGTGCAGAAAGAAGGAACAGAGGTGCAGAAAGAGGCAAGAGGGGTGCTGAAAGAAACAAAAGAAGTGCAGAAAGAAGCAACAGAGGTGCAGAAAGAGGCAAGAGAATTGCAGAAAGAAGCAAGAGTAATGCATAAAAAAGCAACAGAGATGCAGAAAGGGGTAAGTGGGGTGGAGAAAGAGGCAAGAGGGATGCAGAAATAAACAGGAGAGGTGCAGAAAGAAACAAAAGATGTGCAGAAAGAAGGAACAGAGGTGCAGAAAGAGGCAAGAGAGGTGCAGAAAGAGGGCAGAGGGGTGTGAAAGAGGCACGAGGGGTGCAGAAAGAATGGACAGAGGTGCAGAAAGAAGCAAGAGAAGTGCAGAAAGAAGCAACAGAAGTGCAGAAAGAGGGATGAGGGGTGGAAAAAGAGGCAGGAGAAGTGCAGAAAGAAGCAACAGAGATGCAAAAAGGGGAACAGGGATGGAGAAAGTGGCGAGAGGGGTGCAGAAAAAAGCAAGAGAGGTGCAGAAAGAAACAAAAGGAGAGCAGAAAGAAGGAACAGGGGTGCAGAAAGAGGCAAGAGGGGTGCAGAAAGATGGAAGAGGGGTGCAGAAAGAAGCACGAGGGGTGCACAAAGAAGCAAGAGAGGTGCAGAAAGAAGCAAGAGAGGTGCAGAAAGAGGGAAGAGGGATGCAGAAAGAGGCAAGAGGGGTGCAGAAAGAAGCAACAGAGATGCAGAAAGGGGGAAGCGGGGTAGAGAAAGAGGCAAGAGGGGTGCAGAAAGAAGCAAGAGAGGTGCAGAAAGAAACAAAAGAAGGGAAGAAAGAAGGAACAGAGGTGCAGAAATAGGCAAGAGAGGTGTAGAAAGAAGGGGCAGAGGTGCAGAAAGAAGCAAGAGCACTGCAGAAAGAAGCAACAGAGGTGCAGAAAGAGGGATGAGTGGTGGAGAAAGAGGCAAGAGAAGTGCAGAAAGAAGAAACAGAGATGCAAAAAGGGGAACAGGGGTGGAGAAAGTGGCAAGAGGGGTGCAGAAAGAAGCAAGAAAGGTGCAGAAATAAATAAAAGAAGAGCAAAAAGAAGGCACAGAGGTACAGAAAGGCAAGAGAGGTGCAGAAAGAGGGACGAAGGGTGCAGAAAGAAGCACGAATGGTGCAGAAAGAAGCAAAGAGGTGCAGAAAGAAGCAAGAGTAGTGCAGAAAGAAGCAACAGAGATGCAGAAAGAGGCAAGAGGGGTGCAAAAAGAGGGAAGAGGGGTGCAGAAAGAGGCACGAGGGGTGCAGAAAGAAGCAAGAGATGTACAGAAAGAAATAAAAGAAGTGCAGAAAGAAGGAACAGAGGTGCAGAAAGAGGCAACAGGGGTGAAGAAAGAGGGAAGAGGGGTAGAGAAAGAGGCAAGGGCGTACAGAAAGAAGCAAGAGAGCTGCAGAAAGAAACAAAAGAAGTGCAGAAAGAAGGAACAGAGGTGCAGAAAGAGGCAAGAGGGGTGAAGAAAGAGGCAAAAGGGGTGCAGAAAGAAGCGAGGGGTGGAGAAAGAAACAAAAGGAGTGCAGAAAGAAGGAACAGAGGTGCAGAAAGAGGCAAGGGGTGCAGAAAGAAACAAAAGTAGTACAGAAAGAAGCAACAGAGGTGCAGAAAGAGGCAAGAGGAGTGCAGAAAGAGGGATGAGGGATGCAGAAAGAAGCAAGAGAGTTGCAGAAAGAAGCAAGAGAAATGCATAAAAAAGCAACAGAGATGCAGAAAGGGGGAAGTGGGGTGGGGAAATAGGCAAGAGGGATACAGAAATAAACAAGAGAGTTGCAGAAAGAAACAAAAGAAGGGCAGAAAGAAGGAACAAAGGTGCAGAAAGAGGGAAGAGGGGTGCAGAAAGAGGCACAAGGGTTGCAGAAAGAAGGGACAGAGGTGCAGAAAGAAGCAAGCAAAGTGCAGAATGAAGCAACAGAGGTGCGGAAAGAGGGATGAGGGATGGAGAAAGAGGCAAGAGAAGTGCAGAAAGAAGCAACAGAGATGCAAAAACAGGGAACAGGGGTGGAGAAAGTGGCAAGAGGGGTGCAGAAAGAAGCAAGAGAGGTGCAGAAAGAAACAAAAGAAGTGCAAAAAGAAGGAACAGAGGTGCAGAAAAGGCAAGAGGGGTGCAGAAAGAGGTATGAGGGGTGCAGAAAGAAGCACGAGTGGTGCAGAAAGAAGCAAGAGAGGTGTAGAAAGAAGCAAGAGGAGTGCAGAAAAAAGCAACAGAGGTGCAGAAAGAGGTAAGAGGGGTGCAAAAAGAGGGATGAGGGGTGCAGAAAGAGGCACCAGGGGTGCAGAAATAAGCAAGAGACATGCAGAAAGAAAAAAAAGAAGTGCAGAATGAAGGAACAGAGGTGCAGAAAGGGGCAATTGGGGTGCAGAAAGAGGGAAGAGGGGTGGAGAAAGAGGCAAGGGGTACAGAAAGAAGCATGAGAGCTGCTGAAAGAAACAAAAGAAGTGCAGAAAGAAGGAACAGAGGTGCAGAAAGAGGGATGGAGAAAGAGGCAAGAGGGGTGCAGAAAGTAACAAAAGAAGTGCAGAAAGAAGGAACAGAGGTGCAAAAAGAGGCAAGAGGAGTGCAGAAAGAGAAGAGGGTTGAAGAAAGAGTCACAAGTAGTACAGAAAGAAGCAAGAGAGGTACAGAAAGACGCAAAATAAGTGCAGAAAGAAGCAACAGAGATGCAGAAAGAGGGAAGAAGGGTGGAGAAAGAGGCAAGAGAAGTGCAGAAAGAAGCAACAGACATGCAGGGGAAGAGGTGTGGAGAAAGAGGCAAGAGGGGTGCAGAAAGAAGCAAGAGACGTGCAGAAAGAAACAAATGAAGTGCAGAAAGAAGGAACAGGGGTGCAGAAAGAGGCAAGAGAGGTGCAGAAAGAGGCAAGAGGGGTGCACAAAGAAGCAAGTGAGGTGCAGAAAGAGGCTACAGAGGTGCAGAAAGAGGCAAAAGAGGTGCAGAAAGTAGAAGAGATGTGCAGAAAAAGAAAGAAAGGTGCAGAAAGAAGCAACAGAAATGCAGAAAGAGGCAAGGGAAGTGCAGAAAGAAGCAAGAGTGGCTGCACACCATTTGTGCCAATTTAACACCCACATTTAGCAATAAGTAACAGGTGACCATTCTAGGTTTACAAAGGACCTTCCACCACGCTGTAACACTTGTCGCTGCATTTTTGGTAACGTTTGAGCCGTTTGAGCAAGGCACAAGGCTTTTTTTGTTCAAATCTGCAGATTATGCAGCAGATGATGGATTATGTGGCTAATGTGGAAAAGGTATAATTGTGCAAAAGTTGGTGCAGCCAAACAGTCACATAATTCCAGTGGCCCTGCTCATACCTCTGACTAGGTCCAGAAGTGCTCCTCAGTGATTCCTTCTTTTATTTGTCTCATTGAGTTCATAGTTTAGCTTCTATGGAAATGAGGAAGACTAAACCTGGGGTTACCACTCCACAACACAGACTACCATACCACATAATTTCTCTCCATAACACATAATCCCACTCTACATAATTCCTATACACTAAATACCACATACTTTCTAGCCACATAATTTCACTGCACAACATACCACATAATTCCACTACACACAACGTACATCCACTCCACTCCTAAAAACATTAGTAAAAAACCTTTACATTTACAACGCCAATAGCTCTAACTCTTGCAAATGCGAGACCTATCAAATTACAAATGTTTCTTTAACTGGTAGTCATGTTTGCAGAGTGGTGGAGAAACGGGGCTTGGCCTCCAAACAGCGCTCAGGAATTCCACTGCATAGGACTTACAGGAGGTACCATTAGGGCTTCTTGGCCCCCAAAGTCCCTCAGGAGTAAAGTGGACTTCATCCTCCAACCAGTTCTGTGCCAGGAGGTGCGTTTTCAGAGTGGTGGAGAAAGGGGGTGTGTGGCCTCCAAAGCCCTCTTAGCAATCCCACTGTGTGGGACTTATTGAAGGTAACAGGAGGGGTAGTTGGCCCCCACGGACAACCTTGGGGACCAACTACCCCTCCTATTACCTCCAGTAAGTCCCACACAGCAGCATTGCTAAGTTCTCATAGCAGGCCACTCCCCCTTTCCCCATAACTCTGCAAACGTGCTCCCTGGTGCGCTCTTGGATGGGGATTAAAGTCCACTTCGCTGCTGGGGGTCCTTAGGGGCCAACTAGCCTACCTGATACCTCCAGTATGCCCCAGATAGTGGGATTGCTGATAGGTGGACACAGGCCACACCCCCTTTGTCCACCACTCTGCAAACATGCCTCCTGGTGCGCTCTTAGTTGGGGGATGAAGTCCCCTTCCCTCTTGAGGGTCCCTGGGTGCCAACTAGCCCACCAGGTACCTCCAGTAAGCCCCACTGGATTGCTGAGAGTGGTCCGAGGCCATGCCCCCTTTTTACACCACTCTGCAAACACGCCTCCTGGTACACTGCTGCTCGGGGGATGAAGTCCCAGCCCTCTCCCATGGGCCACTTCTGGCCCCGGGGACCCCATCCCCTGGGGCATGGCCAGCCTGGTTTTTTGGGGGGAGGGGGCCAGGTGGCCCCCCTCCCGGGCCACTTCTGGCCCGGGGACCCCATCCCCCAGGGCTGGCCCTCAAGTTGGGGACCGTGGGGGAGCCCCAATGCCCCCACGGTCCCTGCCGGCTCCCCGCCTCCTGCGGACCCGGGAATTGCTTTTGGGCAATGGGAGCTGCTTACATGCAGCTCCCTTTTCCCAAAAGCAATTCTGCTTTGCTTCTTGGAAGTGAGAGCAGGTTTTCTGCTCTTTCTTCCAAGAAGCAAAGCAGTGTTTGCTATGGCAGGCTGGGAGCCATGCTCCGCTCTGCCATAGCAAACGGCAATGTCCCGGGGTGGGCACCCTGGGACATTGCAGGAGGCAACCCTGGGAGGTGGTGGTCCCCAGGGCCATCAAGGGCTCCAGGAGCAGGGCCGCACGGCCCCCCTCCCAGCAAGTTTGAAGCCCCGGGGAGGTGGTGGTCCACAGGGCAGTGTGGGGTGGCTCGAGCCCCCTCACACTTTAGTTTTGGAAGGAGCCCCGGGGAGGTGGTGGTCCCCAGGGCTGCGGGGGCTGTGTGGCCTCCCGCATTTAAATCATGTAGCCCCGGGGAGGTGGTGGTACCCGGGGCTTGGGGGGCCCAAGAGGCCCCCCCGCCCAAAATAATTTAAAGACCCAGGGAGGTGGCGGTCCCCGGGGCTTGGGGGTGCCTGCAAGGCCCCCCACCCTAAAATGTAAAAGCCTCAGGGAGGTGGCGATCCCCAGGGCTGCGGGGGGACCACGTGCCTCCCACATATGATTAACTAAGCCCCAGGGAGGTGACAGTCCCCAGGGCTGCGGGGGCTCCAGCGGGCCCCCGCAACATAATTAGGTATTGCCCCCGGAACCTGGCCCACCCAAGGGCTTATAGAAAACGAAGCCCGTGAGCCCGCGCTTCGGTTTTTTATATTTTTTCACCTGGATTCACGCACCCAGCGCGAATTCTGCCAATTTTCTTTTTAAAATTTTTTGGGGGGGCCCAGGGGGCCCTTGTGGGACCCCCTGAGGAGGCCTAGGGGGTCAGGGTGTTTCTACCCTGCCCCCTTTTCTTGTTTTTTATCTTTTTTCTACTGTTTTTTTGTGACTTGGTTACCGAGTCACAAGATGGCTGCCAACACATTCTGGTTTGGAGTGTTGGCAGACAATCAGAATGAAGCTCGTGCTCGGGAGGGCTCGCGAATCCTCCTCGGTGCTCAAATATCAATATTTTTATTTTTTTAATTTCTAAGCAACTACTAAATGGATTTACACCATTTTAAAAAAAGCACGCTTTCTGGACCAAGACCTACCTTTTTGCCAAATTTGGTGTAATTCTATTCAGCAGTTCGGGCTGTAGCTCTGTCTAAAGTTCCTAAGGATATTAACATGGGGAAAATGCGTTTTGGGACCCCCATTTTTTCTCGGCCCCCACTTGATGAATCACCCCGAAACTTTCAAGACAGGAGCTGACCTGAGTGAACCATTAGTTTGGAAAAGTTCGCGAAGATTCATCAAACGGCGCTAAAGATATTGCCGAAAGAAAAAATGCTTTTTGAATAGAAACAAGGTCCTAACTATAACTACCTACTAGCAACCGCCAGTAGGCAATATATATATATATATTTATATATATATACACATATATATATATATATAAGAAACATATATATATATATATATATATATATATATATATATATATATATATATATATATATATATATAAGAAACAGCAGTCCTGTCCCACCTTCTACAATGCAGGGATTCAAAGCAGGTACGGACCTCAAAAAACGCCTCCACAGAATCCAATGTATTTCGCAATTCTTATTTTATTTTCTTGAACACCACACAGTCAAACAGACAAGTGTCCGCCCTGACGCGTTTTGATCGCTCCATGGCGATCTTGATCACATGACACGCCACTGACGAGTCACTACTAAAATACCAATTGTATCCAATCATTGCAGAGGACTGGTAAAAATTAGTGCACAGAAGTGAAAAACAGACTATTAAATGTAACTGTTAAGAAAACAGACTAAAATACATAAAACACATGAAACACTTGTGATCAAGGCCCGAGGTAGGGCTGAAACGCGTCATGGCTGTAGAGGTGGTTGGTGAGCAATAAAGAAAATCTTGCTACACTACTTGTGGTCCGTGCTCCGTTATTGGAAGGAAGGTATCCAGAGTGTCAACGGAGTTGCCAGTTATATATATATATATATATATATATATATATTCACTGAAAAAACCATAGGTTTCAGACACGTTATAGTTAGAAATTAGCATTTAAAAATCACTGAAAAAACCATAGGTTTTAGGGACAGTTATAGTTAGTTGGACATTGCACTCGTACAAAACCCGTGAAATTCCCCTGTTATAGTTAGTTCAGCTAACTATAACTCGCGCCCCGCAATGCACTGCTGATGACGTCACATATTACATCACTCATGACATGGTCAGTGACATCACTGATGACATCACTGATGACATCTCAAATGACATCACTGATGACATCACTGATGACATCATCCAGTGACTGTGTGTTTCTGTAAAGTTTAAATATGTTTAATATATATAGGGAAAGGCGTATTGAAGAATGAGTGGGTGTATAAGTGTCTGAATGGATGATTTAGTACGTGAGTGACTGACTCTACAAGTGAGTGATTAAACGTATCTTACTGAATGCATGGGTTAGTGACTAAACTGTGTGAATGTCTGTATCCATCTGTTTGTTGGTGTGTAAGTGGATGCATGGATTTGCGAATAGCTACATGAGTGTCTATATGGGTTATTGATTGGTTCTCTGAGTATCTGTATGGCTGCCTGAGTGTTTGTGTGGGTGGGGTGTGTGTGACTCTATACATAGATGTGTGAGTGGGTGATTCACTGGGTGCATGATTTCAAGAGTGCATCTGTGATGGACTGCTTGGGTGGGTGAGTGTGTGTATGGGTGTGTTAGTGAGTGAATGTATATCTCAGTGGTACATGTGCGAGTAACTACATATGTAAAAGGCAGTATATATGTGTGTTAGAGTATTTAAATGGCTATAAGTGAGAGTGTGTTATTGTGAGAGTGGCTGTATGGATGCGTGTGTGCTTGTATCAGTTATTGTATAAGAGCGTAAGAATGTGCTAGTATTTGTATGAGTAAGTGAGCTGGTGTGTGTATAACTGTATAGGTGAGTAAATGGGTGTGTGATTAATTTTTTGCATGACTGACTAGGTGTGTGAGTACCTCTATGGATGAGTGGCGGTGTGTGAGTGTTTATATAGGTGTATGAGTGCATATGATAGTCCTGTACTGAGTGACTGTAAGTATGAGTGACTGTACAGGTGAGTGAGTGGATGTGTGTGTAGACCTAAGAATCAGTGAGTGGGTATGTAGTTTTTGGTGTTGGAGTGTCTATGGTTTTGAGAATGGCAGTCTGTAATTTAGAGTGGGTGTATCAAAAGTTATATTAGGGTGTGAGAAGATGCATGAAATTATCACATGGATGATGTCATCAGTGATGTCATTTGAGATGTCATCAGTGATGTCATCAGTGATGTCACTGACCATGTCATGAGTGATGTAATATGTGACGTCATCAGCAGTGCATTGCGGGCGCGAGTTATAGTTAGCTGAACTAACTATAACAGGGGAATTTCACGGGTTTTGTACGAGTGCAATGTCCAACTAACTATAACTGTCCCTAAAACCTATGGTTTTTTCAGTGATTTTTAAATGCTAATTTCTAACTATAACGTGTCTGAAACCTATGGTTTTTTCAGTGAATTTCAAAGGTTTTTTAAATGCTAATTTCTAACTATAACGTGCCTGAAACCTATGGTTTTTTCAGTGAATTTCAAAGGTTTTTTAAATGCTAATTTCTAACTATAACGTGCCTGAAACCTATGGTTTTTTCAGTGAATTTCAAAGGTTTTTTAAATGCTAATTTCTAACTATAACATGCCTGAAAACTATGATTTTTAAGTGAATTTCAAAGGTTTTTTAAATGCTAGTTTCTAACTATGCCAACAGAGGTAGGACATGTGAAGAAAGAAGAAAAAACGCACAGAAAGAAGCAAAAGATGTGCAGAAAGAACCAACAGAGGAGCAGAAAGAGGCCTTGTTGCAAAATCATCCTGTGCCCACAACTTTTTCAGACGGGTACTGGTGGTAACTGACTCTGACTAACCAGAGCCAGTGCGCGTTTGCACAGTGGTGAAGGGAGGGGGGCCTGAGGTGACATGTGTGCAAACGCGCCCCGTGGCACGTTTTAAGTTGCGGGATTAAGTCCCCTTGAATCCTGAGGGTCCCTGGGGCCCAACTAGCCCCCAGGTACCTACAGTTAGGACCACAGAGCTGAGTTGCAGAGAGGCGTTCCGAGGCCACGCACCTTTTTCACCTCTCTGCAACGCACCTCTGTTGTGCTTACTGAAGGTACCTGGTGGGCTAGTTGGCCCCCAGGATTCAAAGGAATTAACTCCCCAACTTAAAACGCACCACAGGGCGTGTTTGCGCAAATGTCACCTGAGGCCCTGCCCCCTCCCTTCACCACTGTGCAAACGCGCCCCGTGGCGCGTTTTAACTTGGGGGATTAGGTCACCTTGAATCCTGAGAGTCCCTGGGGCCCAACCAGCCCACCAGGTACTTCCAGTAAGCACCACAGGCCTGCGTTGCAATGCCTGTAACAAATTGTGCAGTTGTGTTTAGGTAGTGAAGAGGGTCGTGCTGGGGGTAGTGTTTTAGGGTTTAGGGTAGTGCAGTGGTGTTTGTGTAGTGTAGGGGGTCATGCTGGGGGTAGATTTAGGGTTTAGGGTAGTGCAGTGGTGTTTGGGTAGTGTAGGGAGTCGTGCTGGGGGAGTGTTTTAGGGTTTAGGGTAGTACAGTGGTGTTTGGGTAGTGTAGGGGGTCGTGCTGGGGTTAGTGTTTTAGGGTTTTAGGGTTTAGGGTAGTGCAGTGGTGTTTGGGTAGTGTAGGGGATACTGCTGGGGGTAGTGTTTTAGGGTTTAGGGTAGTGCAATGGTGTTTGGGTAGTGTAGGGGGTACTGCTGGGGGTAGTGTTTTAGGGTTTAGGGTAGTGCAGTGGTGTTTGGGTAGCATAGGGGGTACTGCTGGGGGTAGTGTTTTATGGTTTAGGGTAGTGCAGTGGTGTTTGGGTAGTGTAGGGGTTCGTGCTGGGGGTAGTGTTTTATGGTTTAGGGTAGTGCAGTGGTGTTTGGGTAGTGTAGGGGTTCGTGCTGGGGGTAGTTTTTAGGGTTTAGGGTAGTGCAGTGGTGTTTGTGTAGTGTAGGAGTGTCGTGTTTTAGGGTTTAGGGTAGTGCAGTGGTCTTTGGGTAGTGTAGGGGTTGTGCGGGGGTAGTGTTTTAGGGTTTAGGGCAGTGCAGTCGTGTTCGGGTAGTATAGGGGGTCGTGCTGGGGGAGTATTTTAGGGTTTAGGGTAGTGCAGTGGTGTTCGGGTAGTGTAGGGGGTCATGCTGGGGGTAGTGTTCTAGGGTTTAGGGCAGTGCAGTGGTGTTCGGGCAGTGTAGGGGGTCGTGCTGGGGGTGGTGTTTCAGGGTTTAGGGCAGTGCAGTGATGTTCGGGCAGTGTAGGGGTTCGTGCAGGGGGTGGTGTTTCAGGGTTTAGGGCAGTGCAGTGGTGTTCAGGCAGTGTAGGGGGTCGTGCAGGGGTGGGGTTTCAGGGTTTAGGGCAGTGGTGTTCGGGCAGTGTAGGGGGTCATGCTGGGGGTGGTGTTTCAGGGTTTGGGGCAGTGCAGTGGTGTTCGAGCTGTAAAGGGGGTCATGCTGGGGGTGGCGTTTCAGGGTTTAGGGCAGTGCAGTGGTGTTCGGGCAGTGTAGGGGCGGTGCAGGGGTGGTGTTTCAGGGTTTAGGGCAGTGCAGTGGTGTTCGGGCAGTGCAGGGGGTGGTGCAGGGGTGGTGTTTCAGGGTTTAGGGCAGTGCAGTGGTGTTCGGGCAGTGTAGGGGGTCGTGCAGGGGGTGGTGTTTCAGGGTTTAGGGCAGTGCAGTGGTGTTCGGGCAGTGTAGGGAGCGGTGCAGGGGGTGGTGTTTCAGGGTTTAGGGCAGTACAGTGGTGTTCAGGCATTGTAGGGGGTGGTGCTGGGGCTGGTGTTTCAGGGTATAGGGCAGTGCAGTGGTGTTCGGGCAGTGTAGGGGGTCGTGCTGGGGCTGGTGTTTCAGGGTTTAGGGCAGTGCAGTGGTGTTCGGGCAGTGTAGGAGGTCGTGCTAGGGCTGGTGTTTCAGGGTTTAGGGCAGTGCAGTGGTGTTCGGGCAGTGTAGGGGTCATGCTGGGGCTGGTGTTTCAGGGTTTAGGGCAGTGCAGTGGTGTTCGGGCAGTGTAGGGGTCTTGCTGGGGCTGGTGTTTCAGAGTCTAGGGCAATGCAGTGGTGTTCGGGCAGTGTAGGTGGTCTTGCTGGGGCTGGTGTTTCAGGGTTTAGGGCAGTGCAGTGGTGTTCGGGCAGTGTAGGGGGTCATGCTGGGGGTGGTGTTTCAGGGTTTAGGGCAGTGCAGTGGTGTTCGGGCAGTGTAGGGGGTCGTGCTGGGGCTAGTGTTTCAGGGTTTAGGGCAGAACAATGGTGCTCAGGCAGTGTAGGGGGTTGTGCTGGGGGTGATGTTTCAGGGTTTAGGGCAGTGCAGTGGTGTTAGGGCAGTGTAGGGGGTCGTGCTGGGGGTGGTGTTTCAGGGTTTAGGGCAGTGCAGTGGTGTTCCGGCAGTGTAGGGGGTTGTGCAGGGAGTGGTGTTTCAGAGTTTAGTGCAGTGGTGTTCGGGCAGTGTAGGGGGTCGTGCTGGGGTGGTGTTTCAGGGTTTAGGGCAGTGCAGTGGTGTTCAGGCAGTGTAGGGTGTCGTGCTGAGGGTGGTGTTTCAGGGTTTAGGGCAGTGCAGTAGTGTTTGGGCAGTGTAGGGGGTCGTGCAGGGGGTGGTGTTTCAGGGTTTAGGGCAGTGCAGTGGTGTTCGGCCAGTGTAGGTAGTCTTGCTGGGGGTGGTGTTTCAGGGTTTAGGGCAGTGCAGTAGTTTTCGGGCAGTGTAGGCGGTCGTGCTGGGGCTGGTGTTTCAGGGTTTAGGGCAGTGCAGTGGTGTTCGGGCAGTGTACGGGGTTGTGCTGGGGCTGGTGTTTCAGGGTTTAGGGCAGTGCAGTGGTGTGCGGGCAGTGTACGGGGTCGTGCTGGGGCTGGTGTTTCAGGGTTTAGGGCAGTGCAGTGGTGTTCGGGCAGTGTAGGGGGTCGTGCTGAGGGTGGTGTTTCAGGGTTTAAGGCAGTGCAGTGGTGTTCGGGCAGTGTAGGGGGTCGTGCTGGGGCTGGTGTTTCAGGGTTTAGGGCAGTGCAGTGCTGTTCGGGCAGTGTAGGGGGTCGTGCTGGGGCTGGTGTTTCAGGGTTTTGGGCAGAGCAGTGGTGTTCGGGCAGTGTAGGGGGTCGTGCTGGGGGTGGTGTTTCAGGGTTTAGGGCAGTGCAGTGGTGTTCGGGCAGTGTAGGGGGTCTTGCTGGGGGTGGTGTTTCAGGGTTTAGGGCAGTGCAGTGGTGTTTGGGCAGTGTAGGGGGTCTTGCTGGGGGTGGTGTTTCAGGGTTTAGGGCAGTGGTGTTCGGGCAGTGTAGGGGGTCTTGCTGGGGGTGGGGTTTCAGGGTTTAGGGCAGTACAGTGGTGTTTGGGCAGTGTAGGGGGTCGTGCAGGGGTGGTGTTTCAGGGTTTAGGGCAGTGCAGTGGTGTTCGGGCAGTGTAGGGGGTCGTGCTGGGGCTGGTGTTTCAGGGTTTAGGGCAGTGCAGTGGTGTTCGGGCAGTGTAGGGGTCTTGCTGGGGGTGGTGTTTCAGGGTTTAGGGCAGTGGTGTTCGGGCAGTGTAGGGGTCTTGCTCGGGGTGTTGTTTCAGGGTTTAGGGCAGTGCAGTGGTGTTCGGGCAGTGTAGGGGGTCTTGCTGGGGGTAGTGTTTCAGGGTTTAGGGCAGTGCAGTGGTGTTCGTGCAGTATAGGGGGTCGTGCTGGGGATGGTGTTTCTGGGTTTAGGGCAGTGCAGTAGTGTTCGAGCAGTGTAGGGGTTGTGCAGGGGTGGTGTTTCAGGGTTTAGCGTGCAGTGGTGTTCGGGCAGTGTAGGGGTCGCGCTGGGGGTGGTGTTTCAGGGTTTAGGGCAGTGCAGTGGTGTTCGGGCAGTGTAGGGGGTCATGCACGGGGTGGTGTTTCAGGGTTTAGGGCAGTGCAGTGGTGTTCGGGCAGTGTAGGGTGTTGTGCTGGTGTTTCAGGGTTCAGGGCAGTGCAGTGGTGTTCAGGCAGTGTAGGGGGTCGTGCTGAGGCTGGTGTTTCACGGTTTAGGGCAGTGCAGTGGTGTTCGGGCAGTGTAGGGGTCGTGCTGGGGCTGGTGTTTCAGGGTTTAGGGCAGTGCAGTGGTGTTCGGGCAGTGTAGGAGGTCGTGCTGGGGCTGGTGTTTCAGGGTTTAGGGCAGTGCAGTGGTGTTCGGGCAGTGTAGGGGTCATGCTGGGGCTGGTGTTTCAGGGTTTAGGGCAGTGCAGTGGTGTTCGGGCAGTGTAGGGGGTCTTGCTGGGGCTGGTGTTTCAGAGTCTAGGGCAATGCAGTGGTGTTCGGGCAGTGTAGGTGGTCTTGCTGGGGCTGGTGTTTCAGGGTTTAGGGCAGTGCAGTGGTGTTCGGGCAGTGTAGGGGGTCATGCTGGGGGTGGTGTTTCAGGGTTTAGGGCAGTGCAGTGGTGTTCGGGCAGTGTAGGGGGTCGTGCTGGGGCTAGTGTTTCAGGGTTTAGGGCAGAACAATGGTGCTCAGGCAGTGTAGGGGGTTGTGCTGGGGGTGATGTTTCAGGGTTTAGGGCAGTGCAGTGGTGTTAGGGCAGTGTAGGGGGTCGTGCTGGGGTTGGTGTTTCAGGGTTTAGGGCAGTGCAGTGGTGTTCCGGCAGTGTAGGGGGTCGTGCAGGGAGTGGTGTTTCAGAGTTTAGTGCAGTGGTGTTCGGGCAGTGTAGGGGGTCGTGCTGGGGTGGTGTTTCAGGGTTTAGGGCAGTGCAGTGGTGTTCAGGCAGTGTAGGGTGTCGTGCTGAGGGGTGGTGTTTCAGGGTTTAGGGCAGTGCAGTAGTGTTTGGGCAGTGTAGGGGGTCGTGCAGGGGTGGTGTTTCAGGGTTTAGGGCAGTGCAGTGGTGTTCGGCCAGTGTAGGTAGTCTTGCTGGGGGTGGTGTTTCCGGGTTTAGGGCAGTGCAGTAGTTTTCGGGCAGTGTAGGCGGTCGTGCTGGGGCTGGTGTTTCAGGGTTTAGGGCAGTGCAGTGGTGTTCGGGCAGTGTACGGGGTTGTGCTGGGGCTGGTGTTTCAGGGTTTAGGGCAGTGCAGTGGTGTGCGGGCAGTGTACGGGGTCATGCTGGGGCTGGTGTTTCAGGGTTTAGGGCAGTGCAGTGGTGTTCGGGCAGTGTAGGGGGTCATGCTGAGGTGGTGTTTCAGGGTTTAAGGCAGTGCAGTGGTGTTCGGGCAGTGTAGGGGGTCGTGCTGGGGCTGGTGTTTCAGGGTTTAGGGCAGTGCAGTGCTGTTCGGGCAGTGTAGGGGGTCGTGCTGGGGCTGGTGTTTCAGGGTTTTGGGCAGAGCAGTGGTGTTCGGGCAGTGTAGGGGGTCGTGCTGGGGGTGGTGTTTCAGGGTTTAGGGCAGTGCAGTGGTGTTTGGGCAGTGTAGGGGTCTTGCTGGGGGTGGTGTTTCAGGGTTTAGGGCAGTGCAGTGGTGTTCGGGCAGTGTAGGGGTCTTGCTGGGGGTGGTGTTTCAGGGTTTAGGGCAGTGGTGTTCGGGCAGTGTAGGGGGTCTTGCTGGGGGTGATGTTTCAGGGTTTAGGGCAGTGCCGTGGTGTTCGGGCAGTGTAGGGGGTCTTGCTGGGGGTAGTGTTTCAGGGTTTAGGGCAGTGCAGTCGTGTTCGTGCAGTGTAGGGGGTCGTGCTGGGGGTGGTGTTTCAGGGTTTAGGGCAGTGCAGTAGTGTTCGGGCAGTGTAGGGGGTCATGCAGGGGGTGGTGTTTCAGGGTTTAGGGCAGTGCAGTGGTGTTCTGGCAGTGTAGGGGGTCATGCTGGGGGTGGGGTTTCAGGGTTTAGGGCAGTACAGTGGTGTTTGGGCAGTGTAGGGGTCGTGCAGGGGTGGTGTTTCAGGGTTTAGGGCAGTGCAGTGGTGTTCGGGCAGTGTAGGGGGTCGTGCTGGGGCTGGTGTTTCAGGGTTTAGGGCAGTGCAGTGGTGTTCGGGCAGTGTAGGGGGTCTTGCTGGGGGTGGTGTTTCAGGGTTTAGGGCAGTGGTGTTCGGGCAGTGTAGGGGTCTTGCTCGGGGTGATGTTTCAGGGTTTAGGGCAGTGCAGTGGTGTTCGGGCAGTGTAGGGGGTCTTGCTGGGGGTAGTGTTTCAGGGTTTAGGGCAGTGCAGTGGTGTTCGTGCAGTATAGGGGGTCGTGCTGGGAATGGTGTTTCTGGCTTTAGGGCAGTGCAGTAGTGTTCGAGCAGTGTAGGGGGTTGTGCAGGGGGTGGTGTTTCAGGGTTTAGTGCAGTGGTGTTCGGGCAGTGTAGGGGGTCGCGCTGGGGGTGGTGTTTCAGGGTTTAGGGCAGTGCAGTGGTGTTCGGGCAGTGTAGGGGGTCATGCACGGGGTGGTGTTTCAGGGTTTAGGGCAGTGCAGTGGTGTTCGGGCAGTGTAGGGTGTTGTGCTGGTGTTTCAGGGTTCAGGGCAGTGCAGTGGTGTTCAGGCAGTGTAGGAGGTCGTGCTGAGGCTGGTGTTTCACGGTTTAGGGCAGTGCAGTGGTGTTCGGGCAGTGTACGGGGTCGTGCTGGGGCTGGTGTTTCAGGGTTTAGGGCAGTGCAGTGGTGTTCGGGCAGTGTAGGCGGTCGTGCTGGGGCTGGTGTTTCAGGGTTTAGGGCAGTGCAGTGGTGTTTGGGCAGTGTAGGGGGTCATGCTGGGGCTGGTGTTTCAGGGTTTAGGGCAGTGCAGTGGTGCTCGGGCAGTGTAGGGGGTCGTGCTGGGGGTGATGTTTCAGGGTTTAGGGTAGTGCAGTGGTGTTCGGGCAGTGTAGGGGGTCGTGCAGGGGCTGGTGTTTCAAGGTTTAGGGCAATGCAGTGGTGTTCGGGCAGTGTAGGGGGTCGTGCTGGGGCTGGTGTTTCAGGGTTTTGGGCAGAGCAGTGGTGTTCGGGCAGTGTAGGGGGTCATGCTGGTGGTAGTGTTTCAGGGATTAGGGCAGTGCAGTGGTGTTCGGGCAGTGTAGGGGGTCGTTCTGGGGGTGGTGTTTCAGGGTTTAGGTCAGTGGTGTTCGGGCAGTGTAGGGGGTCTTGCTGGGGGTGATGTTTCAGGGTTTAGGGCAGTGCAGTGGTGTTCGGGCAGTGTAGGGGGTCTTGCTGGGGGTAGTGTTTCAGGGTTTAGGGCAGTGCAGTGGTGTTCGGGCAGTGTAGGGGGTCATGCTGGGGGTGGTGTTTCAGGGTTTAGGGCAGTGCAGTGGTGTTCGGGCAGTGTAGGGGGTCGTGAAGGGGTGGTGTTTCAGGGTTTAGGGCAGTGCAGTGGTGTTCGGGCATTGTAGGGGGTCGTGCTAGGGGTGGTGTTTCAGGGTTTAGGGCAGTGCAGTGGTGTTCGGGCAGTGTAGGGGGTCATGCAGGGGCTGGTGTTTCAGGGTTTAGGGCAGTGCAGTGGTGTTCGGGCAGTGTAGGGGGTCGTGCTGGGGGTAGTGTTTTAGGGTTTAGGGTAGTGCAGTGGTGCTTGTGTAGTGTAGGGGGTCGTGCTGGGGGTAGTGTTTTAGGGTTTAGGGTAGTGCAGTGGTGTTTGTGTAGTGTAGGGGGTCATGTTTTAGGGTAGTGCAGTGGTGTTTGGGTAGTGTAGGGGGTCGTGCTGGGGTAGTGTTTTAGGATTTAGGTTAGTGCAGTGGTGTTTGGGTAGTGTAGGGGGTCGTGCTGGGGGTAGTGTTTTAGGGTTTAGGGTAGTGCAGTGGTGTTTGTGTAGTGTAGGGGGTCGTGCTGGGGGTAGTGTTTTAGGGTTTAGGGTAGTGCAGTGGTGCTTGTGTAGTCTAGGAGGTCGTGCTGGGGGTAGTGTTTTAGGGTTTAGGGTAGTGCAGTGGTGTTTGTGTAGTGTAGGGGTCATGTTTTAGGGTAGTGCAGTGGTGTTTGGGTAGTGTAGGGGGTCGTGCTGGTGGTAGTGTTTTAGGATTTAGGTTAGTGCAGTGGTGTTTGGGTAGTGTAGGGGGTCGTGCTGGGGGTAGTGTTTTAGGGTTTAGGATAGTGCAGTGGTGCTTGTGTAGTGTAGGGGGTCGTGCTGGGGGTAGTGTTTTAGGGTTTAAGGTAGTGCAGTGGTGTTTTTGTAGTGTAGGGGGTCATGTTTTAAGATGCAATGCTCCAATACCTGACCAGTCTGCACTACATAAAACTGCAAAAAAACTAAAAATAAAAAGTGTTTTGCACACTTTTGTCATTGGGCTATATGTGGGCTACATCTGGGTAATATTTGTGCTACATTTGGGCTCTTTTTTCACTGGTGGCCATCTTGGAAGACTTCTTTGTTATGAAGTTTCCTAATTTCTTCATTTACTGCAGTCTCCTCAGTAGGAAATGCTTTCAGTTTTTACTTTGATTCCATCAAGAAGGCATTCAGATGTCTCACATCTGCCATAAATTCAGAATGTTAGCACTCTAGTTGCTCATTAGATCACTGGAGTAAAGCTACTGCTCACCAGGGAGTTAACTGGGAGTCTGCAGCTGGTATTGAAAGTGATTGTTTCAGTCTGCATGTCAGAATTTTCTAATGAAATAGAAGAGGATTTGAGATCTCACTTAAAACATGCCCTAATTTTTCTTTCTGCAGCACTAACCATAATTTCTATTTCAAAAGAACCCCTCATTTTGTTCCTTTTTAAATTAAATGTTTTAAGTGTTACTGGTTTATTCCAATCAAGATGGCTTCAGGTGTGCCATACTTTTGTCATAAGTAAGGCTGTTAGCGCTCTAGTTGTTCTTTAGAACACTCTGGGAAGCTGCAGTAGAACACAAAGGCATCAACTGGCAGGCTGCTCCTGTTGAAATATAACAGGAAGATATTTGAGATCACACTTGAAATATGTCCTAATTTTTCTTTCTACAGCACTAACCATAATTTCTATGACAAAATGAACCCCATCATTTTGTTCCTTTTTAAATTAAATGTTTTAAGTGTTACCAGTTTATTCCAATCAAGATGGCTTCAGGTGTGCCATACTTTTGTCATAAGTAAGGCTGTTAGCGCTCTAGTTGTTCTTTAGAACACTCTGGGAAGCTGCAGTAGAACACAAAGGCATCAACTGGCAGGCTGCTCCTGTTGAAATATAACAGGAAGATATTTGAGATCACACTTGAAACATGTCCTAATTTTTCTTTCTACAGCACTAACCATAATTTCTATGACAAAATGAACCCCATCATTTTGTTCCTTTTTAAATTAAATTGTTTAAGTGTTACCAGTTTATTCCAATCAAGATGGCTTCAGGTGTGCCATACTTTTGTCATAAGTAAGGCTGTTAGCACTCTAGTTGTTCTTTAGAACACTCTGGGAAGCTGCAGTAGAACACAAAGGAATCAACTGACAGTCTCTGCCCTTGTTGGATGTACATGTTTTACTGAGAATGTCAGACTTCATTCTCACATGAGTGAGAAAGATAATGTGAATTTACAGAAAATATGCTCTCATTTTAGCTTCTGTAGCACCTTCCAAACCTCCATGGGACAAGCATGAGAAAATAGTGTTCTCTCAAACATGATTCATGATATCCCAGCAGAAGGTTTTTCACATGGTAAAATCACCTTAGAATACACCACAATTCCTAAAATTAGTATGGTACCATCAACAAATAAATTCTAATGTAACTAAAGCCTGTTATCACCCTTTATAGTTCTCCTTTTGGTGACCCTCAAAATCTTCTATTCACTACAATGCATTTCAATGAGGTACTATCATTTATATTGGTCCCAAGATGGCTGCCAGCAATTCCAGGATGAAGTGCTGACAGCCAATCAGATCTCACGATGACATGTGTGGTTAGGCTCCGCCCAGATATATATGTGACTTTACTTTTGATTTTCTCAGGAACTACTGAACGGATTTACACCATTTAAGCAAAAGGCACGACACTGAACTAAGGGCTACCTCTTTGCCAAATTTGGTGTAATTCCGTTCAGCAGTTTGGGCTGTAGCTGCGACTAAAGGTTCCTATGGAAAAATGAATGGGGAAAACGCGTTTTGGGACCCCCTTTTTCTCGGCCCCCGCTTGACGTATCACCCGAGACTTTCAGGATAGGAGCGGACCGGAGCGCCCTAACAAGTTGGAAACTTTCGCGAAGATTCGTCAACCGGCGCCAACGTTATTTCAAATAGAATGTCGCGGATTTCCTATGGATAATAGGTTTTAACTATAACTATCTACTGGCGACCGCCAGTAGATAATATATATATATATATATATATATATATATATATATATATATATATTATCTACTGGCGGTCGCCAGTAGATAGTTATAGTTAGGACCTATTTTCCATAGGAAATCCGCGACATTCTATTTGAAATAACTCTTGCGTCGGTTGACGAATCTTGCGAAATTTTCAAACTTTATGGCCCGCTCGGTCCGCTCCTACCCTGAAAGTCTCAGGGTGATTCGTCAAGCGGGGCCGAGAAAAAGGGGTCCCAAAACGTGTTTTCCCATTCATTTTCCCATAGGAAACTTTAGACACGGCTACAGCCCGAACTGCTGAACGGAATTACACCAAATTTGGCAAAGAGGTAGTTCTTGGTTCAGAAAGAACCCTTTTGTTAAATGGTGTAAATCCGTTCAGTAGTTGCGGAGAAATTAAAAAATAAGAGTCAAAAAATCAATTTCCCATAGGAAACTTTAGACACGGCTACAGCCCGAACTGCTGAACGGAATTACACCAAATTTGGCAAAGAGGTAGTTCTTGGTTCAGAAAGAACCCTTTTGTTAAATGGTGTAAATCCGTTCAGTAGTTGCTGAGAAAATCAAAAGTAAAAGTACATATATATCTATGGGCACGGAGGATCTGCGCACCCTCCCGATCACGAGCTGCATCCTAATTGGCTGTCAACACTCCAAATCAGGAAGTGTTGGCAGCCATTTTGTCCTCGGTAGAACCGAGGGACAGAAACAAGTGCGCAAAGCGCAAAAAGGGGGCAGGGTAGCAACACCCTGACCCCCTAGGTCTGCTCAGGGGGTCCCATTTTTTAAATCGGCAGGATGCTCTCAGGGTGCGCGGATCCTGCTGAAAAAAAAAATCGAAGCACGGTCTCCGCGCTTCGATTGTATTTTGCCCCGGGTGGCCCAAGTCCCGGGGGCATGGTGGGGGGTTAAATTTATGTTTGGGGGCCTCAAGGGCCCCCAAGCCCGGGGACCGCTACCCCCGGGGCTTTCTTTTAAAATGGTGCGGGAGGGCTCTGAGCCCTCCCGCAGCCCCGGGACCGCCACCTCCCCGGGGCTTTTTATTTTTATTTTTTAAACCTGTGGGGGGCTCCAGCCCCCACATGCCCCAGGGACCACCACCTCCCGGGGCACTAAGAAAATTGAAAATGGGGGTCCGTTTGGACCCCCAAGCCCCGGGGACCACCACCTCCCGGGGCTTTCAAAATGTAGGGAGGGGCCGCGCGGCCCCCTCCTGGAGCCCTTGATGGCCCTGGGGACCGCCACCCCCAGGGCCGGCTCCTGCAGTGTCCCGGGTGCCTACCCCGGGACACTGCTGTTTGCTATGACAGGACGGGAGCCTCGCGGCTCCCGTCCTGCCATAGTAAACTTAGTTTGCATTTTGAAAGAGAGAGCAGGAAACCTGCTCTCTCTTTCAAAATGCAAACCAATTGCTTTCCACACGGGGAGCAGCATGTTAGCTGCTCCCCATGTGGAAAAGCAATGCCGGCTCCCATAGGACACGGGGAGCCGGCGGGACTGTGGGGGTTTGGGGACCCCCACAGTCCTCAACCAGAGGCCAGGCCCCGGGGATGGGGTCCCGGGGCCATAAGTGGCTCGGGAGGGGGCCACGCAGCCCCCTCCCCAAATAAAAAAATAAATAAAATAAAAATAAATAAGGGCAAGGCCGGCCCCGGGGATGGGGTCCCGGGGCCTTAAATGGACCTGAGGAGGGGGCCACGCAGCCCCCTCCATATTTTTAGTTAAAAAGAGGGCATGCCCGGGGATGGGGTCCCGGGGCCAATAGAGGCCCAGGAAGGGGGCCACGCGGCCCCCTTCCCAATTAAAAAAAAATGCTCAGGCCCCGGGGGATGGGGTCCCCGGGGCCAAAGTGGCCGAGGGAAGGGGGCCATGCAGCCCCCTCCCATAAAAACATTTTTTTAAAAACGGCATCGTGCCGGAGGCCCGCCCCCTCCCTGCAGTACTCTGCAACGCGCCCCTGGCGCGTTTTAAGAAGGGAAGTAATTCCCCTTGAATACTGGGGTCCCTGGGGCCAACTAGCCCACCAGGAACCTCCAGTATGTGCCAGGGGGCTGCCTTGCAGAGAGGTGTACAGAGGCCACGCCCTTTTTACGCCTCTCTGCAACGCAGCTCTGTGGCGCTAATGGAGGTAGCTGGTGGGCTAATTGCACCCCAGGGACCCTCAGGATTCAAGGGAGTTAATCCCCGACTTAAAACGCGCCACGGGCGCGTTTGCACAGTGGTGAAGGGAGGGGCGGGCCTGAGTGACATGTGTGCAAACAGGACCCGTGGCGTGTTTTAAGATGGGGAATTAAATCCCCTTCAATCCTGAGGGTCCCTGGGGGCCAACTAGCCCAACAGGTACATCCAGAAAGCGCCACAGAGCTGCGTTGCAGAGAGGTGTAAAGGGGTGTGGCCTCTCTACACGTCTCTGCAACGCAGCCCCTGGCGCATACTGGAGGTTCCTGGTGGGCTAGTTGGCCCTTAGGGACCCTCATGATTCAAGGGGACTTAATCCCCCAACTTAAAACGCGCCACGGGCGCGTTTGCACAGATGTCACCTCAGGCCCCGCCCCCTCCCTTCACTACTGTGCAAATATTCCTCTAAAATCTGCCGAACTACGAATTCTGATTTACTCACCTGTTATCAGGAGAGACCTCAGTGCTGCATCTTTCAGCCCAGTACTAATCCTGAAAAGTAATTTTAACCGTACTTACCAGTAACTTGAATTTCCTTCCATAGGATATCATTGCCTGCTTTTTGCTGAAAAAGTTTCTAAGTGTTGATTTTTGAAACATACAAATATTCCTCTAAAATCAGCCGAAATACGAATTCCGATTTACTCACCTGTTATCAGGAGAGACCTCAGTGCTGTATCTTTCAGCCCAGTACTGGTCCTGAAAAGTAATTTTAACCGTACTTACCAGTAACTTGAATTTCCTTCCATAGGCTAACATTGACTGGTTTCACTTGGAAATTCTTCTAAGTGTTGATTTTTGAAACATACAAATATTCCTCTAAAATCAGCCGAAATACGAATTCCGATTTACTCACCTGTTATCAGGAGAGACCTCAGTGCTGTATCTTTCAGCCTAGTACTGGTCCTGAAAAGTAATTTTAACCGTACTTACCAGTAACTTGAATTTCCTTCCATAGGCTAACATTGACTGGTTTCACTTGGAAATTCTTCTAAGTGTTGATTTTGGAAACATACTAATATTCCTCTAAAATCAGCCGAAATACGAATTCCGATTTACTCACCTGTTATCAGGAGAGACCTCAGTGCTGTATCTTTCAGCCCAGTACTGGTCCTGAAAAGTAATTTTAACCGTACTTACCAGTAACTTGAATTTCCTTGCATAGGCTAACATTGACTGGTTTCACTTGGAAATTCTTCTAAGTGTTGATTTTTGAAACATACAAATATTCCTCTAAAATCAGCCGAAATACGAATTCCGATTTACTCACCTGTTATCAGGAGAGACCTCAGTGCTGTATCTTTCAGCCCAGTACTGGTCCTGAAAAGTAATTTTAACCGTACTTACCAGTAACTTGAATTTCCTTCCATAGGCTAACATTGACTGGTTTCACTTGGAAATTCTGTGTGGAGTTTTGGAACTTTATAATATTCCTCTAAAATCAGCCGAACTACGAATTCCGATTTACTCACCTGTTATCAGGAGAGAACCCAGTGCTGCATCTTTTAGCCCAGCACTGACCCTGAAAAGTAATTTTAACCGTACTTACCAGTAACTTGTATTTCCTTCCATAGGAATCCATTGTCTGGTTTTCAGCAGAAAAGTTTCGAAGTGTCGATTTTCACAAACTACAAATATTCCTTAAAAATCGCCTGTATGACTTAAACGCATTCTTTCAACTGTTTACAGGAGATGCACCAGTGCTGGATCCAGGATCCACCAGTGAGTGAGAAAAAGTCACGATAACACTACTTACCTGCTAAGTGAATTTCCTCCCATAGGATAACATTGGTGATTCTATGTGAAAAAGTTTCTAAGTGTCAACTTTTAAAATACAATAATATTCCTTAAAAATCACTACTGTAACCAAAACGCTTTTACTCAACTGTTTACAGGAGATGTCCCAGGACTGAATCTAGGATCCAGTCCTGTGGTTAGAAAAGTAATCCATAAAGTAACTAATTGCATTTAGCTAGAAATTCACATTGAGCTCAATGTTGCATTGTGTTTGAAATTGTGTTGCCCATTGCAACAACTGTAACTACTGTACTTAAAAGTCTATTGCCTATTTGCAAAGTATTTAAAGTAAATTAATTCATTCTGAGAAACTATATTTTGTAATGTAATGTATAATGTAATTACAATGTAATTTAAAAAATAAAATATCTAAAAATAAATAGTTTAAAAAATGTAGTAAATCAGTATGAAAAAAATAAAAATAACAATTAATATATTTAAAAATTGGCATTTATAAAACCTTTGTTATTCACTGAAAAAAACCATAGGTTTCAGACATGTTATAGTTAGGAATTAGCATTTAAAAAACCTTTGAAATTCACTGAAAAAACCATAGGTTTCAGACATGTTATAGTTAGAAATTAGCATTTAAAAAACCTTTGAAATTCACTGAAAAAACCATAGGTTTCAGCCACGTTATAGTTAGAAATTAGCATTTAAAAACCTTACAAATTCACTGAAAAACCATAGGTTTTAGGGACAGTTATAGTTACTTGGACATTGCACTCGTACAAAACCCGTGAAATTCCCCGTTATAGTTAGTTCAGCTAACTATAACTCGCGCCCCGCAATGCACTGCTGATGACGTCACATATTACATCACTCATGACATGGTCAGTGACATCACTGATGACATCACTGATGACATCTCAAATGACATCACTGATGACATCATCCATGTGATAATTTCATGCATCTTCTCACACCCTAATATAACTTTTGATACACCCACTCTAAATTACAGACTGCCATTCTCAAAACCATAGACACTCCAATACCAATAACTACATACCAACTCACTGATTCTTAGGTCTACACACACATCCACTCACTCACCCGTACAGTCACTTATACTTACAGTCACTCAGTACAGGACTATCATATGCACTCATACACCTATATAAACACTGACACACCGCCACTCAACCATAGAGGTACTCACACACCTAGTCAGTCATGCAAAAAATTAATCACACACCCATTTACTCACCTATAGAGTTATACACACACCAGCTCAATAACTCATACAAATACTAGCACATTCATACGCTCTTATACAATAACTGATACAAGCACACACGCATCCAAACAGCCACTCTCACAATCACACACTCTCACTTATAGCCTTTTAAATACTCTAACACACATATAAACTTCCTTTTACATATGTAGTTACTCGCACATGTACCACTGAGATATACATTCACTCACTAACACACCCATACACACACTCACCCACCCCAGCAGTCCATCACAGACGCACTCTTCAAATCATGCACCCAGTGAATCACCCACTCACACATCTATGTACAGAGTCGCACACACCCCACCCACACAAACACTCAGGCACCCATACAGATACTCAGACAACCAATCAATAACTCATATAGACACTCATGTAGCTATTCACAAACCCATGCAGCCACTTACACAGCAACAGACAGACGGATACAGACATTCACCCAGTTTAGTCACTAACCCATGCATTCAGTAAGATACGTTTAATCACTCACTTATACAGTTAGTCACGCACCTACTAAATCATCCATTCAGACACTTATACACCCACTCACTCTTCAATACGCCTTTCCCTATATATATTAAACATATTTAAACTTTACAGAAACACACAGTCACTGGATGATGTCATCAGTGATGTCGTCAGTGATGTCATTTGAGATGTCATCAGTGATGTCATCAGTGATGTCACTGACCATGTCATGAGTGATGTAATATGTGACGTCATCAGCAGTGCATTGCGAGGGCGCGAGTTATAGTTAGCTGAACTAACTATAACGGGGAATTTCATGGGTTTTGTACGAGTGCAATGTCCAAGTAACTATAACTGTCCCTAAAACCTATGGTTTTTTCAGTGAATTTGTAAGGTTTTTAAATGCTAATTTCTAACTATAACGTACCTGAAACCTATGGTTTTTTCAGTGAATATATATATATATATTGCCTACTGGCGGTTGCTAGTAGGTAGTTATAGTTAGGACCTTGTTTCTATTCAAAAAGCATTTTTTCTTTCGGCAATATCTTTAGCGCCGTTTGATGAATCTTCGCGAACTTTTCCAAACTAATGATTCACTCAAGTCAGCTTCTGTCTTGAAAGTTTCGGGGTGATTCATCAAGTGGGGCCGAGAACAAATGGGGGTCCCAAAACGCATTTTCCCCATGTTAATATCCTTAGGAACTTTAGACAGAGCTACAGCCCGAACTGCTGAATGGAATTACACCAAATCTGGCAAAAGGTAGGTCTTGGTCCAGAAAGCGTGCTTTTTTTAAAATGGTGTAAATCCATTCAGTAGTTGCTGAGAAATTTAAAAAATAACAATATCGATATTTGAGCACCGAGGAGGATTCGCGAGCCCTCCTGAGCACGAGCTTCATTCTGATTGTCTGCCAACACTCCAAACCAGAATGTGTTGGCAGCCATCTTGTGACTCGGTAACCAAGTCACAAAAAAACAGTAGAAAAAAGATAAAAAAACAAGAAAAGGGGGCAGGGTAGAAACACCCTGACCCCCTAGGCCTCCTCAGGGGGTCCCACAAGGGCCCCCAGGGCCAAAAACATTTTTTTAAAAAGAAAATCGGTTGAATTTGCGCTGGGTGCGTGAATCCAGGTGAAAAATATAAAAACCGAAGCGCGGGCTCACGGGCTTCGTTTTCTATAAACCCTTGGGTGGGCCAGGTTCCGGGGACAATACCTAATTATGTTGCGGGGGCCCGCGGGAGCCCCCGCAGCCCCGGGGACTGTCACCTCCCCGGGGCTTAGTTAATCATATGTGGGGGGCACGCGGTCCCCCCCGCAGCCCCGGGGACCGCCACCTCCCCGGTGCTAGTATTAAAAGATGCGGGGAGTCATCCAAAAAGACACAGTGGTTTTGTCTTTCAATGCTCGCATGGCAATTGATACCATCAAGTGGACATACCGATTCGCAGTCCTCGAGCACCTAGGAGGGGACATCGGTTTATCGCTTGGATTCGCCTCCTGTACACAGCCCCCCTGGCACAAGTAGTGGTGAATGGTAGAATGTCCCATATCTTCCCGCTCCAAAGGGGCACTAGACAGGGCTGCTCTCTCTCACCATTGCTATTTGCGCTGGCGCTAGAACCACTGGCAGCTTGGATTCGGGGAGACCCACTGATCCGTGGCCTCAGATGGACAGCAGACTGGGAGGATAGAATATCCCTGTATGCAGATAATATTCTGTTATACGTGGATGCTCCACACGCGTCCATCTCCAAAATTCTCAACATCTTTGCCACACTCCAGAGATATTCTGGATATGAGATAAACTGGGCCAAGTCCGAAGTATTCGCCTTATGTGGTTCATCACCACAAATGCCAAAGGAATGTGAGGCACAGGTAGTAACATAGGGGTTCCGTTATTTAGGGATATTTGTTATGGCCAACCAAGACCTCTTTAAGTCTAAAACATTCTTCCTCCATTAAAATGACTGAAGGGTGACGTGAATCATTGGCGGTCCCTGCCGCTGTCCTTGCTGGGAAGGGCAGCACTTTTTAAGATGATGGCACTACCACGTTGTCTGTATGTCTTACAGAATACTCCCTATCCGGTATCGGATGCCTACTTTAGAGACATACAAAGTGAGGTTAGAACCTTATAGTATTATGGGGGTTCCGCTAGAATAGCACTCAACAAACTAACTCTGGGATGGTTTGACGGTGGAATTGCCCTCCCTGACATTCAGACATACTACAGAGCCGCACAACTGGTAGTTATTAACCAATGGGCCCACCAACCAATGACAGACCCGGCCTATCATATGGACAGACTAACATTACAACCCAGGGGATATCTACATGCACCTTATACTACACTGAGGAACAACCTCCTAGGGGGGCCGACGGCTTTGACAGTCCAGAACTGGCACTCTACACTTAAAAAGCTGGGATGAAAGAATAAGACCACACTAGCTACACCCTTATGGGACTCTGACCTCCTTGGGAACATGGGAATGAGGCCAGGATTCGATAAATGGGACCTGCTGGGAATCTCGAGAGTGGGAGATGTTTACTCATTGACAGGAATAATGTCCTTTGCTGACCTACAGAGAACATATCACTTGGCACCCACTGAAACATTCCAATACCTACAACTATGCCACGCCCTTCAAACTATAACACCCAGACAAGAAAACCTACCAGAATCCTCACCCCTAGAGAACAGATTACTTGAGGAACGCATAACCCAAAAGGCAATCTCTTTAACATATAAAAAGCTAGTAAATAATGCCCCAAATTCGTTAACAGAACTGTGGAAAAAATGGGAAAGGGACAACACAGACATGCAAGAGGACAAATGGCCCGATGCCCTATTTTCCCCCAGAGAAGTAGCCATTAGGTCCCGATTTTGCCTCATACAACTCAAAGTGCTCCATAGAACCCATATCTCATGCACCGTATTGGTGAAGATGGGTAGATGACCAGATCCACTTTGCCGAAGAGGATGCGGACAAGAGGGAACATTTTTCCACATAATATGGGTGTGTCCCAAGATCCAGTCCTACTGGACTAAGATACCTCACTGTTTAAGTAGTCTATACGGAGTTGAAGTGCCATTGTCGGGCAAGCTGTGCCTACTTAATGTATGGGAGGTGACGGATTTGGAGAGGGGGGAAGAGAATGGGAGTGACCTTAGCCCTGGTAATCACAAAAAGAAACATAGCATGCAGTTGGGGAGCTGAAACAACATTATCACTAGGCGACTGGAAAAAAGATATGGACTGGTGCATGGTGGTGAAAAAAACAATCTACCAGAACAGGGGATGTTTCCAAAGTGGGGAAGGGTCTGGAATAAATCGAACAAATATAGAGGACTCCTGTGCACTGCCCCTACTGCCTAAACTAGACAAAGGGGGTTAGAGGATGGAAATGACTAAACGGGGACCTTGGGTGGAAAGCTGACCAAAGTTGGAAAAAAGCAACATAGACAGTTGATGTAATTTTGCTGTAACGCTGCAATAAAAACAAGTTAAAAAAAATGTAGGATGCCACGCACCCCCCGCTGCCCCCTCCTAGAGCCGTAAATGTCCCTGGGGACAGCCACCACTCAGGGCTGGCCCCAGCAATGTCCCGGGTTGCCCACCCTGGAACATTGCAGTTTGCTATGGCTTGGTGCCTCCCACCAAGCCATAGCAAACACTACTACACTTCATGTAAGCGGAGGCTTTGAAAAATGCTCTCGCTTCCATGAAGCGGAGCAAAATTGCTTTTGGGCCCAAAAGCAATGCCGGCTCTTGCAGGAGGTGGGGAGCCGGCAGGGACCGTGGGGGCCTTGAGTCTCCCCCCACTGTCCCCAATGACCTGGCCATGCCCCGGGGGATGGGATCCATGGGGCAATAACTGGCCCAGAGAAGGGAGGCCACACGACTCCCTCCCTTAAAACAAGAAAAAAAATTAAAACAAAAAAAAGGCCGGGCACAGGGGGATGGGGAGGGGGCTGAAATCGGCCTGGGAGTGGGCCCACATGGCCCCCTCCCCTTTCAAAATAGAAAAATTAACAAAGGCTCAGCCCTGGGGGATGGGGTTCCCGGGGCCCAAAGGGGTCAAGGGAAGGGGGGCCACACAGCCCTCCTTCCTAAAATAATTCTTTTTAAATGAAGCCGGCAACTCGCCAGAGGCCCGCCCTCTTTCTCCACTACTCTGCAAATGCACCTCCTGGTGCGCTCTTGGTTGGGGGATGAAGTCCCCTTCGCTCCTGTGGGTCCTTAGGGGCCAACTAGCCCACCTGTTACCTCCAGTAAACCCTACACAGTGGGATTGCTGAGAGGTGGTCGGAGGCCACTCCCCTTTTCCCACCACTCTGCCAATGCACCTCTCGGTGCACTGCTGGTGGAGCGATGAGGTCCCCTTGCATCCTGAGGGCACTGGAGGCACGTTTGCAGAGTGGTGGTGAAAGGGGCTGTGGCCTGCTCTCAGAAGTCAGTAATCCTGCTGTATGGGACTTACTGGGGGTAATAGGAGGGGTAGTTGGCCAACTATCCCTCCTGTTACCTCCAGTAGGTCCCACACAGCATGATTGCTAAGAAGTTGTCAGAGGCCACGCCCACTTTCTCCACCATTCTGCAAATGTGCCTCCTTGCACACTACTAGTTGGGATAAAGTCCCCTTCCCTCCAGAGGGACCTTGGGGGCCAAGAAGCCCTCCTGGTACCGCCTGTAAACCCTATGTCGTGGAAGTCCTGAGAGCTGGTCGGAGGCCCAGCCCCCTTTCTCCACCACTCTGCAAACGCGACTGCTAGTTAAAAAACCATAGCAATTCACAAAAAAAACCAAAGGTTACAGAGACGTTATAGTTAGGAATTAGCTTTTTAAAAACTTTAGAAATTCACTGAAAAAACCAAAGGTTTCAGGGATGTTATAGTTAGGAATTCACATTTTAAAAAAGCTTAGAAATTCACTGAAAAAAACAAAGGTTTCAGGAAGGTTATAGTTAGGCTGACATTTCAGTCGTACAAAACCAGAGAAATTCAGCCGTTATAGTTACCTGAGTTAACTATAACTCGCGCTCCGCAATGCACTGCTTATGACCTCACATATTACATCACTCATGACATGGTCTGTGACATCACTCATGACATGGTCATTGACATCCTTTGTTTTTTTCAGTGAAAGTTTCTTTTGAAATTCTATATCCTAACTAAAACAACACTGAAACCTTTGTTTTTTTCAGTGAATATATATATATATATGTATATAATTGTATAACTTTTAACAAAAATTCCTCAACATTAAATAAAAATAAAAATGTTAGTGGGAGTCGGCATTTGCTTTTTAATTATTAGTTATATTTAAATCAATCCTGTGAGAAAGTGGATTGTTAATTGGGGTGGATGGTCATCTACCATAAGGAAGTAGGTCATTGGCAGGTCCAGTTAAAAGTTTCAGCAATTTAAACCTGAGCCCAACTCCTGATTGGGCCCAGTGCCGATCCTGGCTCCCAAGGTTTGTGCTGGGTTCAAGGAACAGGTGTCACAATTACCATTTTTGGTTTATTATGCCATATCAGTAGGGCTGGATGTAAGTTGAGTAATTCGGTGTATCATAATAACATGGAATTACCCAAAGATTCTGCGAGAGCGCAGGATTACGCAAACACAAGGATGTATTTTGCGCTACCAAATGTCGCTAAATGCAACAGAACATAAATAGGAAGCACTAGCAACCGCTCACCTTGCTAAATGTGCACTTGGGATAGGATTTCCACAAAGCTTACTCCTGGCAGTTAGCACTAGTTTCTTAGTGCAATATGCACCCTTGCAGCCAAAATGAACTTATAGATGCATTTGGCGCTAAGAAACAGCGCTAAATGTAACAAATTACAAATAGTGCTCTTATGGTAGGATTTTTATTCACCCAAATTTCTTTTAATTAGACCAAATGGCATAATCACTATATTATCATTAACTCCGCATCAAAGAGTAATGCAGAATTACCAAAATTACTCCAATAACTCCGGCATAATTGAAATTTCACCAAAGCCTACATATCAGCAGAGGACTGTGTTGAATAAAGAACAAAATTCTATTAGCACCTATACTAGTTGAAGACTGATTCCAACTGAGACCCTTGACTAACACAGGTGAATTGATGGAAAATTAATTGTTAGGTTTGTAAATTATAGCTGTTGCTAAAACTGGTAGAAACTGAATAGAATCGTTGAGAACAGCACTTAGGAAAGAAAGTCAATTTATTTGAAATTAAGTTAATTAATACATATTTTTCTCTAGTATCACCATGCTTTGATTGCATGGATGCCCTCTATGAAAGATAAATGTGTTCATCATGCAGTCGATGACCTCATGTATGACTTTGGTTTACCTTAGAATATCTCATTTTCCTTTAAGGGCGGGTACGTCTGGCGAGGAACAATGCTTTAGCCTTACTTATACTTAAGTAGGAAGACGTGTATTGCTATACTAAGCAAGAAACAATTGTAATTGCAAAACAGCTTATTGTCCCATAATTTAAAATAGAGGTTCCTTAATCTCATCAAATGCTGATATTAGTATTTACATCTAATTATAAGCCGGTACATTACAGCGGAAAAGAAATATTCACTGCTTGCTGGTCTGATTAGTTTGGAATGTCCTCAAGGCCTTTAATTAAGTAACATTGCATATCTTGGCTATATTGATTGCGTGAGGGAGCAAATGTACATCACATAATGCACGGAGTTGAACCAAACTACTTCTCTCATTTTAATTCTCATGGAAACTAGGGAACTAATTCCCATGGTAAACTTACATTGCCATGGGTCACAGTCTTATACAGCCCTAAAGCCTTATAATGGACCATTACTATGCAGAGACACTAATCAGCATCGAACTGGGACAGAAAATAGACCAGGCTTAAAAATAAAAGTGACCCCGTTAGTGAATCAGATAGCTAAAAAAGTGGTTCACATTTGCAGTTTTGAACTTTAAAAACACTGTATACGCGTTATTGCAAGATATGGGACACTGTATGCATTTGGGCTTGCTGCAGACAATGTTTATGGTAATATTAGGGAAATCAATAGTAAAAAACTGCTCAATCAGACCATAAAACTGGCCCACGTATAGCCAAACACCCGGCTCACACACTGATCTGTCAGGCCAACCCTTCAGGCACATACCAGATTACCCTATAGGCCAGTCTGACCCTGGTATTAATGCAGTCATCCCAATGATGTCACAACCACGCTGCATCAGTACAGTGTGCTTTTGTGGCTAGGACGAGCAAGGGGAAGTGTGCAATATGACAGACAGAGCTAAAAGGAGTCCTTGAAAATATGTTCTTTCCAGTCCCCTACTGTACCAAGTGAGCCTAGCGAGTGAGTTTGATAGTCTCGAGGAGGATTTGGGAGGCAGTATATAATATAGCAAAACCAAAGGGGATGATGGACGGAGTGTTGAACATTGCAAGCACTCACCCCCAGTCAATTGTTCTGGGTTTAATCCATCATCATTCTTTAGCTCACTCCGCCACCCCAGTTCAGACATGGCCATATGCAAATCAGTCTGACCCTGTGCCTCATGGGAACAGTCCAGCCCGAACTGCCAAGCCATGTCTTCCCTGGACCGGAAACAAGCATCCTGGGACTTGTTTCTGGCTTACAGCCGTCATCAGCCAGGCTATCTTGAATCCAGTGGCAAAGTGAGCAAGGGACCCACGTCTGGGCATACGCTGCCAACTTAGGGCGAACATAGCAAAACCAAAGGGGATGATGGACGGAGTGTTGAACATTGCAAGCACTCACCCCCAGTCAATGGATCTGGGTTTAATCCATCATCATTCTTTAGCTCACTCCGCCACCCCAGTTCGGCTTGGCAGTTCGGGCTGGACTGTTCCCATGAGGCACAGGGTCAAGACTGATTTACATATGGCTGGGTTCAAACTGGAATGGCATGGTGAGCAAAAAAACGATGGATTTAGGCCCCGATCTCTGTACTGGGGTGAATGTATGACATTGTTCTGCATTCTGTCCATCAACTGTTGTTTTTGCATTTATCACCCCGAGTGGGACGGGTATGCCCAGACGTGGGTCCCGTGCTCTCCATGCCACTGGAATCAAGCTATCCTGGCTGAAGAGGGGTGAAACCCCGAAACCGGTCCTAGGATGCTTGTTTCCAGTCCAGGGAGGACCTGGCTTGGCAGTTCGGGCTGGACTGTTCCCATGAGGCACAGGGTCAAGACTGATTTGCATATGGCTGGGTTCAAACTGGAATGGCATGGTGAGCAAAAAAACGATGGATTTAGGCCCAGATCTCTGTACTGGGGTGAATGTATGACATTGTTCTGCATTCTGTCCATCAACTGTTGTTTTTGCAGGCAGTATATAATATACATGTGTACAAAAGAATTGTGTGCACTTCCTCAGAGCTGTTTGCCAGGCTGCATAACTGAGGATCAGTCTGTTCATTCCCCCAAAATCGTCCCCTTGGTCCTCAGCCTAATGGTTGTTTCCCTGTGTCCCTTACAGACAGTGCATCTCTGGTGGAAGATCAGATGAATAGAACGTGGCTTGACACCGGGGTGCAGCCTGAATATCGACCCCAGAATATCGAAGGGACACAGTATTAAAGAACCAATATAAAACAAAATATTGATAGGTATATAAGCAACTAATACATACCATTCTATGCTGTGTATTACTTCCTCTGGTAGCTTATACAGAGATTATTCCACTATTGGCATCCTTTTACAGTAAATATATTACGCTTATTGGACCCATTAATGAAGGGGGAAGGAGATCTGGCACTGTATTATATAAAGTGTGCCTGAGGCACAATGGGCATGTGCACCTCCTTTCTTCACCCCCCAGGCCACTTTGGTATTACAGAATGGAGCCTCAGACACAGCCTCTTCTGTAATACAGATTGCCTCTGCATATGCATACCACTGTGCAATCCAAATGGGGCAGTCCCTCAATTGCATGGGGGCTTCAGTGGTGCGGGAAAGGAGGGATGGAGTACCAGATTGAAATGGTAAATGCCATTCATCATGCAAATTTCCACCATTAAACAGTTCAGGTGAAATTGTTTCTCAGTAATGTTATTCCATGAAATCATTTTCCTCTGAAATCACATACAACCCAAGAATACAAAGCGGTGTTATTTGACCCTTGGGCCTTCTGAACAAAACTTTGGGCCCCTGCACTTATTCTTTCACCAGTTAAGCACTGACAGTTACCAACAGTTAAAATTAACCCAACTTGAAATTTGACTAAACAGCAAAAAGAGGCCATAAAATTATTGGTCGAAGATAATGCATTTTTTATCAAGCCCTTTGACATAGGGGCAATATAGTGATAATGTTCAAAGAAATTTGCAAATGAGAAAAACAATTACAAAACATATAATGTTTTGAGATTATTGACCAACAAACCTATAACTTAATTGGAAATAAGTATTGTGATGTGTTATAGGGATCTAAAGAAAAGACAGCTAGAGACATCAAAATTGTCACTTTCTACTTGTTACGCAAAATTCATAAGCATGTCACAGGTGATGTAGGATGCTCTATACAGGAGCTGCTCTCCACCTAAACTTGGCAACTACCCAGGGTTCTCTGCTTCTTTTTTGCATAATTTATGCAGCACTCTAAGTCTGAAAGGGTATTAATTTGGCTTACACTGGGTACTCCCTTGTGTCTGGACATAGCTAAACCTCTGGGAAGAGCTATAACGATAGCAAAACATGTGTCAGGGGTTGCTAATATTCATTCCAGGTTGGCTTGGATGGTATTTTAGCAATCCTAAGCTGTATTACTGTGTCTGGAGTGGTAAAAGTATTTTGTCATTTTACAGCTAGGCCTGGATGGCACGGTTTTAATCCTATGCTTAAAGACTTTGCTGTAAAGATGGCAAAATGCTTTGTCCCTTTCTAGCTCAGTGTGGATGGTGCTGTGTTAATCTATGCTTATAAATCTTGCTTGAAAAACAGACATTTGAGGTGAGCAGATTCAGAGTGTCGCTGGTGTTGTAGGGTGCTCTACACAGGAGCTGCTCTCTACCTAAACTTGGGAACTACCCAGAATTCTCTGCTTCTTTTTGTATAATTTATGTGGCACTCTAATCCTGAAAGGGTGTTGTTTTGACTTATACTGGGTGCTCCCTTGTGTGCGGATGAAGCTAAACCTCTTTGAAGAGCTATAATGATAGCGAAACATGTGTCTGGGGCAGTGGTCAAAGCGGGGGGAAAAAAGTAGGGGAACTGTGGGCGGAGAATCAGAGGGTGGGAATAACCCGTGGATTGGGTCAGTGGGCGGAGTCAGAGGTGTGGCAGAAAGAGCAAAATATCCCAATTTTTAGTATTTGTTTCCCATTTCACTAACCGGTTACAGCTTATTACGTTATTTAATTTAACCAATGGATACACATGTTTATTTAAGGTTTAATATGAGTTATTGACATTAAAATACATTCACAAAGTGGGATACGTTTCCAGTCACAGAATGTCCCAAATATCCTTAAAAGTGGAATCGCAAGCCATTTGTCTCCCAGCCATGGAGATTCTGTCATCAGCACTTCTCCTCCCTTTTTCCACAAGAGCAGTTCAAACATGAATGGCAAAATATCCTAGTTTGCAAATGTTTTCCACATAATTATGGATCTGCCATATTTGCCACATAATACATCATCTGCTGCATAATATGACGATTTTAAATAATAAATTGTTTATAGCTCAAATGGATTAAAAGTTACTAAAAAATGTGACTTGTGCTGCTGTAAAGTGGAGTGCCCTTTTTAAAGGTTGACTGGTCACCTTTCTTACTGCCGCAGTTGTATGTTCCACTGGTACTAATAAGGAAAAATCTTTGCAGAGACTGTTAGCATGTGTAAAAATGTCAAAATAATAAAGTATCAGAAAATTTAAAGCACCACTAATACCAGTTTAGGGTGTCAGAGCACTTTACATCACACATATTACACAGAGACAATCAATCATACGTGTGTAAATCACTGTATAGGAAATGTTACATAAGACAAAGGACTACAAGGTGTAGGAGTCACATGACAACCATACTAGAAGGCAGCATAGTTTAATAGTGATTGGTCTGGAGAAACACAAACTCAGAATTTAAAACGTAATACCATGGTTGGTGGTTCTCTTTAATAATCAGAATTGATTTATACCCAAAAGAACCCTTTTTTGCAACATTAGGATAATCAAAGACTGGGGAAAAAACCATAACGCTCTAATTTACGCCTTGCAGTTTGCATGCAGCTCTTGCATGACAGTTAATAGCTCACTGTTCTATGTTAGGATTTTATTAACTGCAAGTAACAAGAGGGTCTCTCTGACAAAAGCAGTAACCCACTGACCTATTTACATTATGTGCACTTTGTGATCTGCATGGTACATGTTCTTAGCAGCAGGCACATTAACCCTCTGCGCTTCCTTTCCATGAGTCAAAACGTCCACTAGACAAAACACCATCTCTCTCTACTAAGGACATTAATCACTGGAGTTATCATGACAATGTTATTGTTGCCGAAAATTGTTGGAGACCAGGCAGGAGGCAGCAAGTGCTTTTAAAACTATATTATACTTGCAAACACGATGCCCCCACCCGAAGTCAGAGCCAGCCGCGGTCCGTGCAGGTAACAGCGGTGGGGCCGGGTAAGGGGGGATTTCGAGGGACGATGCCGAAGGTAAATTAATTATTTATTTAATTTTCCCTCTGCATCATCCCTCGAAATCCCCCCTTACCCCGCCCCTCTGCCCCACCTCTGTTACCTGCACGGACCGCGGCTGGTCAGCACCTGGTGCGGTTGCACTGCCCTAGAGCCACCCTGTTCAAGGGTCCTGTGACCTCAGTGACAGAATCACTGTCACTCTATGGTGTGCTGCTTTATAGGCCTGCCTGCAAGACTGGAGGTGAACTTCAAAATGAATTGTGGCAGACAGGCCTTCAAGGTTAACCCACACTTGCCACTGCTAGGTTCCACCTGCTGGTGCTAAGACACCAGGGCTTTTAAGATCTTGTGGGGCCTTCTAAGGTCTAGCATGGGAATGTGCTCCCTCAGGGGGAGTGGTCTGGTGGACTGGTCATGATGGCTGAACCTGGTTCCCCAGTTCCAAATTCAGCAGCTCGGACCATAGTGCCACATCCTCTTCCCCAATGAACACCATACTGCCCCACTGAGAGAAACTTGCACTGCGATGCTATAAACACCTGGTTGTGACTTAATTCAAATTATGCACTAGACAAGAGCAATATGCTGCCTAAAAAAAATTAACAACATCCTAGAAAAAGCAAACACTCATTGGGAATGCAAGATTAAGTAAAGCATGTGAAATGTAAGCAGGAACAACATGGTTACTTTAACGCTTTTACACTCAGTATTCAGAAATCAGTGAGTGTTTTTGCCTGAAAAGTTAAGGACATGACTACAGGGCCCAGAAGGGACCCGTTTCAATGCCCATTGCTTATATCCTTGCAAAACTAAGCAGTATGGTTTAAAAAGACCACATTCGTGAAACACAGCCGCTGTACACATTTTGTTTTCCAATTCACCCATCAAGCAGGTATTTCAGTACCTCCATGAATAGTGCACTTTCCCACCCAGGGGAAACAATGTTGTTCAAAGAGAGACGAGAAAACAAAAGTAGCGCTTCCCTGGCAAACACTGTAAAGTGGCGCTAATGTGCTTAGGTGTGAATAAATCAATCTGGCCACATTGCAACCACTCTGTCTTGCTTTAGTTAGTTAGTTAGTTATTTTCATATTTGTAATGTTTTATTTCTCTCCACCCCGAGGCTGCACTTAGAAATTGAAAAATGTCAGGGAAAGACGGCGTTTCCAGCAAAAGTGTTTTTCTTTTTTGGATCCATTTCACAGGGGAGCAAATAAACGTAAGGAGGAAAGAGAGGGTGAGAACCGATTCTTGAAGTCTCGGTTTTCACAAAATGAGGAGGAGCGAGACAGAAAGAGAGGGAAGAGAGGGAAGAGGGGGAACAAAGGCGGAGGGGGGACAGCTGCCAGCGGCAGGAGAACTGGACACTGTCCTAGTCTTCTCTGGGCATGAAGGAAAAGACAGAGTCCTTTTCCTTCTCTGCCCACCCCGCCCGTCCCTAAAAGCCAAGCCTTAACTATCGGCCTTGGCGATTTCTGCCATCCAGGAGGCATGTTTAAAATAAGAAAGTAGGGGAATGGACTCTATTAAATTAAAGAAGTAGGGGCACGCCATGCCCTGCCAATCCCGCCCACTTCCTGCCGATCCTGCCCACTTCGACCACTGGCCTGGGGTTGCTTCTATTCCTTTCAGGTTGGCTTGGATGGTATTTTACCAATCCAAAGTTGTAATACTGTGCCTGGAGTGTTAAAAGGCTTTTGTCATTTTACAGCTCAGCGTGGATGGCACTGTGCTAATCCTACACTTAAAGACTTTGTGGAAGAAATGGCAAAAGACTTTGTCCCTTTCTAGCTTGGCATTGATGGCACTGTCCTAATCCTATACCTAAAAACTAAGCTAGAAAAACAGAAATTCAGAGTGTCATTGGTGTTGTAGGGTGCTCTACACAGGAGCTGCTCTCCACCTAAACTAAGGAACTATCCAGGGTTCTCCACTTCTTTTTTGTATATATATATACATATATATATATATATGGTCCGTGCCTGCTTTCGCCGAGGAGGAGCGTATGGTGAATGAGGCAGCCGAGTTGGATATATATATATATATATATATATATATATATATATATATACACATATATTCACTAAAAAAACAAAGGTTACAGGGACGTTATAGTTAGCAAATAGAGTTTAAAAAACCTTGGAAATTCACACAAAAAAGCAAAGGTTACAGGGACGTCATAGTTAGGTTGACATTTAACTCGACAAAACCAACGAAAAAAACGAAGCCGCAACTCCCCGCAGGCCACGCCCCCTTTCTTTACCACTCTGCAAATATGACTCCTGGCGCACTGCTGCTTGGGAGATGAAGTCCACTGTAGTCCTGAGGCCCTCAGGACACAAGGGGACCTCATCGCCCCACCAACAGTGTGCCAAGAGGTGCGTTTGCAGAGTAGTGGAAAAAGGAGCATGGCCTCTGACAATCTCTCAGCAATCCCACTGTCTGGGACTCACTGGAGGTAGCAGGTGGGCAAGTTTCCCCCTAAGGATCCTCACCAGTGAAAGGGACTTCATCCCCCAACCAAGAGCGCGCTAGGAGGTGCATTTGCAGAGTAGTGGAGAAAGGGGGCGTGACCTCTGGGGAGTTGCGGCTTCGTTTTTTTATCTTAGGAAGGGGGGCTGTGTGGCCTCCCTTCCCTTGATCCTCTTGGGCTCCAGGAATCCCATCCTACGGGGCCTGACTCATTTAAATGTTTTTATTCAAATAAAAAGTAGGGGGCCGTGCGGCCCCCCTCCCAAGGCCAATTTCAACCCCGGGGACTCCATCCCCTCGGGCTAGGCCTTTGTTTTTATTTTTATTTTTAAAGGGGAGGGGGGCTGTGCGGCCCCCCTCCCAGGATGATTTTGGCCCCAGGGACCCCATCCCCTGTGGGCTGGCCATTTCTTTTTTTTTTTTTAAAGAAAAAAAAAGAAAGGGGGCTGCGTGGCCACCCTTCCGGGCCATTTTTGGCCCAGGGACCCCATCTCCCAGGGTATGGCCTGCTGGCCAGGGACTGTGGGGGGAGCCTGAAGGCCCCCACGGTCCCAGCCGGCTCCCAACTCCTGCGGGAGCCGGCACTGCTTTTTACCCCCAGGGAGCTGCTAAGATGCAGCTCCCTGGGTGTAAAAAGCAAAATGTGCTCGCTTTGATCAAGCGAGAGCAAAGTGCTCTCGCTTGGTCAAAGCAAGCACACTTGTTTGCTATGGGATGGTGGGAGCAGTGCTCCGCCATCCCATAGCAGACTGCAATGTCCCGGGCGTGGGCCCCTCGGGACATTGTTGGAGCCGACCCTGCAGAGTGGCGGTCCCCAGGGCCATTTGCGGCTCCAGTAGGTGGGCCGCACGGCCCCCCTCCCATTTTTAAAATAGCCCCAGGAAGGTGGTGGTCCCCAGGGCAGTGGGGGGGATGCGTATCCCCCTGAATTTTTCTATTCTAGCCTTGGGGAGGTGACAGTCCCCGGGCTGCGTGGAGGGGCCAGAGCCTCCCCACGCATCTTTTTTATTATAGCCCCAGGGAGGTGGCAGTCCCAGGGGCTGCGGGGGGGCTGTGTGGCCCCCCACATGAAAATAATTAGCCCCAGGGAGGTGGCGGTCCCTCGGGCTGTGTGGGGGGCTAGAGCCCCCCCATGCATTATAATGATAATAAAGCCCAAGGGAGGTGGCGGTCCCAGAGGCTGCGGGGGATGCGTGGCTCTCTGCACTTCAAACTATAAGCCCCGAGGAGGTGGTGGTCCCCGGGGCTTCAGGGGCCCACGTGGACCCCAGCATATTTATGTCTAATTGCTCCCGGGACCTGGCCCACGCGGGGCCTAGAGTAAATGAAGCGCTTCATTTTTTTATTATTTTCAGCTGGATTTGCAGATCCACCAAGAATCTCGCTGAATTTTTTTTTTTTAATGCTTTTGTTTGGGCCTGAGGGTCACTGTGGGACCCCCTGAGCAGGCCTAGGGGGTCAGGGTCTTTCTTCTCTGCCCCTTTTTCTTGTTTTTTAATGTTTTTGCTGGTGACTTGGTTCAACCGAGTCACAAGATGGCTGCCAACACTTCCTGGTTTGAAGTGTTGGCAGCCAATCAGATCTCAGGCGCAAGATCAGAAGGGTTCGCGGATCCACTGCGGCCACAGTTGTATATCTGAGAAATCTTTCAATTTCTCAGGAACTACTGAACGGATTTACACCATTTAACAAAAAGAGTGCTCTCTGGACCAAGAGCTACCTTTCTGCCAAATTTGGTGTAATTCCAGCAGTTCGGGCCACAGCTGCCTCAACAGTTTCCTATAGAAATTAAAATGGAGAAAAAGCGTTTTGGGACCCCCCTTTTTCTCGGCCCCCGCTTGATGGATTACTCCGACATTTTGAAGAAAGCAGCTGACGTGACCGCTCCATTAGTTTTGAAACTTTTGCAAATATTCTTCAAACGGCGCCAAAGTTATTGGCAAATCAAAAAATGCTTACCAGGAGGTAATATATATATAAATATATATTATATTATGATAGTGATCTTGACCGTTATTCTGGTTGATATATGAGTGGTTTTATTATATTTATTGCATTGTGAAAAACTGTATTTTGGATGTATTTTTACCACTCTCAAGATGAGTTTTTTCACCATACTCTGTCTTTTAATCGTATTCATATGATTATTTATGTATTACAACTGTGTATTTTGACTGGGACAATGCTATAGTCTGTTTTTTGCACAATTGAGCCAGGCGAGTTTGTGTCTATAGGCGGTTGTGCACACTTTCAAATTTTTTATAAAAACGTCATTCAGAGGAGACGCATCATGTGATCAAGCTCCCAGTGAGGAGCGAAACGCGTCATGGCAGGCACTGTTCCTGTGGTGATTTGAGGTTTTTTAAATCTTTAATAAAATCGACACTGCTTCACCCACCTATGCTGTGTGGGAGTTCGTGATTTTCTTGAAGTGCATTGAGGTCCGTGCCTGGAGTTCCGCCGGAGTGAGGGGCGGACAGGACTTTTGTTTTCATATTGTTGTCACCGGAGCTGGCTGTTTCCGGTTTCACGGACCCTCCTGTTCTACTGAGGCACAGCCATATTTCAGCCGTCTGCGTTTCGGCGCATGGATTTCTTTCTCTGAAGAGACTTGCTAGCGCTGTGCCCCCCGTTTCACCCGATACGACATAACCAGTGCCAGAAGTGTTCTCCCGACGGTGTGTGGTTGCGGAGTCTGTTTGGTCGGAGGGCCGGGAGAGCTGAATATCTACCACCGGTAAGGAGACCTACGGTTTGGTGTCAGTTTTTGAAGGGACGCAACGGGTTACGGGATTTTCCTTCAGGATTGTTACCGTCTTTATGAAGAAGCAGTGGTCACTGCTACTTACATTATAAACCATAATGTTTTCCATTGATGCTATCCGTGACAGGGAATCAGCAGCGGAGGCCCTGTTCCAGAACCTACCAAAAGTATCAGATGAGCATAGAAGCTCCAGTACAGACACAAGAAACAACGATGTAAAATCCCTACTAAAAATATTAGAAAAACTATTGAAAAATGAACTATCTAAATGGTGGGAGAAAAAATCATTAGAAAAGTACAGAGATGCCAATCGTGTTCCAAGGGGGCTGCGTGTGCTTATTGCGCCCACATTTGAAAATCCTAACCCTCTTATGTTACAAGAATGGGCAGAAAACAATTTGCAGGCATCAATGAACATGATCCACATTTTAATTAAATATGCAGAGATTGACCGCAATGCGCTCCTGGTAGAAATTGATCGTATTAATGGCCTACTTGATGCTACTGGACAAACAGATTTAATCAATAAAGGGAAACAAGAAATTGAATCACGAGTAAAAAAACATGAGGACACTATAAAGGAAAGAAATATTTTTAAGTTTGCACATGATCAAAATGATTATGCCACTGGAAGAATTTTCACGTTTGCACGCAAATATGATAATTATAAAAGACAAGCATTAACCAGTGGCAATGCACAAAGCAAACAAGGAACGGCTGGAGGTGAGGCCAGTGCAAATGAAGGTGATTCTGATTCAGCCTCTCTAACATCGAACAGCGAGTCTGAGGATGGTCAACCAGGTATTTCGTCAACTTTGCCATTGGGTACAACAAGCTTTTCCTTAGTAGAGGAACTGAATTTTGTCAGCGTGTACCGGCGGTATACCTTGCGCCCCCGCAAACCTCAGTATGTGCAAGGGGAACAGTCAACAAACGTAGGAGGGAGAGGAGGGTCAAGCACCGCAAAAAGCACCTCGAGAGGGAATGCGCGAAGGAATTGGAAGAAGTGAAAAGTGGCATTCAGAACACTGTCATCAATTTAACGGACACTATTCTATCCAAGGCTGAAATGCAACTTTTATCTCTTGGTCTTTCCTTTTGTCCTGAACACCGCTTCTCATATAACCAGGCCAGGATTGATGTGTTTAAGTTTATTAGGAAAATATAGTTAATCAAACATTTTCAATTAAATACATTCACCGGCAAACCATCAGCTATTGTTCCTGGTCCATTCAACACAGATGATACACTACAAGTTAAAGATATACCCAACTTGCAGGTACTCTACGACCTAGCGCATGAATCTAGTGGTGATGATTCAGCCCCTACCAGCCAAGACATTTGCCTTAAAAAGACAGCTCCAAGTCCTTTTTGTCCTAAGTCTACGTTTCTTCCAATGATGCCGAAAGATGCAGTGGATGTATTTAGTGACAGAGTCATTACTGAGTTAAAATCTCTAAATAGAACTGTAACTCTAACCCAACGTCATAGGGACTACAGAAATACCCAGTACCATACCCTGATCGCTAAGCTTCAAAAGAATCAAGACCTTATTGTTAACAAATCTGATAAGGGTGGTAATACAGTTTTGTGGTCCCGTAAAGACTATTTGGCAGAAGCTGACCGTCATCTCTCTGACATTCTATGTTATAAAAAATCAACTAAATTTGAGATGAGAGCAGCAGAAGACAAAACTCGTAAGAAAATTCATCAATGGAGGAGAAACGGTTTGTTAACTAAAGAAGAAATGAACTTTTAAAATATTGAACATCCTGTCACTCCTATGCTTTATTTTCTGCCAAAAGTACACAAAAAGATCACTCCAGTACCAGGTCGACCAATTATTTCAGCCCAGGGTAGTATGAACGAAAATCTCTCTAAATATGTAGACTTCTTTCTGCAACCGCATGTGACCACATTACCATCATATATAAGAGACGCCACTGATTTTTTAAACCAGATTAAGAATGTAATTTGGTGTCCCAATTATCTACTAGTGGTCATGGACATTGAATCGCTTTATACAAGCATCAATCACTTGAATGGCTTGAATGCAACCAGACATTTCTTGGAGAACAGGGACATTATTATGAAGGAACATAATAGTATGCTGTTGGAAATAATTGAACTATGTTTAATGACTAACTATTTTTATTCCAGAATGAAATATATCAGCAAGTGCGTGGTGTGGCGATGGGGGTATGTTTCTCCCCCAGTTATTCATGTTTGCATGTAGGCTGGTGGGAGAAGCATGTCCTCAGAACCGAACACCAGCACTGGTGTAGTCACATAGTTCATTATTGGCGCTACATCGATGACATATGTTTGGTCTGGAGCGGCACAAAGGAGGAGGCTGTGAAGTTTGTAAGTGATATCAACTTCAATGATTTGAATTTAAGGTTCACAGCCTCCATAGATAGCTCCAGTGTTGAATTTCTTGATGTTCTGCTGTATATACATGAAGGTATCTTACATACTAAGTTACACAGAAAAACCACCGCTGGTAACTCGATTTTACATGCAGAAAGCGCACACCCCGTCATTTAATTAACAGCATACCATATGGCGAATTCATTCGGATTCGGAGAATCTGTAGTTCCGAAGCTGTCTCCATTGAATGTCAGAGGGAAGCATTTTGTAGATTTCTTGATAGGGGCTATAAGAAACATCTTCTAACTTTAGCCTTGAATAAAGCCAATAGCCTGCAAAGAGATATTCTGCTTCAGCCCCAATGCAAAAGTGCTGCCAACAAAGATCCATTGACCGAAGGGGTACATTCTATTCGTTTAATAACCACATTCAGTACACAAGAAGATACTATCCGTAAGATTATTTATTCAGAATGGCCAATTGTACTGACCGACAACATTCTTGGTCCAATTCTACCTAGTCTGCCTGCTATCACTTTTAGAAGGGCTCCCTCCATGAGGGATGCCCTTGTGAAACCAATGTTAGAGGTTAGGCCTAAAAGTACCTGGCTGTCTAAAACAGGTTTCTTTAAATGTAACTCCTGCCGTGCTTGCACGTTTGCTAAGAACGGTACCCACTATAAGACAGCATTTAGTGAGAGAGAGATAGCCATTCAAGAATATCTTACTTGTCGTACTGAATATGCCATTTATAAATTGAAATGCACCTGTAACCTAGAATATGTTGGCAGCACCAAACTTCCAGTACATAAACGCATCCTACAACACATAAGGGCCATTGTGAATTCTGACCAAAACTATCCGGTCGCCAGACATTTTAAATCAGTTCACAACAACAAACTGAAGGATCTGGAATACACAGTTTTAGGGTCTGTTCCAAACCCCGGACGGGGAGGAAATCGAGAAAAGCTATTAAGGCAACGTGAATCACATTTCATTTTAGCTCTCGATACAAGAGTCCCTAATGGCCTAAACATGAGTGAGGATTTGCATCATTTTTTATGATGATAACTAGAGTCTCTTCACTTATTTATAGCGATTCTTGTTTGTTAGTTATCTTCTCTCCCTTTTCCAGGTATCAGTGGGCTTTGTCTGTTCTTATGGGATGAGAATTTTGTCTGTTTAGCGATTTCGTCATGTGTCTGTATTCATTTGTATGCTCATTGTAGTTGTGCTTTTATCTGTGAACTTGATACTATGTGTTGCACTTGCACTTTATGATCATTTAGGCTTAAATGATTTAGGGTTTTTCCCAAGCTGCTAGTGAACCAGTATTTTGCACAGCGATTTTGCACTTTCATCACTTTGCACTTATTTTTCATACAGACTTTTTAACTTTGTTGGCATTAGGATGAGTTATTTGTTTACTATGCATTTGTTACAACTAAATTTTATCCCGTTTGATCTTTTTAGTAGCTGGTCATTAGGAACTTGACCGTTTGAGATATATTTTGCACTTGCACTTTAATAGGAAATGACAAATATATGCTGCTATATCAATTGGTGAACTATTTGTATTCAATTGCTTTAAATTGATTTTTATTTTTTATATGCCTGTAATGTTTCGACAAGATGTCATTGATTCCTAGTCACATTATGTTTTTACGATATTACTCTTAGAGAGGTGTAATTTCTTATATCATTTTATTGGGCACTTGGCCATTATATTATGATAGTTATCTTGACCGTTATTCTGGTTGATATATGAGTGGTTTTATTATATTTATTGCATTGTGAAAAACTGTATTTTGGATGTATTTTTACCACTCTCATGATGAGTTTTTCACCATACTCTGTCTTCTAATCATATTCATATGATTATTTATGTATTACAACTGTGTATTTTGACTGGGACAATGCTATAGTCTGTTTTTTGCACAATTGAGCCAGGCGAGTTTGTGTCTATAGGCGGTTGTGCACACTTTCAAATTTTTTATAAAAACGTCAGTCAGAGGAGACGCATCATGTGATCAAGCTCCCAGTGAGGAGCGAAACGCGTCATGGCAGGCACTGTTCCTGTGGTGATTTGAGGTTTTTAAATCTTTAATAAAATCGACACTGCTTCACCCACCTATGCTGTGTGGGAGTTCGTGATTTTCTTGAAGTGCATTGAGGTCCGTGCCTGGAGTTCCGCCGGAGTGAGGGCGGACAGGACTTTCGTTTTTATATATATATATATATATTTATATATATATATATATATATATATATATATATATATTATCTACTGGCGGTCGCCAGTAGATAGTTATAGTTACAACCTATTATCCATAGTAAATCCGCGACATTCTATTTGAAATAACTCTCTTGCCGGTTGACGTATCTTCGCGAAATTTTCAAACTTTGTGGCCCGCTCCGGTCCGCTCCTACCCTGAAAGTCTCGGGGGTTTCGTCAAGCGGGGGCCGAAAAAGGGGGTCCCAAAACGCGTTTTCCCCATGCACTTTTCCATAGGAAACTTTAGACACGGCTACAGCCCGAACTGCTGAACGGAATTACACCAAATTTGGCAAAGAGGTAGTTCTTGGTTCAGAAAGAACCCTTTTGTTAAATGGTGTAAATCCGTTCAGTAGTTGCTGAGAAAATGAAAAGTAAAAAGTTAGTGATATCTATGGCCGAGTAGGGTCCGCGTACCCTCAGCGCACCCTGCGCGCACCGTCCCGATCACGAGCTGCATGTTAATTGGCTGTCAGCTGGCTGTCAACATTCCGATTCAGGAAATGTTGGCAGCCATTTTGTCCTCGGTAGAACCGAGGGACAGAAACAAGTGCGCAAAGCGCAAAAGGGGGCAGGGTAGAAACACCCTGACCCCTAGGCTTGCTCAGGGGTCCCACAAGGACCCCCTGGGCAAACAAAAAAAAAAAATTTTAAAAATCGGCAGGATGCGCTCAGGGTGCGCGAATCCTGCCGAAAAAGTTTTATTGGCCCCGGGTGGCCCAAGTCCCGGGGGCATGGTGGGGGGATAATTTAATGGGTGGGGGCCTCAAGGGCCCCCAAAGCCACGGGGACCGCCACCCCCGGGGCTTCTTTTTATTTAAAAACCTGTGTGGGGGCTCCAGCCCCCACACGCCCGAGACCACCACCTCCCGGGGCACCTATAAAATAAATGTGGGGTCCATTACGGACTCCCAGAGCCCCGGGACCACCACCTCCCGGGGCTGTGCAATTTGAGGAGAGGGCCGCGCGACCCCCTCCTGGAGCACTTGATGGCCCTGGGGACCGCCACCCCCAGGGCCGGCTCCTGCAGTGTCCCGGGGTGCCTACCCCGGGACACTGTAGTTTGCTATGGCAGGACGGGAGCCTCGCGGCTCCCGTCCTGCCATAGCAAACTGCTTTGGATATTGGAAGAGAGAGCAGGAAACCTGCTCTCTCTTCCAATATCTAAAGCAAATTGCTTTTCCACACGGGAGCTGCATGTCAGCAGCTCCCCATGTGGAAAGCAATGCCGGCTCTCATAGGACGCGGGGAGCCGGCGGGTCCGTGGGGGCATTGGGGCTCCCCTCACGGTCTCCATCATTATGTATAAACCCTGGGGATGGGGTCCCCGGGAGAATACAAATTAGTGATAGGAGCTATCAAAATTTTTACGGGAAAATAAGAGTCGCGCACCCAGCGCGCTCGCTCAGCGCGGCCCCTAGTGTGAACGCGTTGGGTGCGCGACTCCCAGCGCGGCCCCCTGGTGTAAACGCGTTGGGTGCGCGACTCCAAGGTGAACGCGTTGGGTGCGCGAATCCCCCAAATATTTTTTGAAAAACAGTAAATATACATGAAGTATATCATTCAGTGACCAAGGTCTTAGCACATATACTGCTTCAAAACCCTATCCACTATGCATGTGGTCCTCTAACCACCTACACACTTGTCTTTCACACCTTCAAATCCCCAGTCAGTATCCATACACTCCAGCAAACATCCTGTCACTCCCCTTGCAGTCCTCTGTTGACTCATTCTGTAACACCTAAAAATCCATTTGCTGCGCCAAAACCCAAACACTTATACATTAAGCCAGTCACTCTCCTTGCAGTACTCTAATCGTTCAGTCAGTACTGAAGTACTCATTCAGTGACTTAGGCCTTAGCACATAGACTGCTTCAAAACCTTAATCATTATGCATGCGGTTCTCTACCCACGTACACACTTGTCTTTCACACCTTCAATTCCCCAGTCACTATCCATACACTCCAGCAAACATCCTGACACTCCCTTTCCAGTCCTCTGTTGACTCATTCCATAACACTGACAAATCCATTTCGTGTGCCAAAACCCAACCACTTATACATTAAGCCAGTCACTCTCCTTACACTACTCTAATCGTTCAGTTAGTACCCAACTACTCATTCAGTGACCCAGGCCTTACCATATACACTGATTCAAACCCCTATCCACTATGCATGCCGTTCTCTAACCACCTACACACACGTCTTTCACATCTTCAAATCCTCAGTCAGTATCCATACACTCCAGCAAACATCCTGTCACTCCCCTTGCAGTCCTCTGTTGACTCATTCAGCAACACCTACAAATCCATTCGCTGTGCCAAAACCCAACCACTTATACATTCAGCCAGTCACTCTCCTTGCAGTACTCTAATCGTTCAGTCAGTACCCAAGTACTCATTCAGTGACCAAGGTATTAGCACATATACTGCTTCAAACCCCTATCCACTATGCATGTGGTCCTCTAACCACCTACACACTTGTCTTTCACACCTTCAAATCACCAGTCACTATCTATACACTCCAGCAAACATCCTGTCACTACCCTTAAAGTCCTCTGTTGACTCATTCAGCAACACCTACAAAGCCATTCGCTGCGCCAAAACCCAACCACTTATACATTAAGCCAGTCACTCTCCTAACACTACTCTAATCGTTCAGTTAGTACCCAACTACTCATTCAGTGACCCAGGCCTTACCATATAGAATCCTTTAAACCCCTATCCACTATGCATGCCGTCCTCTAACCACCTACACACACGTCTTTCACTCCTTCAATTCCCCAGTCACTATCCATACACTCCAGCAGACATCCTGACACTCCCTTTGCAGTCCTCTGTTGACTCATTCAGCAACACTGACAAAGCCATTCACTGTGCCAAAACCAAAACACTTATACATTCACCCAGGCACTCTCTTTGTACTACTCTAATTGTTCAGTCTATACCCAAGTACACATTCAGTGACCCAGACCTTAGCACATACAGTGCTTCAAACCCCTATCCACTATGCATGCCGTTCTCTAACAACCTACACACATGTCTTTCACACCTTCAATTCCCCAGTCACTATCCATACACTCCAGCAAAGATCCTGTCAGTCCCCTTGCAGTCCTCTATTGACTCATTCAGCAACACCTACAAATCCATTCGCTGTGCCAAAACCCAACCACTTATACATTCAGCCAGTCACTCTCTTTGCAGTACTCTAATCGTTCAGTCAGTACCCAAGTAATCATTCAGTGACCAAGGTCTTAGCACATATACTGCTTCAAACCCCTATCCACTATGCATGTGGTCCTCTAACCACCTACAGACTTGTCTTTCACACCTTCAAATCCCCAGTCAGTATCCATACACTCCAGCAAACATCCTGTCACTCCCCTTGCAGTCCTCTGTTGACTCATTCTGCAACACCTAAAAATCCATTCGCTGCGCCAAAACCCAAACACTTATACATTAAGCCAGTCACTCTCCTTGCAGTACTCTAATCGTTCAGTCAGTACTGAAGTACTCATTCAGTGACTTAGGCCTTAGCACATAGACTGCTTCAAAACCTTAATCACTATGCATGCGGTTCTCTACCCACGTACACACTTGTCTTTCACACCTTCAATTCCCCAGTCACTATCCATACACTCCAGCAAACATCCTGACACTCCCTTTCCAGTCCTCTGTTGACTCATTCCGCAACACTGACAAATCTATTTCGTGTGCCAAAACCCAACCACTTATACATTAAGCCAGTCACTCTCCTTACACTACTCTAATCGTTCAGTTAGTACCCAACTACTCATTCAGTGACCCAGGCCTTACCATATACACTGATTCAAACCCCTATCCACTATGCATGCCGTTCTCTAACCACCTACACACACGTCTTTCACATCTTCAAATCCCCAGTCAGTATCCATACACTCCAGCAAACATCCTGTCACTCCCCTTGCAGTCCTCTGTTGACTCATTCAGCAACACCTACAAATCCATTCGCTGTGCCAAAACCCAACCACTTATACATTCAGCCAGTCACTCTCCTTGCAGTACTCTAATCGTTCAGTCAGTACCTAAGTACTCATTCAGTAACCAAGGTCTTAGCACATATACTGCTTCAAACCCCTATCCACTATGCATGTGGTCCTCTAACCACCTACACACTTGTCTTTCACACCTTCAAATCACCAGTCACTATCTATACACTCCAGCAAACATCCTGTCACTACCCTTGCAGTCCTCTGTTGACTCATTCAGCAACACCTACAAAGACATTCGCTGCGCCAAAACCCAACCACTTATACATTAAGCCAGTCACTCTCCTAACACTACTCTAATCGTTCAGTTAGTACCCAACTACTCATTCAGTGACCCAGGCCTTACCATATAGAATCCTTCAAACCCCTATCCACTATGCATGCCGTTCTCTAACCACCTACACACACGTCTTTCACTCCTTCAATTCCCCAGTCACTATCCATACACTCCAGCAGACATCCTGACACTCCCTTTGCAGTCCTCTGTTGACTCATTCAGCAACACTGACAAAGCCATTCGCTGTGCCAAAACCAAAACACTTATACATTAACCCAGGCACTCTCTTTGTACTACTCTAATTGTTCAGTCTATACCCAAGTACACATTCAGTGACCCAGACCTTAGCACATACAGTGCTTCAAACCCCTATCCACTATGCATGCCGTTCTCTAACAACCTACACACATGTCTTTCACACCTTCAATTCCCCGGTCACTATCCATACACTCCAGCAAAGATCCTGTCAGTCCCCTTGCAGTCCTCTGTTGACTCATTCAGCAACACCTACAAATCCATTCGCTGTGCCAAAACCCAACCACTTATACATTCAGCCAGTCACTCTCTTTGCAGTACTCTAATCGTTCAGTCAGTACCCAAGTAATCATTCAGTGACCAAGGTCTTAGCACATATACTGCTTCAAACCCCTATCCACTATGCATGTGGTCCTCTAACCACCTACACACTTGTCTTTCACACCTTCAAATCCCCAGTCAGTATCCATACACTCCAGCAAACATCCTGTCACTACCCTTGCAGTCCTCTGTTGACTCATTCAGCAACACCTACAAAGCCATTTGCAGCTCTAAAACCCAAACACTTATACATTAAGCCAGTCACTCTCCTTCCACTACTCTAATCATTCAGTCAGTACCCAAGTACTCATTCAGTGATCCAGGCCTTAGCACATACACTGTTTCAAACCCCTATACACTATGCATGCAGTTCTATAACCACCTACACACTTGTCTTTCACACTTTCAAATTCCCACTAACTATACATACACTCCAGCAAACATCCTGTCAGTCCCCTTGCAGTCTTCTGTTGACTTATTCAGCAACACCCACAAAGCCATTCGTTGCGCCAAAACCAAAACACTTATACATTCACCCAGGCACTCTCTAAGTTATAGATATACATTCAACCAACCTTTCACACATTAACATACAAATATAGTTCTTTCTTTAACCAGAGAAGTTAGTTCTGAAAAGAACTTTTTTTTTCTTTTTTTTTTTATCTTTTTTTGTATTTTTTAACTATTATTTTTTTTTGGGGTGTTTTTGTAGGAAATAATAAACAAAAAAAAGGAAAAAAACAGGAAACCTCAGGAATTACATTTCATTCCTGGAAAACACACAAAAAAAAAAAGTCTAACAGTGGTGATTGCGCTGTGCAGCACAAACAGCTTCCACGGATTGTTCGCCATGGGAGATCAGTTTGTTGCACTTGACACAGTGCTGTTTTAAGAATGCAAATTCAGGACGTATGTCCAGAGATGTTGAAGGTGTAGGAGTGCCAGATGTAGAAGGAACTGGTTGTTGTTTCCTTGCAGCTCTACGAGACTCCTCCCGAGCCAGGTTCAGTGGGTGAATTGTTTTTAAATGCTTATACATAGAGGCAGTACCACAAGAATATTTCTTGTCGGCACTACCTCTAGACAGCACCCTCTCACAGATCCGGCAGCTGACTTTCGTGGCATTAACCTTCTTTTGGCCCTCCGGAAAAGTGAAAAACTTCCACACCACCGATACATGCCTTTGTGGACGTGGGTCCTCTTGCACAAATTCTTCTTCTGAAGAATGTTCTGACTCCTGTTGTTGCTGTTGTGTAGAAGCCATCTTCTTATTTGAGCTATTCCAGTTCTTCTTGAATGCAGAGATGTGTCTCCAAAGAAGCTCAAAGAAGAATGATGGAAATGGGTGGGGTCCTTCAATAGTTACAATGGGAAATGTTATCAACCAATCAAAAGTTTTTTTTCAAGTCACATGGGATCCGCGTACCGGGCGCACACGCAGCACGCACCCAACGCGAAGTAGCGAAATTGCATTTAAAAGTAAAATAACTTTATTACATGTAAAAATATATTATTTTTATGCATAAGTAAGATAATGTCTGGCCCTAATATGTGTATTAAAGACATATATATGTCATTTTAGAACATATAAAATTCGCGGGAGTCGCGTACACAGTGCGTACAGCACGCATATGACGTCACGCGGGGCGCGTGTCCGCGCAAGAGCCACGTAGTATAATGCGCATGTGTCACGAATGTGTAAACGTAGGAAGCGCGAACCGGTCGCATACTAATCGCGCACAACACGTAACATACGTATATCACGTAACTATAATACACGCACCCATCGCACACCCTACGCGGATCCTTCATGACTTTAAGAAAATGGCGGGTACAATTCGCGCACTGATCTTGTAAGGTACGCTGCCGGTGCGCGACTCCAAAAAAAAAAAAAAAAAAATGTTTTAAATTTATTAACAAATTATAAAACAAAACAAAAAATATTTATGTTTCAATATTTTCGAAAACATTTTTTTGCGATTTATATTACAAATATATAAATATTTTTTAAAAACAAAATATGTAAATTAAACAGATAAACATCTGTAGAAAATTAGTATCAAAACAATACATGTAAAAAATCTTACAACTAAATATTATCATTTAAAAAACCGTTGAAATTCACTGAAAAAACCATAGGTTTCAGGCGCGTTATAGTTACAAATTAGCATTTAAAAAACCTTTGAAATTCACTGAAAAAACCATAGGTTTTAGGGACAGTTATAGTTACAAATTAGCATTTAATAAACCTTTGAAATTCACTGAAAAAACCATAGGTTTCAGGGACGTTATAGTTACAAATTAGCATTTTGAAATTCACTGAAAAAACCATAGGTTTTAGGGACAGTTATAGTTAGTTGGACATTGCACTCGTACAAAACCCGTGAAATTCCCCGTTATAGTTAGTCCAGCTAACTATAACTCGCGCCCCGCAATGCACTGCTGATGACGTCACTTATTACATCACTCATGACATGGTCAGTGACATCACTGATGACATCACTGATGACATCTCAAATGACATCACTGATGACATCATCCACGTGATAATCTGATGCACCTCCTCACACCCTAATATAACCTTTGATACACCCACTCTAAATTACAGACTGCCATTCGCAAAACCATAGACACTCCAACACCAATAACTACATACCCACTCACTGATTCTTAGGTCTACACACACACATCCACTCACTCACCCGTACAGTCACTCATACTTATGGTCACTCAGTACAGGACTATCATATGCACTCTTACTCCTATATAAACACTCAAACACCGCCACTCATCCATAGAGGTACTCACACACCTAGTCAGTCATGCAAATAATTAAACACACTGCCATTTACTCACCTATACAGTTATACACACACCAGCTCACTTAATCATACAAATACTAGCACATTCTTACGCTCTTATACAATAACTGATACAAGCACACACGCATCCATACAGCCACTCTCACTATCACACACTCTCACTTATAGCCATTTAAAAACTCTAACACACATATATACTGCCTTTCACATATGTAGTTACTCACACATGTACCACTGGGACATACATTCACTCACTAACACACTCTTACACACACTTACCCACCCATACAGTCTATCACAGATGCACTCTTGAAACCATCCACCCAGTGAATCGCCCACTCACACATCTATGCACAGAGTCGCACACACCCCTCCCACACAAACACTCAGGCACCCATACAGATACTCACACAAGCATTCAATAACTCAAATAGACACTCATGTAGCTATTCACAAACACATGCAGCCACTTACACAGCAACAGACAGACGGATACAGACATTCACCCAGTTTAGTCACTAACCCATGCATTCAGTAAGATACGTTAAATCACTCACTTATACAGTCAGTCACGCACTTACTAAATAATCCATACAGACACTTACACACCCACTCATTCTTCAATAAGTCTTTTCCTATATATATTAAAAATATTTAAACTTTACAGAAACACACAGTCACTGGATGATGTCATCAGTGATGTCATTTGAGATGTCATCAGTGATGTCATCAGTGATGTCACTGACCATGTCATGAGTGATGTAATAAGTGACGTCATCAGCAGTGCATTGCGGGCGCGAGTTATAGTTAGCTGGACTAACTATAACGGGGGAATTTCACGGGTTTTGTACGAGTGCAATGTCCAACTAACTATAACTGTCCCTAAAACCTATGGTTTTTTCAGTGAATTTCAAAGGTTTTTTAAATGCTAATTTGTAACTATAACGTCCCTGAAACCTATGGTTTTTCAGTGAATATATATATATATATATATATATATATATTCACTGAAAAAAACAAAGGTTACAGGGATGTTATAGTTAGGCTCAGGTTTCACGCATACAAACCAGTGAAATTCAGCCGTTACAGTTAGTTAGCTAACTATAACTCACGCCACCGTAGTGCACTGCTTGTGACCGCACATATTACATCACTCATGACATGGTCAGTGACAACACTGATGATATCATCCAGTGACTGTGAGTGCTTTAAAAAAAGTTTATGTGTGTTAAATATATATACACCAAGGGTTATTTGTGACTCAGTGGGTGTATGAGTGCCTATATGAGTGAGTGATTAGGTGTCTTGGTCAATGTATGGGTGAGTGACTGGTTGTGTGAATGTCTGTATCAGTCTGTCAGTTGGTGTCTAAGTGGCGGTACAGGTGTGTGAGTGTGCATGTGAGTTTCTGGATGGGGTAGTGATTGGTTGTCTGAGTACCTCTATGGGTGTCTGAGTGTCTGTGTGGGTGGGTGAGGGTGTATGTGACTGCTTGTATGGATGAGTGAGTGAGTGGGTGAGTCAGTGGTTGTATGGGTTAGTGAGTACCTGTGTGAGGGGCTGTATGGGTGAGTGAGTGTGTGTATGGCTGTGTCGGTGAGTGAGTGCATGTGTCAGTGGTATATGGGTGAGTAACTGGGTATGTGAAAGGCAGTATAGGTGAGTGATGGGGTATGTGAGTGACTGTATGGGTGAGTGAGTGAATGAGTGTATGTGTAACTATATGAGTGAGTAAGTGGCTGTGTGATTGACTGTATGGGTGAGTGAGTAGGTGTGTGAGTAGCTCTATGGGTGACTGACTCAGTGTGTGAGTGACTGTATGGGTGTAGGAGTGGATATGTCAGTGGCTGTATTAGTGAGTGAGTGGGTATATGAGTGGCTGTATGGGTGAGTGAGTGGATGTGTGTGTTGATCTATGAACCAGTGAGTGGCTGTGCAAATACTGGTATGGGTGTGTGAATGTGTTTGAGAATGGTAGCGTGGAAGTTGGAGTGGGTGTATAAAAGGTTATATGGGGGTGTGAGTGGGTGCATCAGAGATTCTATGGATAATATCATCAGTGATGTAATTTGAGATGTCATCAGTGATATCATCAGTGATGTCACTGACCATGCCATGAGTGATGTAATATGTGAGGTCATAAGCAGTGCATTGTGGGGCGTGAGTTATAGTTAGCTCACTAACTATAATGGCTGAATTTCCCTGGTTTTGTACAAGCGAAACCTGAGCACATCTATAACATCCCTGCAACCTTTGGTTTTTTTCAGTGAATGCCTATGTTTTTTAAGTAGTAATGGCGTTTGCAGAGTGGTGGAGAAAGGGGCGGGGTCTCTGACCAGCTCTCAGGAATCTAGCTGTGTAGGAGTTACAGAAAGTGCCAGGAGGGCTTCTTGGCCCCCAAGGTCCCTCAGCATCCAAGAGGACTTCATTCCCCAACCTGTAATGCGCCAGGAGACATGTGTGCAGAGTAATGGAGAAAGGTGACATGGCCTCCGTAGACCTCTAAGCAATCTCATTGTGTGGGACTTACTGGAGGTAACAGGAGGGGTTGTTCACTCCAAAGGACCATCAGCAACCAAGAGGACTTCATCCCCCAACTAGTTGTGCACCAGGAGGCATGTTTGTAGAGTGGTAGAAAAAGGGGTGGGCCACGAAGACCTCTCAGCAATCCCACAGTGTGGGACTAACTGAAGGTAACAGGAGGGGTAGTTGGCCCACAAAGGGCGTTCTTGGGGGCCAACAACTCCCCCTGTTACCTCCAGCAAGTCCCACACAGCGCAATTGCTTAAAGGTCTTCCAAGGCCACTCCCCCTTTCTCCACCACTCTGGAAATGCACCTCCTGGTGCACTGATGTTTTGGGAATGAGGGTCCTGGAAGGCCAGCAAGCCTTCCTATTACCTCCAATAAGGCCCACCCAGTGGGATTGCTGAGAGGACTTCGGAGGCCACGCCACCTTTCTCCATCACTCTGCAAACGTGCCTCCTGGTGCACTACTGGTTGGGGGATGAAGTCCACCTTACTCAATTTTCAACACAGCTGCTGAAGTGAGTGGCAAATTAGTTTTGAAAATTTCATGAGGATCCATTAAACAACATATATATAACCTATAGGCACTTACCAGTAAGTATTTATAGTTGGGACCTAGTTTCCATAGGAAAAGAGTTTTTTGTTTTGCCAATAACTTTGGCGCAATTTGATGAATCTTCACAAAACTTTCAAAACTAGTACGCACGGTCAGTTTGGCTGCTGTGTTGAAGGTTTTGGGATGATTCATCAAGCAGGGCCCAGGAAAAAGGGGGTCCCAAAATACTTTTTCCCCATGCAATTTACCATGGGGATTTTGAACATCACTACAACCCGAACCAGTGGACAACATTACACAAATTTGGCAAAAAGGTAGCTCTCGTTCCAGAAAGAGCCCCTTTTGTTATTTTGTGTAAATCCATTCAGTAGTTTTCGAGATATTAAAGGAAAAACAAATTTGTATATCTAGGGTATATCTAGCTTAGATATGATTAGCTGCCAACACTTCAACCATGAAGTGTTTGCAGCCATTTTGGGTCTCGGGCTCATCCTAGTCCCAAAAATAAAGTAAAAAATAATAAACCCTGGTGCTGATATCCCACAGGGAGCCTGCCATGGCAAAAAAGTATTTTTGTTTTACATTTTCGGATTAAATCTTGGCGAGAATGAAAAAAAATAAGCATGGCTTCCTGCTCCTTTTTTTCAGCCCCTGGGTGGGCCAGGTCCCGGGGGCAAGAGTTGATTAAACAAAAGTGGAGGGGGGAGCATTCAGCCCCCCTCCCAAAGGGGAATTTAAGCGCCAGGAACCACCAACTCCCTGAGATTTAATTTTAAAATTAATGGGAGGGGGGCCATGTGATTCCCCTCTTTTGGCCTTTAAAGTTACCGTGGGCCACCACCTCTCCAAGGCATGTCAACATAAAATGAGGGGGGCTGCAAAGACTCCACTCCAACATTTAAAATTGCCCTGTGGACCGCCATCTCCCCAGGGCACAAAACTACTAACAAGGAGGGCTGTGCAGCCCCCACTCTTGGGCCCTTTTTAGTCCCAGGGACCATCACCTCCCCGGGGCTGGCCCTGTACAAACTAAAGTAGGGGTGCCATGCTGCCCCCCTCATGGAGCCATTAATAGCCTTGGGGACCATTCACTCAGGGCCAGCTTCCTATCTCATGAAGTGCCCACCCTCGTGAGATAGCAGTTTGCATTTGCATGGTTGTAGCTTTGACAGCTCCCGCCAAGCAATAGCAAACTGTAAGTCTGCTTCCAGTGGGTGGGAGCTGGAAAACTGCTCCCACCCGCTGGGAGCAGAATCTTCATCTGTTTTCCTGCCCGCTGTCTAGCGGGCAGGAAAATAGATGAAAAAATTGATCCCACATGCAGGGAGCAGCATTTTTGTTCCTCCCTGAGTGCAGGAGCAATGCCAGCTCCTGATGGAGTTTGGGAGCCGGCTGGGACCGTGTCGGCATTGAGGCTTCTCCCACTGTCTTCAACAGTGTACACTGGGTGCCATGGGTGGGTTCCAGGGCACCCAGCATCAAGTGGCCAGGCCCCGGGGCCAAAATTGGCCTGGGGAGGGGGGGCCAAATATAGTTAAGAGGAAGTACCCCTGTTTGGTGGAGCTTCACCTCTTTGTGGTCTCATCTTTTCTTGATGAGGATTCATGTTATCACAGATTTGTGGGTGAAGATGCTTGAGAAACAATCACATTACTGAAATTACATGCACACAAGGTTACTGAAGACATTACCTCGTGGTCCTTTACGCAGCTGTAGTGTAGAATATGAACTAGACATTTACTCAATGAGGTAGCATTTACTAATTAGCCAGACAAAAGTACTCCAGTTGGGTAGACATTTTTAGCAAAACTGTGGACTCTTCTTGGAAAAAATGAGGTTCCATTGTGGCCCTGATGCTCATTTCACAGAAATTAAACCTCAAGGAGAAGCACTTACAAATATAAACAGAGCAGGTGCCCCAGTTTAAGCTCCACTTGGGCTTGGTGAAGGCAAAGCAAACGTGTTTCCTCTTGTATTCAACGTTGAAAGACAATCTGAAATCCTTAATGGAGATGAATGCATCGTTGATCTATTGGAGCACAATCTGATCTGTAGTGACTGTGATGAGTGGTTTATTTCTTGTCTTGAGAGCAGAGTCCATGGTTCAACCTTTTAAATACTCTGAGTAAGCAAATGTCCAAAATCATCTGCAAGGTCCGCCCATTTGACCCCACCCCATTTTCCTTAGTAGTTAGCAAAGGTCTTCCTGCCTTTTTCCACGTTGATGAACAGCTAACCAAAAGGTCCCCAAGAGTGTTTCCCGCAGATTTTGGTGACGTGTTCTTGATGCAGGGGAATTTAGAGGACATCTTCACCAAACGAAGAAGCACTTACTTCATATAGTTAAGAGGAAGTACCCTTGTTTGTTGGAGATTCCCCTCTTTGTTGTCTTGTTCACTTCTTTAGATGGGGATTGATGTTATCACAGATTTTTGGATCAAGACGCTCGAGGAACAAACACACTGCTGAAATGACATGCACACAAAGGGCCTGATTCACAGAACTAACTTACGTCAAAAACGTAAAGTTAGTACTTTTTGCTATTCACAGAATACACTTACTCATTTTGGTATTCACAGAATGAACTTACTCATTTCGGTATTCACAGAAGTTAGTAGTCCTAACTGTAGGACTCCTAAATGCCTTCTGTGAATACCGAAAGTCTTAAAGTTAGGATTTTTCTCAGTTTAGGAGTAGTAAAGTTAGGACTCCTAACTTTAGGACTCCTAAATGCCTTCTGTGAATACCGAAAGTCTTAAAGTTAGGATTTTTCTCAGTTTAGGAGTAGTAAAGTTAGGACTCCTAACTTTAGGACTCCTAAATGCCTTCTGTGAACACCGAAAGTCTTAAAGTTAGGATTTTTCTCAGTTTAGGAGTAGTAAAGTTAGGACTCCTAACTTTACTACTCCTAAACTGAGAAAAATCCTAACTTTAAGACTTTCGGTATTCACAGAAGGCATTTAGGAGTTCTAAAGTTAGGACTACTAACTTCTGTGAATACCGAAATGAGTAAGTTCATTCTGTGAATACCAAAATGAGTAAGTGTATTCTGTGAATACCAAAAAGTACTAACTTTACGTTTTTGACGTAAGTTAGTTCTGTGAATCAGGTCCAAAGTCACTGGAAACATTTCCTCATATTCCATTACGCAGCTGTAGTGTAGAATATGCACTAGACATTTACCCAACAAGGTAGCACTTACTCATTAACCATTAGAAAGTACTCTAGTTTGTGCAAAACTGTGGACTTGTTGGATAAAGGAGCAGGTGAGGTTCTGTGCTGGCCCAGTCACTCACACAGCTACTGACACAGACACTCAGACATCCACTCACACACCCATTCAGCCACTCTCACATATACTCACAAACCCACACACCCATACAGCCACTCACACACCCATAAAACCACTAACCTACCCACTCACAGACCCATACAACCACTCACACACCCATTCACACACCCACAGAACTGCTCACACACCCACTCACAGACCCATACAGCCACTCACACCCACTCACACATACCTATAGATCGTTACAGCCACTCCCACTCCCACTCACAGACCGATACAGCCAGTCTCACACCCACTCACAGACCCATACAGCAACTAACAAAACTGCTTACACACCCACACAGCTACTCACTTACAGGCCTATACAGCCATTCACACACCCACTCACCAACTCACAAATCCACTCACACACTAATTTACACCCCCTCAAAACTACTCACAGACCCAATCATACACTCATACAGATACTCATACACCCACTCACAGACCCATACAGCCACTCACATACACAGTCACTGAGCAATACAGCTACTCACACACCCACTCACAGACCTATACTGCCACTCATACACCTACTCACAGACCCATACAACCACTCACACATCCATTCACCAACCCATACAGCCACTCACACACCCACAAACCCACTCACACACCCACTCACAGACCTATACAGTCACTCACACATTCATTCACCAACCTATACAGCCACTCACATACCCATTCTCTAGGGTTACAGGCTACAATTAGAAAACACAAGTTAAAAAACCTTACAAATTAACCCCAAAACCCCCCACAGTTTACAGGGACATTATAGTTTGGAAATAACATTAAAAAACCTCAGAAATTCACTAAAGAGAACCAAAGGTTAAAGGGACATTATAGTTTGGAAATAAAATTTAAAAATCCTCAGAAATTCACTGAAAAAAACAAAGGTTACAGGGATGTTATAGTTATACTCAAATTTAACATGCACAAAACCATAGAAATTCAGCAGTTACAATTACCTGAACTAACTATAAAATATGCCCCGCAATGCACTGCTTATTACCTCACATATTACATGACTCATGACGTGGTCAGTGACATCACTGATGACATCACTGATGAAATCTCAGATGACATCACTGATTATATCATCCAATAGAACCACTCAGACACCCACACACAACCACTCACACAACCACTCATACACCCATACAAACACTAACACACCCACTCACATACCCACACAACCACTCACACACAATCACTCACACACCTACGTACACACCCACAAAACACTCAGACCCATACAAGCACACACACACTCACTCAAATACTCATAAAACAACTCACACACTCACTCACACACCCATAAAATCACTTACATACCCACTCACACACCCACACAGCTACTCAGATACCTACTCACCCACCCATACAACCACTCACACACCCATACGATCACTCAAACTAAACCACTCACATACCCATACAAGTACTCACATGCCTACCTACACACCCAAACATCTACTATCACACCCATTCACACACCTGCACAACCACTCACACACCCATAAAGCCACTCACACACCCATACGACCACTTACCTACCCACTCACACACCCACACAGCTACTCAGACACCTACTCACACATACATACAAACACTCACACAGCCATCAACACACCCATTCAACCATTCACACACTGATACAACCACTCACACACCCACTCACACACCCTACAATCACTCACATATCCACTCACACAGCTGGAGAACCACTCACAAACTCATTCACAGACAATAAAGCTACTCATATACCCACTTACAGACCTATACAGCCACTCACACACCCAGTGACATATCCATACAGCCACTCACACAACTATACAGCCACTTAGACACCCACTCACACACTGATACAAACATCACAAAGCCACTCAGATGACATTATTTATTATTATTATTATTATTAAGACTTGTATTGCGCAGCGAATCATCCCCTGGGGGATCTCTCAGCGCCTGGGCAGTACACTCCTGGTCAATCATGACATTATGGCTATTCAAACAGCCATGTTTTCAACTGTTTCTTAAATTGCCCTAACGTTGTACATGCTCGAATCTCTACAGGTAGTCTGTTCCAATGGAAGGGCGCAAGATGAGAGAAAGCACGCCCACCCATTTTGACTTTCCTGATTTTACAGGGTCATAGCAATTTCCGATTGCACGATCTAAGCTGGCGAACCGGAACATACGGAATTACCTTCTTCCTTAGGTAAGCCGGGCCCGTCCCTTGCGTTGCTTTAAACACTAATGTCAAAAGCTTAAACACTGCTCTCTTTCTAATTGGTAACCAGTGCAGTGATTGCAGAAGAGGTAGAGACGGGGTACGGCTCGGTTTCTTAAGAGCCAGCCTTGCTGCAGTGTTTTGCACAACTTGCAGCCTGGATAATTGATCCTCCGTTACACCTACTAGTAGTGCATTGCCGTAATCTAATCTACTAACTAGTAGTGCCTGAATTAAGGTCTTTCTGGCCTCAAGGGGGATCCACGGAAAGATCTTCCTCAGCATCCGCATAATCCCAAAGCAGGTGCAAGAAAGTGTCTTCACGTGATCTTCCAAAGAGAGTTTATTGTCGAGCAAGATTCCCAGGTTCCTTGCCTTCTTTGTTGGAATGGGTGACTCCCCGAGCTCCGTGGGCCACCAGTCCGCTGACCATAATTCCTCAGCCTTCCCGAACAGGAGAATCTCCGTTTTATTGGAGTTTAGCTGGAGGAAATTGTTACTCATCCAGGTGGCTATTTTCAACATGCAGAACTTGAACTTAGCTCTGGTTGCCGCGGGATCCGACTCGATGGGGATTATCACCTGCGTGTCATCCGCATACGAGATCGTCTCAAAACCGCAAGATCTAATAATGGCAGCCAGAGGGGCCATATAAATGTTGAACAAGGTGGGACTTAAGATGGACCCCTGGGGAACCCCCTTACCCAGTGCCATGGTCTGTGACACAAATGTGTCCAATTGGACACATTGTGTTCTGTTGGTCAAAAAGCTTTGTAACCAGACCAAGGCCATCCCTCCGACACCAATCTCTCGTAGCCTATCCAGTAGGATGCTGTGAGAGATGGTGTTGAAGGCTGCTGACAGGTCCAGGAGCACCAACATTGTTGGAATCCCCCTATCCAATGACATCCTTTTTGTGTCTGTGACTTCCACCAGGGCCGTTTCGGTGCTGTGCCCCGCTCGGAAGCCCGATTGGGAGGGGTGCAACAAATCAAACTGTTCCAGATAACCCGTGAGTTGTCGATTAGTCAGCGTCTCCATGACCTTAGAGCAACATGGAAGGAGGGAAATCGGCCTATAATTTTTCAAGTCTGCTGGTTCAGCCGACGCCTTCTTCAGCAGAGGTTTGATGTGCGCCTTCTTCCATTTCCTAGGAAATGTCGCCGTGGCCAGAGAAATGTTACAGACCTCTGAGAGCGAGGCGGATAAGACCGGAGCTAGATCTGACATAATGAATGGCAGAGCCGGGTCGATCGGCGAACCAGATTTCGTCGCCGCGAGTACCGACTCCACTTGCTCAGTGGTGATGGTTACAAAAGAGTCGAGCCTAGGTAGTGAGGTATCCTTCCCCTCAGAGACTATCCCCTTTGAAGCTTCTCCGACCCCCAAAGAGCTATAGATTTTATTGATCTTCTCCTTGAAATAGCTAGCTAGATCCTCACAAAGCCCTTGAGTAGGGGGAATAGAGGAGCTGCTTACTTTGGAGTTTGTGAACTCCTTTAATATCTTAAAGAGCTCCTTTGAGGAGTTTTTTGCCTCCCTTATTCGTGTACCCAGATGTTCTCTTCTTGCTGTGTTACAGCTTTTTAGATATGCCCTATGTGCCAGTTTATAGGCCAGCTTATCCTCCGGCTGCTTAGATTTCCTCCATTTTCTCTCACTCCCTCTGCACCGTGCCTTTTCCATTTTAAGGCCTTCCGAGTACCAAGGGGCAGGCGCTGTCCTCTCCTGAGCACTCATTACTCTGAGGGGGGCGATGCTGTCTAAGGCATTACTAATAGTGGCCTCCCATCTTTCTACCGCCTTGTCACTAGCCTCCCCCTCTTCAAATAACGGGGTTCTAAAAGCAAGACCAAATGCTTCCGGAGTGATTTTCCTCCATGCCCTACGAAGATTGCCCCTGCGTTGGAGCTGACTTCCAACTTCTGGCCTTCTAAAGGAAGATCTCAGTGCCATGTGATCAGTCCATGTTAGCCCCAGCGGAGATTCTACTGATAGGTCATGGAAATTCATAAAAATAGTGTCCAGGGTATGACCTGCGACATGTGTAGGTTCATGAACTCTTGAAAAGAGACCTAGCGACTCCATGGCTGACAGTAGACACATCGATTCTACATTGGAAAGATCTTCTAAGTGATGGTTAAAATCCCCAGTCAGTAGGAAATAGTCAGATTGTAGAATATACGGGGCGAGGGCTTCCAGCAATGAAGTACAGAACAATTTCTTACTTTCTCCCGGGGGATGATAAACTACTGCCCCCATCCATTTTGCCCCCTTCAAGGACTCCAGCCAGAACACAAGTAATTGTAAAAGTAGGTGGTCGACACTGTGTCCACTATTTTAATATAGTGTGAGGCACGAGTAGCTATTGCCATACCTCCCCCCGTTTGCCTATCCTGTCTAATCTCGTGACTGCATAAGCCTCCGGGAAGGCGATCGCCAGAGCGGGTGTCGAGTGGTTTTGGAGCCAAGTCTCGGTAAGGAGACAGATATCTGGCTTCAGATCTTCCATCAAATCCCACATTTCGGCAGAGTGTTTAGGAATAGATCTCACATTAATGCAAAGACCCTGGAAGGGAGCTTCTTGTGCCGCCTTCCGTTGATTTTTTCCCCCCACGGTTAGCTCCTTTAATACCTGAATGTTTGGGGACTGAGAGAGCAGGGGGATTAAAGTTTGCTGTTAGAAAGAGTATCACTCATTAGTAGTACATAAAGAATAGTAATTTAACTTATGCTATAGCTTAGTGTATATCCTTCAGTCTCAGAAATTTTTACAAAACACACTTACTGGATGATGTCATCAGTGATGTTGTCACTGATGTAATTTGAGATGTCATCAGTGATGTCATCAGTGATGTCACTGACCATGTCATGCGTGATGTAATATGTGAGGTCATAAGTAGTGCATTGCGGGGGCATAAGATATAGTTAGATCAGGTAACTGTAACTGTTCACTTTCTATAGTTTTGTATGTGTAAATTCAGAACCTAACTATAAAGTCCCTGTAACCTTTGTTTTTGTTTGTGAATTTATAAGGTTTTTGTATGCCAATTTTAACTACAATGGCCCTGTAACCTCTATGTTTTTTTAATGCAGTGGGGGTACCCCCACATGCTGCCAATCCCTTGCTGCACACAGCCTTCAGCCATGTACAGCGGGGGGTTGGCCGCATGGCCTAGCTTGCAGCCAGGCCCTGCAGCCAACCCCACAAGCATCCAGCCCCACACCATGCATGGCCTTTGTGTCTGAGTGGGTCTGTGTGTGGGAGCCTGAGTGTCTGAGTGGGTCTGTGAGTGGGTGTGTGAGTGTGTGAGTAGGTGTGTGAAAACTGTGTGGGTCTGTGAGAGAATGTGTGAGTGTTTTTGAGGGTTTGTGAGTGGGTGTGTGAGTGACTCTATGGGTGTGTGAGCGGATGTGTGATAGCTGTGGGGTCTGTGAGTCGGTGTGTGTGGTTTTGAGGGTCTGTGACTGGGTGTTAAAGACGTCCTTGGGGGCCAACTACCCCTCCTGTTACCTCAGTTAAGACCCACACATCAGGATTGCTGAGAGGCTGTCAGATGCTATGCCCCCTTTCTCCACCACTCTGCAAACGCGCCTCCTGGTGTGCCACTAGTAGGGGGATGAAGTCCCCTTGGCTATTGTGGGTCCTTGGGGGCCAACTAGCCCTCCTGTTACCTCCAGTAAGACCCACACAGCTGGATTACTGAGAGGTAATCAGAGGCCATGGATCCTTTCTCCACCACTCAGCAAACACGTGTCCTGGTGCACTGCTGCTTGGGGGAAGAAGTCCACTTTAGTCTTGAGGCCCTCAGGAGGCAAGGGGACGTCAACCCCACCACCAGCAGTGCATCAAGAGGGACGTTTGAAAAGTGGTGGAAAAAGGGGCGCATAGCCTCCAACCACCTCTCAGCAATCCCACTTTGTGGGGCTTACTAGAGGTAACAGGAGGTCTTATTGGCCCCTAAGGACTCTCAGCAGCCAATGGGACTTCATCCCCCAACCAGCAGCACGCCAGGAGGCTCTTTTGCAGAGTGGTGGAGTAAAGGGGCAGGGCCGCTGGTGAGTTGAGGGGCTTTTTTCTTCTTTTTTGGGTTTTTTTCTAAGGAAAGGGGGGCTGCGAAGCCCCTTTTTCCTGGGCCAATTTCAGCCCCGGGGACCCCATCCTCCAGGGCCAGGCATTTTAAGAATGGGGAGGGGGCTCACATGGCTCCCCTCCGCAGGCCGATTTCAGCCCCGGGGACCCCATCCACCAGGGCCCTGCCTTTATTTTTTTTAAATAAAGGAAGGGGGCGCCTGGTCCCCGCCCGTCCCTGGCCCAATTTTTGCCCCAGAGACCCCATCCCCCAGGGCCTGCCCTTTATTTTTGTTTTTTGCTTCTCTTTTTTAACATGGGAGGGGCGCCGTGCGGCCCCCTCCTGAGGCCGATTATGGGCCTGGGGACCTCCTCCCCCAGGGCCTGGCCTCAGTACTGGGTACCCTGATTGCACCCATGTCACCAAGCTTTTTCACGTCGGGAAACGTGGGGGGAGCCTGCAGGCCCGCAGTCCCTGACAGCCCCCCACCTCCTGTGGGAGCCGCCAAGCCTCCCATTCATTAATTTTTCATTTAGCCCCTGGGAAGTGGCAGCCCCGTGACTGTGGGGGGGCCATGTGCCTCTTTCTGAATTTATGTTCCTTCTTTCTGCACTTCTCTTGCCTCTTTCTGCACCTCTGTTGCTTCTTTCAGTTCTTCTCTTGCTTCTTTCTGCACCCATCTTGCTTATTTCTGCACCCCTGTTGCCTCTTTCTGCAGTCGTCTTCCCTCTTTCTGCAACCCTCTTGCCTCTTTCTGCACCTCTGTTGCTTCTTTCTGTACCTCTGTTGGTTCTTTCTGCACCCCTACTGCCTCTTTCTGCACCATTCTTGCCTATTTCTGCACCTCTCTTGCCTCTTTCTGCACCTCTGTTGCTTTTTTCTACACTTCTCTTGCCTCTTTCTGCACCTCTCTTGCTTCTTTCTGCACCCCTGTTCCCTCTTTCTGCACCCCTGTTCCCTCTTTCTGCACCTCTCTTGCCTGTTTCTGCACCTCCCTTGCCTCTTTCTGCACTTCTCTTGCCTCTTTCTGCACCTCTATTGCTTCTTTCTGCACTTCTCTTGCCTCTTTCTGCATTTCTGTTGCTTTTTTTGCACTTCTCTAGCCTCTTTCTGCATTTGTGTTGCTTCTTTCTGCACTTCTCTTGCCTCTTTCTGCATCCCTCTTACCTCTTTCTGCACTTCACTTGCCTCTTTCTGCACCTCTCTTGCCTCTTTCTGCAGTTCTCTTGAATCTTTCTGTACATCTCTTGCTTCTTTATGCACTCCTCTTGTCTCTTTCTGTACCCCTTTTCCCTCTTTCTGCACCTCTCCTGCCTGTTTCTGCACCTTTGTTGCCTCTTTCTGTACTTCTCTTGCCTCTTTCTACACCTCTGTTGCTTCTCTCTGCACTTCTCTTGCTTCTTTCTGCACCTCTCTTGCTTCTTTCTGCACCCCTGTTGCCTCTTTCTTCACTCGTTTTCCCTCTTTATGCACCTCTATTGCCTCTTTCTGCATCCCTATTGCCTCTTTCTGCACCTCTCTTGCTTCTTTCTGCACCCACTTGCCTCTTTCTGCACCCTTCTTCCCTTTTCTTCATGTCTCTTGCCTCTTTCTGCATCTCTCTTGCCTCTTTCTGCAGTTCTCTTGCCTGTTTCTGCACCTCTTTTGCTTCTTTCTCCACTTCTCTTACCTCTTTCTGCACCCCTCTTGCCTCTTTCTGCACCACTGTTGGTTCTTTCTGCACTGCTCTTGCTTCTTTCTGCACCTATCTTGCACATTTCTGCACCCCTCTTCCCTCTTTCTGCACTTCTCTTGCATCTATCTGCACCCCTGTTCCCTCTTTCTGCATCTCGTTTGCCTATTTCTGCAACTCTCTTGCCTCTTTCTGCAGTTCTCTTGCCTCCTTATGTACCTCTGTTGCCTCTTTCTGCACACCTCTTGCCTCTTTCTGCACCCCTCTGGCCTCTTTCTGCACCCCTGTTGCTTCATTATGCACTACTCTTGCTTCTTTCTGCACCCCTCTTGCCTATTTCTACACCTCTTTTGCTTCATTCTCCACTTCTCTTGCCTCTTTCTGCACCCCTCTTGCCTCTTTCTGCACCTCTGCTGGTTTTTTCTGCACTGCTCTTGCTTCTTTCTGCACCTCTCTTGCAAATTTTGGCACCCCTCTTGCCTCTTTCTGCACCCATCTGTTGCCTCTTTCTGCACTTGTCTTCCCTCTTTGTGCACCTCTCTTGTCTCTTTGTGCACCTCTCTTGTCTCTTTCTGTACCCCTCTTGCCTCTTTCTGCACTTCTCTTGCTTCCTTCTGCACCTTTCTTGCCTCTTTCTGCAGTTCTCCTGCCTCTTTCTGCACCTCTGTTGCTTCTTTCTGCACTTCTCTTGCTTCTTTCTGCACCTCTCTTGCCTCTTTCTACTCCTCTGTTGCTTTTTTCTGCACTTCTCCTGCCTCTATCTACACTTCTGGTACTTCTTTCTGCACTTCTCTTGCCTCTTTCTGCACCCCTCTTCCCTCTTTATGCACCTCTGTTGGTTCTTTCTGCACCCCTCCTGTCACTTTCTGCACCTCTCGTGCCTCTTTCTTCACCTTTGTTGCTTTTTTCTGCACTTCTCTTGCCTCTATATACATTTCTGTTGCTTCTTTCTGCACTTCTCTTACCTCTTTCTGCCCCCCTATTCCCTCTTTCTGCACCTCTCTTGCCTCTTTCTGTACCTCTCTTGCCTCTTTCTGCACCCCTCTTCCCTCTTTCTGCACCTCTCTTGCTTCTTTCTGTACCACTCTTGCCTCTTTCTGCAGTTCTCTTGCCTCTTTCTGTACCTCTTTTGCTTCTTTCTGCACTTCTCTTGCCTCTTTCTGCAGCTCTGTTGGTTCTTTTGCACTGCTCTTGTAAATTTCTACACCCCTCTTGCCTCTTTCTGCACCCCTCTTGCCTGTCTGCACCCTGGTTCACTCTTTCTGCACCTCTTTTGCCTGTTTCTGCAACTCTGTTGCCTCTTTTTGCAGTTCTCTTGCCTCCTTCTGTATCTCTGTTGCTTCTTAGTGCACTTATCTTGCCTCTTTCTGTACCCCTATTGCTTATTTCTGCACTTCTCTTGCTTCTTTCTGTACCTCTCTTGCTTCTTTCTGCACACCTCTTGCCTCTTTCTGCACCACTTTTCCCTCTTTCTGCACCTCTCTTGCCTGTTTCTGCACCTCTCTTGCCTCTTTCAGCACCTCTCTTGTTTCTTTCTGCAACTCTCTTGTCTCTTTCATCACTTATATTGCTTCTTTCTGCACCTCTGTTGCTTCTTTCGGCACTTCTCTTACCTTTTTCTGTACTTCTCTTGCCTATTTTTGCACCTCTCTTGCCTCATCTGCACCTTTGTTTTTTCTTTCTGCCTCCCTCTTGCCTCTTTCTGTACCCTTCTTGCCTCTTTCCGCACCCCTCTTCCCTCTTTCTGCACCTCTCTTGCCTCTTTCTGCAGCCATCTTCCGTCTTTCTCCACCTCTCTTGCCTCTTTCTGCAGTTCTCTTGCCTCTTTCTGCACATCTGTTGCTTCTTTCTGCACTTGACTTGTTTTTTTCTGCACCTCTCTTGCTTCTTTCTGCAACCCTCTTGCCTCTTCCTGCACCTCTTGTGCTTCTTTCTGCACTTCTCTTGCTTCTTTCTGCACTTCTCTTGCCTCTTTCTGCTCCTCTCCTGCCTCTTTCTGCACTTCTCTTGCCTCTTTCTGCACTTCTCTTGCCTCTTTCTGCACATTTGTTACTCTTACTGCACCTCTCTTGTTTTTTTATGCACTTCTCTTGCTTCTTTATGAACTTCTCTCACCTCTTTCTGTACTCAAATGGGAAGTGCAGACTGTCAGGTTTAAAGGTCTGCATGCTCTCTTGACTGTTTTATATGTCTACTTGTACGTGTATTCTTACATGTGTTATGCATCTGAAGATGGTAGCTTAAACAGCCGGTAGCTTCTCCTATAGGTGGTCAAATCTTCTCAGTTCTGCTCTGTCATTCGGTTGCATAGGCAGACATGTCTTATGTATATAGGTGTTATAGAGCTTCTCAAATATACTATTGAATACCCATGTGCCCTGTACTATGAGCAGAAAGAAATGCATACACCGTTTGTACACACATTTACAGAGTATGCTGTTTGAAACACGGGTATTCAGGTATTTGTATGTTTTTTTATCAAACATGTCACTAGGTAAAAGCAGAGACACACGCTTGCATACCTTCACAAACTTGATGAGACTTACAACAGTGATATGGTTAGGATTGCTGTTTTACATTTGGTAGGCCCAACATTCTGAGCAGTCGATGAATAGTGAACCTTCAAGAGAAAAGTGAGGTGTAAGACATCTTGGGAAAAGGATTAGTGATTACGCTACTTTGTATGAGTCTGTGGAAAGGTACAGTTGAAGTAGGCCTCTTTCTGCACCTCTGTTGCTTCTTTCTGCACTTCTCTTGCTTCTTTCTGCACCTTTCTTCCTCTTTCTGGACTTCTGTTGCCTCTTTCTGTATTTTTCTTGCTTCTTTCTGCACCTTTCTTCCTCTTTCTGCACCTCTCTTGCATCTTTCTGCACTTCTCTTGCTTCTTTCTGCGACTTTCTTCCCCTTTCTGTACATGGCCTACCTATGTAGGCATAGTTAAAAATTAGCATTTAAAAAACCTTAGAAATTCACTGACAAAAACACAGGTTTCAGGGAAGTTTTAGTTAGGAATTAGCATTTACAAAATCTTAGCTATTCACTGAAGAAACCACAGGTTTCAGGGACGTTATAGTTAGGCTGACATTTCACTCATACAAAAGCAGATAAATTCAGCGGTTATAGTTAGCTGACCTAACTACAACTTGCGCCCCCGCAATGCACTGATGATGACATCACATATTGCATCACTCATGACATGGTCAGTAACATCACTGATGACATCACTTATGACATCTCAAATGACATCACTGATGACATCACTAATGACATCATCCACTTAATATGTGATGCACCTCCTCAGACCCTAATATAACCTTTCATACACCCACTCTAAAATACAGACTACCATTCTCGAAACCATAGACACACCAATACCAGTTAGTACATACCCACTCACTGATTCATAGGTCTACACACACATCCACTCACTCACCCATACAGTTACTCATACATGCAGTCACTCAACATTACAGCCACTGATATATATACTCATACACCCATACAGACACTCACACACCTAGTCAGTCAACCAAAGAATCAATCACACTCCCATTTACTCACCTATACAGTTAAACACACACCACCTCACTTATTCATACAGATAGTAACACAAACTTATTCTGTTGTACAATCACTGACACAAGCACACACTCATCCATACAGCCACTCTCACAATCACTCACTCTCACATATAGTCACTTATATACTCCAACAGTCACACATATACTGCCTTTGTTACTCACACATATACCACTGAGACATCCATTCACTCACCCATACGCACACTCACTCACCCATACAGCCCCTTCCGGATACACTCATGAACGCATACACCCAGTGAATCACCCACTCACATATCCATGCAGGGAATCACACACACCCCCGGCCACCCACACAGACACTCAGGCACCCATTCAGGTACTCAGACAACCAATCATTAACCCATATAGACACTCATGTAGCTACTCACCAACCCTTGCAGCCACTTACACACCAACTGACAGACTGATACAGACATTCACACAGATTAGTCATTCACACATGCATTCACTAAGACACATTTAATCACTCAGTTATACAGTCAGTCACGCACCCACTAAATCATCCATTCAGACACTCATACACCCACTCATTCTTCAATACACCTTGGCGTATATATATATATATATATATATATTCACTGAAAAAACCATAGGTTTTAGGGACAGTTATAGTTAGTTGGACATTTCACTCGTACAAAACCCGTGAAATTCCCCGTTATAGTTAGTTCAGCTAACTATAACTCGCGCCCCACAATGCACTGCTGATGACGTCACATATTACATCACTCATGACATGGTCAGTGACATCACTGATGACATCACTGATGACATCTCAAATGACATCACTGATGACATCATCCAGTGACTGTGTGTTTCTGTAAAGTTTAAATATTTTTAATATATATAGGAAAAGACGTATTGAAGAATGAGTGGGTGTGTAAGTGTCTGTATGGTTGATTTAGTAGGTGCGTGACTGACTCTATAAGTGAGTGATTTAACATATCTTACTGAATGCATGGGTTAGTGACTAAACTGGGTGAATGTCTGTATCCGTCTGTCTGTTGCTGTGTAAGTGGCTGCATGGGTTTGTGAATAGCTACATGAGTGTCTATATGAGTTATTGATTGGTTGTCTGAGTATCTGTATGGGTGCCTGAGTGTTTGTGTGGGTGGGGTGTGTGCGACTCTGTGCATAGATGTGTGAGTGGGTGATTCACTGGGTGGATGGTTTCAAGAGTGCATCTGTGATAGACTGTATGGGTGGGTAAGTGTGTGTAAGAGTGTGTTAGTGAGTGAATGTATGTCCCAGTGGTACATGTGTGAGTAACTACATATGTGAAAGGCAGTATATATGTGTGTTGGAGTATATAAATAGCTATAAGCGAGAGTGAGTGATTGTGATAGTGGCTGTATGGATGAGTGTGTGCTTGTATCAGTGATTGTATAAGAGCGTAACAATGTGCTAGTATTTGTATGATTAAGTGAGCTGGTGTGTGTATAACTGTATAGGTGAGTAAATGGCAGTGTGTTTAATTATTTGCATGACTGACTAGGTGTGTGAGTACCTCTATGGATGAGTGGCGGTGTTTGAGTGTCTATATAGGAGTAAGAGTGCATATGATAGTCCTGTACTGAGTGACCATAAGTATGAGTGACTGTACGGGTGAGTGAGTGGATGTGTGTGTGTAGACCTAAGAATCAGTGAGTGGGTATGTAGTTATTGGTGTTGGAGTGTCTATAGTTTTGCGAATGGCAGTCTGTAATTTAGATTGGGTGTATCAAAGGTTATATTAGGGTGTGAGGAGCTGCATCAGATTATCACGTGGATGATGTCATCAGTGATGTCATTTGAGATGTCATCAGTGATGTCATCAGTGATGTCACTGACCATGTCATGAGTGATGTAATATGTGACGTCATCAGCAGTGCATTGCGGGCGTGAGTTATAGTTAGCTGAACTAACTATAACGGGGAATTTCACGGGTTTTGTACGAGTGAAATGTCCAACTAACTATAACTGTCCCTAAAACCTATGGTTTTTCAGTGAATTTCAAAGGTTTTTAAATGCTAATTTGTAACTATAACATATCTGAAACCTATGGTTTTTTCAGTGAATTTCAAAGGTTTTTTAAATGCTAATTTGTAACTATAACGTGCCTGAAACCTACGTTTTTTCAGTGAATTTCAAAGGTTTTTAAATGACATTTTTTAAATGTATTAATTTTTATATTAATTTTTTTCATACTGATTTACTACATTTTTAGAAACAATTTCTTTTACATATTTTATTTTTTACATTACATTGTAATTACATTATACATTACATTACAAAAATACTTTCTCAGAATGAATTACTTTAGTTTAAATACTTAGCACATAGGCAATAGACTTTTAAGTACAGTAGTTACAGTTGTTGCAATGGGCAACACATTTTCAAACACAATGCAACATTCAGCTCAATGTGAATTTCTAGTTAAATGCAATTAGTTACTTTATGGATTACTTTTCTAACCACAGGACTGGATCCTAGATTCAGTCCTGGGACATCTCCTGTAAACAGTTGAGTAAAAGCGTTTTGGTTACAGTCGTGATTTTTAAGGAATATTATTGTATTTTAAAAGTTGACACTTAGAAACTTTTCCTCATAGAATCACCAATGTTATCCTATGGAAGGAAATTCACTTAGCAGGTAAAAACTGTTATCGTTACTTTTTCTTACTCAGTGTTGGATCCTGGATCCAGCACTGGTGCATCTCCTGTAAACAGTTGAAAAAATGCGTTTAAGTCATACAGGCGATTTTTAAGGAATATTTGTAGTTTGTGAAAATCGACACTTTGAAACTTTTCTGCTGAAAACCAGACAATGGATTCCTATGGAAGAAAAGATAAGTTACTGGTAAGTACGGTTAAAATTACTTTTCAGGGTCAGTGCTGGGCTAAAAGATGCAGCACTGGGTTCTCTCCTGATAACAGGTGAGTATATCGGAATTCGTATTTCGGCTGATTTTAGAAGAATAATTTAAAGTTCCAAAACTCCACACTTAGAAGAATTTCCAAGTGAAACCAGTCAATGTTAGCCTATGGAAGGAAATTCAAGTTACTGGTAAGTACGGTTAAAATTACTTTTCAGGACCAGTACTGGGCTGAAAGATGCAGCACTGAGGTCTCTCCTGATAACAGGTGAGTAAATCAGAATTCGGATTTCGGCTGATTTTAGAGGAATATTTGTATGTTTCAAAAATCAACACTTAGAAACTTTTTCAGCAAAAAGCAGGCAATGATATCCTATGGAAGGAAATTCAAGTTACTGGTAAGTACGGTTAAAATTACTTTTCAGGATTAGTACTGGGCTGAAAGATGCAGCACTGAGGTCTCTCCTGATAACAGGTGAGTAAATCGGAATTCGTATTTCGGCTGATTTTAGAGGAATATTTTAAAGTTCCAAAACTCCACACTTAGAAGAATTTCCAAGTGAAACCAGTCAATGTTAGCCTATGGAAGGAAATTCAAGTTACTGGTAAGTACGGTTAAAATTACTTTTCAGGACCAGTACTGGGCTGAAAGTTACAGCACTGAGGTCTCTCCTTATAACAGGTGAGTAAATCGGAATTCGTATTTCGGCTGATTTTAGAGGAATATTTGTATGTTTCAAAAATCAACACTTAGAAACTTTTTCAGCAAAAAGCAGGCAATGATATCCTATGGAAGGAAATTCAAGTTACTGGTAAGTACGGTTAAAATTACTTTTCAGGATTAGTACTGGGCTGAAAGATGCAGCACTGAGGTCTCTCCTGATAACAGGTGAGTAAATCGGAATTCGTATTGCGGCTGATTTTAGAGGAATATTTGTATGTTTCAAAAATCAACACTTAGAAACTTTTCAGCAAAAGCAGGCAATGATATCCTATGGAAGGAAATTCAAGTTACTGGTAAGTACGGTTAAAATTACTTTTCAGGATTAGTACTGGGCTGAAAGATGCAGCACTGAGGTCTCTCCTGATAACAGGTGAGTAAATCAGAATTCGGATTTCGGCTGATTTTAGAGGAATATTTGTATGTTTCAAAAATCAACACTTAGAAACTTTTTCAGCAAAAAGCAGGCAATGATATCCTATGGAAGGAAATTCAAGTTACTGGTAAGTACGGTTAAAATTACTTTTCAGGATTAGTACTGGGCTGAAAGATGCAGCACTGAGGTCTCTCCTGATAACAGGTGAGTAAATCGGAATTCGTATTTCGGCTGATTTTAGAGGAATATTTTTATGTTGCAAAAATCAACACTTAGAAACTTTTTCAGCAAAAGCAGGCAATGATATCCTATGGAAGGAAATTCAAGTTACTGGTAAGTACGGTTAAAATTACTTTTCAGGATATTACTGGGCTGAAAGATGCAGCACTGAGGTCTCTCCTGATAACAGGTGAGTAAATCAGAATTCGGATTTCGGCTGATTTTAGAGGAATATTTGTATGTTTCAAAAATCAACACTTAGAAACTTTTTCAGCAAAAAGCAGGCAATGATATCCTATGGAAGGAAATTCAAGTTACTGGTAAGTACGGTTAAAATTACTTTTCAGGATTAGTACTGGGCTGAAAGATGCAGCACTGAGGCCTCTCCTGATAACAGGTGAGTAAATCAGAATTCGGATTTCAGCTGATTTTAGAGGAATATTTGTATGTTTCAAAAATCAACACTTAGAAACTTTTTCAGCAAAAAGCAGGCAATAATATCCTATGGAAGGAAATTCAAGTTACTGGTAAGTACGGTTAAAATTACTTTTCAGGATTAGTACTGGGCTGAAAGATGCAGCACTGAGGTCTCTCCTGATAACAGGTGAGTAAATCAGAATTCGGATTTCGGCTGATTTTAGAGGAATATTTGTATGTTTCAAAAATCAACACTTAAAAACTTTTTCAGCAAAAAGCAGGCAATGATATCCTATGGAAGGAAATTCAAGTTACTGGTAAGTACGGTTAAAATTACTTTTCAGGATTAGTACTGGGCTGAAAGATGCAGCACTGAGGTCTCTCCTGATAACAGGTGAGTAAATCGGAATTCGTATTTCGGATGATTTTAGAAGAATATTTGCACAATGGTGAAGGGAGGGGCGGGGCCTGAGGTGACATCTGTGCAAACGCGCCCCGTGGCGCGTTTTAAGTTGGGGATTAAGTCCCCTTGAATCATGTGGGTCCCTACGGGCCAACTAGCCCACCAGGAACCTCCAGTATGCGCCAGAGGCTGCGTTGCAGAGACGTGTAGAGAGGCCACACCCTCTTTACACCTCTCTGCAACGCAGCTCTGTGGCGCTTTCTGGATGTACCTGTTGGGCTAGTTGGCCCCCAGAGACCCTCAGGATTGAAGGGGATTTAATTCCCCATCTTAAAACGCGCCACGGGGCCTGTTTGCACACATGTCACCTGAAGCCCCGCCCCTCCCTTCACCACTGTGAAAACGCGCCCCGTGGCGCGTTTTAAGTCGGGGGATTAAGTCCCCATAAATCCTGAGGGTCCCTGGGGTGCAACTAGCCCACCAGCTACCTCCATTAAGCGCCACAGAGCTGCGTTGCAGAGAGGTGTAAAAGGGGCGTGGCCTCTGTACACCTCTATGCAAGGCAGCCCCTGGCGCATACTGGAGGTTCCTGGTGGGCTAGTTGGCCCTCAGGGACCCCAGTATTGAACGGGAATTACTTCCCCATCTGCAAACGCGCCAGGGGCGCGTTTGCAGAGTGGTGAAGGAAGGGGAGGGGCCTGCGGGCCCGATCGATTTAAAAAAAAAAAATGTTGTCCCCTAAAGGGGGCTCTGTGGCCCCCTTCCTTTTTCCAGTTTTTATGCCCTGGGGACCCCATCCCCCAGGGCCTTACCCCTTTTTAAATTAAATATTTAAAAAAAACGGGAAGGGGGCCACGTGGCCCCCCTTCCCTGGGCCTGTATTGGCCCCGGGGACCCCATCCCCGGGGCATGGCCTCGTTTTTTTTTTTTCTTTGGAGGGGGCTGCGTGGCCCCCTCCTCAGGCCATTTATGGCCCTGGGGACCCCATCCCCGGGGCCGGCCTTTCCGTTTTTTTATTTTTTTTTATTTTTTGGGGAGGGGGCAGCGTGGCCCCCTCCCGAGCCACTACTTGCCCCGGGGACCCCATCCCCCGGGGCTGGCCTCTCGTTGGGGACTGTGGGGGTCCCCAAACCCCCACAGTCCCGCCGGCTCCCCGTGTCCTACGGGAGCCGCCATTGCTTTACACATGGGGAGCAGCTAACATGCTGCTCCCCATGTGGAAAGCAATGTGCTTTGGATATTGGAAGAGAGAGCAGGTTTCCCTGCTCTCTCTTCCAATATCCAAAGCAGTTTGCTATGGCAGGACGGGAGCCGCGAGGCTCCCGTCCTGCCATAGCAAACTACAGTGTCCCAGGGGTAGGCACCCGGGACACTGCAGGAGCCGGCCCTGGGGGTGGTGGTCCCCAGGGCCATCAAGGGCTCCAGGAGGGGGCCGCGCGGCCCCCTCCCTTAAATTGCACAGCCCGGGGAGGTGGTGATCCCGGGGCTCTGAGGGTCCGTAATGGACCCCCACATTTATTTTATAAGTGCCCCGGGAGGTGGTGGTCCCCTGGGCATGTGGGGGCTGGAGCCCCCACACCTTATTCAAATTAAAAAAGAAGCCCTGGGGGTGGCGGTCCCGGGGCTGCGGGAGGGCAGAAGAGCCCTCCCGCACTATTTTGCAATAAAGCCCCGGGGGTGGCGGTCCCCGGGGCTTGGGGGCCCTTGAGGCCCCCACACATAAAATTAACCCCCCACCATGCCCCCGGGACTTGGGCCACCCGGGGCAAAATACTATCGAAGAGCGGGAGACCGCGCTTCGATTTTTATTCGGCAGGATTCGCGCACCCTGAGCGCATCCTGCCGATTTTAAAAAAATTTTGTTTTTTTCCCAGGGGGTCCTTGTGGGACCCCTGAGCAAACCTAGGGGTCAGGGTGTTTCTACCCTGCCCCCTTTGTGCGCTTTGCGCACTTGTTTCTGTCCCTCGGTTCTACCGAGGGACAAAATGGCTGCCAACATTTCCTGAATCGGAATGTTGACAGCCAGCTGACAGCCAATTAACATGCAGCTCGTGATCGGGAGGGTACGCGGACCCTACTCGGCCATAGATATCACTATCTTTTTACTTTTGATTTTCTCAGCAACTACTGAACGGATTTACACCATTTAACAAAAGGGTTCTTTCTGAACCAAGAACTACCTCTTTGCCAAATTTGGTGTAATTCCGTTCAGCAGTTCGGGCTGTAGCCGTGTCTAAAGTTTCCTATGGAAAATTGCATGGGGAAACGCGTTTTGGGACCCCCTTTTTCTCGGCCCCCGCTTGACGAATCCCCCTAGACTTTCAGGGTAGGAGCGGACCGGAGCGGGCCATAAAGTTTGAAAATTTTGCGAAGATACGTCAACCGGCAAGAGAGTTATTTCAAATAGAATGTCGCGGATTTCCTATGGATAATAGGTTGTAACTATAACTATCTACTGGCGACCGCCAGTAGATAATATATATATATATATATATATATATGTATTTATAAATATATATATATAACATTCTTAAACTTTTTAGAAACACTCACACTTAAAGGATGATGTCATCAGTGATGTCAATTGAGATGTCATCAGTGATGTCATGAGTGATGTCACTGACCATGTCATGAGTGATGTAATATGTGACATCATCAGCAGTGCATTGCGGGGGCCCAAGTTATAGTTGGCCCAGCTAACTATAACGGCTGAATTTCTCTGCTTTTGTATGAGTGAAATGTCAGCCTAACTAGGACATCCCTGAAACCTGTGATTTTTTCAGTGAATATCTAAGGTTTTTTAAATGCTAATTCCTAACTATAATGTCCCTGAAACCTGCGTTTTTTTTCAGTGAATATATATATATATAACTTTGCAGACCTACTGCCCCTGTTTCAGTCTCAGAACAGTGAACGTTTCATGGCATTTGGTAAGGGGTGCAAAGAAAAAAGGGGGTCCCAACACTGGTGCAAAATCCAATGCATTTCACATAGACTTTTGTATTTCTTCTGACTTGAAAACCGTCAGTTGGATTTGTATGAAATTTGACAGGATGATATATTATGGTGCACCGATGATTCTGTGGGGTACAACAGGTAAGTAGGGTAAATATTTGTTATGTTTTAAGTTTTTTAAACTTAGTTATATCTGTGGTCGTAGTAGTACCACCATCCTACTAAGGTAAATTGCGATGACAAGACATTAGCTGATTGGCTTATGACTGCCTTTATAAAAGGCAAAGGCAGCCATGTTGTTTTCTGCTTGAGTTTCCCTGTGTTATGCGTTACTCTTTATAATGTAGGTAGATTAATGGGGTTTGGTATTTCTCCCATTTCTATTACCACTTTATTAATACATTTTTTAAATTACAGAGTACTATGGTACTCCTGTGGCATCAAAATACATTATTTTTGTTAAATTATAAAAAATTGGAAATACACTATAAGACAGTATATTTTATAAATATAGTGTACTAAAGAGTATTTTCAAATTTTAACATATTTAAATATGCTGAAAGAAGTGTACAGAGTAGTATGTTAATTACTAAAAATTACCTCTTTACCTTAAAAATGGTGCTGTTCCTTATAAAGTGCTACAAAAACTACTCGTACCTGATGTTGTTACTGCATTTATTACCTTCCTTCCATCCTTTTGTAAAGCGCTCTGATATCCTTCGGGATCTTGTTCCCGCTATATAAAACTTTATAAATAAATAAAATAAATAAAAAATAGAGAAATTTAGAAACAAAAATGGCAACCTTAGAAAATTATTTTTTGGCACTGTGGTAGTACCGCTACTACCTATTAATAAGAATAAATATAAAGAAACTGGAGCTGTGTCTAAAGCTCCTATGAAAAAATGAATGGGGGAAACGTGTTTTGGAACCTCCATTTTTCGCAGCCCCCTATTTACGGATCACCCCGAAACTTCACACGCAGAAACTAGTCCAAACGTAGCACGTTTTTGGAATATTTCATGGAGATATGTCAAATGAAGTCAAAGTTATTAGCAATACAAAAATGCATTTCATATGGAAATACGATCCTAACTTTAACTACACAGTGGAGACCACCAATATGCATATGGAACCAAAAGAGATAGATAGATAGATAGATAGATAGATAGATAGATAGATAGATAGATAGATAGATTTGTGAATACCAAAAGTTGAACTTTATGATTTTCGGTATTCACAAAGGGCATTTACGAGTAGTAAATGCTCTTTGTGAATACCGAAAGACGTAAAGTTAGACTTTTGTCTCACTTTACCTTTGTGAATTGGGCCGAATGTCTATATGTTGAGGTTAGATGGCTAAAATGTTTTACTTTATTGTAAAAAACAGTGGTTCACTATGAATAATAAAACATGTAAACAAGAGAAAAACTGCTCTGTGTACATTTTTACCAGGCAATTAGTTAATACACCAGGGCAAATATAGAAGCAGGCAAAAGAACAGTGATTAAACTGCAATTAATTTATTCATTACGTATATTTTGTTGGAGAATATTTAAAGCATATCATTCAGATAGTGTAGAACAAGATCCAGTGCTCACATTTCGATGAAAGAGCATGCAGTGACAAGGGTGTGATAAAAAATATGCATCAACTAACAAAAACAGAACATATGATTACTTAGGTTATTTCTATATAGTAAAAGAGGAGGCGTTTCGACCTCTATAAATGTGAGATCATCATCAGGACAAGGTGTGTGAGCACTTAGGGGTCTATTAGGATAGCGGGCGGAGGCACCACCGTGGCGCTGGCAGTGCGGAAAAATGCATTTTTCTGCCTGCGAGCAGTGGACCTCACGCCCGCCATATTACAATGGGCAAAGAGAGCCCAATTCCCGTCCGCCGCTGTGCGACGCAAACCGCCATCAAAGTGCGCCTGCAACCGCGGCGGTGGGAGCCAATGGAAACACACCGCCGTGCGGAATGACGTCCGCTCCGGTCCACAAATTAGGATGCTCCAAACAACCAGTCGCACCTCAGCGGAGAAACCGCCCAATCCTAGACGGCGGAACCTCGACAGCTGAGCGCGATACCAGAGTCCCGGTCCACACCGCCCGGACACGACCGCTGTGGACCCAGCCCTACACGTTTTCCCGGTGCTGTACCTGATACAGCACCACCAAATCATGGACCGCCGCGGAAGCCGCCGCAGGTACACAATAACACAACCCCACACACAACCACAAAACACAACCCATGGACTGGCACAGGGTCCCCAACCACATCAGATACCCTGGTGGGGACAGGAACACATCCCCAAGTGCACACACACATGACCCACCTGCCACCAATACACCCCTCTGCATCCAGGTCACACATTGACCGCGATCGTGCAGCAATGTCACGGCCACGTCACCGCAGCGGTGAAGACAAGGGAATACATGCGCACAATGCAGAAGGCTGGGCTAGCGCCAGGAATGGGCAGGGCACAAAGACCACAGGGCCACAACTCCACCCTCCACAGACTAGCCCCCCACTGAAGGGACATGCCATGTGCCCTCCCTGTGCACCCCCATGCACAACAACAAGCCAGGTGACACCACACCCTGCACCACACACAAAACAAATAGGGACACAGCCACAGCAGGAGTGGCTGCACAGGAACTCACAGCACAGAAGCACAGGGCCAGGGCTACACACACACCACAACAACACCACACCCATGGCAAGTAAACTCAGTACAAGCACCAAATGGACACACACACATACAAGGAACAAACATCTCACTGGACACCCAGCCTGCCAAGTCACACACACATACCCCACACTGACACAGACACATACACAGACCACATGCCACCAGCAATGGAGCACACAAAACAGGCAAGCCAAAGTGAGGTGCACACAAATGGAAGGCCAAGGAGACAACTACCAAGCATGTGTACAGCACATGCAAGACAAGGAACATAGAATAACACCCTTAGCCCATCAAATCACACTTGGCTGGCATAGTGATTGAAGTCAAACCACAGACAGCACAGTGCAACAACTCAGGGAGACAGCAAGGCAACACATGTATAGGCACAAGGATGAAAGGAAGGCCCTGAAGTCAAACTATGAACAGCCACACATATGTATACAAATACTTCACAGGAGTACTCCAGCAGCACAACACACAGGGCCCATTGACACACTCCATGACTGTCAAACACTAGTAGGAATCCACACACATACCCCCCTCACATCTGCAGCACACAACACCAGTGTCAAACAAACAGAAGGGTGGCAATAATGTCCAGGCAATACACAGACAAACAATCACACTCCCTGGGGGTAGCCACAAACATCACATACACACAGGGATGCCAGAACCAATGTCTGCACAAAAACAACAAACACATAACCCAACAGAACCACTACAAGAACAGACATGCCCTGTGCAGCAAAAATGTGGAAAGGCAATGGGAGCACAGACACAACTGGAGTGCAAAACCCCATCAGTCAGGAACAATGCACAGACAACATACCACAACACAGACAAGAAGTATACCATCACAGATAAACACAGCCACAGCAAACAAACAACAGATGCACAGCCAAAAAAAACACATACCAAACACAGCAGGACATCAGTGGATGCACACCAGCCAATGACAAGGCAACATACCCCCACAGCACTGCATGCACAACAAGCAGTGTCTGCACAACAAGCATACCAGCCCCACACAGAAATGAGTGACACAACATGAACCCACACAACACCAATCAGCACAGCACAAAGACAACATCACACACAGGAAGTGAAGCAGTACCACAGCAAACACACATACATGCAACACAACACCAACAGATGCACAAGTCTGGCACAGAAATGTGGAAACAACTTGACCAGGGGACTGGGCAGCACACACAGTTGAAGTGCATATGAGCAAACATGACTGACAAACAGCCCAAGAACATCACACAGAACCGATTGGGGAAATGTCCTGAGTGGCACATTGCCACTGTCCAAAGAACTGCACCACAAAGCACAGTGTCACATATCAAGTGATGGGGAGGCACACACACATGTAAAACAAGGGGACAGCTGACATCCAAGTGAAGTGCCATGGCAGGAGTGTACCATACACAAATAGAGGGAGTGCAGACTCACAATGGGTAGGCATCCCAAGCACAGATAGGGGATGGCAAGACACCACCACACAACATCACATACTGGAGGCAAACAGGCACCATGTGACAGCAATGCATGAGAAAACACAACCACAATGGCAGTGTGGATCAGCAGGTCTGCACAGTCTTCACAAACAGTAACATGACAGATGGATGATCAACAAAACACAACACTGACTTGACAGACACACACACTGCATACTCACAAGTGACAGAAATAACAAGTAGGAGTCAGCCACAACTGCATGGACACACAAACACACTGCACACTGCACAACATACAACTCACACATGTGCATACAACCACATCCACAGGGATAAACAATCCAAACAACAGGCACACACATCCTGGGTGAAATATGTGTGTAGTTGACAATGCAGGGGCACACACACATCAACACTCCAGACAAAGTCAAGACATTCACACTGCACACTTCTTGACCACCCAAGAGCACACATTGAAAGAAACCCATGGGACTAGGATGACTGCCCATCACAAGATGACCACACACATACACTACTGGGCACACATAAAATAAGAACACACATACATGATGAGCCTGGCCAGCATGCCTGCAATCCTCTGGACAGAATCCCATTCTGAGCTGGCAGTGCACCACAACTTGACATGTGTACAACACAGCCAACATGAACAAACAATGACAAAGACAACTGCATTACACCTCAAATCTACAACATTGCCCACACAAGTATCAGGGTCAGGAAGAACTGAAGTCCCTCACCCCTGCAAAAAATAGAGTAAGTGAGTTAAGACATTGGCAAGGTTGAAGTGGCACACACAGCATGTGGCACAGTAAACCATATACACACAGCAAAATAACTTTATTCAGTAAGGACACTGACAAAACAGACAACAGGAGCAACTGTCTTTATTCACAAATTGCACAGATAGGCAACAAGAGTAGATAATAGCAAGGCACAAAATGAAGGGCATGTCCATGAGAAGCTGCACAGGCAGGGGCAAAACAGCAAGGCCAGTGGCCAGTCCAAGGTGCAGAGCATGTCCATGAGAAGCTGCACAGGCAGGGGCAAAACAGCAAGGCCAGTGGCCAGTCCAAGGTGCAGAGCATGGCCATGAGAAGATGCACAGGCAGGGGCAAAACAGCAAGGCCAGTGGCCAGTCCAAGGTGCAGAGCATGTCCATGAGAAGCTGCACAGGCAGGGGGCACACAGCAGTGAACGACAAAGCCAGTGGGCAGGACAAAGTGCAGAGTGAGTCCATGAGAAGCTGCACAGGCAGGGGCACACAGCAGTGAACGACAAGGCCAGTGGGCAGGACAAAGTGCAGAGTGAGTCCATGAGAAGCTGCACAGGCAGGGGCAAAACAGCAAGGCCAGTGGCCAGTCCAAGGTGCAGAGCATGTCCATGAGAAGCTGCACAGGCAGGGGGCACACAGCAGTGAGACGACAAGGCCAGTGGGCAGGACAAAGTGCAGAGTGAGTCCATGAGAAGCTGCACAGGCAGGGGGCACACAGCAGTGAACGACAAGGCCAGTGGGCAGGACAAAGTGCAGAGTGAGTCCATGAGAAGCTGCACAGGCACGGGGCACACAGCAGTGAACGACAAGGCCAGTGGGCTTGACAAAGTGCAGAGTGAGTCCATGAGAAGATGCACAGGCAGGGGGCACACAGCAGTGAACGACAAGGGCAGTGGGCATGACAAAGTACAGAGTGAGTCCATGAGAAGCTGCACAGGCAGGGGGCACACAGCAGTGAACGACAAGGCCAGTGTGCAAGACAAAGTGCAGAGTGAGTCCATGAGAAGCTGCACAGGCAGGGGGCACACAGCAGTGAACGACAAGGCCAGTGGGCATGACAAAGTGCAGAGTGAGTCCATGAGAAGCTGCACAGGCAGGGGCAAAACAGCAAGGCCAGTGGCCAGTCCAAGGTGCAGAGCATGTCCATGAGAAGCTGCACAGGCAGGGGGCACACAGCAGTGAACGACAAGGCCAGTGGGCATGACAAAGTGCAGTGTGAGTCCAGGAGAAGCTGCACAGGCAGGGGGCACACAGCAGTGAACGACAAGGCCAGTGGGCAGGACAAAGTGCAGAGTGAGTCCATGAGAAGCTGCACAGGCAGGGGGCACACAGCAGTGAACGACAAGGCCAGTGGGCATGACAAAGTGCAGAGTGAGTCCATGAGAAGCTGCACAGGCAGGGGGCACACAGCAGTGAACGACAAGGCCAGTGGGCATGACAAAGTGCAGAGTGAGTCCATGAGAAGCTGCAAAGGCAGGGGGCACACAGCAGTGAACAACAAGGCCAGTGGGCAGGACAAAGTCCAGAGTGAGTCCATGAGAAGCTACACAGGCAGGGGCAAAACAGCAAGGCCAGTGGCCAGTCCAAGGTGCAGAGCATGTCCATGAGAAGCTGCACAGGCAGGGGGCACACAGCAGTGAACGACAAGGCCAGTGGGCAGGACAAAGTGCAGAGTGAGTCCATGAGAAGCTGCACAGGCAGGGGGCACACAGCAGTGAACGACAAGGCCAGTGGGCAGGACAAAGTGCAGAGTGAGTCCATGAGAAGCTGCACAGGCAGGGGGCACACAGCAGTGAACGACAAGGCTAGTGGGCATGACAAAGTGCAGAGTGAGTCCATGAGAAGCTGCACAGGCAGGGGGCACACAGCAGTGACCGACAAGGCCAGTGGGCATGACAAAGTGCAGAGTGAGTCCATGAGAAGCTGCACAGGCAGGGGGCACACAGCAGTGAACGACAAGGCCAGTGGGCAGGACAAAGTGCAGAGTGAGTCCATGAGAAGCTACACAGGCAGGGGCAAAACAGCAAAGCCAGTGGCCAGTCCAAGGTGCAGAGCATGTCCATGAGAAGCTGCACAGGCAGGGGGCACACAGCAGTGAACGACAAGGCCAGTGGGCAGGACAAAGTGCAGAGTGAGTCCATGAGAAGCTGCACAGGCAGGGGGCACACAGCAGTGAACGACAAGGCCAGTGGGCAGGACAAAGTGCAGAGTGAGTCCATGAGAAGCTGCACAGGCAGGGGGCACACAGCAGTGAACAACAAGGCCAGTGGGCAGGACAAAGTGCAGAGTGAGTCCATGAGAAGCTGCACAGGCAGGGGGCACACAGCAGTGAACGACAAGGCCAGTGGCCATGACAAAGTGCAGAGTGAGTCCATGAGAAGCTGCACAGGCAGGGGGCACACAGCAGTGAACGACAAGGCCAGTGGGCAGGACAAAGTGCAGAGTGAGTCCATGAGAAGCTGCACAGGCAGGGGCAAAACAGCAAGGCCAGTGGCCAGTCCAAGGTGCAGAGCATGTCCATGAGAAGCTGCACAGGCAGGGGGCACACAGCAGTGAGCGACAAGGCCAGTGGGCAGGACAAAGTGCAGAGTGAGTCCATGAGAAGCTGCACAGGCAGGGGGCACACAGCAGTGAGCGACAAGGCCAGTGGGCAGGACAAAGTGCAGAGTGAGTCCATGAGAAGCTGCACAGGCAGGGGGCACACAGCAGTGAACGACAAGGCCAGTGGGCATGACAAAGTGCAGAGTGAGTCCATGAGAAGCTGCACAGGCAGGGGGCCCACAGCAGTGAGCGACAAGGCCAGTGGGCATGACAAAGTGCAGAGTGAGTCCATGAGAAGCTGCACAGGCAGGGGGCACACAGCAGTGAACGACAAGGCCAGTGGGCAGGACAAAGTGCAGAGTGAGTCCATGAGAAGCTGCGCAGGCAGGGGGCACACAGCAGTGAACGACAAGGCCAGTGGGCATGACAAAATGCAGAGTGAGTCCATGAGAAGCTGCACAGGCAAGGGGCACACAGCAGTGAACGACAAGGCCAGTGGGCAGGACAAAGTGCAGAGTGAGTCCATGAGAAGATGCACAGGGAATGTCTGCAACTGTACCCTAACCATGGTCAGCAACACAGTCTGGGGTGTCACAATGTGCAGCACAGGCCATGCTGTGTGAGAGACAGGCGTGTGAGGTCGACCAACACTCAGACTTGGCTGTCAGTCGTACTGGGAGCTGGCTGTGAGTCGGGCACAGTTGGAGCACTTGACTGGGGAGAGGGAGGCACAGCTGAGGTATACCTATCAGTGCCTTGGCAAAACGGAGGGCTGCTTGGACCAGGTGGTGTAGTGGCACGTGGAGGTGGAGTCATGCAGACGTGAGACACAGTGTGGATGGGAGATTGTGGAGGGGTGCCTTTCCACTTCTTGGGGAGTCGCAATGGCTTCCCTGTCTTGGGAACAATGGGAAGTGGCGTGGACACATCAGGCTCCCTCAACACCAAGGCTGCAGCAGGTGCAGACGCTGGCCCTCCCTCTGGTGACGTGCTTGAACCTGCGCAACGCTTTGCATGGCCCTGGCTTTGCCCCTCCATCCCCTGCCTACCAGGTGGTCCCCCACAGTGCCGTCCATTCCCTGCTTCACTGGGCTTGCAATGGGAGTCGAGGTAGTGGGTGAATCGGACTTGCAGCCCTTCTTATGCCTACCCTTGGCACTCACCACCTTCTCAGTGGGCATGGAAATTGTATGTTTGGTTTTGGGAGATGCTTTCGGGACAGGAGAGTCCTTGGCTGGGGATGGCCCTGAGGCACGTGACCCTGACGCCTGCTTCTTGGCTCTTTGTCCCCTGGTGCTGCCTGACGGGCTCTTGTCTGTGTGCACTGGGGTGGCTTTGGTCATCTGTGGGGATGGTGTCTGCGGCCTGGACCCCTTGAGCTTCTGTTGCTGCTGTGTGCTATGTGTGCCGTATCGTGAGTTAGAGGTCTGTGGAGCGTGGTCACTGTCGTCCGACGTGGCCACTGGCATGGGTGTGGACAAAGGGACTTTCGCTGGACTCCCAGATTGTGCCAGTTGAAGGGCTGATGTCACTGCAGTGGACAATGACTGGACAGGCCGGTGCAGCCCACCCACGTCTGAATGTATGCCCTCAATGAATGCAACCACCTGAGCCAATTTACTGTTGTGGTCCATGAATGCATTGAGGAGAGGTGTCTGGCCTACACACAGCTGGCGCAAAAGGTCCACAGACTCAGCACTGATGGCAGCAGGGGGGACCGGGGCAGGGGCTGCGGTGCCGGGGGTGAAGTACACCCTTCCCCTCTTAGCGGTGCGAACACGGGCAGCACCAGAGGAAGTGGCTGGGAGGGTGGGCACTGCACGCTGTGTGGTGGAAGATGATGCAGAGTCCCCGTTCCCTGTGCTCGCCAACATGTCTGCATCACCTCTGGTATCAGATGACGTAGTACTTTGCGTCTCGGGCTGTGATTCCTCCAGCATACTCCTGTCCCCCTCCGAGGCGCTGGTCACATCTGTCTCACAGGGCTCCTCTGCAGCTGTTGCGCTAGTTTCCCCACCACTAGTGTCTGTCCCCTGTTCCTCCGTGACCACGGGAGATGCTGCATGAGAGGGAGAGATGTCGGGTCAGTGCAGTGGCAGCAACAGAACAAACATATGCAATACAAACAACCATTAAGATGTCTAGATCTACATGTTGCACGCCACCCTGTGCAATTACATCGTTCAAACCCACCTCTGTCATCACAACAGTGCGTGTGCACAATCAAACCAGGACAAAGTGAGCAATGTGATGACCACACAGCACAACATCCTGCATGTGGCTCCATTACAACAGCAACACAGATAGCTCATACCTGTCTCACACCACCCACAATGCCATTGAAATGCCCCATACCCGTTTCCCAGTGTTAAGTACAGGTAGGACACATGCATGACAGCTGCACCCAGCACAGGTACAAGCTTAGACTCACAGGCCACTGCATCACACTACCAACATCACATCGTCCAGCGCTGGCACATGCTGTGCACACATGCAGCCACACACAGCCACAGTCACCCTTCCCAGTACACTCACCCCTAATTGCCTGCTGATGCTCCTTCAATCGTGCATCCAGCTCAGGGTGAGTCACGGCCAAGATGCAGCACATTAGTGGTGTCATGCTGCGCCGTGCCATCCTGCCAGTGCGAGGGATCCGCCCCAGTATCATCTCCGCAACGTTCTTTGCCAGCCGTGAGATGTCGTCCCACCTCTTCTGGCAGTGGGTGCGCCATCGGTTTGATACTCCCAGAGCATGCACCTTGTTCGCAATGCCCCTCCACACGGCCTTACGCTGGTGTACCTTGAGCTGCCGGCATGGGGGACAAGAGGGGGCAAACATCAATGACACAGTTTTGTCATGTGACAAAATCACTCAGGACAGTAGCATGATACAGATTCATCACAAATCCACATATCTCACATGCAGAGACAGGAATGCTTTTCACATGGTACATCTGCATGTGAGAATCACACGTAAATGCATGCATGTGTGAGGGGGACACAATACCTGCACATCTCATGTACAAGCAGGATGCCAGCACAGAAGACCATGTGTACTCTGCCCACATCTACTAACCATTTTTAGGTAGAGCAAGACATACGTCACAAAACAACATGTGTATGTGGCGAGACCCACTGTGTCCGACAATGCGCAGGCGTCAACGAACATGCACTGTGAGTAGCCCACTGTGTCATGTATGTCATATTTAGGAACATGATCTCACAAACCCACGCCCTTCTCACAGTGCCAGTCGTGTGCAATCTACAGGGTTGACATGGCACATTGATGGGGAGTCAAATTTGAAAATGAACATGTTACACTCTGTACAGTCAGTGATGTGTTCTTGTTGGATTGGGGTGGTGACTGTGCAGGCCAGGTGGGCTCACACTGAGATGGACAACAGGGAACCACAAAGACATGCACACTAGCAATCACTGTTCTGAATCCTCCATTACCAACTTGCTGCTTCACTGTATGGCTGACAAGACAAGACATGTCCCTCCAATCTTGATGTGCAGGCAGGGAGACTTGTGGAGTAGGGTACACACCCTTCACCCAATGGAATGCAAGTTAGGCAATGCATGACACAAACCCACACTCACATGCACATACTGCATCAGACCGACTACATGTGTGCCCCTGCACTCTCACACCCACTGTGGAAGACTTACAACGACATTTGGGGCACCATATAGCCTTGGGTACTGTGTGAGCACCTCGTCCACCAGGACCTCAAGCTCCTCGCCTGTGAAGGGACTGGCACGGATCTTCTCTGTCCTTGACATCACTGTTGGTTAGAGACAGCAGCGGCAGCAGCAGGTGAGGGTCTCAGGCAGCAGTCCCTGGAGGCAGCAGCAGGTGAGGGTCTCAGGCAGCAGTCCCTGGATGCAGCAGCAGGTGAGGGTCTCAGGCAGCAGTCCCTGGAGGCAGCAGCAGGTGAGGGTCTCAGGCAGCAGGCTCTGTGAGCAGTGGAAATGTGGGGCACTCTCCCACACATATATAGCCCCCTGGTGTTGTTCCAGTAGTCCTGGGCTGCTGCAATTGGTGTACCAGGTCAGCCTTTTACAAATGCATCCAATACTTGGCACTGCGGTGGTGTAGCACGCCTACCGCTATTTTCAAAATTGCATCAAGCTTCTGCGATCGCGGAGCCCATTGGCTGTAATGGCATGGACCATGGCGGTGACACACCGCTGGGGCCGGGCGGGCGCTACCGCGGTGGTGCATCTTTTGATTGCATCCAATGACCGGCACCACGGTGGTGTAGCACGCCTACCTCTATTTTCAAAATTACATCAAGCTTCCGCGATCGCGTAGCCCATTGGCTGTAATGGCATGGACCATGGCGGTGACACACCGCTGGGGCCAGGCGGGCGCTACCGCGGTGGTGCATCTTTTGATTGCATCCAATGACCGGCACCGCGGTGTTGTAGCACACCTACCGCTATTTTCAAAATTGCATCAAGCTTCCGCGATCGCGGAGCCCATTGGCTGTAATGGCATGGACCATGGCGGTGACACACGGCTGGGGCCAGGCGGTAGTTTCCGCGATTTGGGTGCCATAGAGACACATGAGGCACCGCGATTTGGGTGGCGGAGCATGCCAACCGCCATTTGGGCATGTCTCTGGGGCTATCAGTACCGCACCTGTGCATTGGGGAGTGTTGCACACACACCACTGGGGCCAGGCAGTAGTTTCTGTGATTTGGGTGCCATAGAGACACATGAGGCACCGCGATTTGGGTGGCGGAGCATGTCTTTGGGGCTATCAGTACCGCACCTGTGCATTGGGGAGTGTTGCACACGCACCGCTGGGGCCAGGCGGTAGTTTCCGTGATTTGGGTGCCTTAGAGACACATGAGGCACCGTGATTTGGGTGGCGGAGCATGCCAACCGCCATTTGGGCATGTCTCTGGGGCTATCAGTACCGCACCTGTGCATTGGGGAGTGTTGCACACACACTGCTGGGGCCAGGCGGTAGTTTCCGCGATTTGGGTGCCATAGAGACACATGAGGCACCGCAATTTGGGTGGCGGAGCATGTCAACTGCCATTTGGGCATGTCTCTGGGGCTATCAGTACCGCACCTGTGCATTGGGGAGTGTTGCACACACACTGCTGGGGCCAGGCGGTAGTTTCCGCGATTTGGGTGCCATAGAGACACATGAGGCACCGCGATTTGGGTGGCGGAGCATGCCAACCGTCATTTGGGCATGTCTCTGGGGCTATCAGTACCGCACCTGTGCATTGGGGAGTGTTGCACACACACTGCTGGGGCCAGGCGGTAGTTTCCGCGATTTGGGTGCCATAGAGACACATGAGGCACTGCGATTTGGGTGGCGGAGCATGCCAACAGCCATTTGGGCATGTCTCTGGGGCTATCAGTACCGCACCTGTGCATTGGGGAGTGTTGCACACACACTGCTGGGGCCAGGCAGTAGTTTCCGCGATTTGGGTGCCATAGAGACACATGAGGCACCGCGATTTGGGTGGCGGAGCATGCCAACCGCCATTTGGGCATCACTTGTCTCTCACTACCGCACCTTCAGTACACTACACTACACTACAGGACAGTGTTGGTATGGACAATACAATGTGTACACATGTGAATGTGTTGATGTGCATTGTCAATCACAGCAATGTTTGTCTCAATTGATGATGTTTGTTTTAGCATGTCCTCTCATGTTAGATCATGCACACACTCGTCATTGATGCTCAGACTGTGGTCATTGTGTTGTTGAGGTGTGCCAGGTTCAATTGACGCCTGAATGTGTGTCATGTACAGCAGCTAGGTAGGATACCGTGGGGTTGCCTTGTCACACATGTGCAGGATGACAGACTCCCAGGCGTGCGCATGGGGAATGGGACCATATCCCAATGTCCATTCACTTTGAGTGAGGTGTTGTTTGGGGGACTTGCTGTGTGTAATTAGACAAGTGTGTGATTTGTGTAGTTGAAGGGGTCCCTACATGTCAGCTGGTCTGTGACTCAATTCATATGACATTCTTTGTTGGCGTTGTGTCAGCCATGATGTGAGATCCTGTGCACATCCCATGATGTATTGCATTACAATGTGTCCACTCTCATCTCAACTAGGAGGAGACCAAATCTGCATCGTCACTTGACAGTGCTGGCAGACATGGAGGATGAGGCGATCATCCGGAAATGCCGTCTGGATAGAGCCACCCTAAAGACCCTTTGTGATTTGTTGGAGCCCCACCTGCAGCTTCGCCGAACATATCCAACAGCTTTCACCCCAACGTATAAGGTGATGGCGGCACTGCATTTTTTTGCCACTGGATCATTCCAGAACACGGTGGCCGAGGCAGGTGGGATGTCACAACCTATGTTCAGCATGGTGCTGCGTGATGTTCTGTCCACCATGATGATCTACAAGGACAGATATATACATTTCCCCAGGGGGCCTGAATTGGCACCTGTAAAGGGAGATTTCTATCCCCTCGGACACATCCCCCATGTTGTTGGTGCCATTGATTGCACCCATGTTGGGCTAGTGCCACCACAGGCCCGTGAACACGTCTACAGGAATCGTAAACATTACCACTCCATAAATGTGCAAGTGGTATGCCTGGCAGATATGATCATCTCACACGTGTGTGCAAGATATCCAGGCTTGGCCCATGACTCATACATCCTGCGTAGCAGCATTGTACCCCAGCTGATGGCCAATCTGCTTCCTGAGCGTGCATGGATTGTGGGTGAGTATGCCTAGTCATTTGGCGTGCTGTGTGTGTGACCTGCTGTCCTCTGCATCTTCGACATTGCAATGTTTCTTTGTGTGTGTCACACATAGGTGACTCTGCATATCCCAACCGTCCTTGGTTGCTGAGCCCACTGCGGAACCCCAGGACACCGGCTGATGTCCGCTATAATGATGCCCATGGGCGGACACGTTGTGTGGTGGAGCGTACCTTTGGACTGCTTAAGTCACGTTTCCGCTGCCTGGACAAGACCGGAGGGGCACTGATGTACTCGCCCAGGAAGGTGCGTCAGATTGTAGTGGCATGCTGCATGCTCCACAACCTAGCCATTCGCAAGGAGATTCCCCTGCTCCTGGATGATGATGAGCAGCCAAGGGCCCCGCCTGCAAACCAACCCGTGTCCAGTGATGATGACAGTGGAGAGGAGGAAGGTGTTGACCTTAGTCAACAGCTCATCACCCGCTACTTCACGTGAAGGTGGGTGACAATGTACAACGTACCCATTGTCTGATGATGTTGCTGTTGTTGTGAAGGTGTAAGTGAGATTTGTGACAGCAGCCAGTTGTAGACTCAGTGTTTGCTGTCAATGTTCATGGGACAGTTCATTTATGAACATCTACAGGATGTGTATGTTGGCACTTGTTGCCCATTGTTATGTGTGCATGTGGGTTGTTCTGGTTGTGAAGTGTTGTGTGATGTCTGTGATGCCACACCCAGACTAGTGAATGTTGTTCTGTTGTATTTTCCTAGGTGCCTTCGACCTCTCCTTGCCTACATACACTCAGTCCCCTGGTACATTGTATTCATGGTGAAAATTGTACATCCTGGAATAAAGACGGAGCAGGTACAACAACATGTGTGTAAGGATTTGTTTATTTACAAAGGTGACATGTGAGGGCGTACATTTACAGTGAGGTGATTAGTGGAGCAGTGAGTTGACAGTTATGGTAAATGAGATGATCGAGTGGTCACCACATAGGTGTGGTGACCCAGTCCAACAGACAGATGCCATTCACAAGGCAAGGTGGGGAAGGACAGTCCAAAAGTCAATGCAGTGGTGAAGAGGGTTGCCATCATGGCTGGCTGCGTGACTGGCATTTGGCATGTGCTTTGCCAACAGATACTCCCAGGGTTTTCTTCGGACGGCCCCTTCTCCGCTTGGCAGGGGGGGCCTCTGCTATAGGGCCAGTGGTGTCTGAGGACTCACCCCTCTCTGTGGCCGCAGGGGAGGATGGTGAACTGTCATCCTGCGGACCACCAGTGGGAGGGGGAGGTGTTGCTTATGGCGCAGGCCTGTACCTCAGTACCGCCACTAGCTGGCCCAAGAGGTCCACAATTTGGCCCATGCGGGTGTCCATGGACCTCATCAGCAGGAGGAGCTCACGTGAATCTTGTTCGGACTGGGCCGTTTGTCCCTGGGCCCGTTCATATGCCCCAAGGACTCTGTGGATGTGGTCCAGGGATTCGGTCCCAGGCTGTGATCGTGTGTGGGTGACCCTGCCCCTCCCACCTGCACTGCTGCCACAGACCTGTTGCCTCTCCACTGTCGGACCACACATCCTCTCCCTGCCCTCCTCAGTTGGTGGGGTGGGGTGGTCATCCTGTGGGACAGGGAGGATGTTGCAGGCACCACTGGTGGTTGTGGTGGTGGTGGAGGACGCACCGGACGTAACAGCAGGGGCCTGCAGATTGGTTGTTGTAGCTGCAGGTATGGTGGGGGGGACGATGGGGTCCTGGGACCTGTTGCGCCCTGGAACACCAGATGGGCCGGCCTCGGTCTCCTCGTCCAAAGATTTCTGGGAGTCATCATCCGAGAGTCGATGTTCCGGGGGGGCGGGGAGACTGGCCCTGCAGGTTGCTGGTGTCGTCCTCTGCAGTCAATTCTTGGTCACCTGTGGGTCAGATGGGAAATGGTCATTGGGGTGCACCCCGCAAGCTTTGTGTTAGCTGTGTGTCATTCACTGTTAGTACACTACACAGTTGACTGATCATCACATTGTTTCCTATGTGCACTACTGTGCCTCCTGACATGCTGCGGTGGTACATGCATTTCTTGTCCATGGTGTGAGTTGTCAATATATACCATGCGCCACATGCATAATTTGTGAGTACAGGGACATGTTGACATCTAGGGCCTTGCGCAAATTATGATTTTTGTGCGGACTGTTTGTAGATTTTTATGACCTGTCAGCCATCACATCTGGGCATGTCCTGGCCATTGTCATCTCCTGCATACCTTTGTCTTGTCATGTGCATATCTGGATTGGTACCACATACCATGGTTTCTTACTTTTGATATGGTCCTTGTTACTCTGGCCACATGGCACTGAACCTGTCATTCATTGCTGTGCATGATTGTTCACAGTCTTTCCTCTACATGTGCATTGGTGTGTCACACTTTGGTTGCTGTGACAGTTTCCTTTGCTTAGCTGTGTGCACACTGTGCATGGCAATATGATCGGTGTGCATATTTGTGCATTGGGAGGACTGGTGTTGTCATATCGCACCATTCTTTTTGTGTCGAATGGCTAGGTTCACGTACTGCCTACTTACCTGTTGTGTGTTAGCATTTGTCTTTGTTTTGTGACACATCTGTGTGTGCGTGGTGGAGGCTTGCATCCTGCTCAGTGGTGGCACAAGACAGAATAATATGTCTGGCTAGCTGTTTGTCTATTTGAAGTGATCCATTATATGCCACATGCTTCTGGGTGGGGTGGGGGAGTGCTCCATCCTGCTGAGGTATGGGCCAGGGGGCATGGTGGGAGTAGTAGTACAGGCCTCCCTCCCACAAACAGCCCTCCATGGCAAGATGGCTACCTACCTGTAAGTTTGTTTGTTGGGGATGTAATGGCTGACACATGCTTCTGGGTGGGGTGGGGGAGTGCTCCATCCTGCTGAGGTGTGGGCCAGGGGGCATGGTGGGAGGAGTAGTACAGGCCTCCCTCCCACAAACAGCCCTCCATGGCAAGATGGCTACCTACCTGTAAGTTTGTTTGTTGGGGATGTAATGGCTGACACATGCTTCTGGGTGGGGTGGGGGAGTGCTCCATCCTGCTGAGGTGTGGGACAGGGGGCATGGTGGGAGTAGTAGTAAAGGCCTCCCTCCCACAAACAGCCCTCCATGGCAAGATGGCTACCTACCTGTAAGTTTGTTTGTTGGGGATGTAATGGCTGACACATGCTTCTGGGTGGGGTGGGGGAGTGCGCCATCCTGCTGAGGTGTGGGCCAAGGGGCATGGTGGGAGTAGTAGTAGAGGCCTCCCTCCCACAAACAGCCCTCCATGGCAAGATGGCTACCTACCTGTAAGTTTGTTTGTTGGGGATGTAATAGCTGACACTTGCTTCTGGGTGGGGTGGGGGAGTGCTCCATCCTGCTGAGGTGTGGGCCAGGGGGCATGGTGGGAGTAGTAGTACAGGCCTCCCTCCCACAAACAGCCCTCCATGGCAAGATTGCTACCTACCTGTAAGTTTGTTTGTTGGGGATGTAATTGCTGACACATGCTTCTGGGTGGGGTGGGGGAGTGCTCCATCCTGCTGAGGTGTGGGCCAGGGGGCATGGTGGGAGTAGTAGTACAGGCCTCCCTCCCACAAACAGCCCTCCATGGCAAGATGGCTACCTACCTGTAAGTTTGTTTGTTGGGGATGTAATGGCTGACACATGCTTCTGGGTGGGGTGGGGGAGTGCTCCATCCTGCTGAGGTGTGGGCCAGGGGGCATGGTGGGAGTAGTAGTACAGGCCTCCCTCCCACAAACAGCCCTCCATGGCAAGATGGCTACCTACCTGTAAGTTTGTTTGTTAGGGATGTAATGGCTGACACATGCTTCTGGGTGGGGTGGGAGAGCGCTCCATCCTGCTGAGGTGTGGGCCAGGGGGCATGGTGGGAGTAGTAGTACAGGCCTCCCTCCCACAAACAGCCCTCCATGGCAAGATGGCTACCTACCTGTAAGTTTGTTTGTTGGGGATGTAATGGCTGACACATGCTTCTGGGTGGGGTGTGGGAGCGCTCCATCCTGCTGAGGTATGGGCCAGGGGGCATGGTGGGAGTAGTAGTACAGGCCTCCCTCCCACAAACAGCCCTCCATGGCAAGATGGCTACCTACCTGTAAGTTTGTTTGTTGGGGATGTAATTGCTATCACATGCTTCTGGGTGGGGTGGGGGAGCGCTCCATCCTGCTGAGGTGTGGGACAGGGGGCATGGTGGGAGTAGTAGTACAGGCCTCCCTCCAACAAACAGCCCTCCATGGCAAAATGGCTACCTACCTGTAAGTTTGTTTGTTGGGGATGTAATGGCTGACACATGCTTCTGGGTGGGGTGGGGGAGTGCTCCATCCTGCTGAGGTGTGGGCCAGGGGGCATGGTGGGAGTAGTAGTACAGGCCTCCCTCCCACAAACAGCCCTCCATGGCAAGATGGCTACCTACCTGTAAGTTTGTTTGTTGGGGATGTAATGGCTGACACATGCTTCTGGGTGGGGTGGGGGAGTGCTCCATACTGCTGAGGTGTGGGACAGGGGGCGAGGTGGGAGTAGTAGTAAAGGCCTCCCTCCCACAAACAGCCCTCCATGGCAAGATGGCTACCTACCTGTAAGTTTGTTTGTTGGGGATGTAATGGCTGACACATGCTTCTGGGTGGGGTGGGGGAGTGCTCCATCCTGCTGAGGTATGGGACAGGGGGCATGGTAGGAGTTGCAGTGCTGGCTGCCTGTGCACATGCACCCATGGTAATGTTGCTAGCTACATTGGTGGTGATTGGGAGGGGGTGGATGTTGGATCTGTGAGACATGTTTTTGTGAGTGTGTGGTGCAGATGAATGGAATTGGTCCTAGGAGGTGTTGCTTTGTAGTTGTGCAAGGCAGCACATAGCAGTGTGGTGGTAGTCATTTGTTTGTACTTACCAGCCTCCACTCCCCGGGTACTCCTGTGAGACTCTCTGGATGCAGTATGGCAAGCACCTTCTCCTCCCATGGGGTGAATGGTTTTGTTGGTATGGGAGTGCCACCGCCAGTCCTGTCAGCCAGCTCACGGTTCTTGGTCCTCCTCTCTTTGACAACCCTCTTCAAGTCATGCCACCGCTTCATGATTTCCTTTCTGGATCTTGGGATGATCCCTACTGCATTGACCTTCTGGACTATCCTTGCCCACATTTGAGTCCTTGTGGCTAATGGTGTCTGTTGGACCAGGCTACCAAACAGTTGTGGTTCAACTCTGACTATCTCATCTACCATAACCTTCAACTCACTCTCTGTGAATTTGGGCATTTTATGTGTTGACATGGTGTGTGATGTGCAGAGGGGTTATAGGTGCAGGGGTGTAAGTGGTGGTGGTGGTGGTGATATGTATGGTGTGTGATGTGCAAAGGGGTTAGGGGTGCAGGTGTGGAAGTGGTGGTGGTGCTGTGTGTGGTGTGAGTGGTGATGGTGTGTAACTTTGCCTAGCCTTTGTTCTCAGGGGTTGGGCCCTTCAACTGTGGGGTAGTGCAGAGGATTGTGGTCAAGGAAGGGGCTGGTTTTATGCTCTGCTATGTGGGTGTGTCCACATGTGGGAGTGCTCTCAGGCGTGTTGTGTGGGTTGTCCTTGTATTCTTTTTTTTTTGGGCAATGTTGTGTCATTGGAGTGTGTTTTCTGTTTTTGGGTGGCATGGCTACTTTGGTGTGGGCACTTTGTGGCCTTATTGTGGGTTTTTTAATTCGTCTGCCAAATTTGTCACGGAGCGTCCGCGGCGGTGGCTTTGCTGCAGCTCTTCCGCATGCTCTCCCATTCATCACTGTTAGCGACCGCGGTGGTCAGATACAGCGGAACGTGCCGCGGGACCATCAGGGATATCCTAATTTCCTGTGCGGTGTCTCCGCTATCCTTGCGGCGGGTTGGTGTTTTTCCGCACCGGATCCGTCTGCCGCGGACGTATTTTGGCCATCTCCGCACGCTACGGGCGTTTTTTCTTTCCCCCGTTCCGCCGCGGTCGGTGTTTTTGGGCGGTTGATCCTAATTTGGCCGCCGGTTTCTCCCCGGTGCCGGCGGGCGGTTGTTTTCCGCTTCCATGGCGGTCGGGGTGATTTTCCGACCGCCATCCTAATGGGCCCCTTAGTATCTAAAGAAATGAGAGAAACATTGAGATAAGATGTGAGTTATTGAGAGCCTACAAACTTAAGTTAGATAAAGTAATGAAGACTTGCCTGGTGGATAAGTAGGGTATTACTCCTATGACTGGGGCCGTCCCATTAGGGATGACAGACTGAAATGGGCCATCAGTTAGCTCTAAAAGAAAGAAAGGTGACTTAACCAACCATATAAGTCCCTGAATGGATGTAGCAGAGAGAAGGGGGGGATGGGTTGGGGGAAATGGGAAGAGAAGGAGGGCGGAAAGAAGTAGAAAGGGATAATAAGGAGTGTGATATGGTAGGGCCACTCATGCCCTATCACAAAAAATAATTATTTGCAATCACCTGCAGATTGAGAACTGCATGCTGCAGGGGAGGTAGGAAAGTTATTTTGCCTTCAAGAAGGATCTTTTTCCCACGCGGTGACTCGAAGGGGATATGTACACTTAAAACCAAAATTAAGCTTGCGGTTGAAATAAGTCAATTACAGGGTAATTAGTACGTCATAGAAATGCCAGATGTGCAGTATAAACATATTAGAAGGATATCATACTCAGTCAATACCGGTATGTTGCTGTCTGCTGGGGAATTCTTTAAATTAGTTATACGCGTAGGCAAGCGTGCCATTCGAGGAGCGCTGTAATCAGGGCTTATGATGAAGAAGACTGTGTGGGGAAAAAGGGGAGAAGGGAATTACTAAACCATCATACGAGCAAGTGGATAGCATGAGAATAGCCTAACGACTGTGCAACTAGGTCGCCACATTTCACTACACTTACTTGCTACCCAGTGGCAGATTGCCTACTGGGAGACACCCGTTAGTGGTGTGGGCCGGAGTCTTCAGGCTTGGCGTCTAGATATAGATCCAAATGTGAATAGTGCATACTCACAGTGTGTATGCTGATCAAGGGATGGTCAAACACGGGGTGAATTACCATTGCAGTATGTTAATGGAGAGAATCAATCCATTACTTAGCATAGTCTATATAAAATGTTTCACTTGACAATAAGTCATTTGATCGGAGACAACCCTAGTACAGCGATAGGTCTAGTCCTTAACTTGTTCTCTACTTGTCTCTGATTCATTTCCTGAGGAACAGAAGGCAAAGTAAACTGTACCCTTAGATTTTTAAGTGAGTTCAGTGCATTGTGGTTAAAATTTCTGCTCCATCCTGAAGGATAGCTCTATTAGAAACACATATTTTCATTTCCTGAAGTTAGAATGCTTTTGTCCCAGAATGCACTACTAATAGTTGTCTGTAATTCATAGGCCCTGCTCTCATTTTTGGCTTTCTCAAAGCATTTCTCGACTAAGAACAGCAGTGTGAAAAGTTTAAAAACTCATGACTTGCAACGTCATACCTTTTTTTAAACTTTGCAACTTGCAAAACTTGCAAAGTTTTTAAAAAGGAGCAGATTCAGCAGCATGGAACAGCAGCTGAAAATCATCCCCACTGCTGTAAGGGGCCACAAGAGGTAGTGGGTTGATTACTGCTGAGAGGCAGTGGTCCCTTGTCAGAAACCTACCCTATGTTTATGTTCTCCATTTTCCCTTATGCTATCAGATTTTAAGTTTACCACGACTGTAAAATTAGGTACACCTCGAACCTACCCTAAAATTAAACACCCAGGCATAAATTCTTGGAACAAAGGAAAGGCTGGTAGAATGGAACAGATGGTACTTATGGCTGGGGAGTTTCATGTGAACAACTCACTCCTCATATATTAAAGTAGAATCTAAGTTCGTTTTATTTGGGAGTTTTAGTGCATTTATTACAATTGTGCATTATTAACGATGTGCAGAATATGGCTCTACACTCAAATTTATATGTAGACACATCATATATATAATGTTATGAGAGAGGCCCCTCTCACCAAAGGGACGGGCTCTATATAGACTGCAATGTAAAATTAGTGTTCCCTTTGGTTTCCAACCTATGTTGGAAACCAAAGGGAACTCTAATTTTACATTACAGACACTTATCTTATGCCAGTGCCATTGAAATGCTTTTTCTATGACCTGTTAAAGCCAGGAAAATGTGGCCTATACTAACTAAGCCTTAGATAGGCCTCAATAACATCTTCCTCATAATGGATGTATCACCCTGCACATTCACTGTTTATTATTTCTCCTGCACGCATTCAAGCAAACTCATGATTGTTTATGTCTGAATGACGTAGTTCTCAAAGAAGATTTTTTAACATGGGCTCAGTAATGTTACAACGTTCAAGGTTTCTTCTGCCTGCTTGCTCTACTGCATTCATTCACAATCATTCACTGTGGTTTTGCAACTAATTTGTTCTGCCATCTCTGGATGATATTAGCATAGAGTGGGCTGAATCAGTATTCATGTAGTGGGATAGGTCTTAGGTGGAAAGGCAGTATGGCGCTCTTATTTACTGTGCTCTAATTTTCTGAAAATTGTATTCTTTTGCTCACACCATGATGAATCTGCACTTTCAATTTAGAAAAGGAAGGGATTTCCTACATAAACCCTCATATTTGGGGTTGAGCTAGATGACTTTTAGATGCTACTAAGGACGCTGTCTGATTTCTTTCTGATTTTAGTACTTATTGGGACTTTGACTATTTCTGATTTTGCCCATAATTCTGTAGTGCCTATTGCAGAGCCCCTTTATGGCAATGACTTTATGCATCTGCCCTTTACAATTTCTGCATTGTGCCCTTAAAGTTTTTGTAATAAATATTTCTAATTTTTCTAAATCTGCCCAATAAGTGACTTGGTAAGTCTGTTCTTACTTAATTGGCTGGATTTTTTGATGTGTAGTGTTGTGCCTTATCTTGAGACACATTGCCTCATGAAATTGTGGTTTCACATCATCCAAGACCCAATCATCCATGAACATATGGTTGAGGTGTCTTTTTGGGGTGTAAGAATTCAGGGGTTTCCTGCCCCACAAAATGTTGGTAGTAGAGGATACTTGCACAATAGGAGCACCTCCTATATGTTTGAGAAATTACTTTTTGCTCCCCAGTGGCTTCTGTCACTGTGGATTTTCACCTGTGAATTTTCCTATTGGATATATTTGCTTACTGACTGACATTGCAGTGCAAGGTGCTACCAAACTATGAAAAGTAATTCTGTTTAACTGTCTCCAAAAGTAAAATGGGTATATGCGGCCGAAGGGACATGTTTTCTACTCTTACTTTTAGCTGCAGTATGACAGGTTGCACTCTAATAAATTGGTGGACCAGGAGGACTTAAGGCCCTGTGGCTTTGGACATTTGCTAGTTTCTACTGGGGGCCTGTTGGTAAGACAAGAAAATCAATTTGTTCTGTTTTGGAAATGTAATACATGGCCCCTCTCAGATATAAATTGTCTCATAGGGATCTACCACACCAGAGAAGGGGCCAAGGGAACTCAGCACGTAGACAAATGAACCACTATCAGGATGAGCAGTGTGGGACATAACTGATCTAAATGCCCCACTGCCATCCTCCATAGACGAGTCATTTGGCAGTCAGATACTCCCAGTCCCTTGCAAAATCGGTAGCGATTAGCCAGAGGGGCCATCCCCCTGCCATTGGTTGCATACAACCACTCCCTGCAGCTTCCATAATGGGCACATCAATCACTATCCCGTAAGCATCTTCTGGGCCTGTTCACTGAGCCAAAAATCCTCATGTGCAAATTAAACTGTTACTTGAACTGGTTGGTAAGAACACAGTAGCCATAGTAAGGACATTGGCCAAGATGCCAGATGTGACAACAAGGACGTTACATTTGGGGCGGGGGAAGTTCAGTCACATTCTGCAGAGTTGATACCATTGGAGCAACCCCTTTTCAAAATAGTGCTTACTTATGAATGGGTTTTGTATTTGTTACACAGAAAAATGCTTACCCTCTTAGCAGATGTAACAGTTGTCTCAGTTTGAAGCAAGAAGGAAAGAAGGATGACTTGAGTCTAGCGAGTGTTCATTCCTGCTGGCAGAAGGAGGCACAGGAATATTGACTATCTCCAAGGCTTTCGAGAGATGTCTTTTAGTCCTTTTGAGTTGTGTTTTGCTTTTAGAGAAGGATTCACATTTTAGATTTCCTGGGGCAGCTCCTCCACTGAGGCGGAGGAGCGTCGCCCCACTTCATTTCAGCAGTGCAAAAAAGGAAAAATAAAATGATAATTGTAGGAGAGTAGGATCTGCTTCACATGGGTACCCCCACTTTTTGCTGATGCTTCACTGTTTTTCGACCTTAGTCTGGCTGGGGCCCTGCTAATCAGAACCCCAGCCTAGCTGCTTCCTCTCTAAAATGGTTTCCATGTGCCTTAGGCACATCACTGATTGGAATCTGAGTGCCCTTATAAGTCCCTAGTATATGGTATACTATGTACCCAGGGCATAGGTACCTCAGAGGCCTACCAGGGGCTGCAGCATGTATTGTGCCACCCCTGGAAGGCCATCCAAACTGACACCACAGGTCTGCTACTGCAGCCTGGGTAAGGTGGTGCATGCACTCCTTACTGTGATATAGGTTACCTATATCACTAAATACATACACACATATAAACCTATAAGTCACTCCTATGGCAGGCCTTATCAATCCTGAAGGCAGAGTGCGTGGTTCCTATGTGAGAGGGTGCCCCTGCATGAGCAGGGCCCCTCTGCAGTGTTCGGAGACCCTTCTCTGATGCTGTTTGTAGTGCAGCCTGACCATATACTCTTAAGCGCATTATAACCTCGCGTTAAATGCTAACTTTGGAATGGCTGCACCGAAACATGTTGTGTTTGGTGTCAAACATCTTGGAATACTACCCCCCGCCAATTCTGGCGGCAGGGGTAGCATTCCACCCTTCTAGAGGGAGAGACATGTTAACCCTGGCCTGGCCGGTAACTTCTTTCTAAAGCCCTGGCATCACAAAATGGATGCTGCTGCCACAGACACAAGTCTGGCCTCCTGCTGCTGGACGAAACTCCGGCAGGGGAGGCCTGGACAATAGGTTTCCTGTCCCAGGGAGGTGTGACCACCTCCCCAGACAGGATAGTGTGTATTGGGGCTGGGCGGGAGCACTTTCGGGTGCTTTGAAGTCCTGCACTGGGGGCACACTTGGTGTCCCTGTGCATACCCCAGTTCAAACCGGATCAGGGGCTTGCAGCCCCTGCTTTGGCGCGAACTGGACAAAGGGAAAGGGGTGTAGCCACCCCTCTGCCCTGACCCACCCATAGGTGGGGCCACAGAGTAGTCCAACCCCTAAACTTAGTATAAGTATAGGAACCCAGTCCTTAGGACTTTAGATTATCCCTGGACGAAACTCTGACACAGAATCCTGGACCTTCGACGCTCTACTCAAGACTAGAGGACAGAAGAATCTCCCTTGGGGTCAAGGAGTGACTCCCCTGCTTGGCAGGCACCAAAGAAGCAATTGTCCGGTCTGCATCGCCTAAGCTCCCGTCGGACGCCGAAGTCTTTGCATCACCAGAGGTGGATTTCCAGACTTCCCCGAGGCTGCCCTGAGTCTCCAGCAAAGCTGAGGCCCGTAGCTGTTGTGGGTAATGTGGACCGTGACCCCTGGACACCGCACGCATTTGCTAGTGCATCCTCTTCTGGGTCTCCCACGAAGTCGTGCTTTGGGCTCTGAGTAGCCCTAGCCTCCAGCACCAACTGCACCGAAGATCACTGGCCTCCACTCCACGAGTGTCCTGTGAGCCAGCTCCACGTGCACCGTCTCGAGGCTCCTTTGCGGTCGCTAGCCCGTTGGCTAGTAGCCCTTCACGAAGGCCAATCCTTTTCTTCTTGGGCTCCCTGGTTGCTCTAGGCTTGCCCTCACTTACCCTTGCTGGGTGAGTTCCTCAGACCTTGCTAGTCTGCATCATCGTCATTCTTCATCTACATCAAGACTTGCCGTTGCCAAGGCTTGTTGGGTCCAATCCGGTCGCCGATACCTCAGCACTCGACAGACATCGTGTACCAGCCCGAATCCTGCTCCTGGTCGCCGACAACACCTCCTGGACCTCGTGGCTGAAGAGTCAAAATCGACCGTCAACCTACCTGAAGCACTCGACATCGGTGGGCATCTGCTCATCGCCTTCCTGGTCACTGGCTAGTGACCCAGACTCTGTCCCCTCTGCTTTCAGGTTCTTCAGATCTCCGATCCATTCTTGGATCCACCCGGACACTTTCCACTTGGTCGCCAGCAGCACTTTGCAGCAGATCGCCATTCAAATCGACGACGAAACCCGACCCCGAAAGGCACCTATGCACCCGGCTTCCCTGGGTGAGGTAACAAGAGTACTCCAGTGCTCCCGTGGGTAGAGACTCTAGAACGACCTAGTTCTCAAAGGGTTTGCTCCAAGTCCTTCTTTAAGTGTCCCTTTTCTTTAATTTCCAAACCGCGACTTTCTCCATAGAAGTTAACGGCGATAAGCGGCTGTGTAATTACACTGCACGCGTCCCCCGTGGGTCCCCTGTGTCACTACCTTGGGTGGTTCCTTGTGGTCCAAGCACTTCTAGAGGCTCTAGGCCTAGTGTCTAGCTCAGTCGTGGTTCTTATACCACTTTATTGGTATATGGTTTGGTACGCCCCTAGGGCCCAAACGTGTATTTGTGCTATTACTGTGTTTAAATAACTTATAACTTATGTACTTCGAACTCTAGCCTCATAAAGAGACTAGAGGGGTGTGTTTAGTAATAAATACATATTTATTTGAATATATACCTGGTGTGGTGCTCTTTCATTTGATCACTCAAGAGATTATAGACTGGTAAAACAAGCTGCTTTACATTCCTTCAAGACTTAGCCTGAAGGCTGCTTTCCATAGCTACCACTAGGATAGCTTTCAATAAGGTTGTCTTTAACCTATCTCCAATAAGGGGTTGTTTGGACTGGTGCAAGGTGCCCCCTATAATTAGTGGACAGCATATGCCAGGCCAACTTCTCACAATAATAACACAATGTTATTATCATTTAATTTTTCCCTGATGAAGCCAGTTTTGGGGCAGGGCGGGGCTTGGCAGATTTACTAACATTTCATGCAATGCAACGCAGCAAGGCAACTTGCCCGCATTGTGATGCATGAAATGGAGACATCAGAAATGCACCATATTACAAAGATATGGTGCATTTCTGCTGCCTCCTTGCACTGGTGCACTATGTGCTGCCTGTCGCCAATGCAGGCACCCTTGTACCACAGTGCAAGGTTGCCTACATTATGAGCAGGATTGTTTGTGTGCAGGAAAGGATACCTTCCTGCACAAAACAATCCTTAAAGGCATTTTCTATGTGTGATGGGTAATGCTTCACACATAGAAAAAAGAAGTGACAAGGAGAAATAAAGATATTTCTCCTCGTTACACCTGGGTATGGAAGATGTACCACGTTGACGCCTTCCCAGGTTCACAACTCTTTGTAAATCTATGATTGTGCCAAAATCTATGGGTGGATGAATAGGAACGCCCATACTCCACCCATGAAATGCTTCCCTGCCACTAGGTAATGCAAGGCAGGGAAATGTGCTGCCTTGTGTCACCTTGGATTCACTAAACCACACAGGTGGCTTTACGCTTAGTAAATGCCACTGAAGGGATTTACTAAGGACGTGACGCAAGGGCAATGCAAGCCCTTTGTAAATCTGACCCCATATCTTCACAGAATTGATGGATTTATGCTATCTCCAAGCCCTTGTGGACTACTGGCTGGCTTAGCGACAACGCAGGCACCTTGAGCCATAGTGCAAGTTTGTCTGCATTAAGGCCAAGATAGTTTTTGTGCAGGAAGGGGCACCTTCATGCACAAAAACTACCCTTTGAGGCTATTTACTCTTGGCATGTGTGCTGCAGAATGCAGCGCACATGCCAAGAGGAAATACCAAGGCAATATAAATATATTACTCCTCGTTATGCCAGAATTAAGCAGGAGCACCATTTTGGCACAAACCCATGTCTACATCTCTTTGTAAATATGGGTTTGCGTCAAAATTCATGGGATGATGCGCAAAAACACCCAAACCCCACCCATGTAACACCTACTTGACCCAAGGTAACACAAGACAGCACTACCTTGCATTACCTTTTATATTTTACAAGCCCAGGAATAGCCATGCCATGGGATTTGCATGGCTTTTAAAATCTTAAAATGGATTTTGCGTTGGGTTGCTCCAAATAAATGACCCAACCCTGATGTCAAATCATAATAGATCTAAGCCCTTGTGATTACAAGTTCAAAACTAACCGATTTGCTAATTTGGGCCTTTTTTATCTGTCTGACTCGCTACTGAGGGGCACTTTTATTTTGTAGCCCGGGACTATTTTCTGTCCTAATCCGACCGTAGCTTCAATAATCAACTATAAGATGAAGCAGCTGCGTGAACTTCTGGACAAGTGGTAGACCTGCATCTGGAAAGATTTGACCTTGTGGCGCCTGACATAATGGCCATGGCAACAGTGGATAGGGCCCATCACCACAAACTGCAAGGAATGGTGGCTTTTTATTTGTAATCCATCCCTGTGCCATTATTCCTCCATAGGGTTTCTCTTGAAGAAAAACAGTGTAGCTTTAGAAGACAGCATCCCTCGCCTTAGCATGCCCAAGTGTTGGGAATGGACCAAGCACTAAATGTGCTTCTGTATATTTTCATTCAACATCTATCTACTAGGAATAATTTAAAGTCCCAATGTATCTTGCTCGGGCCATTTGATTTTCGCGAAGACCTTATCGCAGTCAAAAATCCCTCGTTTATTTCTCTGTTTTCCATCTATCGGTTCACCGAGGACTCCTTTTCCCTTTTTCCGGAGTGTCATTAAAAATCTGATGCCAAGAGCTGGGACTTGGCAGGGTCTGTGATATAATTTGCAATCTGCGGTGTTTGCTGGCTAGCCTCCACCTGCCCCCGCCACCTCCCCCCCAATTTTTTTTCTTTTTACCAGCGTGCCTGCTAGAGTCAATAGGGGGCATCCCTCATCTGTCTAAAAGAAAAATAGCAGCATACTAATTAGAATTCCATTTGCCAGAAGCCTCGGAGTAGCTGTGCTTATGGATTTCAAGCATCCTTTGTTTGAATTACATTGCCAACTTTCTCTTCGCCTTCTTCCTTTGCACCCGCGTGAGAGGCAGGGATGCCGTGTTTGATGGAGAGAAGCGAAGAAGGAGCGTAGGCTCTGAAATGGTTGTGAAATATCAGCGCCATGTTTGAAGGTGGCTCGTGTGCCTTTCTGTGGGTGGCCTGTGTGTGAAGTAAGGCTGCCATGAGGGTGTGGGCAGGCCAGCATTCACTGAAGGCTCTCTGTCTCTGTTTCCTGACACTGTATTTCAAGGCTGGGGCGATAGTGGGGGAGTGGCAGCCAAAATACTTCCAACCAAATCGAAGCCAGATGGTTCAAGCTAGGATAATACACTTGCGATGAGATAACAATGACTGTTAATAACTGAACGGGGAATATCACCTCCCTTTCTCTTTTTCAAACCTTCACTTGAGAGCGTGGGATATGTCACGAATCCTACAGAAATAAATGACACCTTTGTTACCAATGGAGTCTGACAGAGCTGCGTAGAAATTCATTTCCCCGTCCATAAATGTCACAATTAACGTTTGTGTTACATCAGTAGTCTCTACTGGAAAAGCACACATAGTAGGTAGACTGTCGTGCGCACAGAAACAGGCGTGGGTTTTATGAAAGTAATTACAATACTACAGTTGTGCAGCGGGCTTCGTGGACCGTCGTAAGGGGCGAAGTGAAAATAAACTTCAGATTCAGTGAACAAGGTATGGGGAAAATGATGCTGTTTAAAAAGATACGGTAAAGCATCACAGTCAACAAACCAGAGCAGCTGTCTAGGTATAGAACGACACATGCATACATGCCAACATTTTTAAAGGAGGAAAGTGGGAGATTTAAAAAAATGATAATCAGGAGAATGTATTTCTACAATTGGCTTCTAGTGAGGGTAAGGCCTGAATCGGGTCTATTGTCATGCATGAGACTTGCAGGCGTGCTGCTGCAAGGTTGGATACCAGCAATACAAATGTAAGGTTTTTTTTTTATTACCTGCTAGGAGCAGGGAGAAAGCACTATCAATAGCAGGTAGAGAGAGTGTGACAAAAATGTTGTGCACTGGCCTGCAGGAGCAGGTTACTGGCAGTGCATACTCCGAGTCACACAAGACCAGTCCCTGTCGGCAGAAGCCCGTCAAGGAATCGGGTTTTTGCATGCAGGAATAGGGAGGCGGGAGACTTGCCTTGAAATCGGTAGTCTGCTGCCTGAAACGGGAGGGCTAGCATGTATGGACATGTGAACGGTGATGTTCCCTGAAGAGCAGGTTCGACTACAGCAACTTGGGGCAGATTTACTAAGAAGTCATGCAATGTGACACAGCAAGACAATTTGCTGCACTGTGTTGCGTGACAGGGAAAGAGCAGAAATGCACCATATCTACTAAGATATGGCACAATTCTGCTCTTTCCCTGTGCTGGCGTAATGTGTGCTGCCTAGCGCCAATGCCGGAACCCTTGCGCCATGGTGCAAGGGTGCCTGCGTTACAGGTGGGGTTGTTTTTGTGCTGGAAGGAATACCTTCCTGCACAAAACCAAACCTTAGAGGCATTTTCCTCTTTCTACATGTGCTGTAGACTGCAGTACATGTGGAAAGAAGAAATAACGAGAAAAAAAAGATATTTCTTCTTGCTATGCCTCATCTTGAGTGATGCGAAGGCAACACAAGCCATTAGGAAATTTGCCCCGTGGTATTGTATTAGATGAATAAAGACTATTAGAAGTTGTGCGTTTGGTAATGCAGTATCAAATCTCTCCAGTACTGCCTATCTTCCATTCTCTCGCAGTCCGCTCTCTCTCTCTCTCTCATTTTCTTTCTCTCTGTCTCGCTCTCTCTCTCTTTCTCTCTCACACACACAGACACATACACCCACACACACACTTTCTTTCCCTATGCCTTTCTGTAGTATATTTTATGTCTTTTCTATGATGCTCTTCTCTCCTCACTCTCTCAGCCCCTTTATCTATCTATCTATCTATCTATCTATCTATCTATCTATCTATCTATCTATCTATCTATCTATCTGTCTGTCTGTCTGTCTATCCATCTATCCATCTATCTATCCATCATTTTCGGTTGCATATGCATATTAGTGGTCGCCACTGGGTAGCTAAAGTTAGGTTTGTGTTTCCATAGGAAATTAATTTTTTGTGTTGTTAATAACTTTGAAGCTGTCCAAAAAAGTGCTACGTTTGACTAGTTTGCACATGGGAAGTTTTGGGGTGATCTGTCAACCGGGGGTGGAGAAAAAAGGGGAGCTCCAAAACGCGTTTTCCCCATTCATTTTTCCATAGGAACTTTACACACAGCTACAGTCAAATCGCTGAACGGATTTAAACATAATTTTGCAGAAGGCTGTAAATTCATTCAGTTAAAATCTGTGTATATCTAGGGTCACGGGGCCTCCGTTTATCTGACAGAAATCCTGCTGAGATCTGATTAGCTGCCACCACCACAACCCAGAAGTGGTGGCACCTTCTTAGTCAAGTCAGAGGAACTTGTTAAGCGTACATATCACCGTAGGGTCTCATGGCGCTTGCAAAAGACTCCGTGGAGACTTACAGTCGAATTAGCAAGTTATGGATGATCGAACAACCAGATTTTTAATTTTTTGCGGAAAAGCTTATGGTCTGTGATGGAGAGGAGATGAGATGGCAGTTTGTTCCAAAGTGAAGGTGCGAGAAAGGAGAAAGATCGACCGCCGCTTCTGGCAGTGCGGATTCTGCGAGGGGTAAGAAGACATTTGGAACTGGACCTAAGCGTCCTACTAGGTTGGTACCAGCCAAGTTTCTTAGCCAGATAACTTGGCCCAGTTCCATACATACTCCTATGAACAAGACAAAGGATTTTGAAGCAGCAGCGCTTTTTAATCGGGAGCCAATGGAGGGTCTTCAGACTGGGCACTGATGGTGCTCTAGCTGGGAGGTTTAACACTAGTCTAGCTGCTGTGTTTTGCAAGACTTGCAGCTTAGAGTAGAGCGCCTCGTTTATGGAAGCCAACAGGGCATTACCATAGTCGATACGGCTCATGATGAGTCCCTGTACCAGCGGTTTCCTGGATTCAATAGGAATCCAGTGGAAAATTTTGCGTAGTTCACGCAAAATGCCATAACAAATGCCGATTATGTGACTTATATGGCTTTTCATAGACAGCTGATTGTCGATGATTACTCCGAGATTTCGTACCACGGATTTTGGCGATGGACACAGGCCCAACTTTGGTGGCCACCAATCACTGGACCAGTGTTCATCCGCCTTACCAAAGAGTATGACCTCTGTTTTACTACCGTTTAGTTGTAGGTTATTGGTACACATCCAATTGTCAATATGGGTCATGCAGTTTTTAAAGTGAACCTTAGTGTCAGAGGGGTCAGGGCCAAGGGTAATCAGTAGCTGCGTGTCATCAGCATATGACACCACTTCAAAACCGTTGTACCTGATTACCCTTCCAGGGGTGTCACATACAGGTTAAAAAGCATGGGACTCAGGATGGAACCCTGAGGAACTCCTATGCTTACAGACCGACTGCAAGAGGTCAGGGTACCAACTTGTACTGTGGTCGTCCGGTCCATTAGGTAATTTCTGAACCAGTCCAAGGCCTTGCCCCTGACACCCACCTCCCATAGCTGCTGTTCTAAAATGCTGTGGGAGATGGTTTCAAAGGCGGCCGACAGGTCTAACAGAACGAGCATGGCTGACTGCCCATTGTCTAGGGCAAGTCTGATGTTGTCTACAACCTCCACCAAGGAGGTTTCGGTACTGTGTGATGCCGTGAACCCTGACTGTGATGGACCAAGGAGTCCATGACTCTCCAAATGGATGGTAAGCTGTTTATTGATCAAGGATTCAAGTACCTTTCCAAAATACGGGAGCAATGAAATAGGCCGATAGTTACTAGGTTCCTTTGAATCGGCAGAAGGTTTTTTTAGGATGGGCTTAACCTGTGCTGCTTTTCATCCGACCGGTATCTTTGCTTGGGCTAGTGACATATTGAATAGGTCTGTAAGTTTATCTGTAAGCACAGGGGCAATAGTGGGAAAGAAGCGAGGTGAGAATGGATCAGCTGGAGAGCCTGATTTGACCTTTGCCAGAACGGTTGAAACTTCATCTAAGGTAAGCATAGTGAATTCTAGCAAAAGGGGGGAGGTGGGATCCAGATTGGTGGCTGAATTGTTATCAAAAAATGTTGTATCGTGGACTGGAAAAGATCTATGGATAGATTTGATCTTTTTGTCGAAAAATGTTGACAAAGTGTCAACCCATTCTTGCAATGGTATATTTATATTCTGAGCAGAAGCGGGAGTAGTAAACTCATTCAATATTTTATAAAGCTCCTTATTGGAGTTGGCGGATTTATTGACCCTGTCAATGAAATACAACTTTTTGGTGTATCTGATGCTGTCTAAATAGCCTCGATGAATCTGCTTATATTTTTGACGATCTTCTATAGTCTTAGTTTTTCTCCATCTACGCCTACTCCACCTACTCCACCTACTAGACATTTTTACAGCTTTCAGGGCTTCTGTGAACCAGGGTGAGTCTCTAGGCCTAACCTTCACCTTTGACAAAGGTGCTACTGTGTTCAAGGCCAAGGAGATTGCGTCCTCAACAGCCATTACCGCATGATCAATGTTTTCAATGTGAGCTAGTGGTGGGGGGTTAAAATGAGCTGAAAAAGTAGCTAGCGTGACTTTACGCCATGGCCTTCTCCATATAGGTTCACTGTTGGAAAAAGATTTTTTTGTCTCTATTGATAGAGAGAATTTTAACAAATTATGATCCGACCAGAGCAGAGGGAAGGGGGATTCCACTCCTACATTGGTTGAGTTGGTGAACAAAAGATCGAGAGTATGGCCAGCCAGATGCGTGGGACCCACCACCATCTGGACTAGTCCCAGTGTATTCAGGTTTGTCACCAGTTGACTAGTGTCTGGGTCAGATAACAGCTCCGCATGATAGTTAAAATCACCAATCAGGAGAAAATTATCTGAAGCTAGTACATGCAGGGCAATAGTCTCCAGTAGATGGTTTATAAAATTAGTTTTCTGGCACGGAGGCCTATACAGTAGGGCACCTCTCCAGGTTCCTTTTGATTAAGAGTCGATTTTAAAAATTAAAATTTCGGAAATTTCTGTGGTTGAGGTGTCTAATGTGGTAATGCCCAATCCCTCCCTGGTGGCTATCACAATCCCGCCTCCTTTTTTGGTTTCTCTGTCTAATCTAATTAGATGATATTCTGCAGGAAATGCAGTTGCCACATCAGGGGAAGCATGTTCATGTAGCCAAGATTCCGTAATAAAACAGATATCTGGTTTCTCTAGGTCTTAGAGGCTCCATATTTCTAATGCGTGCTTCGGAATCGACCGGGCATTAAAATAAAGCCCCTTTAGTTGATTAAGGGTCTCAGTGGTGTTGCTAGCGTTGTTGACTTGAGATGAAGGGAGAGGAATAGACCTATTAAGGGTTGGGTCTGTAACTAAGTTTGAAACAGCAGTGTATGCCGGGGAATTTAAGAGGCACTCGGGTGCGCAGGTTGTTAATGGTTTTAATAATTTAAGTTCCTGTCTTGAGTAATGCAGCATTGTCATATCTGGGCAGGGCTAAAGTACCAGTCACATTAAAAAAAAAAAAAAAAAAACGGCCAGGGGTTGTGGCGGCTGGTGGCAAACGGGCGCAGACCGGCGCAGACCGGCGCAGACGGGCTTGCCTCTGGCGTGCCGCTGCGCTCGTCCGCGCTCCTTGCCGCCTTAAGTAGGTAGGAGGAGAAGAAGTGTGGACTACAAACTAGTACGCTGACCTGGCAACTGGGGAAGCACCGGAAGTAAAGAAAGGCAGAACGCGTCCCACCGCACAATCAGCACCAGCCGTGACGGAACGGGGACAAATTGCCAATAAAGAGAAGAGTTCAGGTAAGAAAGTATGAGCGCGGTCACTGGTACCACTAACAATAATTAAAACACAACAAAGTTAAAAATAAGGCACAATGATACGAAGGTCCGTTATATTAAAATAATACAGATAGCTGGGGCCATGAAACTGACCGTCAGCCAGGAGGACTAAGTTCTGAGTCCTAAAAAAGTTTTAAAAAAAGACATAAGGGGGCAGATACCCTGACCCCCTAGGCCTGGTGGTGGGGTCCCAGAGAAACCCCTCCAGGGGCCAAAAATATTTTAGTTTTTTTAATTTTGCCATTTATTCATGGAGGATCCATGAGTCCACTGCAAAAAAAAATACAAGTGTGGGCTCCCACACTTTATTAAAAAAAACCCTGGGGTGGGCCAAGGCCCAGGGGGGTGAGGCATCTATTTTTTTGCAGGAGGGGGCACGTGTGGCCTCCCTACCCAGAACGATTTCGGCCCACTTCCCTGGGCCCCATGTCTTTTTTAGTAGGAGGGGGCACATGGCCCTCCTCCCCAGGCTGGTTTCTGCCACAAGGACCCCATCACCGGGACCCGGATTATGCTTTGAAGGGAGGGGGGCGTGCGGCCTCACCCTCCCTGGGCCGCTTGCAGCCCTGGAGACCCCATTTTCCAGGGCCTGAAGTATGTTTTAGGGGAGTGGGCATGTGGCCCCCCTCCCCTGGCTGTTTTCAGCCCAGTGACCTCACCCCCAAAGTTCACTGTATTTTTAAAGGGGAGAGGGGCCATGCTACTCCCTCCCTGAGCCTCCCTGAGCCTCTAAAAGCCCCGGGGACCCCATCCCCTCAGCAGCTAAACTAAGTAAAAAGGAGGGGGGCCACGCAGCCCCCCTCCAAGATCCAATAATGGCCTCAGGGATCCCATCCGCCAGGGCCCTCTCACCAGCTATGTCCTGGAGAGCCCACTCCCGGGTTATAACGGTTTCCCTGCCCACACCAGCGCGGGCAGGGAAACCCATGTTTGATCCTACTTGGCAGGAGTATTTTCAAAAGTCCTACCATGCAGGAGCAAACACAAAGTCTGTTGTCAGCCAGTGGGAGCTTTGAAAATGCTCCAGCTGGCTGGGAGAAGACTGTTGAACACTGTGGGCAGAGAAACAGATTAAAATTGTACTCCCTCCCACAGGGAACAGCATAATTAGCTGCTCCCTGTGGGCGGGAGCAATGACGTCTCCCGCTGCATGCAGGGAGATAGCTGGGGCCGTGGGGGTCTTAGGGCTTACCCTGTGGCCCCCAGAATGTACATGGTGGATGCCCTGGGTGAGCAAAAGGAGAAAGAACAAATGATGGACGGAATCTTGAACAATGCAAACATTCATCCCCATTCACAAAGATCTGGGTTTAATCCATTTTTTGTCAATGTAATTCGTCAGTGAATCAATTGTTCTTTTTGCTTATGTTGGCCCAAGTAGGATGGGAATGCCGAGACGTGCATGGGTCCCATGCTCACCATGCCTCTGGAGTCAAGCTAGCCTGGCTGATGAGGGGGGATACCCTGAAACTGGTCCCAGGATGCTTGTTTACGGTCCAGGGAGGACCTGGCCTGGCAGTTCAGGCTGAACTGGGGAGCAGGGTCAAGACTGATTTGCATATGGCTGGGTCCAAACTGGAATGGCATGGAGAGCACAAAAATGATGGATTTAGGCCCAGATCTCTGTACTGGGGGTAAATGTTTGACATTTTTCAGCATTCCGTCCATCATTTGTTCTTTTTGCATGGGTAGGCACAAGGGCACCCACCTTTAAGAATATGGACACTGAGAGATGGGGTCTTCAGGCCAGATTATGGCTTAGGGAGGGGGGCTGCGGGGCCTCCCACCCCTTTATTTTAAGTAGTGACCATAGGGGATGGGGTCCCCAGGGCCTAATAAGACTCGAGGAGGGGGTCCATGTGGCCCTTCTCCCCTTTAATAAAAAATAAGGCCCTGGGGGATGGGCTACCCCGGACCTACTACAGCTTGGGGAGGAGGGCCACATGGCCCCCTCCCCTTTAATTAAAAAACAGCCCTGAGGGATGGGCTCACCAGGGCCTAATAAGGCTCAGTATGGGCGGCCAAGTGGCCCCCTTCTCAATAATTAAAAAAAAGGATCTGGGAGATGGGGTCCCCAGGGTCTAATGAGGCTCGGGATGGGGGCCACAAAATATGTATGGGCCTGGAGGATGGGGTCCCCAGGGCCATAATAGGTTCAGGAGGGGGGACACATGGCCCCTTCCCCTTTGAAAAAAAGAAGATCCTGGGAATGGGGTCATCAGGACCAGGCCCGGTGGACAACCCCTTGCTGTGCATGGCCAAAGGCCATGTGCAATATGGGGCTGGCTGCTTTTGGGGGGGGGGGTGGCTTGGCCACAGGGCCTGGCCACAGACCAGGTTCTGCAGTCAACCCCCCCACTATGCATGACCAAAGGACCTGCACAGTGTGGGGTTGGCTGCCTTTAAGAGGGTTGGCCACAGAGCCTGGCCGCACAGACCATGCACAGAGTGGAGTTGGCGGCATGTGGGAACTTGGCCCCAGGCCTGGCCTTGCAGCCAATCTGCCATGGCGCAAGGCCATGCATGGGGGGGTTGGATTTACATATGGTAATTAAATATTACTTTACATTTAAAAAAAATCTATAAATTCACTGAGAAAACCAAAGGCTAAAGTAACGGTATTGTTTGGTGAAATGTTCAGAAACAGTGTAACGTTTTAAACTCTTTAAACCACTGAAATTTACCAGTTAAAGTTACAGTTATCACAAGTAACTATAACTTGTGACCTCACCATGCACTGCTAATTACTCCACATGTTACATCACTCATGACATCTTCTACCACTTCATTGATAATATGACTGCGACACTTGCAGTGAAATTATTGATGAGAAAACTGTGCATAGCGGGGGCGTGAGATATACTTTACTTGAAATAACTATAACAGTAACTGGTGAATTGCAGTGGTTTGTAGAGTTTAAAGCATTACATTGTTACTGAACATTTCACCTAACTATAAAGTTACTTTAACCTTTGGTTTTTTCAGTAAAAAAAAAATATATATAGATAGATAGATAGATAGATAGATATAGATATGTCATAAAGATTGAACTTGTGATGCTTCAACAAAGTTATAGCAATAAAATAATCATCGTATAATAGACAAATCATTAAAGAAACATATTTAAAGGTGAGGACACAAGTACATTTTGCAGTCCTCTGATTATGTGGACTATGCTGGGTGGTGGAATGCATGATATGCATATTTCTGTGTGTGCGTGTTTGTGTTATGCTTGTGCATGTGTGTGTTCTTGTGTGCACCTATGTGGAAAGTAAACAGGCAGGATGTACTTAAAAGATTTTAGGCAGGTAAGGAGAGCATTTTGGCAGCTGAAGAGCCCATTGCCATTATCGTTGTACAGAAAATGTGTAGTCCTTTATTATGTTTAAGAGAAGTTGGAGAAGTGGGTAGGACGGTGTAGTCAGCTAGTGAACACAGATTGTGTTTTGCAGACACATGGGTCAAATTCCTGACTGACTCTCATATCAGTAACCTGAAAGCTGTCATTCCTGGTTGGAGGTAATGGCCACCATGTTGAGTAGAACAATCTCTGCCCCTATTTGGGAACCAGTTATCAGACTTTCTCAGTGGAGCTCCGAAACACTGGCCCATGGAGATCAACACTGTGTCCCTGGTGACCCTCTGTGCCCAACCACCAAAACATTCTCCGTTGAATTTATAAAGCTTCACTGCATCCAACAACATGTTTTTTTTTGTAATCACTGGCGCTGTACCAAATGGATGGCTCCTAATGTTTGTTAAATTGAGGGGCAGCTAAGGACAGTGGGGACAGCCCTCCAACCTGCACTGAAAATAAACCTGGTTCTACAACCAAAGTGGATCCAAGCGACAGCCCCATGCCCACCCACTTTATCAAAATGAGCCTGCACCCTCTCAGCTCCCTCCTTACATGGTATATCAGGGAACATCTCTCCATGACCTGGTGGCAATGACCCCCTGACCTAGCAGCCCCAATGTGTTTTGGTTTCCCTTACTGGCAACTAAGAGTTCCATAGCAGTGTGCACCTTACAATTCATTTCGGTACAACAGTAGCAAATTCGCATTTTCTGCAATGTCCCCCCAAATTTTTCAACTTTTTTGAAACCTGTTTTTGTTAGTATGAGGACTCTGAGTCTGGTGACACTGCTAATCAGTGGCACTGTGTGTGTGCTCTGGCCCTAAAAAAATAGTGGTAAAAGTGATTTAACCTCATTGATCTATTTAATTGTCTTGTAAGAGCATTATAAAGGGCACAAAATATACACTTAAGGAGTGGAAGTTAAATGTCATATGTTGGCAGTAGTGTTTTTTACACCAGTCACATATATTACAAAAAAAAGAAGTCTGCTAGAAGCACCACTGTGCTCTGGCTGGGCTGCAGTTTCAGTGCACTGCAGTGACACATTGCAGTTAAAAGTCCCTTCACCAGGTAGGAAAATCATATTTTTGTATATTAAATAGCCACCCCCCTCAAGTGTGCCTTGTAAGCCCACAGGGCAGCTGCTAATATATAAAACAAGCATTTGCAATGCAATCTGTCTCGCCTTTGGGACCTTATATGTATTTAGCTATGCAGCAAATTAGCCTGGGTGCTGAAACATCTACTGTTCTTTAACATGGAGGAAAAGTAAGTACCAAACTGCGTGACATGCCAGGTATGGGAACACATGGAGAGAAATATTGCTTTTCACCGGAAAATGGTATAGTCCAAAGCTCTGTTTTTAATATAAAATCAGGGCCTTCGGTGGTTATATCACTGAAAATACAAGATTTGAACAAAATATTATTGTCTACGGGTGCTCGTGGAAGACAATTTCTATGGACTGGAATCTAGAGAATGCTAAAGTGATTCTGGTATTTTACTGACCTCTGCTGGTTATACAAGATTTGAAAAAAATATTATTGTCTACGGGTGCTCGTGGAAGACAATTTCTATGGACTGGAATCTAGAGAATGCGAAAGTGATTCTGGTATTTTACTGACCTCTGCTGGTCGTTTTCTATCAAGAAAGTTAAATAGAGGCAGTTGCCAAAAAAATTAAAAAAAGAAAGTCCCTCAGCAGAAAGCATTTCTGGTATTTTACTGACCTCTACTGGTCGTTTTCTATCAAGACAGTTACTGGTCGTTTTCTATCAAGACAGTTAAATAGAGGCAGTTGAACAAGCAGAAAGCAATTCTGGTATTTTATTGACTTCTACTGGTCGTTTTTTATCAAGACAGTTAAATAGAGGCAGTTGAACAGAAAAAAAAGTCCCTTAGCGGAAGCAGACAAGTCCTAGGGCTGATCTCCAAAGCCCACAAAGTACATACACATATAAGTATATACTAAAGTATATACAAGAGATCTTGAATGCTCGAAATAAAAAGGGCACTTTACATATTGGGTGGCTGTGGAGATGAAGACAGGTCTACCTGGTAGCAGTTGGGTTCTGCATCTTGAAATGGGGCCTCCTGGGTAGTTTTACAATAAGACAGAGAAAATGTTGCAAAAGAAGCTGGAGGGACAGTGAGAAAATAGTTAAGATTGAGTGGTAAAATTTCTCCAATCATTGGCCAGTGCACATGATAAATCTGGCACCTCAACCCCAACCTCCTCAGAACATTCCTGGACATGGGAGTAGTACACCTGAAGAAGAAGGCCCCGCTGGAAGAAGACTCCTGACTCCTAACTCCTGCCGGAGTCACTCACGTACTCCTGAATCCTGCTTGCACCCAAGGAGTGGAACTGCTCTGCAAAAGTCAAGTAGTTAGCCTCCTGTTTACCTGCTTCGTGGACACAAAACACAGAATGATTTCATACTCCAAGATGGCCCAATTTACCACGGAGGACTGGACCCTACAGGAGTCCTTGCTGGAGAGGGACCTGGATCCCTGAAGAGCTAGTGATGGCAGAACTGACCAGAAGGAGCTTTCCCTGCAGATGAAGACTAGGTCTGAAGGTAAATCCTTTTATTAGAGTGATCCGCTTGGTGTATCGGACCTGCGCTCAATAGCGGTTAGTCAGCACCTAGGTCCTGGTCCACTAAGAGCTGTTGTTTTCAATGGTACTGTACTTTTTCTCTGCACTTCAAAAGTTCATTTCTCTAATTCCTCTTAACCTATTGTAATGATCTTGGTGTCTTTTTGCTCGTTATTATGTTTCAGAATTTTATTGTGTTCATGACTTTCAAATTGTTTGTACTCCTTGAACTTAACAAATACTTCTCTGAGCCTTGCCTGTTGTGTGGCCCATAACTACCAGGGGTTGTATAGAGATTCCCTCAGAACTATGGCCCTCATTTTGATGTCGGGTGGACCGCTACCAACAAGCCATCAGTGGCGGTCTGCCTGACATCCAGGCCATTGGTTCGACCACTGGAGCACAATACCGGCGGTTGGAGCGATGATGTCGTGGGGACAAAGTGCTACTTTCGACAGGCTCAAGGAGCCGGTCGGGGCGGCAGTTAGACTTTGATCCTCACAATGGAGGCGGAGCCTGCGCAGGTACCGCCATAGGGATTAGGATATCCCTTTCTGACTGCCTTTTCATAGCGGTCCCACCGCCATGGAAAGGCAGCCGGAAAGGGACTTTGACCAAGCAGGACCCCCGTCCCCTGTGGACTACTGCTAAGTGGCAAGGGGGGTACATGTGGTTCTCCCCCACATATTCATGTACCATGTGCCAGGCAACATGTGGTGCCTGGCACACAGTGCATGGATGTTTGTAAAGTGCCTTTTTCTACTGCGTCTTGCGCTGAAGCCTTCTATGTGCTGCAGCAGAAGCAGCAGTAGAAAAAGGCATTTTACGATTGAGTTCACGACAGTCGTATCATAACAGGGCAGGCGGGACTGCTGACACATTGTCGAAGGGTCACCTGCTCGCGGCAATGGTGGTCGGACGCTCATCTGATCACCATCATAATGAGGCCCTCTGTTTTAAGCTAACCAGAGAGGGTTCATTGAGTTCGCAGGGGTACCCTTTTGTAAATTAATAACCCTATCACTGAAACCTGCCTAGGGACCAAGAAAGAAGTGATGGAGGGAGAGCCAGCACTTGTTATTAATGAAGACAAACAGGTGATCGGTTCAGGCAACATTCTTCAATGGATCACTGGTCTTTGGTAGGTTCCCAGTAGGGTAGCAGCCGGGACACTTTTAATTAGGCATTGAATAGTTGGGGGTATATCAAAAAGGCTTGAATTTCCCATTTTTTTCTTAACTAAGCATGGGTGGTTAAAATCTTGCAAACTCCTACTCCAAAGCCTGAGACATGCTGCCGTCAAATAGGTTGTTGATAATTTACAGTCAGAACCCTAATTATGTAACAAAGGGCCAGATGTACGGCGTGACTTTGCATGCGCAAACAGGTTTGCGAACCCGTTTGCGCATGCAAAATCACTGCTGGCCATGTACAATTCCTAAATAGTGAGTCGCAATTTATTTGCGACTTGCTATTTAGGAATTGCGAGTCGCAATTAGGAAGGGGCGTTCCCTTCCTAATTGCGTCCGCAATGCTACGTGTGAATGTTTTGTGACCGCAATTGCGGTCGCAAAACACTCGCAAATACCACCCTCTTCAAGAGGGTGGTAATGCCGTCGCAATTTGGAAGGGGTCCCCATGGGACCCCTTCCACTTTGTGACTGTCTCTAAAAATATTTTTTAAGGCTAGGCAGTGGTCCCAGGGATCACTGCCTGCCCTTAAAAAATGAAATGAAAACGTTTCATTTTTCTTTTTTAAATGCAGCCCGTTTCCTTTAAGGAAAACGGGCTGCATTTTTAAAAAAAAGCTGCTTTATTAAAAAGCAGTCCCAGACATGGTGGTCTGCTGAGCCCAGCAGGCCACCATCCCTGGGAGGGCTGGCATTCACAATCGGCTCGCAAATTGCGAGAGGCTCATTAATATTAATGAGCCTCGCAATTTGCGACCCCATTGGGAATCGCAAAACAGTGTAATAACACTGTTGTACATTTTATTTAGCGCCTCGCAATTTGCGACTCGCAATGAGTCGCAAATTACGAGGCGCTAAATGAAAGGGTCGTACATCTGGCCCCAAGTCCTTATAAACGTATGCCACCTTGCCTATGGACAGAGATATTGTCATGTGCTCAGTCTCCTCTTTCACGATGTGTGAAGAGAAGTATTATATGTTGTGAAGAAACCACTGTTTTTTGTACCATGATTCCTATTTGTGCTTTACAGACAAAACCCTGAAAGAAGAAGATAGATATGACAAACAGAGTGAGGCTGAGGTAAAGCCTGTTTGGAAAATATCTGTGGTAGGAAATGTGGGGGGAGATTTACTAAGATTTTGAGCCGTGTTTGTGTCACAAAAGTGACGCAAATCGGCGCAAAATCTTTTTTTCCCAATTTACTTTCAAGCACTAAACTTGATTAGCGCTGGAAATATGGAAAAGTATGCGAAGCAGCGCATACCGCTGCTTTGCATTACTTTGCGCCATAGGGGCGTACCAAGGGTGGTGCATGGACGTTCCCATGCATCCACCCAAGGTTTCTCACGCTAAACCCAATTTACTAAATAAAGTAGATTGGGTTTAGCATGAGAAATCTGTGCCCTTTTCAAGTAGGCGCAAGGAAGGCGAAATGCTTTCGTTTCTCCATCCTTTTCCGAATTTCCATGTGTGCTGCACACATACAAAGTGGGAAAATGGTTAAATTGAGTCTGTGCATAGTATTTTGTAATGGAAGGTTTACTTCCAGTACAAAACTCATGCTAGACTCACGGAGACACCCTTGCACCATGGTGCAAAGGTGTCTTTGTGGTGCACAGCAGCTGATTTCAGCACCAGCGCTAGTGAGAGGGGAGAAGAGTGCCTTATTTTAATAAATAGGGCACTCTCCTCCTCTCTCCTTTTCACATAGCCCAGCGCAGCCTTTGCGGCTGCTGCAGTGCGCTAAGTAAAAAAATAGTAAATCTGCCCGAGGTCTGGTGGGTAGAGAACGACCTGTTGTTCTGTGTGAAGGGAGCACCCTCTATGCTGGGATCACCACGCAACTCACTAGAAGACTACAAACCATCCAGAACTCAGCAACTAGATTCATCCTCAACCTCCCACACAAAACTCAAGTCAAGTCAAGTCAATAAACTTTATTCGGTTTTTGTTTATAAAACCATAAAAGTTACACAGATACAATACATACAAACAAAGAATTATAGCATAACAAACTCCATTACCGCACAATAAATCATCTAAAAACATGTCTAAATAAATAGACTCTACATGTCCATAAAGTGCCTAGATTTCATAGATGCCTTTAAAAACCCTACAATAAAAATGATACATTCATCCTTCAACAATTGGAGATACATTAGTGCAGGTCTGACCTGATTAAAATTCAATTTCTTTAAAATAGGAACTAAAAAATGCCTCCTGGGGACTTCAGTATAGTTTACAAAAAACATAAAGTGCAGCAAATCCTGAGGAGACTTTCCGTCGCAGCCACAGGAAGCTAGCACTTGACCTCTGGAAGCCCCTTGGGTCTTGCTAACAGGAGATGGAAGAGATTCATCCGGAACCTAGTTAAAAGAAATTTTTCATGTGTCGTCAAGGACCCCATAAGGTATGGTTCAGACAATGGCGTCGATTTGAGCAATAGGTATGCCCGAACACTAGGTTTCCGTGCCTCTTCTGCTTCCCGATCAACTTGCCTTCTGCTCAAAAAGGTTGACTTGGTTAATTCCACGTCCTTTCTTACAATAACATATCACCCCATACCTCAGGGAACTCCAATGGCTTCATATACACAAACGTGCTCAATTCAAACTCCTCACAACCACATCCAAAGCACTACACAAAGTCAAGTCCCACCTGCCTGACCACTGTATCTCCTTCCACCAACCACCCAGACACTAACGTTCCACAGGACACCTACTCGCACACATCCAACGCAATCAGATGGGTGCTCTCTTACAACGCTCTTATAGTGTGGAACAGACTCCCACTCCACGTCAGAGCCTCCTCCTGTCTTCTTGAATTCTGCAAGAAGCTGAAGACAAAGCTTTTCAATTAACCAACCCTCCATAGGCAGGGCAAGAGACACACCTACTCATCACTTGCGGGTGATAGTGCACTTTATAAATGCACATAACATAACAAGGGACCACTCAGATTCTCTGCTGGACTCTTGCTTCCAGTCTGTGAACTCAGTCATGAACTCACTTTTCTCTGGATACCTCTTTGGTTTAGTTGAGACCGGTAACTTCTGAGCAGTCACATTGCAATTGTACTGTATTGCTTATGAGCAATATATCATTTGATATCAGATTTACATAGTAGAAGGGTAACAGAGGCAAAAAAGGTATTAGATAGTCTCATACAGTGTGCCAAACCTTCTATACCTGATCACAATAATGCAGAATCAAAACCGGTTTACATTATTGTTGACTGCTGTGTCATCCTGAAGCCTGGTCATAACTGTGAAACACCGGGCATGTAGTAGATGCCAAAACGAGCATGTGATTCCTTACAGCATAGCCCGTGTTGTGTGTATATTACCAGCATCAGTTTGGCAATGACAAATGAGTTTACCATCATATGCCCTCACGCTCTGTATCTAAACTGAGTTAACATCACAATGCCACCCCCTTCCCCTGTTAATGCTGCCCGCTCTGTTAGCAGGTCATGTGCCTCTTGATACAATGATGCACACAGCCGGCCTGCTGGTGTACATAACATTTTCATGTTGACAACATTACATGTGGGACATGAGTGTGTGAGACAGATGTGGTGTTTTTTTTTTTTGCAGAATTTTATATAGCGCGAACTTGACCCGAATCGGGTATCAGAGCGCTTTACATAGCACCAGTTAAGTAACATTAGGACACACATTCATTTTTGTTAGGCACGGGGAGATTAAGTGATTTGCCCAGAATCACAGGATGTTCAGCGTCGTTGCCGAGACTCGAACCCAGTTCCCCAGATTGGAGGTCGGACGCCTTAGCCGTTAGGCCAACTCCTTTCCCAACAGGACTCTTATTCAGGATGTTCCTCATATATTTTCCCCAAGAGGCTTCACAGTATTAGAGGAGCGCAAAATAATTATTAAGTGAGCAAAACCTTGCATAGAGCCCAATTATTGGCTTATCCATAGAGCTTAATGTTTTCTGCTTTGCCTATGCTTTTGTTCTGTCAGTTTTTCCAGACAACTCAATATTTCCTGGCGGGTGCGAATTGGCACTGGAAATGGATGCTCCATCTTCTCTCGCGCTAACTTCAAAAGAGTTTTCTTCTTTATTATGAAACTGGATTGATATTTTCAATCTTCTTATCTCTTAACAACTTCAAAGGGACACAAAAGTTGATATTTAAAGTGTAAGCGCACATGCAGAAAACCTTGTGAACAATAGATAGTAATCAAAGTATTCACAACAGTTCTAGGACGTTCAGAGACAAAAACTTTGCTTAGGTCCCTGTGCATTACCCCAATTCTCCTGTGATGCTGCTGCGTGATTGTACTACTGAGTATAGAACATTAAAAAAGCGTCATATAAGAATATTGTGGTCAAAATATTGATGACAAAAACTGCCAAAGGTAAGTGGATATAGCGGAAGTATATATTTACTATTCCCAACGCTTCATCTACATAGCTTAAAGATTTATATATATCGTCAAGGTACATATATCTGTAGTTATGCATAGAAAATCTATAATTACCATTCAAAATTCCACAGTATTTGTTTTGTTATTCAGGGGCACACCTAATGTTCTCAGTCCCTGCTGCACACCTATTGTTTACCACTCCGTCTTATTCTGCCACCATTCTAGCAAGTTGCAATCAGGCTACATATGGAGTGCCATGGATGTCCGCCTCTTGGGTAGGGACTAGGCATCTGTGTCTTTGGGAAGGTCTTGTGTGTAATATTGATTTTGCAGTTGACTGGAGTCTCTTGTAGAACTAGCACATTTCTATATTTGACAATGGTATGTACAACATTATTCTGCAATGCTTTTTTTATCAATATGCTTGTGGTTGCCGCATGGCTCAGCCAAACTGCAACTTTCTACTGTGGGTATGGATTTGTGAAATGTGTGCGTTTTTTCTGCATTTCTAATCTTTTGGTCCAGTGTTTATTGGTACCCTCACCGATACTCTCTGGACGATTTCTTAGTGCAGGATTTGTGGCTTTTTCCATGGTGTACCTGTCTGAAAATGAATTTGTGCTGGGGGGTTCAATTTTTTTGTCTTCAGTGGCTCCTCTACCACTTAGTTCCTTAGTGACAAAGTCTCTGGCATTCAAAATCATTACTATAAATACACAAATGTTCCTAAACAGTAGCTTTAATCCATGGAGATCCTCCAGGCAACTGCTGGACATGCCCTCAAATGTTATCCTCAAAAGACTCTTAAAATCCTGTTACCTTTTTTATGAATGTTCGCATTTATGCAATACTAAAAAATGTTACTATTTAAGAAATTCTCATGCTCTTGGTAGGCTCCATGCCACCCATTGTAAACTAATATGGCTGGAAAGGATACAAAAATATATATTTTTATAGGATCTCACATTAAATTTCTAATTCCCCTTGCTGTACCACTCTCACCACCTGCGGGTTCACCCTGTCTGTTTGATTGTGTTCTTACATCTTGGAGTCCATTTCATGTGCTTTGTAACTGCTTCATTGGCTGGATGCAAGGCTCCTCATAACTGTGCTAAATAAAAACTTAAAGACACAAGGGGAAGGACAGGGGGATGAATGTGACCAATAATCTTCATTCTGTATGCTTCTGTACCGCTTTGTGGGGAGAAGCGGCTCCCAGCGCTGGCAGGCGCTGCACTGATGCGTGTAGTATCATGCCAAGTCCCTAAAGCCAGCCTGTCTCCCATCCCTTCGCATTATTTCCCGGGTTCCCTCAGTCTCGAAGAAAGGAGCCCTCCTTTATCTGCTCTCGTTATAAAAAGTGGCAGGAGGCAGAGTGGTAGAATGACCCAGGAGGTGGCACCTGTCACCAGTGGGATTTCGCTTGCCTTCTGCGGGCCTAATTCTGTTTGAACTGGAGATGGCCTCTGTCATATCCTCATTTCCTCTTCCACTCTGGGCTCTGCTTCTTAATCCCTTTCGTGTGGGCTGGAGATCTCTTCGCCCTACTCGCAAAGCCTTGATTTTCCTCTTCCCGAGCTACCAAAGTAAAAACTTTAATTTGAAATTTGGGAGGAAAATTAAACAATGCTGGCTGCAGCTGCTTACAGCCCCATTTAGATGACGAGATGGTGGCTCTTGAGTTTTTTTTTCTTTCTGCCCATATTGCCAGCTCTCTCTTCGATGTGCATTCGAAATACATGATTACATTAGGTCTCAAAGGTGAGAGAGCTGATTATGACTCTAATGAAGCCCTTTGTATTACTTACAGGCAAGGTACATCACAGGCAGATAAAATGCAAGCTTCCCCAGCTCGGTCTGATGTGTTTTAACCCTGACCTGATAGGATCACCCCTCTCCGCAGTGAGGTAAACAAATTTCTATGAATATTAGATCCTGTTTTTAGCTTGGCTGTGCAATCGAATAGAAGATCAAGCTCAAGGGGGGCTGGAGGGACGGGGTGAGGTCAAGGAATCTGTATGAAAAAAAACAAAGGAGTTATTTGTCATCTGCCACGGCATAACATTAGATCTGGTTCTGAACAGTGCTGAAAATTCATTGACTGCATAATGCATGGTCAGGATAGCGGGAAGAATATTGAAGGTCACAGCGGTCATTCCTCTCTTGATCCCCTCTCAGAAGGAAATATATTAGCTAATGTTTTACTATGGGCAAGACTTGCAAACCTGTGTTTTTGAGCTATCAGCAGTAATTCTACAGAGGTGCATGGTATGGTATCTGTTTGTATATAGCACTTACTACCCATGGAGAGGAGCTGAAGCGCTTAGAGGACGGGTCGAATGCTACTCTGCTGACAGTAACTAGCTTGTGAATAATGGTTACAGTTTGTCGTGGTGTTTGTCATGCACTTTGCTAATCTTCTCATTCAAATGGATTTTGCAATTCCTTTATATCTTATTGTCATGCTTTGGTTATGAATGCACACTATTGTTAATTAAGCTTATGGTGTCTGCAATTGTCATGCTGTTTTTTACCTAGGAGTACTATCATTTGAAGAAAGTTCCTTTCTCTTATCAACTGTGGTAAGTGCATATGTAAGAAATTGGGTTACTGGTTGACTGGATTGTGAATCCTGATCAAACAGCAACCACAATCTTTGTAAGGGTAAGACACAAGCCAACCATGAATTAGCCTGTGCTCAACCCACCGGTAGCTAGGCATAGAGCAGTCAGGCTTAACTTAGAGGCAATGCATAAAGTAATTGTGCAACTCTTCAACCAGTAAAACAGTGAAAACACCACACAAAAAGATCCTACACCAGGTTAGAAAAATAGAGCCATATACAATAAGGAGCAATAGAGGGAATTACAAAGCAGGTCGCCCTCCACTCAAAACACAATATAACAACAAGGACCTGCTCTAATACTGGACCACTATTTTCAAAACCCCACAACCGAACTCCGCACGGAGTTCTGAACCAGACACAGGAGGCGTACTGGTTGACAAGCAGCAACCGGGGATATACGCCAGGGTGGTGTGATATATTTGTTGCAGAAAACACACACATTCCCACGGGGTGGGTTGCCGGTAGGATCATTGAGGGCAACCACCTGGCTCATTACGGAATACTAGTGTGGTGAAGACTGACCCCGAGCCCTGACGAAATTGCCGTACGGTACTTTGGCAATGAAACATGTTGGCCTTCCCTAAACTGAAGTGGTTTGCAACATTGTGTGTTTTTTTAACTGGAGTGGGTCCACGGCATCAATTAAAGTTGGCAGTGTCGCCAGTGGTTCCTACCTCATTTTTAGCTTGGAGAAGCTGAAAAATTTCTTCTTTTTTCCTTTTCACTATGGGGTCATAGTGGGATAGCACATGATTTACGTGTGCGGTGCGTTCTTCCACACATCACTAGGTTTTCCTTGTTTCACACTTTTTCACACATTTCATTTTGGTCTTGAAAGATACCGATGATGACAAAGACGTGAGCATACTGGTGAGTACCTACCAGCACCTCCTTTGGTGGTGCTTACGTGAGGTACTTTCAGACCCTCACACAATTTTTTCCAATGGGCACTTGCAGAAGGGTATTCAAGTGGGGGTGTTAGACACACAAATGTTTTTTTTAAAATTGAAAAATCCGATTTCGAGTAGCATTTTTGAAGCTATTTCATTATTACAGCGGCTGAGTACTTCGGTTGTGGGTTTTTGAAAATAGTGGTCCAGTATTAGAGCAGGTCCTTGTTGTTATATTAGAAAAATAGAGCAGCATTTACTAAATAAAACAAGACCAAAATGACAAAATATCCAATTAGTAGAACCAGAGATATTCAATTGTAAAGATTTTTGTAAAAATAGCGCCAAAAGGCATAAAGCACCAACTGTGGATATCCGGTTGCGCCGGACAAGACAAAGTCACAAGTTCAGGCCGGCCATGATGTTTAGCAGGCCTAACAGGGACCCAATTAGGCCAGCAGAACAAAGTACCTTAAATCCAGGTTTGCGGAGTGTTGTGCGGATCCACATCCAAGATGCATCGCGCAGCTGAAGCGATGCATTGTTCTCGAGATGTGGCAAGGCTGCAGTGCAAGGTTCTGTTGCGTCGTCGTCAACGATACCATCGAAGAGGGCTTGCAATGTGAAGTCCGGAGTCAGGGATACGTTGGGTAGTCTGGGCGATGCGTTGGTTCCGAGGAGCTGCAAGGTTGTGATGCGGAGTCGGGCGTCGTTGTTGAGGCTGCCGTTGATGAGGGAACAAGGGTCTGTCCCTCGGATGCGTCATACAGCGACTTTTCCAAAGGTGATGTGGGATTGGGCGGCCATGTGGGCCATTGCGATGGGTCCAATTCAAGCAGCAGCATAGATGGTTCAGTTCTGCTCGGGGTTGTGCTACACAGCAGAGGCAATGCCTCAGTTCTGAGAGGCTGACAAAGCACCTCAGGCCCACTTCCAAGGGGCTAGAACTGGGTTGGCACCACTTGGCATGGTAGACTCACAGCTGACAGAGTCCAGGTGCAGGTGCAAGGTTGTTGGAGCCTTCTGTCCTTGAGGCTAAAGTCAGGAGGCCAGCCAACTAGCCCGTGGAATCACTTTGGGGTTCTGGGTTCAAGAGATGAAGGTACAGTCCTTGTCACCCAGGCAAGAGGGCAGCAAGCAGCAGGTCAGCACAACAAAGCAGTAGCACAGCAGGGCAGAGAGCAGTTCAGCAGAGTGGCAATCCTTCAGCAGCACAGCAGTCTTTCTTCCTGGCAGAGTAGCCAACGGTCCAGAAGTGTACTGAAGAGTTGGTATCTAAGGTCCAATATGTATACCCAGAAGTGCCTTTGAAGCTTGTAGAGGTTCCCCTTTGAAGTCCCCAGGCAGCCTGCCTTCGCTGTCCTGGCTCCAGACTAACTACAGGGACTATGCAGCCCTTTGTGGGTAGGCAGGACACAGTCTATTCAAGTCTATGTGAGGGTGTTCACAGCTCCTCACTCACATCCTGCCAATGATGGCCCATCCGGGGCCACCTAAGCTCCCTATTGTGTGTGCCTATCTAGGAGGAATACACAAAGCTCAACTGTTATCTATACCCAGTCATGTGACCATAGACAGGCTACAAACACAAAGGGTCTCATTTACGGGGCCCCTAGAGGCACTTTTGTGCCACCGGAGCATCAATTTTTTGATGCTCCGGTGGCAGAATGCGCCGCAGTATATTTACAAGGCCACGCAAAGCCACTTTGCATGGCTTTTCATGGCTTTGTAAATATGCGCCCCTTTCACGCAGAACACTGCGTGAAAGGGGCGTTCCATAGGTGTTACTGTGGGTGTTCCCACGCAACACCCATGGAATCTGAAGCATTCCCAGATTTACCTGGGAAGGTGTCAGATTCTACACCACCCTAGGGATGGCGTTAGGGAGGCGCACCAAGGAGACATATCCTTATATCTCCTTTTTTTTTTTGCAGCACACATAGAAAGAGGAAGCACTTCTTGCGAATGTTTTTGTGCAGGAAGGGGCACCTTCCTGCACAAAAACGAGCACCCCTACAACGCAGACATTCTTGCACCATGGCGCAAGGGTGCCTGCTTTGGCGCATGGCAGCCCATTGTGCACCAGTGCAGGGGAAAAGTACAGAAATGCACCATAGCTCATAGATACAGTGCATTCCTGCCCTTTACTTTTGATTCAGGGAAACACAGCAAGATTCCTTGTGGCGCTGCCCTTCACCCAAACCTCATAAATGAGGCTAAGGCAGGAAAATGACAACTTTCTAAAAGTGACATTTTCAGAATTACTATTTAAAATCTGACTTCATCATAAATTAGGATTTATAATTGTGATTCCAGAGACACCAAACATGAACTGAATACCTATTACTATTTGAAATTACACTTATAGAATGTAATAAGGTAGCTCCAATGTTATCCTATTGGAGAGGTAGGCCTTGCCTTAGTGAAAAACGAATTAAAGGGTTTTTACACCACCATGACATGTAAAACTTAAAAGCTTACTTTTAAAAACATTGCACGCTGCCCTATGGGCTCTCCAGGACCTACCCTATGGGTGGCTTATATGTATTAAAAAGGAAGGTTTGGGCCATGCAGCAGTTTATTTTGCCAGTTCGAAATGGCAGTTGTAAACTGCACACAAACAGGCTGCAATGGCAGGCCTGAGATATGTTTAAAGGACTACTTAAGTGGGTGGCACAATCAGCGCTGCTGACCTACTAGTAGCATTTAATTTACAGGCCCCAGGCTCATGTTATTCCACTTTACTAGGGACTTATAGGTACATTAAATATGTCAATTGGGTACAAGCCAATGCTGCCATGTTTAGAGGAGAGCGCACAAGCACTTTAGCTCTGGTTAGTGGGGTAATTGGGCAGAGTCAAAAACGAGGTCAGTAAAATGGAGGAGGAAAGCAAAAAGTTTGGGGGAAGACCAACCTAAGGCTGACAGGTCTCACAACATACGGTTAGATATATGGCAATGGCAATATGTAATTGTATGGAAGTGCAAGTAGAGGTAATATCCTGCTCAAGGAAGTAGAAAAAATTGTGAAGCTATTTCTCATGCATATGACATACAATTATAATTCTATTATAATACATTCATCAACACAGATTCTGTAATGCCTGTATAAATGGCAGTCTATAATTTCTTTATAATCGGTGACTTGTGACACACCCAGTTGCCGCTTATAACGAAAAGACATCAGAACTCGACTATTATAAAGTAATAGCCAGCAACCAGGTGAAAGGCAGGCCAGATCACGGAGCATAATTGAAGCAGCTGTTTTAAAGCAACAAAAGCGGAACATTGCTTTGCTTTCTTCTGCTCTATTTTGTTTTAGCTTACATTGATAAACAGATAGAACATGTATTTTTTAAGCCTGGGCGTAGTTCGCGAAGTAGCGCTACGCGAAGCTACGCAAAGTGCAGTTCGCACTACGCGAGCTACGCGTAGCACTACGCGAACTGCGTAGTGCACTGTTCGCAATGATTGCACAGTGCCGGATGCTTGTCCGCACTGTGCAATCATTGAAAACGGCATCTTGCACAGTGCGAGCTGTCTTTTACTGCCGCTCGAGTAGATTTTTACTCGAGCTGCAGCTTTCTCAACGCGGACTGGTAGTTTCTCATCGCGAGCGGTCGCGAGCATACGCGACCACTCGCAATGAGAAACCTGACCTCCCGCGTTGAGAATCTCGCCGGGAGGTTTATTTTCCATGCTCGCGATCGGCAACTTGATGTTGCTGATCGCGAACGAGGAAAAAGTCTCGCCGGGATGTCATTTTGCTTGCTCGCGGTCGCCAACTTGACGTTGAGGACCGCGAGCAAGCAAAAAATGACCGCTGCACTACGCTACGCTACGCTACGCGTGTTTGCACTGTGCTACGTGCAATTCGCGTTGTGCGAAGTAGCGCAAACTTCGCAAACTACGCGAGCGTAGCGTAGTGCTTTGCCCAGGGTTAGTATTTTTGCACTCCTTAGATAGTTAGAGGAAAGCTAGAATCTTTCTGCATGTATTTACACATTCCGAGCTAGTTTTTTGATGTGTTTAATATTGCACTAGAGGTTTTATTTTTATTCTTCATGTTTGCAAATATGCTCGCTCTTTAATACGAAAGAGCTACTCACCAAGGTTTAAAGTGGTTTGTGGGAAAGGTGGTGGTGTGACCATGTATTATATGGAATAACGTTTCCCTGGCATACATGATGAATATATTCAAGTCACCTCAGAGTTTCATAACCTTGTAAAGGAACTCAGCCTTCTGCCTCATTCCTCTATATTGTTATGGACCTCCTTGGTGACTTGCAATATCCTTATAATGTAAGACAGTGGGGTAATTTATCCCATATATAATGCTGTTACCCAAGTTAGTTTATTTTTTGGGTGATGGTTCACATAAACCAAATTAGGTTCACATTACCGGTTTTTACAGTAAAACACAGTCGCTAATTGGGGTGAAGTGGGTCCCTGACACTCCTGGTCCCTGAAACCACAGCACCTGTTGCACTATTGATAGATAGACTCCCAGCATTGGCTTGAATCGATTTAAATATCAATATAAATGTCTCCAAAGAGTCAGACATGTTACATTTGTATGGAAAAAGGCTGTATAATTTCAGATTTTCAAATTTCATAAGTTAGACAAAAGTGACCATAAGCCTCAGGTGCAGTGCCAGTGAGAGTGGTAGTCAAGTCCTGAATTGCATAAAATGACATTACATTGCTACTTGTGATGATCCCTTCAATAGAATTAAGACATCTTCACCGTGGACCTGGGTAATGTGATCCCCTAAGGTGAATCCCATGCCCCGGTGAGTGTTTTACTCTGAGTTCGAAACAGCTTTTATCCCTCCCAAATCTCTGAGCTTCAGCATCAGGTACCCTGCCAAGGGTAACAGGTAGTCCTGCAGATTGACAGACCACTCTATACATTTCATCAAAGTGTGTGAGTTCCTACAAAGAGGGTGTGTACATGCAAAAGTGTTCAGTGAGCCACAGGTAGATTGGGCCTGTGGAGGAGGAGGAGCTCTAACATGACAAGGGACGTCGGTCGGTTAGTCAATTTATTCAGTTATTTTATTAGGTCTTTTATGATGAAAAGTGCATGTCTATGAGTAGGTCAGTTGCTCTAGAGCCTTTGATAGTTTGGAAAATGTTTCCTTCAGTGCTCTTTTGATCTTAAAATGATTGGGTTAAAAATGGAGTGGAAGTAGAACGAATTCAGGAAAGACTGCTTTTATATGGCCAGCAGAAATTGGGATGGCCTATCTAAAGCTTTGGGTCAGTTGCTGGGGAAGTAATAGTGTGATCTAGGGCCAGATTTATAATCTGGTTAATGGAGCATTTCTCCACCAGAGCGACGACTAAATCACACTGTCGCCCTGATGGAGGTACCGTCTTGCATATTTTGAAATGACCTCCAAGCAGGCAGTCATTTCTTAAATTATTGCCAGGAACCACCGTTAATGCTTTTTGCAGTTTGGTACAGTACTCCGTCAACATCATACGCCAAATTCTTTTTTTTTTTTCTTTCAAAAAGAAAATCCCAAAGCAGGATTTTTTTTTTGAAAATAAAAAATAAAATGTTCCCCACACCATGGGAGTACTCCCATGGTGAGAGGAGCATTTAGCAGTTTTCACAGCCCTTTACCACCAGGGTTTTCCTAGCGGAGACGGGCAGTGAAAACTGACATCTAATTCCGCCCTTCTATATTAGGTGTGCAGAATTAGAGGTCTGCTTCCAGCGGCCTTTACTCCACTGCACCATCAGAGGGGTTTAATCATGGCAGAGACAGAGTAGACTTCACCGTGATTAAACCAAAGGTCCGCCCACATCTAAATGCAGCGGGCAAACCATTATGTTGGCAGTAGGCATGCTTCATTGCCATTGCAACGGAGTTTGCTTACCGCCAATGTATACATCTGGCCCCTAGTTTGGCCCAAGGTAAATGGAAGTGACCCTTGAATTAATTTCTTTTTTCATTGCCAGCCAATGCTAAGTTTCGTCATCAGGGTCATCTGTTCAGTCAGTTTTGTAAACTTTTAGATCTTTGCAGACAACATTAACTGGCACTACAGTAATCTCAGAGGATGCTGTCAAGTATGGAAGAAAAAGGGAACATAAATGCAGTGATTGGGCTCTGCTCATGATGCAATGCAAGAACGGGGGGACTTGAATTTGGATCTGGAAGATTTACATCAACTCCTTCCCACAGAGTAATTGGGAAGAAGCTGGGATGGAGGCATCACAAAAGGCAAGTAACAACTTCCAGAAGGTTCTGAAAAATTCTGCTTAAGAATTCTCAGCTTCCAATGCATCTAAAATTGAAAGTGCCAGAGAGGCAGTAAGGAGACTGATGACTAGGAGCCCTTGGGTGAAGATGTTATGGTTCACATTGTTCAGATTTCTCCAATTTCTAAAACTTAAAAGAAAATGTGATGTGGCTCTGGTGGTAAGCAATTGTTTTTTTCTGTAGACATCTAATAGAATACTAAACTAATAACAAAGTAAGAAAATGACTGGTGGGTGGCGACATTTATATTGATGTTCAGTGAGAAATGTAAGTTGAGTGTGTTATCCACTTTTTAGGTAACTACAGGGTCGGACTGGCCATAGCAGGCACCGGGCATTTTCCCGGTGGGCCGGAAGGGTGAGGGCTGGTTTTGGACTGGTGGGTGCTATTTTTGTTACTGGGGACCGGGTTTGTATCAGTGCTGCAATATCGCCCCCCTGTAACAAAAGCGCAGCAGCAGTGTTTCTCACCGGTTTTCGTTGCTGGGGGTCGGTTTTGCAGCAGTGCTGCAATATCGGCCACCTGTAACAAAAGCGCAGCAGCAGTGTTTCCCACCAACACCACCCTCACCCCACCCAGGCCGGTTTGACGTAATTCCCAGGGTTGATTTGCGTTCCCAGTCTGGCCCTACAGAACTGTATTACATTGGGTGATGTTCCCAATCATTCCTTGGGATTATGAGTTTCAAAGGCCCCCCAGAGTGTTATTATGGTTGTCAGACAGTTTTCTTTTTCCTGGAAGATTTATACAGCGTGAACTCCACCCAAAGGTTTTGGAGCTCTTTACATGAGCACCAGTTACATTACAGAAGGCCACATTCATTTTTAGTAGGCACGGGGAGATTAAGTGATTTGCCCAATCAATCAATCAATCAATCACAAGATTTGTAAAGCGCACTACTTACCCGCGAGGGTCTCAAGGCGCTGAGGGAGAGGAGGGGGGGTGTTGCCGCTACTGGTCGAATAGCCAGGTCTTGAGTCGTCTCCTGAAGGTCAGAAGGTCTTGGGTCTGTCGTAGGTTGAGGGGAAGGGTGTTCCAGATCTTGGCGGCGCGGTGAGAGAAGGATCTTCCTCCGGTGGTGGTTCTCCGGATGTGCGGGTCGGTGGCCAGGGAGAGGTCGGCGGAGCGGAGTTGACGGTTGGGAACGTAGAAGGAGAGTCGACTGTTGAGGTAGGCTGGGCCGGTTTTGTGGAGTGCCTTGTGTGCGTGGATCAGGAGTTTGAAGGAGATTCTCTTGTCGACGGGGAGCCAGTGCAGGTTTTTCAGGTGGGGGTGATGTGGCTGTGGCGTGGAATGTCGAGGATCAGGCGTGCAGAGGCGTTTTGGATTCTTTGCAGTCGTTTGATGAGCTTGGTCGGGGCTCCTGCGTAGAGGGCGTTTCTGTAGTCGAGTCTGCTGCTGACGAGGGCCTGGGTGACTGTTCTTCTCGTGTCTGTCGGGATCCACCTGTAGATCTTGCGGAGCATGCGGAGGGTGTTGAAGCAGGAGGAGGAGACTGCGTTGACTTGCTTGGTCATGGTGAGCGTTGAGTCGAGGATGACTCCCAGGTTGCGTGCATGGTCGGTTGGTGTCGGGGGTGCCCCTAGTGACGAGGGCCACCAGGAGTCATCCCAGGCTGATGGGTTGGAGCCGAGGATGAGGATCTCCGTCTTGTCTGTGTTCAGCTTAAGTCGGCTGCACTTCATCCAGTCGGCGACGGCTTTCATTCCTTCGTGGAGGTTGGATTTGGCGGTGAGGGGGTCCTTGGTGAGGGAGAGGATCAGTTGAATGTTGTCGGCGTAGGAGATTATGTTGAGGTCGTGCTGTCGGGCGATGCGTGCGAGTGGAGCCATGTAGATGTTGAACAGTGTCGGGCTGAGGGAAGATCCCTGGGGTACGCCGCAGATGATCTCGGAGGCTTCGGATCGGAATGGGGGGAGGCGGACGCTCTGGGTTCTGCCGGAAAGGAAGGAGGTGGTCCAATCCAGGGCCTTGTCTCGGATCCCTGCGTCGTGGAGGCGTGTGCGTAGTGTGCGGTGGCAAACAGTGTCGAAGGCGGCGGAGAGGTCCAGGAGGATGAGGGCCGCCGTCTCGCCGTTGTCCAGCAGGATCCTGATGTCGTCTGTGGCGGCGATGAGGGCGGTCTCGGTGCTGTGGTTGCTGCGGAATCCTGACTGGGAGGGGTCCAGGATGCTGTTATCTTCGAGGTAGCGGGTGAGCTGTCTGTTGATGATCTTCTCGATGACCTTAGCTGGGAATGGAAGCAGGGAGATGGGCCGGAAGTTCTTGAGGTCGCTCGGGTCCGCCTTGGGTTTTTGAGTAGGGCGTTGATCTCGGCGTGTTTCCAGCTCTCTGGGAAGGTCGCGGTCTCGAAGGAGAGGTTGATGACGTTGCGCAGGTGGGGTGCGATGGAGCTGCCGGCTTTGTTGAAGATGTGGTGTGGAAAAGGGTCTGATGGGGAGCCGGAGTGGATTGTGCCCATGGTCTTGATTGTGTCCTCGGTGTTCACGTTGACCCAGGCTGTCAGGGGGTCGTGGTCAATGGGGTGCGGCGGGTCTGATGTGCCGGGGCCTGTTGGGGTCGTCCGGTAGTCAAAGCTGTCGTGGATGTTGGCGATCTTGCGGTGGAAGAAGGTGGCGAGGGAATCACACAGGGCTTGCGACGGCGGGATGTCGTTGGCGTTGGAGCTGAGGTTGGAGAGTTCCTTCACGATGCTGAAGAGCTCCTTGCTGTTGTGTGCGTTGTTGTCGAGGCGGTCTTTGAAGGAGGTCCTCTTGGCGGACCTGATGAGGTGATGGTGGTTGCGGATGGCGTCTTTGTGGGCTGCGCGGCTGTCCGGCGTCTTCTCGCTGTGCCATTTGTTCTCCAGTTTCCGGCAGGTGCGCTTGGTTGCTAGGAGTTCCGGGGTGAACCAGCTGGCTCTCTTGCTGGTGTCTTTGTAGGTTGGTTTTTTCAGCAGAGCTAAGGTGTTGGCGCAGTCGTCCATCCATCGTCTGAGATTGCGGGCGGCGGCGTCGGGGTTGGAGGGGTCAGTGGGTTGGCTGAGTGCGAGGTTTGTCTGGAGTTGGTCTTCGGTGACTTTGCTCCAGCATCTGCGGGGGATCTGTAGGGTGCGGTGGTGTGCGGCGGGTTTCCGGAAGGTGAAGTGGATGCAGTGGTGGTCGGTCCAGGTGAGTTCGGAGGTGTGGCTGAAGGAGACGTGGGAGCTTGAGGAGAAAATAGCGTCGAGCGTGTGTCCGGCGATGTGGGTCGGGGTCGTGACGAGCTGTTTCAGTCCGAGGTTGGCGAGGTTGTCGATCAGGGTGGAGGAGTTGCTGTTGTTGTTGTTCTCCAGGTGAAAGTTCAGGTCTCCGAGGAGGATGTAGTCGGTGGAGGTCAGGGCGTGCGTGCTGATGAAGTCGGCGATGGAGTCGCTTGAACTGGGGTCAGGGTCCGGGGGGTCTGTAGATGAGGGTGCCTCTTACGGTGGTGTTGGGATCCGTGTGGATCTGGAAGTGCATGTGTTCGGCGGTGCTGAGAGTGTCGTTGGTGCTGTTCGAGACCTTGATGGTGTCTTTGTGGACGATGGCGATTCCTCCTCCGATTCCGTTGGTGCGGTCTCTGCGGGTGATCTTGTAGCCGTCGGGGATGGCTATGGCGATGTCGGGTGCGGAGGATTCGTTCATCCAGGTCTCTGTCAGGAAGGCGACGTCCGGTGATGAGGTGTCGAGTAGGTCCCAGAGCTCGACGGCGAGTTTGCGTGCGGAGCGGGTGTTTAGTAGGATGCACCGGAGATGGTTGAGTTCCTTCTTGGCGGGAGTCTTGGGCTCTCCGAGGCAGGTGAAGCTGCAGTTCCGGCAGGTGAAGGGACCATGGGTGCGTTTCGGGGTGGCCTTGAAGCAGGTGGAGGTCCGTCCTGGGTTGAGAGCGATGAGGGTGCTGGTGTTGTATCGGAGGTGGTCTTCGTGGCGGATGCGAGGGCCAGGGGTTCTGGCGCTGGGCGCGGTCCAGGCGCGGACGGGCGCAGACGGGCTTGCCTTAGGCGCGCCTTCGGCGCACCAGCGGCGCGGCGCGCTGCGGCCGCCATGTATGGGGAGGTGGGAGGGAGGAGCAGCTGGGAGGCGGGAGGCAGGGGCAGCAAGTGGTCAGCGAGGGGGCGGGGCCGCAGGGGACACAGCGGCGGGAAATAGGAGAGCGAGGGGGTACAGAAATCAAAAAGGGCACAGGGGGGCACAGAACGAAAAAACAGTGCACAGCAGTGGGGGCACAGAACGGAAGGGCAAAAACAGTGGAAACAGTGGGGGCACAGAACGAAAAACAGTCACAGCAGTGGGGGCACAGAACGGAAGGGCAAAAACAGTGGAAAAACAGTGGGGGCACAGAACGAAAAAACAGTCACAGCAGTGGGGGCACAGAACGGAAGGGCAAAAACAGTGGAAAACAGTGGGGGCACAGAACGAAAAACAGTCACAGCAGTGGGGGCACAGAACGGAAGGGCAAAAACAGTGGAAAAACAGTGGGGGCACAGAACGAAAAAAACAGTCACAGCAGTGGGGGCACAGAACGGAAGGGCAAAAACAGTGGAAAAACAATGGGGGCACAGAACGAAAAACAGTCACAGCAGTGGGGGCACAGAACGGAAGGGCAAAAACAGTGGAAAAACAGTGGGGGCACAGAATGAAAAAACAGTCACAGCAGTGGGGGCACAGAACGGAAGGGCAAAACAAGTGGAAAAACAGTGGGGGCACAGAACGAAAAACAGTCACAGCAGTGGGGGCACAGAACGGAAGGGCAAAATCTGTGGAAAAACAGTGGGGGCACAAATATAGAGGGGAGAGACAGTAACAGTGACGCTCACAACGACAAGAACCTACCTACGGCCTACCACTGGCCACCAGGGATGAGGCGCAGGTGGTAGCCTGCGGGTGGAGGAGGGCCTCAGATCAGCAGCAGCAGGGAGCTGGACGCACAGGTGGCGCTGTGCGGATGGGGGGCGACCTACCCAGAGGTCAAGGGTACAATAAAAAGTGACGCATCTCTCTTTTCACGCAGCAATGTGTCACTTTTCATAAATGAGGCCCTATACATTTATAAGGATTTAAGGAGAATAAGGAGTAGTCGCTAGGTCTTTGATTTTCCTTTCAGGTCAGGACATCAAAAAGTTCTGAGTTTCAGTTCTTGCTGTTGATCATCATTGTAAATGTGCTAGAAGTTAATAGTGACTGTTGGGCGATTGATGTCGTTGGATGTAGTGATGAGGGCTTCGCCACCTGGCCTCTGATTATGTCATGCTAAAAGTCAATCTGCAAAGAATTCTTCTAGCCAACCAGTTCTATCAGAAGTGATGAAGCGACGGTTGTTTTTCCTGTATGTTATATGTATGTAGAGGTAACAATCACTGAGTATGGTCATTGTGCATTTGTATTACTAACTCCTAACTTACAATTAACTAGCAAGACAAAAATAGATGACCCTGAAATACTTTTGTGGATTGAAAAGAAAAATATTTAAAAGTATATAATTTCCATGCTACATTTTATTTTAGTATTTGGGGTGCCTAGAAATAATGTGATATTTAAAATACTTCAAACGGGGAAAGTTGAAATGTTGCTTTGTTAGTGGATCACACAATATAAGTTACAGTTTATTATGATTGTCCTTTCGATGAAGGAATATATTTCAACGATCCTGGCTCCTGTTTGCTTGACTTTGCAAGAAAGTAGCAATGAGAATGTTGATTGTTGATCCACAATGTGTCTCCTTCATTGAATTGCATGTCGATTCTTCTTTTTCTGAGCACCATTAACTATTTAGACAACTGAGTTGCTAGTTGCTTTGCCTAAATATAGCCACACAGCCATCGGTTGGACCTGTGAGGAATAAGTCAGATTGCCCACTTTTGAGTTGGGAATGGATCGGTATTACCTTATCAGAACCTGTGTACCATTGCCCTAGGATGATGTTTGGTAGTTGATCAAACTACCAAGAGGCCATATGCTGCTGCATATGAGTTGATATGTGGGCTATTGTGTTGTGCTTCTTTGAAACTAAGATGTGTGTTTTAAACTCATTTTAGATTTTTCAAAAGTTTGATTTCAGAAGTTTGCACCTGTATTTATTGTTACAGGTGCATGATGGTGTGCTGCTCTCTATGCTGCCATGTTGTGCTTTTCAATATACACGTCAAATGCCTGTTAATATTCGTAAGAAATTGGGTTGCTGGTTGATGGGGTAAAGCCCTACTCAAGAAGAAATCACAATCCTTGTCAGGGTGAAGTCACAAGCAACGTCCAGTTTTACCTGTGCTCAACCTTCTTGTTGCTTGGCACAGGGCAGTTAGGCTTAACTTAGAGGCAATGTGTAAAGTATTTGTGCAGCATTTTAAGCAGGAAGAGAGTGAAAACACACTAGAAAAAGGAACCCAAATCAGATTAGAAAAATAGAGTAGATATTAATAAATAAAACAAGACCAAAACAACAAAATCCAATCAGTAGAACCAGAGATATGCAAGTTTAAAGATTTAAGTGATAATAGTGCCTACAAGCACAAAGCGCCACTGGTCACTATCTGGTTGTGGGAGACCAGGAGAAAGTCACAAGTTCAGACTGAAAACAATGGAGTGTGGGACAGATTCAGGGACCAGGTTAGTCCTGCTGAAAGAGATACCTTCTCAGTCCAGCCCCAAGAGTTCAGTTCACGGTGGAAGTGCCAGCGAGGAACAGGTAGAGCGTTGCAGGTGTCCATTGAAATAGTGCAAAGGGCCAGCTGGGTGGCGCAGATGGTCGTTGCTGTAGCCCAAAGATCCTCTCAGGGTCATGTACGGTCACGGCTTGAGCTTTACATTGGCAGTCACTACAGCGGTCGATACTGTAGCGCGAAGATTTGGTTTACCGGAACTTCTCATTGGCAGTTGGGGCAGACGGTGCGGTCTTGTTGCAAATGTGCCTACTCGCGTTCACGAAGAGCCCAAAATATTCAGAGGGGCTCAACTGAGCCACACCAACAGGCCACTTGGAGGTCAGGCACTCACTCTAGCAGAGTTCAGCAAGGCTCCGGCATAATTTGTTGCAGGTCCAGGAAGCAGGTCAGCTGGGCAGTTGCAGGGAGCTTCTGAAGCTTGTTATATCCTTGTAGCACAGAACAGGGGGCCAGCTTGCTGACCCTTGGAGTCACTTCAGCCTGTGATGAAGGGTGCGGGTCCAATCTTCCTTCTCAGCAAGCAGGGCAGCAGGCAGTAGAGTAGATGAGCAGCAGAGCAGCAGAGCAGCAGAGTGGCAGTCTTTCTGGCTGCAAAGCTGCACATCAGTCTTTCTTCTGTAGTATCCAAAGCAGTGGCGTAACAAAACGTGAGGGGGTCCCCCAGCAAGATCTGGTGAAGGGGCCCCTCACACTCACACCAGTAGGGGCTGAGGGCCCCCCCTCCAGTATGGGTATGCCTTTGGGATCCCCTGCACCGCAGAGGCTGCGGGGGCCTTGGTTACGCCCCTGATCCAAAGGTCAGGAGTGTACTGAAGAGTTGGTGTCTGAGGTCCAATATTTACACCTGGTGCCTCCTTTGAAGTGGGAGAATCTTCCTTAGGTATCCCTTTGAAGAGCACATGTTTCCTGCCTCTCCTGCCCTGGCTCCAGGCTAATTACAGGCGGTATGCAATCCTTTGGGTAAAGACAGGACACAGCCTATTCAGGTGTAAGTGGAGATGTGCTAACTCCACCCTCCCATCCTGTCAGTGATGGCTCATCCAGCCACACCTACGTTCTCTATTGTGAGTAGCTGCCTAGGAGGAATATACAAAGACCAACTGCCAACTACACTAGACATGTGACCCAGAGACAGGCTGCAGGCACTAAATGGTTAAGGTAGGAAATTGACAACTTTCTAAAAGTATCATTTTAAAAAATGTGACCAAAAGTCTGACCGCCGTGAAAGAGGATTATTCATTGTAATTCCAAAGACACCAAACACTGATATACCTGTTGCCATTTGGAAGTTACATATTATTAACCTCTAGAGTGCCATGGACCTAATGGTTACATCCTCGCCTGTGGTGCTGATGTAAGTAACCATTACGTCCTGGCAGCCACCCACGGGGAAGCGCTAGCTCTCCCCCATGGGCCACCCCTTTTAACCACCCCCACACCAGGGATGGCAAAGGGAGTGCTTCTGCTGCCACACCCAACCCCCCCCCATTGGCAATCTGAGGATGTCAGCATGCTCACTGTGCGCCGACATCATCAAGGGCAGCCAGGAACATGCTGGAAGCCATTTGCTTCATGCACGTCCAGAGAGAGGACTTATTTTAGGGAAGTCCTTCTCGGGTGGGTGTTTGTTTTTGGAAAACATACACAGTGGGAAATTAAAGAGTTTTTTCTTTCCCCCTGTGCCTGTTTGAAGTGGATTTGTGCTACATGATCACGGGTGGGGCTGCGATCGTTGATCAGGACTCCACACCACTGGACCACCAGGAATTTTGTTGCTGATTGTTGGGGGAGCTACCCCTTAGGCAAGGGTTGCTCCCCTGGGGGCATATTTTATCTGTGTTTTGGCCCCACTGGTGTCTTATTTGACTATTTTTTAGGCCGATCAGCCCGCGGGTTGGTCGAAACTCACTAGGAGCCAGGGAATATTTTATAAAGATTATTACGGGGAGTGACCCCTTGGGAAGGGTCGTCCCCCGTGGGGGATAATTGTTTTTGTTTATCCCACCCACTAACCCCCAGAGAGCAAATCAGCCATTTTTGGGCCAGTCTGCTTTTTTGGGGGGGGAGGCAGAAGCCCACTAGACACCAGGGAGTTATGTTTTGAAGGAGAGCAACCGCTTGGGGAACGCTTGCTCCCTTTGGGGGCCCATATTTATTTATATGCCGCCCTCCCCTGAGGACAGATTGGGCATTTTAGGCCGATCTGCCCTTTGGGGTGTGATTTCACCCTCTTGAGAGATCTGTTACTAGATTGAGCCTCAGGGAAGGTGGTAACACTTGAATCACCTGGGAATAAGGTTATGTATGTGGTGGGAGATCTGCTTCTGGGGTAAGGTTTACTTCCATCTGGTGGTGCCATATCTCCTTTCAGGGGAATACAAGTGCCTTTTGATAATTTGTTATCATATTTATTCGTGTTTTAATTTTCTTTTCTTTTTTTCATTGTAGAGCCAATCGTTTCCTTCGTCTTGTTGGTGAATCCTGTTTGCGGGCACAGCTTTAGCAGATCTGCAGTTTGTGGAGTGGTAGTTTGTAAGCAACTTATTTTGTAATTTTTTTAATCTAATCTGCATCCTTTGCCTGTTTGTATAATTTGTTTTGTTAGCTTTTTTTGTGATTATCTTTCAAAGTAACATATTGATTTGTGCACATTCTTTACTGCCTAGTGTGTAATGATGTTTTTCCCCTTTCTTTCCAGTGGGACTTCTTTAGTGCTTTCTGTGTCTGTGCAGAGTAAGCGCAGTTGATCCTCAGTGTTGCTGTCTCTGGCAAGTGGATGGTATCATTTTAGAGTACATAGGTCTTTGCATACTTTGTATTGGTTGACATTTCCTTCTAGATTTTATTATATCCCAGTAGTTTTCTTTCCATTTGATGAAGCCACACTTTGTTTATTACTTATAGTATACAGTGTTGGGTATTATTGACTTGTTTCTCAAGTTACTTTTCTTAGTAAGAATTATGGCTAGCCGCAGGATGACCACTCAGCAGGTTGTTGGTATGCTTTTCGAGTTTTCTTCTGACCATGATTATGAGACTGACTCTGCATCCCAGGCAGAGGAGGCAGCCCAGGATTCTGGCAGTGAATTTTCAGTCTAAGAGGAATCATCTGATGATTAAACAACTCTCAATGTGGATGAAGTACTGCTCTTAGAGGAAGACACTGATGGGCCAATAGTGCAGCAAGAGGCATCTGAATTGCAGCCTGGGGCTATAAGGCTTGCCAGTGAAACTGCTGGACTATGGGTTGCCCCAAACATGGTGTAGCCAGTGTTGAATGCCTTTAGTGGTGTTGTAGGGTCTAGAGTGAATGCTGAAAACATTTTGCTTATAAATTTCTTTCAGTTGTTTATGGACGATGTATTTTGGATGAGATTGTTGAGCAGACTAATTTGTAAGCTGACCAGATTTTGAGGGGCAACAGTGCCAAACTTAAGCACCACTCTAGAGCTACCCGGTGGACTCCCACAAATCTAGATGAGTTGAAGAAGTTCTTGGGTTTAACTTTTTTAATTGGGCCTTATAAGGAAGACGTCACTGTCTTCATATTGGTTTGCTAGTCCCTTGATGGCAATGGCTATATTTCCTGCAACCATGAGCCCTAATCTGTATTTGCTTCTTCTTCGGATGTTTCATTTTGTTGATAATGTTTTAGAATTGGCACGAGATCACCCTGATTTTTTTAGGGTGCGGCCTATCCTTGATCACTTTGTAGATAGATTTTCTGAAATCTATGTTCCAGGGAAGGGAAAGAAAAAGCTGTGGATGAGTCTTTGGTCCTGTTCAAGGGCCGATTGGTTTTTAGCCAGTATATTCCTAGCAAGAGGGAACATTATGGAATTAAGATGTATATGCTATCTCAGAGTAGTACTGATTATGTCTATAATTTCAGGGTGTACAACAATAGGGATTCCAGTATTGACCCCCACATCCCCCAGTTGTCCATCCACTTTTGGAGTTAGTGAGAAAATTGTGTGGGAACTTGGTAGAGGACTTTTTAACAAAGGTCACCATTTATACGTAGATAACTTTTACACTGGTGTGCAATTGTTCAGGGAAATGATCATAGTGGACACTGTTGCTAGTGGAACAATCCTCTCTAACCATAAAGGTTACCCAAAAGAGCTTGTTTGTGAAAAACTTGAGAAGGGACAGTGCAGTGCTTTGCATAGCGACGAACTTCTTGCTGTGAAATTTTCTGGCAGGAGAGAAGTCTACATGCTGACTACCATCCATGAGGAAAGTACTTCACCTGTGACTGTTTGGGGTCAAGTTGTAGAAGTGTGCAAACCTGTGTGCATTTTAGACTACAATAAGCACATGTTTGGTGTAGGTAGAGTAGATCAGAGGTTGGGACCTTAGACTGCTGTTCGTAAGGCGTACGTTTGGTATAAGAAATGTATTCCATTTAGCAATTTCCAATGCTTTTGTTGTATTCATGGATTGTTCTCCAGAGTCAAAGATGACAATGGTTCAGTTTCAGCAGTCTCTGATAGGCAGATATGTTGTAGTGGAGCAGGCAGGAGTTCCTAGAGAAGCAGTGGTGGAGGATGTGGCTATGTTGAAAGATTGCTACTTTTATAATCACATTCCTCCCATGGTCAAAAAATAGCTTCCCGCTAAGAAATGTAGAGTCTGTGCCCGAAGAGGTATCCAGAAGGAGAGTCTTAAGTACTGCCCCAATTGTCCTTCTAATCCTGGGCTAGGTGTGCCCAGGTGTTTTAAATTGTACCACACACAACAGAGTTTTTGGGTGCAACCGTGAGCGTAAAAGTAAACTGACTGGTCTGTATCGGTGGTATGTGTGGAGTGGCGTTTGGCTGGCAGTGTCCTTGGACTGGCGCTTGGCTGGTGGTGTGCATGAATTGGCACTTGGCTGGCGGTGTGCATTGACTGGTGCTTGGCTGGCAGTGTGCGTGGACTGCATTTGGCAGGTGGTGTGCATGGAATAGTGTTTGAGTAGTGACTTGCTGCCGGTCACTACACACACTGCTAGCCAAACGCCAGTGCACACACTCCATCAACCGCTGGCCGTGTGATTGCTGTGTCAGTCATGTGGGCAAATGAAAGTGATGGGACCTTGAATGGCGCTATCTGTTGTAATGTGTTGGGACCGTGGCTGGCGGTGTGAATGGTCATGTATGTGTCGCATATGAAAGGTGTGTGAAAGGCCTGTAAAGCAGTTGGTGCCTAACTTCGGCTTGAAAGCTCACGCGCTGTGAGTCATTGGTTCAGGTTTTTGACCTTTCAATTATTAACAGTGCATTTCATTTTTGTGAAATCTCTTGTTGATAAACTTTTACCTTCTGAACCTTCACTCACTCTCATGCCAAATCCAACCAGTATGTGTATATTGAGGAATAGATGGCAGTGAAGTAATATTTGTCTTTTCTGTCTTTCTCTGCCAGGGTGTACATTTTCTCTACATTGTTTGTTGATGTGAGTGTTGTAATGTGCTGGGCCCACGGCTGGAGGTGTAAATGGTCTTGTGTGTGTCACTTATGAAAGGTGTGCGAATGGCCTGTAAAGCCATTGGTGCCTTGACCAGGTTTACAGCTCACGAGCTGTGAGTCATTTGTTCAGTTTTTGGAACTTTCAGTTATTAACAGTGTATTTCATTTTTGTGAAATCTCTTATTAATAAAATATAAATTTTGAACCTTTCACTCACCCTCGTGCCATATCCAACCAGTATGTGTGTATACTTGAGGAATAGATGGATGGGCAGTAATATGTGTCTTTTCTGTCTTTCCCTGCCAAGTTGTACATTGTCTCTAGGGAATATCTACCAATTCTAGATAATTTTGTAAACTAAAACCCAGGAGAGTTTAGGGTGGTGTGCCTCTCGTGGATCCCAAATAGTTTTCTTACCCACATTGCCCTTCAAACCTCAAAATGTGACTAAAGTCCCACATTTTCCTTGCATTACTGTGCCATATTTGTCCAGAATCAGAAAGAAACAACAAATTTCCTACCACCCAGTGTTACACGAGGTATCCTGATAAAAATGCTACCTGACTTATGTTGGTGGGCCAAGTGCCCGCAACAGGAAAGGACCCAAAACATATTGTGGAGATATTAAAATTATCTATCACAAAATGATCTGGTTTTGCAAGGGAGTCACCTGCAATTTTGGTCCCGGACTTAGCGGCCATCTAGGGAAACCTTTTTTTACCCAGAATCCACTGCAAACCCTTACAATGTAGCAAAAAAAATCACATTTTCCTGACATTTCTGTGTGGTGAAGTTGTGGGATCACTGGGCCGACACATATTTCCTACCACCCAGCGTTGCCCCAGGTCTCCCGATAAAAATGGTACCTCACTTGTGTGGGTGGGCCAAGTTCTTGCGACAGGGAAGGGCGCAAAATGTTTTGTGGAGACATCAAAATTATCTATCACAAAACAACCTGGTTTTGCAAGGGAGTCACCTGCGTTTTTGGTGCCAGGCTCGGAGGCCATCTAGGGAGACCTACCAAACCCAAATATTTCTGAAAACTAGACACCCGGGGTAGTCTAGGGAGGTGTGAGTTGCATGGATCCCCAAACATTTTCCTACTTAGAACTCCCTGCAAATCTCAAAATTAGCTAAAAGAAAATCACATGTTCTTCACATTTCTGTGTGTGAAAGTTATAGGATCACCGGGATGACACAGATTTCCTACCACCCAGCATTTCCCCAGGTCTCCTGATAAAAATGGTGCCTCACTTGTGTGGGTCGGCCAAGTGCCTGTGACAGAAAATGGCCCAAAACATATTGTGGAGACATCAAAATTATCTATCACAAGGGGGGCATGTGCATTTTTGGCCCCAGGGTCGGCGGCCTTCTAGGGACACCTACCAAACCCAGACATTTCTGAAAACTGGACAACCGGGGAAGTCAAAGTATGGGGTGGCTTGCGTGGATCCCCCAACGTTTTCTCACCCAGAATCCCCTGCAACCCTCCAAATTTAAAAAACATCACATTTTCCTCACATTTCTGTTTAGGAAAGTTGTGGGATCACTGGGCTGACACAAACTTCCTACCACTCAGCATTCCCCCAGATCTCCCAATAGAAATGGCACCTCACTTGTGTGGAGTCGATGCGGTGACGATGAAACAGGCACTGCATCGATTCTTCCAGCCGCGAGCAAGTGATGCATCGATTCATTCAGCCGCATAGCAGGGCCTGTGTCAGAGTCGGAGCGGGGGTCTCGGATGTCAGAGACACAGTGCTCTGGACTTGAGTTGTGGCAGTTGGTCTGCCGCACAGTGGTGATGCATTGGTTTTTCAACCCAATGGCAAGCTTGGAGCGGGAAAAACAGCACTGAAGGGTGATGCGTGGATTTTCAGCTCTCCTTGAAGCAGAAGCCACCTCCAAGGGGCCAAAAACAAACTGGAATTGGCACCACCTGGGAGGCCAGAACTCCCAGCAGAGGAATTCAGGGGCTGCAGGTGAAGTCTTTGATGGCTATTAAACAACTATGGACGAACCCTGTCTATGTGAGGCACCATCACTGGAAGGCAGTGTTAGAACCCACTGGGTTTGTAAAAAGACCCCTCACACACCAACCTGGTTGGTGTCATGCTTCATCATTGGGGTCCCAACCGGGTGGCCGAATGCCCCCCGGTTGTGCTACGACGCCAGATTACAGCGGAGCTGGTGTAGTGCAAAAGTGTGATGTGAATTAAAAATATCTCTGAGAATCCTTGCCTCATTTATATTTATTACTGGCGGCTCAGGATATCATTAAAAATTATATGTGATGCAACTAAAAAAGAATTAATTATCTTATAGTTGGCTATGTGGTGGGTCTACATGTTTCAGCCCGCATAAGGAAGTAAGAGGGGCTTTCGTCAGGACCGTGCAAATAACGTGAGTGGCAAAAAATGTTCGGGTTCGCTCTGATACCAAGTAAGGTTGCGCCAGGGGCTACATTCACAAGCTCTCTGTGAGCTTTGTCTCTCTTTTAACTCATAGGCTTTCTTTCCCCCACCAGAGTCGTAGATAGGAGCGCACTCCTCCCGAGCCCCGATCAGCCTAAACACTCTCAACTATAGTGTAACTATAAGCGTTGTTTTCTGTCATTTGTGTTTTTTTGTCTGTGTTTTATTTTTAATCAATCAGCGCGCCACGAACGACAGCACAATGCCGGCTTCTCTATGTGTGCGCTCACCATTTTGAGTTATTTATCAACGCTGTGGCCTGGCCAGCACCTAGTCACGCAATTATAAGATATAACGCGGTGACCACGGCCCTATATTGCCACTAAACTGCCGCACGGAAGCCCTATAGCTTCATAGCAACGCCAAGTCTGTTAAGCATTATAGCTGCTGCACGAATTTTTGCATGCAGCACGTTCACCATACAGGCATGTCTTCAATTACAGATACTATCACCAGGCAGGTCCTTTTGGAGGACCATAGCACCCAAGATTGCATTTTATGTTGCTTATGTGTCCGTCATAATCATGTATGCATGCATGTTTTGTGTTTTTTATCCACATGTTCTCTACCATATACGTGTCCGTAAGTACGTTGACACACAGTCCACACACCTTAGCGTGTGTGTAGGTACTATTTTTAAAAACTTTTTATGCACTTTTTCACGTGGCAATACATTTTTTGCCACTCACGTTATTTGCACGGTCCTGACGAAAGCCCCTCTTACTTCCTTATGCGGGCTGAAACATGTAGACCCACCACATAGCCAACTATAAGATAATTAATTCTTTTTTAGTTGCATCACATATAATTTTTAATGATATCCTGAGCCGCCAGTAATAAATATAAATGAGGCAAGGATTCTCAGAGATATTTTTAATTCACATCACACTTTTGCACTACACCAGCTCCGCTGTAATCAGGCGTCGTAGCATAACCGGGGGGCATTCGGCCACCCGGTTGGGACCCCAATGATGAAGCATGACACCAACCAGGTTGGTGTGTGAGGGGTCTTTTTACAAACCCAGTGGGTTCTAACACTGCCTTCCAGTGATGGTGCCTCACATAGACAGGGTTCGTCCATAGTTGTTTAATACTTATTATACAGGGGATACGGACGCACCCTCTTTCTCCCTTGCTCTCCCCTTGTTTCTGAAGTCTTTGATGGCCCCAAGCAATGTTCCCTCTAATTTTTTTCCTCTGTGTGCAGCAGTGTAAGGGCTCTGTGCGCTGCAACCAAGGCTATGTGCGCCGGGAACCAGAACGTGTGTGTGGGTGCATCGAAAAATATCACTCCAAAGTTTTGCTTAAAAAAGTGAAAAGATGGTGCATTTCCACACATGCAGCGCCACATGAAGAGTCTTAACGCAGGTTTTCAATTTAGATATACACGCCATGACATGAATTAGTTACACAAGCAAGTACACTTTGGGTTTAGAAAAGCACAGGACTCCAATGGTGGTACCATAATAAGATTTTACTAAAGATCCTCAACTCGAGCACTTGGTCACATAGTGTCTGAGTAGGGCAGATTATTATGTCCACACAGGTGTATTTTAGAGCTGCTGAAAATTCGCTGACTTATTGTTGAGATGTTTCCAGTAAAACAATTTTTGCTGAGTGATGGCTAGTTTATATTTTTTTGTAGTAACAGGTAGATCACCTGCTTGGCACTCTATGTTGTTCCTGCGGTTAGTTTTGGCTCTCCATTTAGTTTCATACATATAGGCTTAATCATGTATCAAGGTGCAATATGGGACTGCCTTCTGGAAGGCCTCTATGATACCAGACTAGTTGTAAACTGAGAAAGAGAATCTTCAAATTACTTATATGCTACTGCACATGATAGATGTTTGGTGAAAAGTGTGAAGGCCAGAAAGGTGGTCTTGTATGTTGTCAGTTGTGAAGGGCATGTAGGCTCTTTTACCATGGACTCGTTGATATTGACTGCTGAGTTTGTGCGTTTTTCCTGGAAGTTGACTGGAGTGACTATTGAGATACTCACTGCAAAAATGTAGAAGCTTAACAAATTGGTCAAGAAAATGCCTATGTCAGGAATTTTGTGTAGCTGTGCCTGGAACCCTCTATCATGGGCGCTACATATCCATTCCAGTATGAAGTCAAGTGACAGTGTTCCAAAAGAAGAGGTCTTGAAATTATTTGCACAATTTTCTTAAATTTGTGTGAGGACGTACTAGTATGGTAGACGTGGCATGTGTTATAGTCAAAACTCCACTACATCATAATCCTGATATTCACAAACAGATGCTAGCCAAAGACTCTCTAGGGCAACAATGTCTGTTTTCAGGTTAACCACTGACAACGTGAATGATTTTCATTAACACTCACTCTATAACAGTTATCTGTAAATCTAGCAGGACCTGCATGGAACAGTACTTCACTAAGGTATTATTTTTATTCAGTTTATATGGGAAACCCTGTATCTCACACATGCCAATCTGAAACCTTGGCAGCTATGAAGCACACGTCGTGCTTCATATTTGCTGCATTCCTTTTATTAATAGTGCCCGGCTGCGGGCTGAATGTGGGCCTTTGAGATAGTATTCATGTTAATTGCAGAGCACACAGGCGCTGCAATTTACATGAATACTATCTCAAAGGCCTACGATCAGCCCCTCAGCCGCGCACTAATAATAAAAGAAATGCAGAGTCTCAAACACGACGTCTGCTTTCACGCATGGGCGGTTCATTAATTTGGGCTTTGGGGCTCAGCCCCCCACACTCCTTCCTGCCTCCTATTTTTTGATTTCGTTATCACTCTGATTTTACTTTCAGGACCCTCATCCTGCCTGAAGGTTAGGCAGTCAGGGCACTTTTGATGGGCACATGCACTGGTGCCCATGTGCCATGTTGCAGGCTATCCAGGGCACACCTACTTCCAGCCATGGTTTCTGTGGCCACACCCTCCTGTGACGCAGAACACCCTCGCTTTAAGCTTAAGCCCTGTGCTGCCAGAGGCTGATGTCAATCAGAGAGGGTGCTCCTGTCTGACATCATCAATAATCCTTCTGGGTCAGAAACATGCGTAAAAAAGCAGGTCAGAGTTTTTTTTTTTTTTTAGTTTTATATAGCGCAAACTAGACCCAAAGATATCAGGTATCAGAGCGCTTTACATGAGCACCAGTTTCGTTACAGATGGACACATTCATTTTTGTTAGGCATGGGGAGAGTAAGTGATTTGCCCAGAATCACAGTATTGAATTTTGTCTGCACCAGATTTTTCTTCCGTTCTTCAATGTTGATAATATGGATACTACTTTGTTGAATATTTGGAGCACTGGTTTTGAACCAAAGTTCAAAATAGAATAACCTGAAGCATTTGCTTGAAAAGTAGGAAATGGTTTTGTATAAAATTCCTTATATGGGTAGCTGTCAGCTGAGAGAAGAGAGTTCACGATCATCAAGGACACAACACTTAACTGTTACCTCACCACTTCACAAGCAAGAGTAGCAGACAGCGTGCCTCCATTTCACCCCCTACCAAACAAACCCAAGATTCAGAATCGTCTCTGCACCTACTCTTTTTTTCAAAAATGTGCTTTCAGGCTGCCCGATAGCTCAATGCAAGTGGTATCCATGTAACCCTATATTTATCCGTTATGAGTGTACTTCATATTAAACATGTTTTCAAGGCGATAGTGAACAGTTAACATGTCAAAAGTTATGTCGCCACTCACTACACCCTGAAATACACAGTGCAAAGCAAGAGTTTGGTTGAAGACAGCACACAATAACAAGCATTGGAATAGCCAATAGGTCTCGCTTTTGGGACCTTATAAGTATTTAGTTATGCAGCACAATATCCTAGGTGCAACAACATCAACTGTTGCATGGCTAAGCACTTATAAGGTCCCAAAGGCGAGACCTATTGGCTATGCCAATGCTTGTTGTCATTGGTGATGGGCGTGACATCACAGACATCATCGCACTTTTACGCTCCTAAAATGTGCTCACAACCTACCAAATATTTCTATATTGTAACTTAGCATTTTTCATGTACTCTGTGCAGTGGCATTAAAAAGAAGTCTTGTATATATGCCACATACCACTACACTGCAGGGCATTGTTTTTCATGACCGAAACTGAGTTTCACTCAAAGCCAGGGTCTCGCACCACATGCATAAGCCAGACATAATGTCTTTGCGAACACTGGAAAAACAAAAAAAGCATCAAAAAAGGATTGCGTTTTCTATAGAATATGGGTAATAAGGAATTGATTGTAAAAAAGTGTGATGATGGAAAGCATTTTTTTCAGATTTAAAATAGTCCCTCATTACGAAGCACTCCGTAGAAGGAGGACTGATACACCAAACAGCCAATAGCATCAGTTAAGAGACTGACTGAGCCAAAGTGCACTCTGAGTTAATTTTTTTAAATAGTAAGAGCAGGTTGACACGGCTGCACTGATAAGCCAGACTGAATAAAAAAAAATGCTAAAAATATGAGCATCCATATCTACTTGAGGAAGCTTTTAACTTGTTGCCTGGTTTCTGCCTATAGGCGTTCTCGGTCTGCCTTCTGTCTCTCTTTGGTTAGAAGAAAGTGGCTTCATGTAGTCTGCAGAATTATTGGCTTAATGCGACAAGCAATAGATGGGTGAATGGTTGGATGGATGGACAGAGACATGAGAAGGAGGAGGAAAGGTTTGGATACGAGAATGGGTGATTGGTCTGCAGCAACATATCTGCGGATGACTGTCATACAAACGTGGGTGAATGATGAATGAATGGCTAGATGGACAGTAATTATAAAACAGTGTTGACGTCACATAGATGACAGGAGCTGTTTCATGCACTAGTCTGTACTCTTTGGTTTCACTTTAAGTCAACAAACCTACATTAAACCTCATACATATATTTTATCTCACTTGTCACACATTTCACTTTTATCCTCGTGAAAAAAAAGTAGTGACTTTTCTTAAAGTTTGCGTGACAATGTCAGGACTTCCACGACTGGGGGATTGTCTCTGTAGTCACAAGCTGTGTGCAAGGACCAGACCTCCCACCCAGGATGAATGCTGCAACAGGTTGTTTTCGAAAGGCGAACCTTCGCCCTTCCCCATCTGCAGATAATCTTTGGGCGTGCTGCTGACGTACGGCCGTGTCTTCTGGCAGTCAGATAGACTTCCTCTTGTTTCCTTAATTCCTTGTAGGGACATCTGATTCCAGGGCATTCGGACTTCTAAATCCTGCTTTGCACTGCCTCGGGTCCCTGGTGTTTAAGGAAAAGCTTCTAAAGGGACCAGGAGCCAAGGGCGGGAAAGGGTTGGCTCGGCTACTGTCGCAAGGCAAGGAGGACAACTTGAGGCCTCTCTGCTGGGGTCAAGCTCAACCGTTAAGCGACAGGCTGTGATAAGTGGGAGGCATTTTTCATCTTTGCCCAGTTGCGCACCGCTTGTAAGGGACGTTTACTGTCTCACACTCCAGTATGCACTGTGCACACTCACGTACATTGTGGTTGGGTGCAAGATCACACACTGGGGCGCAGTTCTTGCCACAGGGCAAACTACCAACCTCCAGACACAAATCTGTGAGCCAACACTCACGAGCACACCGACAAAATGTAAATCCTGAACTCTGCACTGCACTAACATTGTATGACGTGACATATGAATGGTCTTGGGCAAAAACTGCTGTGAAAGGAGTCCCGTCTCGACTCTGCAAACACAGACAGCAGGAAACAAAACACATCCAGGAGACAGGGCTGGGGAGCAGGCCCCGGGGGCAGCGTGAAACCAGAGGCGGGGAGGTCTCCTGAGCTCCAGGGAGGCATAGAGAATCAGAGGTGGTAAGGAGTAATAAATGGGGGCATGGAGGTGGTGGGGGAGGGGGAGAAAGAGAGAGAAAGAAGGTTGTGAAGGCTTGGGTATGAGAGAGTAAGGGGTAAAGGGACGAAGGGAGAGACGGAGGGGATATTGAGGAGGAAACATGGAAAGGAGTCCTTGTGTAACGTAACCGGTGCTCACATAAAGCGCTCCAATACCTTCGGGTCGAGTTCGCGCTATATAAATCTGCAAAAAAAAGGGGAGTAGAGCATGAAGAGAAGGGGAAACGTGAAAACATCAACAGGGTGGGGAGAATGAGCGCGGCGATTGGGGCATGGAGCTGGAAATGGCTGCCCGAGCAGGAGAGGCGCGTGCGAGTTAAGGAACCTACTGGCTCTGCCAAATGCTTTTGGTGGTGCTGTACAGCATCGGGACCCTCTGCAACATCGTCAAAAGACGTGCGGCCGCGACCGGGAGTTGTGTGCGCGCGCGCGAGCAAAAATAAAATAAAACGAGCGGTGTGCGCGCGAGAGCGTGCACCATGGCCTATTGCTTGCGGTTACCCGCACGGCCGCCGGGCGCGATAATTGAAAACACATGGCGGCCGTGCGGGTAACCGCACGGTAAAGGCCATTGTGCACAAGCGTGTGGTCAGCTTTTGGAAGCCCCTTACATAAAGTCGCGTAGAGCAGCGCATGCGCGCTACTCTAGGCTCGACCTAAAAAGATGAAGGTAGACTGGCAGAGTGTAAAGAAAGTGGCATACTTCAGCACAGAGCCTGAGTCCAGCTGCCCTGTGTACAAATATGAGGCACTTTGCTTGTCAGAGACTGCAGAGAGCAGAGACTGCATTCGTTCTACAACCGGAATGAGATTGTGACACAGGGTGAACTGTGGGACATGTTGAGATAGTGAAGATGCTTCTGGATTGAACTGCTTGTGGGATGCATGTTGCCTGGTGCCTTTTTCCCTCTGTTTCCCCTCATCGTCTATTTGTCACCTTTGGGTTGGCAGGTCTCTGACCCCTCTGCAGCCACTACACCGTTTCCCTGGTTGTTGTGCTGATCCTATGTGTGAGGGACCACTGAGATTTCACACCTGCAGATGCCTTCCCAATCCTTGGTCGGTGGTGCAGAGGGCTCATGAGTTCTCCTCAGCATCTGGCTCAAATCCAGAGTCTGGCCGCCCAAAACATGAGTGTTCTGAACTGCCAGTCCTGCATGCAGATCACCACTCCAAAATACACAACTTCAACTGTGAGAGTCTGTGTCTCTCAGAACGGCTCACTAAAGCAGTGAATCACCTGTCCGCGAGCATGGCAAGAGACTGCTGCCTGGCACAGCCAGGTGTGGGAGCAGCATGGTCCCAGTCTGCAACCTCCAAACGATCTGTGTATATTCATCAAACCTCTATGTAACATCATACATGCAAGAGTTTATGCCCCTATGAAAACCAGATGATGTGCTTTGATTAAACCCCTATGCAAGAATGTATCCGAACTGTACATACCGCAGGGGAAGCCTGAAACCTTTCACCATCTCAGTCGTGTTCTGTCTGCAGAGCAGAGGGGGATTTTCGGACATTTACACCCAAGTCATGGCACAGGGAGCCAGGGCCTCTAGGAACTGCTGGAGCTAAGTAAGGGCACAGGCAGCGAGGGCTTCCAGGCATGCGCACTGTTAGAACCGAGTTCGGGTACCAGAATGATAGCAAATAAACAGAAAAAGCTAAGAGAAACAACCACAGGCAGGGCTGTATCTGCAGCCGGTCTGATTCTCGCCTGTAGAGTGGCTGACATTCCTTAAGGTACAAGAGCACTTTAACTATTTTCATTTGTTTAAGCGTGCATTGACAATACAATACATTACTATTTTAAAATAACTTCAACATTGTTATCCAGATCTGTAGTGCTACTTTTTAAATAAAAAGATGATGTTTTATTTGATTATTGTATTTAACATCGCATCTCTGCTTATAACATTCTAGTTAGTAGTCGCCATATATGACTGAGCAACACGTTTGCATTCTTAAACCTGAGCATGTAGTGTACTCTGAAGTTCTATGTCTGTGAAGGGAGATTATTCTAAGTATATGCTATTTTAATAGCACAAACCAAGAGCAAGTGGAGAAAGGCACAAGTACAGTCAGCGAGTGATGGGAGAGGTACCTGGGTTCTTTGAGGAGACATGTAATATTACTGCATTGTGCTGTCATGTTCTTTAAAAAGGTGCGTCTACAACTCTTTCCTCAGTTGCAGCAGTGTTGAGGCAGTCCTGATGGATACAGGGATATTTTTCCAGACGGATGGAGAAAGTCAATTGCCTGTTTTATCACTTTTTGGTCACCAGTCTGGTCTACACCCTTTTAGCTTAACTACGTGTGTTTAAACACATGATCCTAAAGACCATCTTATTGCTCAAATAGATGTAATTACTCATATTTATATGTTTCCCTCATCTTCATTGCTTGATTTTGCGCGCGAGGAAGTGTCACTCATAGTCGTTGAAATGTCACTCATAATTACACTGAAATTATGAAATTGTCACACATAGCAATCTGAAACCTTGGCAGCTATGCTTAATACTCCTATATGTGGCGCCACTGAAGTGCTTGACCACATGAGAAGCATGCTACACCATATAGAGTGTGCAGTTGGAAGGCTGTTTTTGTTTTGATCCTAGGTAGGAAGTTTTTCTATGTCGTGTTTGATGACTACCAAGGTGTAGTTATTGTGTAATGGTATGCAGCTCTTAGCAGTGTGTTGGATGATGAAGCGTGAGGAACAGATGGGCAGCGTTATGGTTTTTAGTACACTGGTACCTTTGAACAGCTCTGCAGGTAAATTTGTGGTGATTCATAAATTGTCGGCTTAAATGGTTACTGCATTGGATTGTTGGAAGACGTGTCACACTTAAAGCGTCCACAGTGTGATCCTTTATCACAAATGGTGTGTGAAAAGGCACATGCAAACAACACGTGCGCTAGTCCATTGCTAAGCTGCTCCCCAGGCAAACATGGGCTCTCAGTGTCACATCTCGTCCAGTCCAGGGCTCTCCTGGGTTTCCTGATTGTCAGTACTGCGTCTGTAGGTACACACACAGACTAACACTCGCACATTTACTAACGAGCCAGGCACTGGACTCTGCTATAGATAGAGATACACACTCGCGTACTATTCGAAGCGCGGCTTCTCTGCGCTTCCAAACTGGAAGTCCTAAGGCGCGCGCGCACACGTGTACGCCACGTGATAAACAGTCCAGTGCGTGGCTCTCTGAGGGGAAGTCCTGCTGTGCAGTGGTAGGAAACGCACGGGCGCGCGCGTACTACGCCAGCGCTGGGCTCTCGTGTACTTCCTGAGTCCTGCGAGGCCTGCTTGCACTGCCCCCGCAGGTTTAGGACGCACGGACGCACTCACCTGTTCGCACCGGCGGCCTCCCACCAACACTGTGGACTCCGGTCCACGGCACGCAAGCGGGCCAAGCAGAGCCACACCAGGGTCCAAAGGAAAGCACACCCCTCCTCTGCATTGGGGGCAATGTAGGGCAAGGGCAGTGCAAGGAGAGGCAAGGTAACACAGAGTGAGGGGCCAACCTGCCGCCGGGGTGGGGAAGAGGGCAAGGTACAACAACTGCACGGGATGGGAGGGTGAATACCACAGAGGGGGCGGGAGGAGAAATGGGAAGCACGCGAAATGGAAAGTGGGAGAGAGAAACTGGAGAAGTAGGAGGAAAGAGGAAGGACTGCAGAGGGGAAAGGGGAGAAATTTGAGAAGACCGTATGAACTGGATGGGTGAGGGGGAAACAGGAGAGGGACGAGGAATAATTGTAGAGGAGAACGAGCGAGCGCGGCAGCCTGGGCTTTTGAAAGCTGACCAGACGCTCAAGCGTCATGGCCTTTTCCCCGCACGGCCATCATGTGTTTCCAATTATCGCGCCCGCGTCTGGGCACGATAATTGGAAACAGATGTCTGCCGCGTGCGTAACCGCAGGGAAAAGGCCATGAGCGTCTGGTCAGCTTTCAAAAGCCCTAACTTAAAGTCTCGCAGAGCAGCGCTTGCGCGCTACTCGAGGCTCGACCTAAAAATGACATCCTGTTTTCCTCTCCATATTGAAATGAAACTCTGGAGTGCCCACTGTCCTGCATTCAATATATTGTGTGATGAGCTCGATGTGTCAGACAAATATAAGGTCTTGTCTTACACCCTACAACTTGTAAAGTTACACCAGCCGCCACTGGTTTTCTGAATCCTCTGAAAGCAGACGTCTTGTTTGAAGATTCTGCATTTCTTTTATTAATAGTGTGGGGCTGATTGTGGGCCTTTGAGATAGTATTCATGTTAATTGCAGCGCACACGGGCGCTGCAATTAACATGAATTCTATCTCAAAGGCCCACGATCAGCCCGCACTATTAATAAAAGAAATGCAGAGTTTCAAACACGATGTCTGCTTTCAGAACCCTCTGAAAGCACACATCGTGCTTTAAATGTACTGCATTCCTTTCTCCTTCCGTTTTGAAAAGGGCGGTGTGAACGGTCTCATCGCATGTGCTGTGTGCGGTGCGCGCTAAATAGAGGACACTGCGCGCTCGGGGTGACTCCGGTGCGCGCGCGCACACGCGCGCAGGTTCTGGGGAACAGTGGCCCCAAGACTTCTTAACAGGAGGCAAGCACAAAAAAGCCTTTGGAGCATCTTCTTAAGCAGGATACCAAAGCAAAAGTCCAGTCCTCAGCCTCTTCAAGACAGAAGCAGCAACTGGAGGCCAACCCAGCAAAACAAACACTGCAAAGGGGCAGTACTCCTCCTGACAGCTTTCCAGCTGTTCCTCTTTCTCTTGGCAGAGTCTCCTCTTGATCCAGAAGTGTTCTAAATGTCTAGGGTTATAGGTCCAATACTTATACCCCTTATGGCCTTTGAAGTATGCATACTTCAAAGGATAGTCTTTGTAATGCACAGATCCTGCTTTGTACTATCTTGGCTCCAGACACATCACAAGGGGGGTTGAGACAGCATTGTGAGAGTCCAGGCATAGCCCTGTTCAGGTGTGAGTGACAACTCCTCCCACCACTGTAGCTCAGGAAGACTCATAAGCCTGTTGATGTGCAATCAGGATTTGCAGGGCACACCTCAGCTCCCTTTGTGTGACTGTCTATAGTGAATGCACAAACAACCCAGCTGACAGTCTAAACCAGATGTTGATTCCACAGGCAGGCAGAGGCACAGGATGATAAAGCAAGAAAATGCCTTTCTAAAAGTTTATAAAGAAGAATGGGGCAACCCAGTATTACTCAGGGGCTTGGTTGAACAATAACATAGTAGCTAAGAGTGCCCACAAGAGATTTATTTGCACAAATATGTTTATCTGATTTGTTGAGATTGAATATGTCAAGTTATGAAGAAGAAAAAGATTTCCAACAGATATGTCGTTATTGTAAATCAATGTATTTTCGCTGTGTAAGTGAAAAATGCACTTTTTTTTATCCTATCACCATTTTGTAATCGTTGTTCTTGCACACACATTTTCCACTCACATTGAGAGTGTCTTGTTTACTAAGATCGCTCTTTCTCATAAAGAATGTTTACTTTGATACGAGTTAACTAATCAAGACAAGAAGTTAAATATCATCAGTAAAATATATTTTATACCCTACGAATTTCCTAATTTTTGAAATTATTTGTATGTCCTTGATGGTAGGATTTTTTTTATATATATACCACCAAATAAACAATCTGTCTTTTTGACAGATTTAACCATAGGTGTGCATTAATTCCTAAAAAAAACAGCTACGTCCCTGTGATTTTTGACAAAAGGAACCCCAGATTCCCCTTAGGATTCACGATCATTTGTTTAAGTATAATTAATATGTCGGCCAACTACAGTCATGTTTTGATGAACATCCAATTTATTTCTGCCCCTCATTCTTTTTTAGAACAATATACATCGACAACTCCTTCTGGAGCAACCACTTGCAGTCTTACTGTTCATTCTGGGACTATTAAGTGAGCAACTTTTACTTATGCATGATTATAAATGACTATCACTTTCTGATCTTTATGGGATGGGTGATCTTCTTTTCACTGTAACATTTCTCTTTTGTGTACCTTCTTCCAAAAATAAGGATGGTCTTTAAAATTGGGACCTGGGTCCTCTATGTACACAGCATGTTTTTTCCGTCTTATTTATTACTGCAGATGTTGTAGCTTATTTCAGGTAAAGTTTATTTCATTTTGAGTCTGTTAGAAATGTGTTAGTTATTATATTTCTTGAATACTTCATAGGAGGGGTCTTTTCCATCCTCTTAAAAAATCTACAGTCCTGAAGATGCTCTCATTGACTTACAGCGGCAGAGACCCAGTCATCGAAATAGTGTCAAATTTCCTCTAAACATCTATTGTCAAATGTGCTATTTGTAACTTAGTTCTATTTGTTAGACAGTTTCAAATACAATGTAAAGGATTTGGAGATTCAACACATTGACATGTGGTCCCTCAAGATATGTAAAATGTATTTATAACCGTTGTCAATGTGATTCTGAGATTGATCTTTTGTGTACCCCATTTGTATATACAACATAAACCTATTGCATACAAAATATTAATCTACACACCTGCTTCGGAAAAATGTCTTTCTTTTTAATTAATGATGTTCTTTTGGATTGATTTTTGAATAACGTGAATTTAATTACTGATGTCATAACTTGACATATTGAATCTAAAAAATCAGATAAACATATTTGTGCAAATAAATCCCTTGCAGCACTCTTATCTACGATATAATTTTCTAAAGGTGGCATTTTCAAACACACAATTTAAAAACCACCTCTACTAAAAGATGTGTTTTTAAATTCTGACATCAAAGAGCCTAAATTTCAAATAACTAACTCTTCCCATTTGAAGGTTACACTTGTAAAATGTTACAAGGCGGCTCCCAGGATAACCTATGAGAGAGCTAGTCCCTGCATAGTGAAAAACAAAATTGGTAGTATTTCACTACCAGGACATGCAAAACACACCAGTAACTGTCCTACCTTTCCCATACACTGCCCCCTGCCTATGGGGGTACCTTGGGCCTGCCTTTGGGGTGCATTACATGTAGTAAAAAGGAAAGTTTGTGCTTGCCAGTTCGACATGGCAGTTTAAAACTGCACTTGCAGACAACGCAATGGCAGGCCTGAGGCATGTTTGCAGGGCTACTCATGTGCTTCAGGCCCACTGGTAGCATTTGGTATACAGGTCCTAGGCACACACAGTGCACTTTACTAGGGACTTACCAGTACATAAAATATGCCAATCATGGATAACCAATCCTAATCACAATTTACACTGGGAGCATTTGCACTTTAGCACTGATCAGCAGTGGTAAAGTGCCAGGAGTACTCATACCAGCAAAAACAAAGTCCAGCATACAGTCAAAAATACAGGAGGTAGAGGCAAAAAGACATGGGAAACCATGCCAAGGATGTCAGGTCTAACATTTCCCTAGGTGCCGGCTGACCTAGGGCCCAAAATACACAGCTAGACACATTGCAATAAACGGCCAGTTTTCAGTGGAAACATGTGATGTGTCCACATTGTGTTTAGAGGCCTTTCCTGTCATGAGCACTAGGTCTACCCACACATTTGAAGTACCATTTTTATTGGGAGACTTGGGGACATGCTGGGTGGAAGAAAGTTTGTGGCCCCCTGCAGATGCCAGAACTTTCTATCACAGAAATGTGAGGAAAATGTGTTCTTTTAGATACATTTTGAGGTTTGCAAGGGATTCTGGGTACCAGAACCTGGTGAAAGCCACACAAGTCACCCCATTATGGATTCCCCTAGGTATATAGTTTTCAAAAATGTATATGTTTGCTAGGTTTCCCTAGGTGCTGCCTGAGCTAGGGCCCAAAATCCACAGCTTGGCACATTGTAAAAAAAGGGTCAGTTTTCAGTGAGAAAATGTGATGTGTCCATGTTGCATTTTGGGCCATTCCTAAGTGACGGGCACTAGGCCTACCTACACAAGTGAGATACCATTGTTATTGGGGCACTTGGGGGAATGCTGGATGGAAGGAAGTTTGTGGTTCCCCTCAGATTCTAGAGCTTTCCATCACAGAATTGTGAGAAAATGTGTTTTTAGACATATTTTGAGGTTTGCAAGGGATTCTGGGTAACAGACCTGGTCACAGCTACACAAGTCACCCCACCCTGGATTTCCCGGGGAGTTTAGTTTTAAAAAAATGTACAGGTTTGGTAGTTTCCCTAGTTGTCGGCTGAGCTAGGGCCCAAAATCCCCAGCTAGGCACATTGCAAAAACAGGGTCAGTTTTCAGTTGAAAAATATGGTGTCTATGTGGTGTTTTGGGACTTTTCCTGTCACGGGCATTAGGTCTACCCACACAAGTGAGTTACCATTTGTATTGGGAGACTTCAGGAAATGCTGGGTGGAAGGAAGTTTGTGGCTACCCTCAGATTCCAGAGCTTTCCATCACAGAAATGTAAGGAAAATGTTTTCTTTAGACAAATTTTGAGGTTTGCATGGGATTCTGGGTAACAGAACCTGGTGAGAGCCACACAAGTCACCTCATCCTGGATTTCTCTGGGTGTCTAGTTTTGAAAAATGTACAGGTTTACTAGGTTTCCCTGAGTGCCGACTGAGCTAAGGCCAAAAATCCACAGCTAGGCACAATGCAAAAAAAAGGACAGTTTTCAGTGGAAAAATATGATGTATCCATACTGCATTTTGGGCCGTTTCTTGTTGCGGACACTAGTCCTACCCAAACAAAAGAGACAACATTTATATCGGGAGACTTAGGGGAACACAGAATAGTAGAACAGGTGTTATTACCAATTGTCTTTCTATGCATTTCTGCCTTCCAAATGTAAGACATTGTGTAAGAAAGAAATAATTTTGAAAAATGCCCTCTAATTCACAAGCTACTATGGGTACCCACAAATTCAGAGACGTGCAAATAACCACTGCTTCTAAACTCCATGGGGTATATTCACAAGAACGTGTGCTAAACATCTCCAAAAATTGTTAACCCAACTTTACACATCGCAGCCTATCGCGGGAAAATAACCCTGTGTTAACCTGGAATTCACAACACGGTGGTACCATCCGATGGTCCGCCGAAAACGCGGCCAATGTCCGCGATACAACCACCTCAACAGAGATAAAAACACAAACCACAACACAACAAAACGTGCGATGAGCCCATTCGCGATGAGGAAAGCAGCGATAAGCACTGCCAGGCCTGCGACACACACACGGCAGGCGGGAATAAGCACAACAAAAGCCTGAAAAAGAAAGACAAACTAAACAGAAAACAACAGCCAAGCACAATGGAGGTAACCGGAGCCAGTATACAACCCCACAAGCCCCATTAACAACAAAACATTGTACATGGCAGGCCATCGTGGACAAGGTGAATGCATCCGGAGAGCGGAGGAGGACAATGGAAGAAAACCAGAACAGCCGGAATGATGCGAAACGCACAAACAAGCAGAAACACGCCAACAACCAGAAGGCAGCAATGCACACCGGAGGTGGGAGTCCAGCGCCACGCCAAGAGCTGGATGACATGGAGGAAATGGTGTCCACCGCATCAGTCTGGAGATGGTGGCAGGACTCGGGGACCGTAAACTGCCCAAAACAACAGACACAACAGCAACAGGGAGAGGAATGATCAGGGACTGGGGGACGGGGGGAGATGGGCACAATGGCAGACATGCACAAATAAGCACAGCACAACTGCAGACAAACCATGCCCAAGAGTAACAACACCAACCAAGAGCACAAGTCACACAACCCGGCAATATCACACCACTGAACAAGCACAGAAGTGAAAACCACACTGCCTGAAAGGGAGAAGGGTGAGCCAAATCAGAGCTGAAGGGACATCTCACACACAATGCAGCACACACACAGAGGAAGCAGAGCACCCCAACATCCAACATAATGTGGTACAAACACCAACATTTGCACAACCAAACACAGGACACAAGTGCACCCGCTTGTGGCCGGAAACGGCCATACGCATCTGGCAAAGCACGAAACAGGGACATGATAATGCACAAGTACAAACCCACAGCCCTAATGGGGGAGTAATGCACGTATGGCAGGGAGCCAGAGAGTCCGTGACACACACATTGGCATACAAATCAAGACACAACACAGTTGGAGACAAGTGAAAGTGTGGAAACTTTATCAACAAGTGCGTGTCAGTACGGCCAAGAGAAGTGCCACGATATGCAGACCAATGCAACAGCATGTCTGAATGAGGAACATAGGAAAGTGCCCATGTCCACCCCGGGGGAGTCCATCACCAACACAAGTCAGTGCCAACCCGCGTTGGTTGTCTGCGCATGGATCAGGAGTCCAGGCCAATGCAGCCATGTCCACTGTCTACTTGGGACACGTGACCAGATTCCCAACATGCAACCAGGTGTCGGGACACGTGCAATGGGTCACATCCAGTTGTGGCTGCAGATACCTTGTCACTCGTCCATGAACGCGAGTGCAGCAGCGTAGGCCAACATCTCCAATGAGAGATCGTTGTCCACCACATCTGATATGTCATCGACGTAATCCATCAGCTGACCCGGACAATGTGCTGACTCCAACCCCTGGCCCCAATGTGCACCAAAGCCCAATCTGGTAGCTGCTCAATGTGCTCACTGCACACGACGACTCATGCAATCTCCCAGGTCCAGTTGCCAGCATGCATGCCAAACATCCATGCATGCCATAAACGGGCATCATGGTGACACTCCTGGCATGGGCCAACAGGGGGCGCACACACACGTCGAAATCCAGGTCAGCTACAGTCACGTTGGAGAGGCAGACATCCATGGTCCACTCAAATATGCACGAGCGACAATGCAACACAGGCTGAACGCAGGTGACGTTCGCAAGGCGGAAGCTCAGCCGGTAACTGATCCACAGCACTGTCAATGGCAGTGCCCCCAGTACATGCAGCAGACGTGCACGGTACAGGTCCACGTGACTGGAGTCGAGCATGTGTCCGGGATGGTCTGCCACAGCGTCAGTGGCTCTGCTTGAAGCAGCACTGGCTTGCCCTGCACCAGTCCTGTGGATGAAATGGCACAGCGCGGAGCAATGAGCAGTGTCTGTGTGCAACAGGTGCAGGCCTGGGGTGGGGTGGGGTGGGAGTACGTGTCAAGGCCACCTCACGCACGCTAACTACGACCAAGGACTTCTGCGTGTGAGATGTGTACACGTTGGTCTCACGTCGGGCAGTGCGTAGTGTGGGAGTCGCAAGTAAATGCTATCGTATCTGCCAGGGGGTGCTGGACACATGCAAGTCCCAGCTCGGAGCTGCAGATGTGCCACCGCCTGATAGTACAGACAAAGGACCCTTCATCCCTACAGTAACTTCGCCATCTGCATGCATTCAGGCGATGTACAGAGGCCTGTCGTGGGTGTGGTGGGATGTCTGAGACCCTGGGAATCATGGATGATATGCCCAGCATGTGGCACATGAGCGGCCTCACTGTGTGTTACATTGCCTCACAGCTGCTCCTCCCTCCCACGAGCCCCCACACTTGTGTGCGCTGCGCGGTTGTATCACGTGCACTCCTACGGCACACCATTGTCATGCCTGTCCACGCATGTCCAGCAGCATGCCAACAACACCGTGACGCTGGCCTTTTAAGGTGTGCGGCCACGTGAGTGTAGCCCAATGGTCTGGACAGGGCGGACACAGGTGTACAGTCCATGGCTGGCTGTGATCGCGCTGCGAATGAGGCTAGGCAACTGACTCATGCAGCCGCAGGACTCATACACATAACACCTGGCATGCATGTGCCAGAACCCCGAGCTGTCTTGCTCTCCTACATCTCCCCGTATGTGCGGGCCCGCCCTCCTGGTGCATGCTACATTGCAACATCGACTACTGTGGCCCTGGTGGCGACAACACCCCAACACAGAAACACACTTACCGCACATCCTGCCCAAAGCCAGGTCTGAGCCACACCCTGCTTCCCCTGCCGAATCAGCACACCCCTGCGCTGACCTGACGTACGCCGGACCAGCACACGCCGCTTGTGCATGCAGGTGGGGGCGTGCGAAGCTACATGTCCAGGGTCACTGCCAACGCTGAGGTGACATGGTATCATCCGCTGAAGACAGCACACTGTGATGTTGCAGGGCCCGTGCCCATCATGCTGACACAATGACCACACGGACACACTTGCTCAGATGGTGTGAATGGCTACGGGCACGTGCGCCCGGCCACATTTATTAGCAGGCACACATATCGAATGACACCTGTGTTGGATGTGTGTGGGGTGTGTGCACACCAGCCGGCAAGGGCTGCCTGGTGCAGTCAGAAATCGACAACAGTGTACATCGTAAAGGACACAACCATTCAACCATAAAGGCCCCATGACTTGTGCTGCACAGAGTTAGTGGCCCCGGATGCACAGCGTCCTGCAAAGGCCTACCGCCACGGGCCGCTGACTTGCTGGGCACTGGGGCAGGGTCACGAGAACAGGGCAGGTTTCCGTAGATGACAAAGGGGCTTGTGGCGGAGTGTCTCGGTGGACAGTGGAAGGTGTACCCCCAGAGCATGAGGCAGAGGGCAGAACCATGCTGAAACAGTCACTATGGTGGGGATGAATGGAACAGACACGTCGGACACCAAGTCCGGTCCAGCCAGATGAAGATGCAGAAAACCACCAGGCCATGGACTCAGACGCCACCAAAGTCCAACCAGAAAGTGCCCATGACTCATTGCGCACAGAGTTAGTGGCACCAGTGCTGTTAGGGGATGCCGCCTGCGATGAGGCGTGTCCAATGGTGTGGACTCCTCCACATCTTACCCAAGACACAGTTCCACATGTGTGACCTACTGGACCGCAGTGTAGGCCTGAGGCAGCTGTCAGCACAGGCCATTCACCGAGTGTCGCCGGCTTAGTTTGGATGGCCCCACCGGCCTGCATAGTTCAGGTTGGGTGGCACCATGGGAAGCGGATTTGCGGTGAACAGGGTTGATGGCACCAGGTCAGTTGTTGATAGTGTTCGATCACCTCCGTGACTCTGATCCGGCTTTCGTCCGGACTGAGCCGCATCTTCCTCTTACTCCTCTCCGTGCGTTCACTGGTGTGGACTCTGCCATTCATGATTCGCGACTAGGTGCTGGATGTGGGACCTACTGGTCCGCAGGGTAGGCCTGAGCCCTCATCCACGTGTGGCCGGCTTGCGTTGAACAGGGTTAGTGGCACCACGTGTGGCCGGCTTGCGTTGAACAGGGTTAGTGGCACCACGTGTCGCCGGGTTGCGTTGAACAGGGTTAGTGGCACCACGTGTCGCCGGATTGCGTTGAACAGGATTAGTGGCACCACGTGTCGCAGGCCTGCGATATGGAATTATGCCTCACTGATCGAAGGGAGTCTGGTGCTGTGGCTGCTGCCACGGACTTGGGTCACTGCCATTCAGGACTCAGGACACAGTTCCATATGTGGGACCTACTGGAGCGCAGTGTAGGCCTGAGCCCTCATCCACGTGTCGCTGGCTTGCGTTGCACAGGGTTAGTGGCACCACATGTCGCAGGCCTGCGATATGGAATTATGCCTCACTGATCGAAGGGAGTCTGGTGCTGTGGCCGCTGCCACGGACTTGGGGTCACTGCCATTCAGGACTCAGGACACAGTTCCACATGTTGGACCTACTGGGCCGAAGAGGACGCCGGTGGAGTATGTAAATGAGAAAGGAGTAATGTGGGCCAGCGTCGGGGGGGCCAGTGAAGGTCTGCAGAGGCTGCAGAGGTCGTGGCACTGGTGCTTGGAGCTTGCACCGGCACGTGGTGGGCCCTCTTTGACACACGCCAGTGTAGGCAGGTGAGCGGTGCCTCGTTGGTGCGCTGGGGCAGGCATGACGGCCCTGGGGACCAACGGCCCGGGGTGCAGCAGGCGCACAGGGATGCAGGCCCCGCCGCGCTCGGCGCAGAACTCATGGCGGGCTGAGAGGCGCCACCCTGGCAGACGCACTGTCCATTCCGAATGAGAACCACGCCCAGTGCGACAGGCTTTTTGTTCACACCCCTACGCAGGCCTGGCGTACGCAGGGCCAACCCACTCCGCACACGCATGCAGGGGGGGACGTAACGTGTGACATTTCCGCGTTCTGCCCCACAGCCTGTGGGGACATGGTAGCATCCACTGGCCACTACACTCCATGCACCAGCAGTTGATCTCCACATGGCCATTTCCGTGGTTTGCACTCTGTGGTCTGTCCGGCACCTCCACGCCACACCTGGCATTGGGTAGGTTCACATTCCTTAGTCACTTGCCGCTCTCGCACATGCCTGCTCCATGCCTCTCCTCACATCCTGCTATTGTGTGTCTGTGGTGCCATGCCGTGGCTGGGTTGTGGGCATGGCAAGGCCAGATTCCCAATGGAGTCATGTTGTCGTGTCTGGTCGGTTGGCATGTTGTGTGTCATGTTGAATGTAGTTGTGCTGCGTGCCCATTGCCAGTGTTGTGAGTTGCACGACTGTGGGCTGGAGGTGTGTGGCGTGTTCATTTTGGACTTACCAACGGGCACTGCATTTCCATGGGTGCCATCCTGGGAGCGCTGGGTGTTGATGGACTGTCGGGAGATGTGAGAATCATGCACTCTGCCTGGGGAGTTGGCCACAACATTGTTGAGGAGTCCCAGGCGGTCCACTGTTGCCTGCACATTCATGATATGCGTGTGCTTTCTGTTGTGGTAGTTGTGTGCAGTGTCGGCAGGGGGCACGAGGGGTACATGTGTGCAGTTGATTGGCCCTGACATGTTAGGGAATCCAGCTATGGCGTAGGGGTCCTGCTTGGTCTCCAGCAGCTCCTGCGCAGTGTGGGTGAAGTGGAGGTGCTGGGGTACCAGGCTGTTGTTGGCATCCAGGACAGGTGTGATGACCTTGGATGGGACTGGCTGTGTGACTTCTCTGACTCTGGCAGTTGTGGGTTGGATGGTACCAGTGGCCGACATGTGCTGCGCAGCGGGCAGCTTTGTCTGCGGAGGGATGTTGGTTGTCCGCTGGGTTGGTACCGTCAGCAGGTGGGGGATGTGGGTCAGGAAGCGATGCGGTGGATGGTTGTCCTTTTGGGCCTGTAGTGGGCAATGTCCTCCTCTGGCGTTGGGTCTGGGCGGCAGGTGCGTTTCAGGTGGGTCCGCTGTCTTTGTGTACGCTGCCTCTGTAGTGTTCCCGGGGGGGGCGGGACGGGTCCTGGGGGTGGTGGAGGGCCTGGGGTGGGTGGGGGTGGGTGTTGTGGCCCTCATGGGTCTCCGAGCTGCATGATCATTGTCTCCATGGCATCTATGGGTCTTCAGATGTGGCTCTTGGCTGGGCTCCCTTTATGCTGCAGGTAGTCGTCCTGCTTAACACCAGCAAAAGGCAGGTGTTAAATCCCTGCTGCTACCGCGGCTTATCGCCTGTTTTTGGTTCGCATCGCAGATCTGGCAGTTCGTTGTGAAAGTGGTGTTGTGGTTTTTTCGTGTGTTTTTGCACGGGAACGCCTACTCTGCATCTCATTAGGGTTAGTTGGTGGTGTCCATCGTGGAGATAAATTTTGGGGCAGTTGTCGCGGGAATACTGGCGATGTCTGCAGTCTGCACCCGCTTGTGAATGGGGTGTTAAATCTATCTCCACTTTTGATGGGTTAAGGTGGAGATAAATCGGCGGTAGGTCCTTGTGAATATGCCCCCATATCTTTTTCCCATTTCAGAAATGCATAGGTTTTCTTGATACCTATGTTTCATTCTTTATATTTTTCTGTATACCCAGAACACAATGAAATACATTGCAAGGTGCAGCTCAGTTATTGTCTCTGAGTACCTCGGGTTCTTGGTGAACCTACGAGCTCTAGATATCCCCACAACCAGAATAGTACAGCTGACGTAACGGTATATTGCATTTAAAAATCTGCCATAGTTAGAAGAAGTTGCAGGTGAAAATGTAGGCACAAATGACTATTTTTTTCAACTCAATTTCAATATTTTTTATTTCAACTGTTACTTTCTTATAGGAAAACCTTGAAGAATCAACAAAAATGACCCTTGCTGAATTTAGAATTGTGGCTACTGTCCGGAAATGTATAGCTTTCCAGAATCTATTATTGGTTTCACATCCATATCTACCACTAAATAGAAGGAGGTTGAAAGCACAAAAAATAGGAATATTGGGCAATGTCCCATTAAATTGCCAAAACTGTGTAAATAAAATTGGTTTTCTGACAAAAGTCTGCCTATTCCTGGAAGCTGGAAAGATGGTGATTTTGGAACCATAAATTCTTCATTGATTCCTTTTGTAGGGAAAAAAACAGACGGTTTCTTCAGCAGCACTTTTTTTTCTCTCCATTTTTCTCCCAAAAAACAAAAGTTATCTGTATTTTAATCTAATTTCTTGAACCCCTCCAGGAGAATCCACAAGCCCTGGGTACCTATAGAAACCTTAGGTTATTGGATAAAAAGGACGCAAATTTGGCATGGATACCTTATGTGGACAAAATGCTATGGGGGCCTAAGTGCGAACTACCCCAAATAGCCAAAAAAAGGCTTGTCACAGCGGGGGGGGGGAGGCCTGGCAGCGCAGGGGTTAAACGTAATAAGGTAACTCCAATGTTATCCTATGAGAGAGGAAGGCCTTGTAATAGTGATAAATTAATTTAAGAGTTTTTTTACTATTAGGGCATGTAAAACTTAAAGGTGCATGTACAACTTTTTATATACATTGCACCTTGTCCTGTGGACTGTTTAGGGCTTAGCATAGGGGTGACTTGTATGTATTAAAAAGGAAGGTTTGGGCATGGTAAAAGGTTTATTTTACCAGGTTGAAATGGCAGTTTAAAACTGCACATGCAGGGTGCAATGGCTGACCTGAGACAAGTCTAAATTGCTACTTAAGTGAGCAGCACAATAATTGCTGCATACCCTGCCATGAATCCCTATCAAAACCAGAACTTGGGTTCCTTCATTTTATGTGATGCTGGTAAATTGATTTAATGACCAGACTTACTAGTATGGGGAAATTGCTGTAAAAGTGGCCTAGGATGATAAAGACTACAAATAACTGAAAATCAAGAACTAAAAGCCATGCCATGAAAATAGGTATATCTTGATGGCAGCCATTGTTAATTGTGGGTCCCTGTCCAACAAACACATCTCTAATGGAAGCAAGTTCCAAGGTGTTGTAGATGCAAGGAAGATTTGAATTCATCTCTTTCCACACACATGACACCAAAGAACAGCAATTTAATTGATATTGACAGATCGCTGTGAATTTGTTTACTTGAAGTATTTGAACTTAGGAATCAAGACAAAAAGAACCCAGGCAGTGAATGCTCTGTGTGTAATATGTACAACCTCGGTCCAAGCACTTTTCCCAGTTACAGGTCAGTAAACGTCCTGCCCATGTTTACAGAGGATTCCAATTTGACTTTATGCTGTCAGTCATTATTACTTAAGTCATTGAAGAAATGAGGAATGTTTGCAATTAAGTCTGAGAAACTCAAAGGACTATTCACAAACTATGTTTTGTAGTATACGTAGTAGTGCTACAATAGTACCATTCATGTACTACAAAATGCTATTCACAAACCTTCATGCAGAGGTCTCAGCTTGTGCCGTTCCTATTTTTTCTGTGCAGAGATCTCTACCCCAACTGTGAAAATCTCTAAACATATATACCTACATTTTAGTAGGAAATGTTGGAGTAATAGGGAAATTATCAGGAAAATTAGGAATACTTAGTACTGAAGAGAGGAGAGAAGTAAGCAGGAGTAAAGAGAGGGCTAGGGAAGAGTTTAGGGAGGGCCAAACACCCACCCACATAAGAGTAAGTCCATTGCTATTCACAAACTGTACTTCTAATTTTACTACAGACGAAAAGGGTCCAAAACAGTAGAAAAGAAATGTATTCCAACTCATATCTGGAGTAAGTCGAGCACAACAAATTATAAAGCGATATAACACTGTTACTGAAACACCCTCCCCATAGAAAATAATGGAGGCAGGGACTGAAGATAGCACTACACAAGAAATAATGTTAATTTAAGTTTAAAAAAAAACCACACTCACTCATATATATACGCCGCACTCAGTAAATCCAGGTAATTGCATGTTTATTTTGAGACTCTGAGCATTTCCACTTCACCAGCGCGTTTTGGCCTCACGTGGTCTTTCTCACAGTAGGTGAGCATTTTTTCTTACAGGTTTTTATATCCCTCCCACCGAGATATGATACCAATCATGGATTGGGAATTGGTCAGGGTACTCTACTGATAATACATGACAGACCAGAATACACAACTATATATCTATGTCAATGCTCACTCAGTGTAATATTGTGAAAACACATAATTCTTTACTTGCTGTCGTTGTTTATGAAAACTACTCAGTTTAAAAGTATGTACCAACTGACAAAGCAAACAGAATGCCATGTTAATTGCATAATAAACGAAAATAGAAATTTTTGTAAATAGGAAATGCAAAAAAAAGTAAAAAATAAAATTTAACAAAACTTCTAATCCTACAATGCCTTATAATAGGCTAAAGTGAGAGGGATATAAAAACCTGTAAGAAAAAATGCTCACCTACCGTGAGTAAGACCCTGTGAGGCCGAAACGCGTTGGTGAAGTGGAAATGCTCTTAGACTCAAAATAAACAAGCAATTACCTGGATTTACTGAGTGCGGCGTACCTTTGCTTTCAAAATTGATAGCGGGCTAATTGGTTCAGCCCCACGCCAGCACCCGCTGCTATATATATATATATATATATATATATATATATATATATATATATATATATATATATATATACAATGTGGTTCCACTCTGCGCGCACAGCAGCGGGTGCTGGCATGGGGCTGAACCAATTAGCCCAGTATCAATTTCGCCCAGTGTCATTTGAGATGTCGTCAGTGATGTCATCAGTGATGTCACTGACCATGTCATGAGTGATGTAATATGTGACGTCATCAGCAGTGCATTGCGGGGGCACGAGTTATAGTTACCTGAACTAACTATAACGGGGGAATTTCACGGGTTTTGTACGAGTGCAATGTCCAACTAACTATAACTGTCCCTAAAACCTATGGTTTTTTCAGTGAATATATATATATATACATATGTGTGTATAGTTAGGACTTATTTTCCAAAGGAAAAGCGTTTTTTTAACTTGCTAATAACTTTGGCGCCGTTTGACGAATCTTCAAGAATCTTTCCCAAAAAAGTGTTTTGCTGTGTCGTTTTGTGAAGAGAAAGTTTCGGGATGATCCGTGAAGTGGGGGCCGAGAAAAAAGTGGAGGGTCAAAAACAGTGCATTTCCCATGTTCATTCCGATAGTGATTTTAGACACGACCAGAGCCTGAACCGCTGGATGCAAAATTTGGCAGAAAAATAGCTCTTGGTCCAGAAAGAGCTCTTTTTGTTATTGGGTGTAAATCTGTTCAGTAGTTTCGGAAATATTAAAGAAAAAACAAATTTGTATATCTAGATGCGCGAACCCTCAGTGAATCCTCCATGAATCCTCCCGATCTTGTGCAGAGATCTGATTGGCTACCAATACTTCAACCAGGAAGTGCTGGCAGCTATCTTGGGACTTGGACTCAGCCAAGTCTCAAACAAAAATGTAAAAAAAGAGAATTGCGGGACAAATTTGCGACAGGTTTGTGAATTTGCTGCAACATTTAAAAAAAAAAAAAATAAGTGCGGTCTCTCGCGATTATTTCTCTTTCAGCACCCGGGTGGGCCAGGTCCCGGGGGCATATATATTATTGAGAAATAGAGAGGGAGTGCATGCGGTACCCCCCTCCCTCTAAGGCCAGTTTAAGTCCAGGGGACCATTACCTCCCCGGGGCTTTTAATAGGATGGGCCTTAAAAGGCCCCAGGGACTACAACCTCCCAGGGGCTTGAAAGGGAAATAAGAGGGGGGCTGTGCAGACCCCTCCTCCTGTATTTAAAATTGCCCCTGGGACCATGGACGTCATTTGGGTGTAGTCAGGGGTCACAGCTGTGACCTCTAGCCTGCTCCCTGCTGCTCCTGCCACCTCCTTTGTGACCCCTGGACTCAGAGGGGGCAAAACATTTGCCTCCTTTGAGGCCAGGGGTCACAAGTGATGTGCCAGGAGTAGCAGAGAGCAAGCTATAGGTCCCAGCTGTGACCCCTGGCTACCCCCAAATGACGTCCATGCCAGGGACCGCCACCTCCCCGGGGCACGAAATTTCAAAAAAATGTGGAGGGAGTCTGCATGGCCCCCCTCCTGGGTCATATTCGGCCCTGGCGACCACCACCTCCCCAGGGCATGGCTATATTAAAAGTGGGGATGTACCCGTGGGCCCCCCTCCCGGGCCATTTATGGCCCCGGAACCACCGCCTCCCCGGGGCTGGCCCGTGCAAACAGAAAGGAGGGGGTTGTGCTGCTCCCCCTCCTGGAGCCATTGTGGCCCTGATGCTCATTTCACAGATATTAAACCTCAACGGGAAGCACTTACAAAGATAAACATAGCAGGTGCCCCAGTTGAAGCTCCACTTCCGTAAAGCACAAATGACCCTAGCTTCATGGGCTTCGCGAAGCCAAAGCAAGTGTGTTTTCTCTTGTATTTCATGTTGAAAAACAATCTGAAATCCTTAATGGAGGTGATTGCATCATTGACCTATTGAAGCGCAATCTGATCTGTAGTGGCTGTGACGAGCAGTTTCTTTCTTGTTTCGAGAACAGAGTCCATGGTTTTTAATTACCCTGAGTATGCAAATGCCCACAACCATCTGCAAAGTCCTCCTGTTTGGCCCGCTCTGTTTTCCTTAGTAGTATGCAATGGTCTTCCCACCTTTTCCCACATTGATGGACAGCTTACCAAAAGGCCTCCGAGCGCATTTCCTGCCGATTTTGGTGACACGCTCTTGATGCAGAGGAATTTTGAAGATATCATCACCAACCAAACAAGCACTTACTTCATATAGTTAGAAGGAAGTACCCTTGTTTTGTGGAGATTCCCCTCTTTGTAGTCTCCTCCTGTTCTCTAAATGAGGATTCATCTTATCACAGATTTGTGGCTCAAGTCGCTTGAGGAACAATTACATTGCTGAAATTACACATACACAAGGTCAGTAGAGACATTTCCTTTTGGTCCATTAAGCAACTGTAGTGTAGAATATGTACTAGCTAATACCCAATGAGGTAGCACTTACTAATTAACTAGTAGAAAGTACTCCGGTTGGGCAGATAGTTTGTGCAAAACCGTGGACACTTGTTGGATAAAGGGGCAAGTGAGGTTCCGTTCTGGCCCAGTCACTCACACAGCTACTGACACACCCACACAGATGCTCAGACACCCACTCACACACCTATTCAGCCACTCTCACATACATTCACAGACCCACACAGCCACTCACAAGACCATTCACACACCCATACGGTCAACCACACACCTATTCACCCGCAAAACCAATAACAAAGCCACTCAAAGACCCATAAAGCCACTCACACACCCACAGAACCACTCACACACCCATACAGCCACACACCCATGCACACACCCAGAAAACTACTCACACACCCACTAACACACACATACAACCACTCACACCCCCACTTATAGATCCATATAGCCACTCACACACCTACTAACAGATCCAGACAGCCACTCACAAACCCACTCACAGACCCATATAGGCACTCACAAAATTAGTCACACACCCACACAGCTATTAATGCACCCACTCACATACCCATACTGCCACTAACACACCCAGTCACCAACCCATACATCTACTCACACGCCCACTCACAGACCCATACAGCCACTCATACACCCACTCACAGACACATACAGTTACTCACACATCCCCTTACAGACCTATACAGCCACTCATACACCTACAAAACCACTCACGCACCCACACAGAGACCCATACTGCCACTCACACACCCACACACCAACCTAAACAGCCGCTCACACATTTACTCTCAAAGGTTACAGGTTACAGTTAGGAAATAAAATTTTAAAAACCTTAGAAATTAACTAAAAAAGCCAAATGTTACAGGGACGTTATAGTTAGGAAATAACATTAAAAAAACCATAGAAATTCACTAAAAACCCTAAACGTTACAGGGACATTATTGTTAGGAAATAACATCAAAAAACGATGGAAATTCACTGACAAGCCAAAGGTTACAGGGATGCTATAGGTAGGAAATAAAAGTTAAAAAAACCTTAGAAATTCACTGGAAAAAAACAAAGGTTACAGCGATGTTATGGTTAGAAAATAGAAGTAAAAAAACCTTAGAAATTCACTAAAAAAAAACAAAGGACCTTATAGTTAGGCTCAGATTTCACTCATACAAAACCATAGAAATTCAGCAGTTATAGTTACCTGAGATAACTATAACTTACGCCCCCGCAATGTACTGCTTATGACCTCACATATTACATCACTCATGACATGGTCAGTGACATCACTGATGACATCATCCTGTGAATGTAAGTGTTTGGTTTTTCAATGAATAGATAGACAGACAGACAGGCAGACAGACAGACAAACAGACAGACAGACAGACAGACAGACAGACAGATAGATAGATAGATAGATAGATAGATAGATAGATAGATTTAATTAAATTCATGCAAATCAATTCTATGCATAACTTGTATTAGGTTTTACTACTTAATAAATAAATATAAACATGTTTCTTTAAATGTTTTTTTATAAATCTTGAAAAACATTATGTTAAAATAATATATTTAAATTGAGTTATTTAATTAAATATTTAATTTAAAATTAAGTGAATGAATGAATGAAAATAGATTTATTAGAGCGCACAAATCCCCAAATGTATCAAGGAGTTAAGACTAGTTATTTCTGATGAGGGAGAAGGTCAGCAATAATTATGGCCTCTATGATCAGGGGTTCTTCATGACCTCCATTATAGAGCGAAGAGCCAGGTTTTTAAGGCTTTTCTAAAAGGAGTATGACTCATCAAGCAGGTAATATGATGGAGGAGGGAATTTCAGAGCTTGGCCGAGGCCACCCAAAAGGCTCTGCCTCCTCACCTTGCTCTCCGGAATCTGGGGGCCACTACCAGATTAAGATTTGCCGATCACAGTTGCCTGGAAGACAGGTATCATTAGAACATCTTTCTAATTCCTCCTAGCCCTGATTTGTGTAGTGCCTTATACACGATACACCAGGTTTTGAACATGATGCGCTTTTTCACAGGTAACCAGTGAATCTTGATTAGACCTGCGAGACTGAGTGGTATGTGGGAATATCTAAAATTATCTTGCTTGTGCATTTTGAACCAATTGCAGCTTAGTTAGCGCCAATTTGTTTATGTCAAGGTTGAGCGCATTACAATAATCAAGATGGGAGAATATTAATGCCAAGGACACTTGTCTGTGCACCAATAGAGGGATGAAGGGAAAAACGTTCTCAAGAGCCCTTATGATATAAAAACTCATGAACTTTCAAGTAAGAGTCATTAGAGAATATACCATCCAATGTATGTTCTGGTATATATCTGTAGGGCCCTGGAGTCTTTGCATGTGTCTTTCTCTAAATGGAAGTAAAAATCTCCCAGGAGAGTGATATTTTCTTTTCCTAAGTGAGGTTCAATATATGTGCTAGTTCTGATGTAAATGAACATGGGTCCTGGTGGTCTATTCACTAGGACACCAGCAAACAAATTGGTTGTCAATAATGTGTAGAGAAGTGCAGGAAATCTCAAGGGGTCGAGCTTTGGATGGGCTCCATGAGACAATGGTACTTTGTTTTATGTATGATTGTGAGACCTTCACCTTGTCTGCCTATCTTGTCATGCCCGGGTATACCCCGGGGGAGAACATCTACCATATCAGGGCCAGCCTAGTCATTTGATAATGTTTTGGTGACAAACACCCTGTCCGGGTTGTGTGCCACTGTAAGTAAATTCGTCAAACTCTGTTTTGCTTTTGATCAGTGATCTAGCATAGATCAAAAAGCTGTTTAAACTTTTTCTCCACAGTGGGCATCTCCTTCTTAAAGTCAATAGTGCTGTAGCATTTTTTTATTTTATTCTTAAAATAAGTAAAGTAAATGAAATTAAAATGAGTATTGTAATTAATCTAATATTTTATTTACCTTAATATGTAATAAACTTTTTTTACTTTTATCTATCTTTACCATAGGGAGATCTCCGCTTACGTAAAAAGTTCCAAGTAGTAACTTTACACTTTACACCTGATTCTATAGGGGGGGAAGATTTGATTCTACACTTTAAAGTAAATTTACACTCATAAATTATGTAGAGCCAGAAGTTGTAAATGTACTAATAAGGGTAAAAATAGACCTAACTGTTAATGTTATTATTATCAGCATGGAGGTCCCATGTTTGAGGTAGTAATCAAATCCAGCTCAGATCTGTGTCAGTTTATCTATTTACTTCACAAGTCGTAATCATAATTTGTTTTAGAGACAGGGCTTTTATCTGATGATGTATTCAAACCACAATTTACAAATTCCGAAACATGTATACTATCTTCTTTCAATCTGCATGTTAGTTTTGAAATTAATTATACCTTTTGCAGTGGACTTAAATTATTTGCCGGGGAACGTTACTTGCCAGTTGCCTTAACCAATGCCTACTGCAGATTTCATTTGCATTTTTAAAGCAATTAGTGAATGGAAAGGAGATAGGTGAGCGTTATAAAAAGGAGAGGCATGGTGCAAGTGATGACATTTGCACACTGCTTCCAGGGGCTTTCAAAGTCCAACCCCCAATCGTCTAAAAGATTTACCGTTCAGAAACATTACATTCAGCACCACCCATTGATCGACTTGTGGGACTCGGGCATACAGGCATAGGGAGGCAGATGCTATCCAGCATTTTTTGCATTAGCCCCAGACATTAACGCTCCACAGGCATATCGCAAACTCATATCATATCAAAAAAAGTCGGCTTGCTGCCTGCTGGCAATCAGGCGGGCGCCTGATTGCCAGCAGGCTGCAGTAGTGCTGTTTTTTCTTCTCTGCACCAAGAGACAGATCTACAAGAGGCCCAGCTCTCAATAGTCTCTTCAGCTGAGTTTTCTGAGCTTTTCAGAGATGATTCCAAAAAATTGCGTTTGAAGCATTATAATTAAACTCATCTACAGCTGCTCGGATGAAACAAGCAAAAACTCTTCCCATGTCAAGGACGGCCATCATTTGAGCCTGTTTTATCATTGCTGTTTCCTAGTGTCTCCCCGTGTGAGATCCATTACTTCTCTGTCTTTCAACTACCGCACCGCTCGCTTGGGAGTGACTTTTCAGGTCAACCACTGCAGGATAATCCTGCCCGGAGTGAAAATGTACTCTTCACACTGCAGATGACAGGTCTGGAACATAGATGAAACAAAATAGTCATTCATTATTTATATATATAAAAAAACAATTTAATGGGCTGTCTTTACTAACATTACAAGCATAGGATGAGTTCACTCAACTGGGCTTGTTTCCAAATCTGCCCCACCTCTCCCCCTCCCCCACCAGCCCCCCTCCTCCACACACACGCGGAATGAGGACACTTTATGTAATAACGTGAGTTTTATGTTCAAAAGCATGAAGAAGAGGCGTCTTCTAGAGCCCCCCAGATTTGACGCCTGTGAAGTTGAGATGAGAGGTGAGTATTAAGACTCCAGTGCATTGATGCTATCTTAGTCAACTTTTGTTTAGACAACACTGCTCATTGAGCAGATAAGGCCAGGTTTTCCTGTCATCTTTCAAAGCAGTTGTCAACTTAGGAAAAATGAAATAAGTTTTCAAACGGGCTCTTGACACCCGGATATATGTCTGCCACTCTTTAGAACGCAGAAAGGATTGCAATTAAAAAAATTGGAAAACGAAAAGGGGTTGATTTTCTATAAACTTCAGTGGAAGCAAGAATAGTCAACGTTTCGATGCCTGCTTCCTGGCTGCACAGTATTATATTTCTCTAACCAGAATGGAAACATCAAATTACAAATGTCGTTAAAAAAGACAGCAATTATTTTCTTCAATTTAAAAGAAAAAAATTCCTTAATGAATAAATATTTTCCTCAGTGCAATGACTTCCAGAAATATGAAGGAATATTTTTGGAAAACAATGAAGATTTAACATGGCTAAACAGCATGTTCATACATTATTTCAAACTGAATTTGTTGCAAAGAACCATAAGAAATCAGTACATTTTTTCCTTGGAAAAATGCAAGGTGCTGCTGCGTGTCTTTTGGTGGAATCAGCGGTGTTCGCATTGGAAGCATTGCAGTTCAGTTGTCTTCACAACTCTTCTCCGAGATCCCTTCTGAGCACGTATTCAAGACGCCTGTACACGATGGAGCTCGCATGTCACGCCAACATGTGTGCAGCTGTGTCTGTTCTGCTTCAATAGTGAACAAAAGCTCTGTGCCCGGTTCAAGGTAATCCACGGCACTGGAACCTTAGCACACATGTTAATGCCAAACGCAACACCTGCCTCTCACTATTCGAAAAAGAACCCGCATTGAAACCACATCTTCCACGAAAAATACGCAGCAAATAATCAAATTATGTTATTATCTCTTAAAGTTTATTGAGGCATTTCACGACCTTATATGCTGTAAGAGGATCTGCCTTACTCTTGTACCTATACAGTGGGTAAAAACATCATGCCTTTAGAGACCACACAGGTTTGGTTTTTGGCTCCATGCAGATCAGAAAGAGGAGGCATACAAGCTTGTAACATAGTCCTGAACGGAACTTCAACATTTTGATAATTCTAAATAAAATTTAAAAGTTGGCTATTGAAAATAAAATAGGAAATTCATCGGAGTTTGTTAGTGCAATACAAAGTTCAATATGATATGTGTTTAGGAAGGTCATATAGGAAAATGAAGACGGAGAACCCCTGTACTGTGTATGGAAATTTGTAGGTTATGCTACTGCGTTAATGTTGTTGCATGCTCTTGTATAGCACAAGCTGAAATAACACATTGTACAGCACGGAGGCTACACTGCTGTCTTATTGGACGGTTGAGTATGAATGGGACAGAGATCAACTGTGTCTTTAAGCAGTGCAAACTTTGAGAGCACAAACTTGGTCTGGGGTGATGACAATGATGCAGGAAGATTAGCTCACCCTCTCAATTAACGCAGAGCAGGACAATCCCATGGAGGTCACGGGATCCGGGCTGCCAGAGCGGTCAACCCGCATCGCCTGCAGAGGCTGATCGAATGCAGAATTAGCAGCCGTCCCCAAGCCTTGGCTCCCAGCTCCGCGTCAGATTAAGCCCTGGCATGGAGGAGATATGAAAAGCATTTCAATTAAGGTCTGAGGTTACTGGTTAAAATGCAGTCGGGAAGCCCAACCACCATTCTTCACCTTTTTTTAAATAAATTATTTTAATTAAACCCAGATGCTCTATAATTCCTACCTGCATACATTAAGTACTAGTTTAAACCAACTCTGATTAAAAAAAACAGTGCCTACTTCCCACTTGACTGAATTGGGCACTGAAAATGGGGCGGGCATTTGCATAACACTTTAAAAAATATTCTGTCACATACATAAAAAACCTGAATGTTTTCTTGAAAAGACCATGCAATTTGTTTGACGTGTAAATAGTGCTAGTATACCAACTGGGCTTTGTGATACCCACTTAATAAAAAGATGTTCCTATTTTTGCCATTGTGCAGTGTCGAAATTATCCTTTAAGCGGCTTGTTGGTGCGATTCGCCGTCTGTGCGGGCTGTGCACCTCAAATGGGGTCCTTGAAGTTTCCCTAGAGGGGAAACTGGAAAGTTATGTATGTGTAAGGTGGTGGCAGCAGTAAGGAGTTTGCAGAAATCATAGCCAGTCTCAGGAGAAGATGGCTGTAAGAAACTAAGGAGTCTTCGTGACAGATTCATGTAAACTGCTAGTCGATGATTCCAGAAGCAGACTGACATACAGAAAATATGAAAACATCTTCCAGTGTCACTTCCGGGCAAGAAGATCCGGGCCAGATGTAGGTACTGTTATGCTCCAGAGACTAGTGCCTCTGAAAGACTGATATCACTGTTTCTGCTTCAACCATACTGACTAGTTAAAGGCACCCAAAGAAGTTTCTTCGCTGTTATACTTAGCTCACTCTGCAGCCATACCAATCTTATTGTTTTTTAAGTGCTGGAATATGCCAAACTCCCCACTACACAAAACTAAAAAAATCAAAACCAGCTCAATGAATTGTCACTGCTGAAACATACAGTGATTGAACAGTGACTACTTCGAATCCCTGCAAGACTGACTGCGCATTCCATCTTTCTGAGGTCAGTAATTTGAGTATCTTTAATTTGAATAATAACATACGTCATTAACAGCTCAAGATTTTATGAATATTAAAGTTAAAATATTTTTGCTTCATTCGGTAGAGGGAATGGTTGATTTCTAGTGTTTTGGGACAGCTTCTTAATGGAACTGTAGCTTTTAACTTTTTATTCAGAAGATACAATAAGTTAAGTTGGTTTGAATATTTCTGAATTCATACCTTATACTTTTTACAAATAGTACAATCCTGCGCAAATCTGCATGTCCTCACACCACATCTAATCAATTTTGTAAATGTAAAGCCTGCAGAGGATCTCAGGGTGGCATTTTGTACCTCAGTCAGTCCCATCAATAGTTTGTTTCCCAGAACCAATCAATAAAATATGAAGAGGAAGCCCAACATCAATTAATACAAAAATAGAGAATTGCATTGTAAATTCATTGATTGTTACTAAACCATATCTCAGCCATGGTCCATATTCTTTATATCATATTGGTCTTGGATTGATTTGCCACAGTCTGATTTTAATAGATTTCCAGTTCCCAAAGTATATTTCACAGATGATGTAAGTCTAAATACTTCATAATTATTTCTCACATTAGTATTTTTCTGCGGTTATTTATAAGGGATTCAAAAATATTCTGAACGACCAATAATTCAAATCAATCAAACTATTGAAACGTTCTGCACTTGTTTTCTAATCTGGATCACACAAGGGAGGCATATTTCACCAATGGTGTGAAATATGAATGGGGAAGTGGGGTATTAATTATGCCCAGACCAACTTAGACCTTGATAATTCTGGACTAACTCAGATCTTGATCATTCCCAGACTGACTCATATATTGTTTATGTCCAGAATGTTTATGATCAGGTGTCACTCGTGAAGGAGGGTAGAAAATAACTGGGGCACACCCAGGATGAGGCGGTAAGAAGGACACAGACAACAGCTGTGGCAGGACGAAAAATATCACCAAAATTATTGTACAGCATGAGCAACAGAAATTGCCAGAGGAGGGCTTCCCTAATGAGGTCTGTGAGGGGAGGAAGACAAATGACTGGGGGAACTCATAAGAGCTCTAGCGCTGGGGAAGCAACAGGGCTCTTAATTTGACATGTGGTAGAAAGACATGGACAGCCATAAGGAAGGTAAGCTCGTTTAAAGCCCTTGTAAGCAGAAAGCATGTTGCTTCCTAATTCTGCATTTCACAATGTTTGTAGTGTTAAAAACAAATCCGTCCAGGACTAATTTTTACAACTTTTAAATAGAATCTGCCTTCATAATTCATGGAAAACATTCTTGGCGATGAATTGCTGCCGAAGTTTGATGGGCAGCTGGGTTTTCTCCATGCCCTCCTCAATTTGGCCACAGTGCTCTCTGCTGTTAGAGAGAGTAGTAGACATTAACTCACAGATATTTAGGTGGATTGACTCATTAAATGATAGAACTCAGACTTTTAAAAATATTCTCGTTCCCATCCACGAAGACCAATCTGATCTGAAGGCCCTGGAGGGCTCTCATTGGTTACTGTTTCTCAGCATGTATGTGGCTGTGTTCTTCATCGCTCGTTGTGGCTGCTGAGACCAGTGCCAGTTCTATATAAATGATACGAAGTTAATAACCACCGGTCTGAAGTACTGAAAGGTCCTTCCGCTCATGGCCCCACGATCTAAACTACTTACTTGAAGCCTCATGAAGTTTCTTTGGCTTCGACTTAAAGCTGGAAAAACCTGGGCTGTTTCTTTGGTGCTAAGGACGATCTGTCCTACAAACGATTCATTCCCATTCTATGTAGGATAAATGCCCTCCTGTGGTGGTAAAGGACAGGAACCTATGGGTCATCATAGGAGATGCCAGTGAACATATGGAGCATGAAGAAGCCACTGCTTCTACCTGCATTGTAACATCAGAGGGTTGCTGACGTTTGTAAACCACAAAATAAGACTATTGTAGTGGAGGAGGCCAGAAATGATTGTGATGGGTACTGCACTGGTCTCTAAATGGATCAACAGGGCAAAATGCATGCATGCAGCCCGATTATGATGTCGGACGGACCGCCACCGACAGCCTGTTGATGGCAGTCGGTCCAACATCTGGTACTGATTTTCAACCACCGCATTATGATAAGCGGCGGTCGGAAGCAGCTGGACTCATCCGACATTCTCCCCCTTCGGACTGTTGGTTGGAACAAAATACCCTACAATAGGGGCGGTGCCTGCTCAGGCACCGCCGTAGGGATTACGATGTGCCTTTCAGGCAGCCTTTCCATGGCGGTCCAACCGCCAAAGAAAGGCTGTTGGGAAGGGATTTTGGGGGACCCTAGCAGGGCCCCCGCCCCCCCTGGGGCTCCGCACATTTGCCTGGCACACAGTGCAGAGATGTTTCCAAACATGCCTTTTTGCATTGAGGCTTGTGCTGTGGCTCGTTTTTGGGCCACAGCACAAGCCTCAATGCAAAAAGCCATGTTTCCAACCTCCTACACAGCAGTCAGATCGTAATTTGGAGGTCGGGACCACCGCCTACTTGTCGGGCTATCCCGAACCTGAAAACGATGTCGGTCGGAAATAAGCATATGGTTTAGTGGCTGCCTGCACACCAAAGGGTAAGTGTAAAGATGTTTTGATTAACTTATAAATGCTGCCACAGCTTTGCCCACACATACATCCATTCCATAATGAAGGCTTGCACAGATTTCATACCCTAATGGAATCACCGAGACCCAGGTTGCAGTACGACCTACATAGATGCAAGAGTGAGTGACACATAGATGCAACGCCAGAAGGGCATAGATAAATGAAGAAACATACAGAAACATAGACAGAAAGAAAGACAGGCATGCCTGCATAAATGGAGACAAATTGGCACACATCAGAAGACAGAAAAAGATAGTTATGTAGTCAGACAAATGCCTCTCGCTTTCTAATAACGTGCAGAAACTTGGTTAGCAACAGCAACCAGTCTTTGAAGGTTTTTTTTATACATCTGCATTATGCATTAAGTTCTCACAGGAGAAGCATTCAACTTTTCATTTTAAATACCCGGTTAGTTACAGCTATATTAAACAGAATCCTGGGGTTTGCTCAGTGCTCCCGGCCATTGAGCAATAAGTGCTCTACATTTCCAGACTCGTCCGTTGTTTTATCATCTTCGTGATGACCCTTGAAACTGGGAAACCACTTCCTCAGCATATTAAAAAAGTCGGCGCTACAAAGGGAGCTCTGAATAATGCATGCATTTTAAGGCAGATTCTCCCTATTACAATGTTTGCAAAAACTTCTGAAAGTTCTGCAATGCTTCTAAGTATTTATAATGTAAATTGTAAAACATTAGACAGTGCAAGTGACGCGCTTTGCATATTTTTCTATACACCAGAGGGACAAAAAGCCAAAAAAAACATAAAATAGTAATGCACGATTTAATTTTACCTGCTGTACTGTGCCAAAAGTTTCTCATTGTTAAAGTGTATGTTAAATTATGAATTAATTGTGCATGGAAGGTGCTGTGGGAGAGCACAGGAATGTCAAACCTTCCAATTACCCATTTAAATAGTGCAGCGTGGGCAGTCATTTCGCCTGGTGCCTGGCCATTGTCGGTGCAAGATGCTCCCTCAGAGTCCATCAGGGTACCTTGGAGCCCGAGCAGAATTGCCCATTCTTTGACTGGGTGTCTGTTGAGGCAGAACTCCAGGATTAGCTTTCATCATCTTTATCAATTGATCAAGATGAGCCTCGATGGAACTATGTCTAGCCCTGCAAAAGAGAACTATCAATCTTATTTCAGGCTACTATCAACCATACACTTTTACTACCACATCGTAAAACATTTTTAAAATGCTTCACTGCAATAATAGTGCACGACGAATACAATGCTCACCCCATTATTTGGGCATGTGATAACATGTAGAGTGTGTAAACGACATTTCTTTTACAGTAACTGATTTTTAAAAAATCTGGAATTACAGAAAGGATGGAGCAATCCTCCCTGAAAGCTGATGACAAGGTCTCCTAAAGTTTTAAAGCTCCAACAAGTAGAAGCAACTAAGTTAAAGTGTAGTCCAGCATAGGACTTGAAGATGTACTCACATGATGCAGATGAATAGGTTGTAAGAAACAGTTGCCCATCAGAGTAGCAGAACCCAAGGAAAAGGACAAGAAATGTGTCATCATAAATCTTTTCTCGACATCTTCAGTACATTGGCTGGCCTTAGTCAAGGCATTCTAATGTCAAATGTAGGAAAATAACTGTCTTTTATTATTGTGGAGTTTCACCACCTGTAAGCGGTATGGGTGCTATTACCTAGTTTAATTTTGTTCTATTAAGTTAATTCGGTAGGACAGAAGAGTGAGGGACCTTACTGGGATTTAAACTGCAGATGTCAGCAGGAGGTTTTTGTCTTCAGCTCACTGAACCATCTTGCTGACATAAAATGCTTGCGGACCAGATTTACAGTTGCCTGGTAAGAAAATCCAAATGATTATTGGAGAAGGTTCAATAAGCAGAGAAGAATCCACTAACAGAATTTCAAAAACATAGGGATAGAGAGGGAGTGCCTACCAGGCTAAGATGGTGGCCGCAACTCAGAGAGGCTTCTGACATAAACTTCATAATCCCACTCAATCCTGTCTTTGACAAGCTCATTACCCCTTGCAGAATGTCGGACAGTAAGGGGCAATCCTCCGGATGGCTGTGAGCTGTGGCCAAGGGTGAGGTCTGGAGGCAGGGACCCTTGTAGCCCATTCTCCAAGGCCTGTTGCGGGGCTCGACTTATGGTACTGGACTAGCCTTGGATGCTTGCCACATGGCGAGGAACATAAACAGTGACAGCAGAGGGGCAGGCAGCAAGTAGAGGAGTGTGTGGCCTTTTGCTTCCCACTGGAGTGCTGGGGGTCTGGGTCCCCCTGCTTATTTCCTTCTGCCTGAGGCATGTTTGTAGGAACACCAGTGAAGGCCGGAAGATCAGTGGAGGATGAGGGGACCAATATAATAAAACAATATAGCATGGACACGTGGACAGACACTCGGGGTGACTGATGAGTGGATTCACTGGATGAACCTTAATGTCAATAACCTAGCAAGGGAGCCTGGGCATATGTGGTGCACTGGGGCTCTGGGTGACAGCCCAGCTCTGGAGCAGTCGCTCCTCTATATAGGGATGATGCAGCGTATTTATAGGGCACTCTCCACCTTGTCGCCTTTGCACCTTTTGCCAGCATGAGCCAAGCTATCTCGGGTCCTGCTGGTTCAAACTTGGAACATAGAAGGCTCTTTAATGCCAGGGGGACGTGGTGGTGGTACCTATTTTATTTTTGGAGGAGGTCTGCTGACTGCTCGTGCGCCTCGGGTGAGAGAGGGTATTCTGAGAGCAGGCAGGTCGACCACAGAGCAGATCTGAGCTATCTTTAGAGGAACTGCACTTATCTCTACATCAGTGCTTCCCAAACATTTTAGAAGCACAACCCACATTTTAGAAAAACAAACACTTGTGACCCACCTGCCTTTAATGGGCAGGAGACGGGCTATTTTTTAATGTAACTACAGCATCATGTGGTAGCGCATTGTCATTGACAGACAGCACATTTCCATTAAAGTGGCCACTAAATTTGCTTAGCTATACAGTTTTAATGATACAACGATATATAGCAGACAAATGATAACGTGTGGAAATCGAGCTTCTGTGAATATTTATCATTTGTGTATCACCAAGTAAGTGTCTTTTTTGTTTTGACCTTATTAAAATCTCTGTTTACAGCAAACTTCAGAATTACAAAAAAGTGTTTCATTTTTGCTTTCCTAACTGCTGGATGCATACAATTAATTTACAGGTATTTACATTCTGTTGCATGTTGCAAAAAACAACATCCTACATTGTCACAACATTAACTTAAAAACTCCTCTCACTTTGCAGTCAAAGTCAAGTAAACACCAATCCCCATGTTAAAAGAATAAAGCTGCCTGACATTTTACCTCTGTCTTTGAATCAGCAGCAAATGATGTAAGATAAACACAGAATTTATATACATCTTTATTTATTGCTCTGACTTTCCTGACACTCCAAAAATCAGCTTTTGACCCACCAATGGATCGTGACCCATTGTTTGGAAAACACTGCTCTACATCATGGCTAATGATAAACCCTCCACAACCTCAAAACTGGGCACCTTAGATAATACATTTACTCTGGCAGCCAGACCCAGGGATGCACAAAACACTGACCTAATTCAGCAAATGACACCGGATACGGCCACAATTCTCCAGGCAATCAACTCCTCCATGGAAGCACTGTAAGCCAAAATCGGTGCTCTAGGCACCAATCTCATGCTTCTGAGACAGGACTTATGATCGAGGTGGATAGAATTATGGAAACAGAGGGCGGAGTCTCAGAATTAGAAATCATCTTGAAGACACTCCAGAACCAGATATGTGCACTGTTGATGATGTCTAAGGCATTGGAGGCACGAGCAGAAGACTGTGAGGGACGAGCTCAGAGGAACAATCAATGCTTCATTGAATTCGCGGAGGGTCATAAGGGGTCAACCACAGAGGGGGCTTTGGAAAAATGGTTGCAATCCTTGATTTCCTGAGACTTCTTTTCATCATGCTTCATTATCGAATGAACCCATAGGGGCCCCAGCTCGTCCAGTAATCACACGCTTCCTGAATTACAAAGACAGAGATGGGATCCTTAAATTTGCTTGCAAACAAGATACATTGATATACTATTCCCACAAGATCATTGTTTTCTCGCACTATACTAAAGTATGGCAACTGCGGAAGTCCTTCCTAGAAGCCAAAAAGAAGCTCCATAAATGAACATCCAATACATGCTCCTTTATCCGGCCAAACTTAAAATCATTTATCAGAACCAAACCCTGTTCTTTGACATCCCAGAGGTGGTCTGGGAGTGAGAGGAAGAATGGTGCGTCTATGAATCATATGAGCAACCGCCGTATGGAGGAGTCCCTTCACCAAGAGACATCAGAGCTACAACAGAAATTGGAGCTACTCTTCATGTCACAGATCGCTATACTCCCTCTCCCCTAAGCATCATCTTTACTAGGAGAAATGAGAGGACTATATGTTGGGAGTTAGAGTAGAGTGGGGCTCCCCCTGCCTGTTTATCTATTCAATAGATCATATCTGGAACGATACCACAGACACCATAACAACCTTCCCCCACTCCTACTTGCGACTGAGAGCAGAGCATCATAGATGCTTACGACTAAAGCAAGGTTTAACAATGTATAATATCCAATAGCTATGGGGACATGGTGGCCGGGCAATGGAGACAAAAGCCCCCCCTCGGGTTGGATTTGAGTGGTTGTGGCATTACTTTTGATTAATCTCACCTTTTCTTTTGTGATTGTTGGCATATGCGTCGACAATCTGTGTTGTTGTGGCCACCGTGTTGGTGCTGATCATTGAGTTACCCCATGACAGATGATTCATGTTCATGAAGGATTGGCGGAAGTGGGGGTTTTAAATTTCTGTTCCACCTAGCCTGAAGCTCACCTGAGCCTTGACACACACTGCACCGAAGCTCAAGGCACTTCACTCTTAAATCACAGAATGGTACCCTTGTGATGGCTAGCTCTAAGTCCAGGTCAGATAGAGTCAACTGAAGGTTCTGTTGTGGAACGTAGGCGGCCTATTGGACAAGGTGCAGCTGTACTTAAATATGCAAATAGTCTTCATGTGGATACCATGTTCTTGCAAGAAACCCACTTGTGCAATAATTGTCCATTCCTGACTCAATGAGAATTTCAGTTGGGTCTCACACAGGGGATGGCCATAATATTTTACGGACACCTGTCTTTCACGTTTTCACAGATTTGGCATGATAATGCTGGGTGACACACAGCAGTCACAGGACAGTTGGAGGGACAGCCTCTCGCTTTGATCAATGTATATGCACCGCTGCCCTTGACAGCCAGTCTCCTAGAGTCTATTACCTTAATGTTGCAATGCTTACCCATGGGTCTAGCAGTCCTGGGAGGAGACATCAAATGGGTTGGTGGATGAAGTACAAGGTAGATGGGTGGGGGGGACAAAGACTTCCAAAGGTTGTCCATGTCTGATGGCAAAATGTATGGGAGCCTTGGGCCTGGCGGATATATGTTGCACTTTTCACACACAAGAAAGCTGCTTTACACTTTACTCTGGGCTCACGAGTCTCTTTCCAGGATTGACTACTTTCTCTTGACCGCTAGTGCTTTTCAGAAAGTGACCAGTATACAGATCCTTCCCAGCGGCCTCTCAGACCACTCACTTATGGAGCTTGGTCTTTGCTAAACTTACAGAGGCTGGAATTGAGGCGGCACCTGAGTGTTTGAGCCCTGGAGAACAAGGATAGTAGATCTAACATGGATGGGGCGATCTACACATATTTTGGGATTAAAGGGGTACAGTAAGCTCAGCTAATTCTCTGTGGGAGGCCTTCAAGACAACTACTAGAGGAGACATTATTGGTTTTCAATCGAGCCGCAGAAAAGAAAAAGCAGCAAAAGATTTCCAGACTAGAATGAAGAACACTGAAACTGGAGACCCAATATCTACAATCCCGTCATCTGCCACACTTAAAGACTTGCTACATACTATAGCACTCAGGTAGCAGTTACTCCTTGATGCTGCATTAGTGGTATGGCTAGCAACCCAGTCCCATGTTTATTCATGCTGGAATAAGGCAAGTAAGATGCTATACTACCAATTTCATGACCTACAACAGCATGACCCAATCTCCACCTCTCAGAGGAGAATGATCTAATCGTTAAGTTTAATAAAGATATAGCCAGACACTTTGCAAAATACTATAAGACACTATACTCACAGGCAGTTGTGGTGTCAGAGGCCGCCCTGAGGGAGTGCCTGCTAGATCACCCACTATGAAGGAAGTGACCCGATTAGGGCCACCCGGGTCACTCGCGACCACCTCTCAGCCTTCCAAACAAATGAAGAGTCAGTCAGACAGTAGAGAATACAAACCAAAGTTATTTTATTAGTATACACTCAAGCGGAGTCCGGTCTGACTAGCCTCCTCAGATTGGGGCAGAGGGACTGACTCCCGTGTAATACAAGATATACATTCCCAGCACCCCTAAAGACCCGCCCAGACTGGAATTTTCCAGTCTCAGAGCTGACGAACACAGGTGGTACAGAAAGATGAGCTACTATCCTGAGACCGGGTACATGCTATCTTAGTTTCAAGGTTAATCTGCCCGTGCCCATCTCTCTGAGAGTGGGAGCAGCCCTACCTACTGGGACAGGCATGCAAAAACAGAACAATCTATTCATTAGTGCAGCGAAGCTCAACCTTGAATAATGAAGAGAAACAATTGAGGCTGATTTCTGCTGAGGCAGGCATTGTAAAACAGAAGCTTAATTTCGATCATGGTACAAAATGGCGGCTGAATACAAAATGGTGCCGCAAATGCTAACTTAACTCGCACAATGCTACAAGGAGTGGGTAGAACGCATTTTCCAGTCCAACAGACCCTCCTTTTAGCATTTGCTAACAATTTTGTCTAATGCCAATGTGAGGAGACCAAGAACTGCTACATACTAAGGAGACCACAATTACATGTTAATACACACATTATCAATATTCAAAAATACCTTCATCTATGGACATTAGGTCGTGGACAGCCTGCATCATCATGGCCGAAGACTTAGCATCATATATTGGGGCCTTTGGTGTGGGTGTCAATTTTCCAACACATTAAGCACAACAAGCAGGAAGACAATGTACGCATAGGCAACATGTGAAGAAGACACCTGCAACTACTAACAGGAAGATAAGAATATTCCACCCACAGGATGCTATTAAACCCCAGAACCAACCAGAAAGACTCCAGGTACCATTCTCTTGGTGGATGTCAGATGCAAGCATATGCAACTCTGTATAGCAGCGTATACATTAGGGGCGTGGTCCGGTATGTAGATACAGCAACTGCTGCCGATGACGCGACAGGCCCCTCCCCGATCAGCAAGGATGACGTCTAACACCATCCTGTTCTGAAGAGCAACAAGCCTCATAGTCTGAAGCTCAGCTGTAATATTTGTCAAAATCCCTGCTGTTGTATTAATGACCCCTTCCACAACCCTGGTAAGTCGACGAATGTTGAGGCTATTGGACATAGGGCCCCAAAAGGGCAAAATACCCTTCATAGCATCTGTAAACTGCTGCAGAGTGGTGTCTGTCTGGTCTACGTCTTCTGTGTTAATAACCCTTCTGATTCGGGACAGATGGACACTCCTACGCTGCAATCGATGGTCCTAATGATAATTGGACGGTGCTATGTACACTGGGGGAAGGAGGAAAGAGAGGTAACACACATCAGACCATCCCCTAGGAAGCCAAACATAAGCTTGTGATCCACAAACAAAATAGATATTATGTGGTGGGAGCAAAGGCTGGCTGGTATTCGTGCTTAATGTATAGGTATAGTTGCAATTACTCTCACCCACTTTCACCTTCCCAAACCCTTGAACACAAAACCCAGCTGTGGTGTTGACTACTGGCATCGGTATTGCCTCATCCTGAGTAATATTTCGCACTTGGAATGAACGAAAGTATTCAGTAACATTAAATCCCTGGAAATCCAACATTTCATTTTGAAGCCATGTTACATTTTTCTCTCTTTCATATATATTCATGCAGGCGGTTGGGGATAATGTATCAGGGGTCCCTCGTTCTCCCGGGGTAAATCCTTGGTGGGCACATATATATTCTAGTACTGTGTGATAATCAGCAGATGTCATATTCATAGCACAAGAATGATAATGAATGTATACCATAGAGAACAATTCAAACCATCCCTCACAGCTGCCTAAGTAAGACATAGGCAGCGATAACAGGCTATCACTCTTATGTGTAACTAAAGGGAGCAGTCCACATATACAACAGTTTGTAACATTAGATGTATCATGGGCTTGGTGGAGAGTTTGCAAAAATACATTGTCTCCATATGTTTTTCTGTGTTCACCTTTATGGGGGGCCAAAGTAACAAATGTATGTTCAGGGGGAACAGGTGTTGTACCAATCAAAGAGTGCACAGGATATTCCGCCTCTAGGAACCACACTATTCCAAGAACTGTTATCAGGGAAATCAGAACAATTACTATGAAAACTATTTTACTCCTTGTAGACCAACTAGACCAACCAGACGCATTCTGCCTGTAACGTGGGGCTGCAAAGGGCTGTTCCTCCTCCCTAATGGGGCGGCGACCAAAAGGATACATTTTAACCAGAGGAAAGGACATATAATTGAGCCAATAACAAAAAGACAATAGAGGGGCAAATGTTCCCAGTGTCCGTCAGAGCCTCACTTGTAGACTCCTATTGTTCATCAATCTTTGGTGCTATTGAGCACCGGTGCTGGAGCTGTCGGACCAGCTATTGAAGAATCCCACGTCGCTCAGGATAAGGCACCCCCCCTTCCCAGGGGAGCACACTCGATCTATCCTGTTCAATGTCCGAACAGCGCACTAATCTCGTCTCTCCCTATGCTACTGTTGCCTGACTTATCGAGTCCATCCCTGCTAATCTGACTTCTGCTTTGGCGCACTGTTCCTCCGTCGCGGGCGCAGATTATACCTAGCTACTCCAGGGACAGAGGGGGTCTGCAAAAAGGGGCTCAGACACAGAGGGGCCAATGTACTGGGGCTCAAGCACAGATGGGCCAGCAGGCTGGGGCTCCTGGGTGGCCTTGATCTCAGGAGGCACTGCCTCATTCAACACTGCGTTATTTTCCTCCTCCGTTTGTGCCCACGTCTCCCGGGCATCTGAGAAAGGAACAAAATGGGGCACCTGTTCAGTTTCAGAGTCGCCGACTCTATCAAGCACCCATTGGTCGTATGGTAAAGGGAGGGGCACCTTGCGGCAGTGCTGGGAGTGTATCCAATACTTCCGGCCAGCCACCTTCATGGCGGTGCGGGTGGCAAGGAGCACCTGCGCAGGCACCTTCCACCACAGCTCCAAACTGCCCTTCCTCTGGAAGTGTCTGGTCAGCACAAAATCCCCAGGCCGAATATCATGTCCTGGCCCCTCGGGTGCTGGTGGTAGGGTTTAGTGGATCTGTTGGTGAATAGAACGCAAGCTTTTAGTTAACTCATACAGATAATCCACTAACAAAGGGTATTCAATTTCTGAAAACCTCCGAGGTCGCGGGACGCCCCAGACATTTGCCGGGCGTCCGAACACGACCTCGTACGGTGACAACCCTGTCCTAGTGTGAGCAGTAGCTCTTGTAGACAAAAGAGCTAATGGTAAAGCATCTGGCCACTGCAATCCTGTGCTCTCCTGAAACTTTGCCAACTTCAGTTTGAGAGTACCATTGTACTTCTCAACCAAGCCTGCTGACTAGGGGTGGTTTGCAGCATGAAATTTCTGTTTAATGTGCAAACCATCACACACCAACTGGATAACCTTTGAGTTGAAGTGGCTTCCGTTATTACTCCAAATCAAACGGGGCAAACCAAATCGAGGGAAGAACTCCTTTAGGAGTGCCTTCGCCGTCGCCATGGCTGTATTCTCTTTCGTGGGATAAGCCTCAACCCATTTGCTGAATGCACAAACAACCACCAATACATATTTCAGATTGTTGACTCATTCCATTTCAATTAAATCCATCTGAAGGACCTCGAAAGGGAAAGAAGAGGGTTCAAAATTACCAGGGGGTGCAGGGGTGCCTTTTCCAGGATTATACATCATGACAGTACTTGACTAGATGAGCAGCAATCTTGGGAATGTTGTCATTCTGCCATACAGGATCTAACAGTCTACAGATAACTTTCGCACTAATGTGGGCTGGCCCGTGCGTCATAGTGATTACAGGGAGGACATATGCATCTGGTAACATCCATCTCTGTTTCCCTGACTTATCTGTCCAACACCCATCCTCATCTAAGCGTGCTGTGCTCTCCTGCCATACTGCTAACTCCTCAACTGTTGCCTCACTGTGGATCTCTTTCACAATGTCTAGTGTATCGTCAAACATAGTGGCCTCGGGCACCCACCTGGCGGGACCCGCTACAAACATCCTTTTCATCTTCGTTTGAGCTGTCTCCTTAGCTTTCTGATCTGCAAATGCATTCCCCTTTCCCACATCATCAGTAATCGCCTTATGGGCACTACACTTTACTATGGCCAATTTCTTAGGAAGTGTCAAGGCGTACAGAAGCCTGTGTATAAGAGGGCCATGCTGAATATGTGTCCCATGGGAGTTAAGGAACCCTCTCTCCGCCCAGAGTCGCCCAAAGTTATGGGCGGCCCCAAAGGCGTACTGGCTGTCAGTATAAATATTAACAGCAAGTCCCTTGCTCAATTCACAAGCTCTGATAAGGGCGACCAGTTCAGCTGCCTGGGCGGACTGATAGGGAACTCGTGATGTCTCAACTACCGTATGTAGTGTAGTAAGTGCATATGCAGCAGTGGTGGTGCCATCTGGTAATTTGAAATAAGAGCCATCAACATATAGTTCCGTTTGGGGGTCAGATAAGGGAACATCGGTCAGGTCTACCCGTCCCTTCGTCTCTTCCTCTGTCCAAAAAATACAATCAGGGATGTCAATTTCCTCACTCTCAGAAGGGAGGGGTAGTAACGTGGCTGGGTTCAGAGTGGCACATCTTTTAATTGTGATATGTGGGGCAAAGAGAGTTAGCTCATAAACGGTCAGATGTGCACTGGTGAGGTGCTATGTCTTTGTCTTATTCAATAGGGTATCCACAGCATAAGTCACCATGACTGTAAGGTCAGTATCAAGTACGAGCCCAGCCGATTGCCTTATAGAGATGACAGGAGGGCTCTGGCGACTGGATCAAGCAAAGCAGAAAAATAAGCACACGCCCATTGCTTACCTCCAAAGGCCTGTGTTAAAACAGAGAGAGCACAGCCAGCCGTCTTGTGTACTTACAACACGAACGGCTTCAAATAATCAGGCGTGCCAAGCACAGGTGCAGAGAAAAGCACGGCTTTTAATTGCTCAAAAGACTGCTGACATTCAGGCGTCCAAGGCAGAGGTTCATGCACATCTTTAGTAGTTAATGTGAGCAGGGGTTTGGTTAGTAATGAATAATTAGGGATCCAATGGTGACAGTAAGAAGTGATGCCAATAAAAGCGCGCACATCCCTCTGAGGTTTAGGGATAGGCATTTTAACAATAGCACTGATGCGTTCCGGAGTCAATCTCCTACCCTCCTTCGACAGTAGGTGACCTAAATAGGTGACCTCCTGTCGACAGGATTAAAATTTAGAAAGGGACACTTTATGTCCATGGTGAGCCAAATGTAGCAACAACTTAACCGTACTGTCTGTTGCATCCCTGTTCAGTGTCAGAGGCTATTAGTATGTCATCCACGTATTGAAGCAATACATTACCTGGGGAAAGTGTGAGGGAGTCCAATTGGGCTTTCAAGGCTTGGCTATATATACTAGGGCTCTCAGTATAGCCCTGAGGAGCTCGACAGAATCTAAAGCTTCTGCCAGCTAGGGTAAAACCGAACAAATGTCGGCTGTCAGGATGGATCGGGATGCTAAAGAACTCATTCTTCAAATCAATGACAGAGAAGAATTTAGCAGAAAAAGGAATCATTGTCAAAAGGTCAGTAATAGCAGGGACCACCGGGAACTGAGGGACCTCTTAACCGCGCGCAAATCAATCACAAAACGATAAACATCTGGGTGTTCATCGGGGGAGTCTGAAGATGCCTTTTTTAGAATAAGAAGAATAGGGCTATTACACAAATTTGCCGCTGTCTCTTCAACCACTCCCGACTCGACCAGATTTGGTATAATTCGCAGCAAAGCTCGCTCCCCCGCTTGTGGAATTTTGTACTGGGAAATAGGAGGCAAAATGGCATTGTCTTTAACTTTAATGGAAATTGGGGGAATTTGCAACAGTCCTACATCCGTGTCGCCTATTGCCCACAACGTGGGCGGCACATCCTTAAACTCAGCAGGAAGGGGCGCATCTTTGGACAGACACTGCTTAGAGCTGACCACATTCGGACCCATTGTCATGTGAACACCATCCGGGGAGCAATAATGGTCGCATGCAACTTCTTTAATAAATCGAGGCCCATTAAATTTTCTCCACAGTTTGATGTCAATAGGAACAGTGAAGCCACAGTAAAAGGACCGATAGTTAAGGCAAGAGGTTTGGAAATGGGGCTTACAACCGGTACACCAGAAAATCCTACCGAAACATTATTTTGGCCAGACAGAGCTGCCCCGGGGACCAGCGAACGAGAAACAGAGCCATTCGATGCACCTGTATCCACCAAGAATTTCTTAACTGAGCTTTGCAGATCCGCGGTGACATAAGGACCGCACTGATCTACAGGTATCTGGACTGGTCCCTCACCCTGCCCCTGGCTGCCCTAGCTGTGAGACATCCTGTCACTTCATCCAGATCATAATCGTCGTGGTAATACTGTCTCCCTCGAGGGTCATTAAAATAGTTCTGATCTGAGGGACCCTGCGATTTCCTCTCCTCCTTAGCCCTATCCTTATCACTTTCTTCACAGCCCCATCTACGAGAACCTCGTCCTCTGGGGGCCCGAACTTTCTGCAATAACACCGGACACTCGCTATGCCAGTGCCCCTCCTCTTTGCAGTACGCACACTGATTCGGCCCTACTGGCGCAGCACTGGAGTTGCAATCTCTTAGAGCAAGTTTGTAACAAATCTATTGATGAACAATCGGACACCCCCCTCCACTGACAAATCCTGTCCATCAAAGTCCAAAAACACACCCTCGAACCGCGTGAAAAAATCAGACACACTTTCATCTTTCTTCTGACGACATGCCGTTAACTTGTCCTAATCTACTCTCCTTGGTGGAATAAGAGAATGCATATAAGAGTTATATAATTCGGCCAGGCAAAGCTAGAATCTTGGCCCTAGGCTTCTCACCAGGCTTCCCCTCCTGATCCCATGCTTTAATCTGCTCCCATGTCCCACCCAATTCCGCACCGTGGTCCTGTGTGTGTACCTGCCTCCAAATATCAACGGGTACCAGTAAACCAAAGAACATTTCAATATTTGCAAGCGTCATCACTGTCGATGAAGCAGCTTCAGTCAATTCCTTATAGTATGCAGTAGGTTTTTTCCTAGGGTCGGGTAACTGAGTCTTAAGGGATAACACCTCACTCCTCTTCCATGGGGTATAGACCCACTGTTCTTGGAAACGGGGATCTACCCTTGGTCTAACAACAGCATGTTTCTGATCTCGGTGCTCCGGTAACTCAGGGTGATATATGGGATGGACTTCCCTCATCGGAAACTGGGACACTGTCTTCGGGCTCTTCTCAAACAGCCTACTTCGGTAAGCTACCATGGTCGCAACATTACCGAAAACCTCCCCAGGCGCCTTACCGGCAGCATATACATTGTCCCTGATATCATAAATAATCTGGGGTGCTACATCATTGAAACACTGTTCCCACAATCCAATCAGTGTAGCCGACATGTGTTTAAGGGCATGCTGCTGCACAAACGGCTCATAATCTTTCATCCCACTCCACACATCCTCCACACTGTAGATGGGGTGACGGGCCCACTGAGCGGCCTGATTGGCCACCACCTTCTTCTCTTCATCGCCCACATCAAATCATATCAATATCCGCCCCAGTCGCTCCCTAGCAGTTGCCCTGTCCCCGTTCCCTGATCCACATACAGGTGTTCTGTTACCCAGTACTGTCAGAGAATGAAGGAAAAGGGAAGGAGCAGCAACAGAGGGAGCAGGCACCAATGTCATCAATGGCTGTATTGTGGGTGGGCCGGAGAGAGGAGAGACATCGACACAGTAGGCGTAGTAGGGAGACTAGCAGTTATCGCAGGCGCAGAAGGCGAAGCCACAGAATTGACAGGAGGCGCGGCAGCCAAAGCAGCTGGTTCGGTAACGGAAGAAGCAGAAACAGCAGGGGCAGAAGAGACAGACGACTGAGGCTGTGGCATGGCAGGGTATATTCTCTGCGTAGCGTATGGAGCTGGAGGTCGGGTGTATAACAATTCCTCCACAAACGTATCATTTTCTTCTCCAACCACATAAGACTTTTCACATTGCAATCGAAACTTCCTATCGACACACTTTATTCCCTTCTCAGTCTTCTCTCTATCATACGCAACAGCTTTCTGAGTCACTGTCTGCATCCTTCCCTTTCGGGCCTCCTTATCTGCTTTCATTCGTCTCTGTTTAGTTTCCTTTTGCCATGTTCTAAGGGAATCAAACATTGACTGCCTACTTCTTTTCGCAAACAATTTATCCTACTGGAAATTATGCTTTTGCTCATCAAAAGTGCCTGTCAACAGCCATTGCAACTCGGCATTGTCGCTCGTATATTTGTGCCATAATGTACTAAACATAATAGGGCCAAGGCCATGCTTGACATACATTTCAAAATTTGGAGTGCCTTCCGGAGGCGCAGGCTGACTCTCTTCCAATCGAGCATCAGTAGAACAACAACGACAACTCATGCAACATAGTTTGCTAAAACAGGGCATTTTAAAACGAAAACGTGTTCACTATTTATGCCGAGCAGATATTTGCAAATATCTTACCAAAGTTGATCCTCAGACCTCACCAAATCCAAATCAAAGTGGTACCATGTTCACAAAGAATTCAAACAAATTCAAGCGCTTGTCCAAAAACGATCCTCAGACCGTACCAAACACAAACCAAAGTGGCGCCATGGCCACAAAACAAAACCAAAGCACACTCACCTGGTGCACACAGGTCGAACAAATTTATTCTCCACTGCCGACCCTTCAGACCAAACGGTCAGATCCAAGGGTTTCGCCATTCAGGACCCCAGCCGGGATGACCCCTGGCTGAGGTACCACCCGGTCAGACAGACGGGGCAGCTGCGAGTACCAGACTCTCTCGTAAAGGGATTTCCCGGTCCGCCCGTCTGACCCGACGTGTCCCCGACCTCCTCACCCGCCCGCGGGCAAGGAAGGGTCACTCGCCCGATGGGGTCCCTGTTCGGGCGCCAACTAAAGTAAGTGACCCGATTAGGGCCACCCGGGTCACTCGCGACCACCTCTCAACCTTTCATACAAATGAAGAGTCGGCCAGACAGTAGAGAATACAAACCAAAGTTATTTTATTAGTATATGCTCGAGCGGAGTCTGGTCTGACCAGCCTCCTCAGATTGCGGCAAAGGGACTGACTCCGGTCAACATGGTAATACAAGATATACATTTCCAGCACCCCTAAAGACCCGCCCAGACTGGAATTTTCCAGTCTCAGAGCTGACGAACAAAGGTGGTACAGAAAGATGAGCTACTATCCTGAGACCGGTTTCATGCTATCTTAGTTTCAAGGTTACTCTGCCCGTGCCCGTCTCTCTGAGAGTGGGAGCAGGCCTACCTACTGGGAAAGGCATGCAAAAACAGAACAGTCTATTCATTAGTGCAGCGAAGCTCAACCTTGAATAATGAAGAGAAACAATCGAGTCTGCTTTCTGCTGAGGCAGGCAGTGTAAAACAGAAGCTTAATTTCGATCATGGTACAAAATGGTGGCTGAATATAAAATGGTGCCGCAAATGCTAACTTAACTCGCACAATGCTACAAGGAGTCAGTAGAACGCATTTTCCAGTCCAACAACTATGATCACTGTCTGGAACAGATAAAGATCTTCTACATCATGATTACATGGTCCTGTCATAGCTGCTACTGGAAAAGACCCCGGGCCCCAACAGATTCCAGATGGATCCTTCAAGCCCTTTGCTAATAAGATAATAGACTACCTGGCTGCATCAATGGGAGACTCACTGAAGTTGGGGGTGCTGCATCCCGATCTCTGGAGGACTAAAATTGTAGTTATCCACAAGACAGGCTGCCCGCCCGATCTCTACTCCTCCTACAGATTGATTACACTTATGAATGAGCCAGTTAAAATCATGGAGAAGGCACTCATGAACCATCGCTTAAAAGTGAGCCTATGTTTGGTTCATCCGGACTAATCCAGATTTATGCTACAACAAGCTATGAGACATAATATTAGTTACATACACAAAGCATTGCCATTATCGCATAGACTGATCCCAGGATGCTACTACTAATTGATTGTGAGAAAGCATTTGATACAGTGAGTTTGGGTAACTTGTTTGTCTTGCTTCACAGGCTCAATATGGGGCACAAGTCTCTTAGATACATTAAGTTCCTCTACACAGACATCTCAACTAGATATGAGTGGGATGGGTTACATCAGAGTATTTTCCCATCGTGAGGTGCACCAACAAGGGGTGTCCTCTGTCCCCCTGCTCTTCACCATTGCGGAGTTGTTGAGAATAGATGCACAGGTGAAGGACATTGAATAAGTGGCAGGAGAGTCTGACAGAATGGAGCTATATGCTGACAATGTATTTGAGTTTTTAGCACACCCGGACCAATCTAGCACCAGAGTATTGCAGATGCTCAGAGTCTTTGAAGACATCACTGGATTGCAAGTAAACTCAGCTAAAACCATGCTATGCCTGGTTGGTAACCAAGACCAATACCATGGTTGGGCCCTGGACCTACAGGTGGTCACAGAAGAGTTTAAATACCTGGGGACTTACATCATACAAGGCAACATAATTGCCTGGGCAAAAAATATCCAACATGTCCGGAAAAAAATTGAAGAAGACATACAATTCTGGATGATGTACCCATTATCGCTATTGGGTAAATTAGCCATATTTAAGATTATAGCCCTGCTGGGTCTGTTGTACCATCTTCACAACTTTCCTTTTCCCATTCCCCGCTCCTTCTTCCAAAATATGAACCCGACATTGCGCTTTTGCCTACGGAATCAAAGGTCTTCCAGGATAGCTCTTTCCAAGAGTTATAAATCCACTTATGATGGAGGGATCACCACCCCGAATATTACATCTTATTACAGAGCGGCTGACCTGCTAATAATAAATGAATGGTTGTATGACACAAATTGGGATTTCACTTTTGCATCTAAGAAGTGGGGTCTACAGTGAGTCTCGAGCTAACACTGTCTTTATGGCAGTAAAGTAGACTCTTACCTCCCCGGTGATTATGCTGATCATTAAAATATGGAGGGACAATGTTAAGGACATGGGTTGGGAGTTTGAACTTACTAATGAAACGCCATTGTGGGAAAGGACACGGCTACTGCATGTAGCAAAATTGCAGAGTTTCAAGCAATGATACTTGATGTGTATCTCCACTCCACTGATGCCAGGGGTGATCCTCAAGTCCTTTATGGACTTGCACTGGGAGTACAAACTTCATATGTTACAGTTCTTCAGGTACCTACAGCTAGGGTATGTTCTGACTTGGTGTATTTCGGATCAAGAGGAGCTGCCAGCCTTTAACACCCTAGAGGCCAAGTTACCACTTTGTGAATTGGGACCCCTCAAAATATGACAGATTTACTGCTCCCTGGTCATCAATATGCCAGAGTCATTCGAGCTGTTGTGCCAGACGTGGTCGCAGACTATGGTTAAAATCTGATAAGGAGTGGGTAGAGACCTTGGCCTTCTAATGAACAGCAGTGATCGGTTTTGATTAATCCCCAACATGCCTGAGATGCTTTTCAAAGATCGGGGACTTACTGCACGCAATCTGGGGATGCAGGGAGTCTTCTAAGAGGGAATTCTTTTCACTCTTGAAATGGTTTTGAGGTTGACACTACCCAGGGATCCCAAATTAACTATCTTCACATCAATATCAATCTTGATGCCAAGAGGCAGAAGATGGTGTTGTAGTGACTGGGCCTGGTAATGACCAAAAGAGACATTGCACGTAAATGGAAAGATGCTATTGCCCCTTGGAGGAGTGGAATAAGGGACTAGACATTTGCATGAGTATGGAAAAGCCCATACATTTGGCCAGAGGTTGCCCACAGAAAACTTCAAGATTTGGCTAGACTGGGGCTAATACAGAGGGATTGTGACCCAGGATAATGAGTCTGGAACAAATTGAGCTCGATTAACAAGGACCTCTACAGGTGTGTGTTTCTTTGCCTTGGATCATGATTAGGGTCCTTATGGTGGAATGGGGTACAAGGAGTGGGCAAGGTGAATTATGCTTTTCGCCCACACTCCTGTGGTCGACCACAGAATAACCATGGAGAGTACCATTTTCCCTGTAAGACCACATCAACAACTGACTAACGATCCTCCGACTGTTGGAGACCACCAATGTTTTACAACTTTCTTGTGCTGGATAAATTGGAATACCCATATCAATCAAGATCGAACATTGAAAACATCATTTTAGCAGGAACTTGTTTTTCGCCTTTAAAAAGCTCAAGGACTGCGAGCTGAATGGGTAAGACATGTATTGACTGGGCATAGTTTTTAAATTCTTGTAACAAGTCAACAATGTTTTCAAGACCATCAAGAACTGCAAAAATAATTTTAAAAAACTACAACATAATGGGCCACATGTATCAAAAAAGCATTTTGCGATTACCAAACAGCGATTTTTACAGAATTGCTATTTGGTAATCACAAAATGCTATGTATGTAAGGAACTTCCCTAAATTTAGCGATTCCTTAATATTACCAAATAACGATTCGCAAAATAGGTAATCGCTCTTAGGCAATACTTCTCCATTCGTTAAAGGCCTGTAGGTGCAAATGGTTTCGCATTAGCTAATTTAACTGGTAATCACAAATTAGCTAATGCAAAGCCAAAGGTGCCTGGGGGCCTAAGACCCCCCCTTAAGCACCCCCCAAAAACAATGTGCACATATAAAACTCACACATGCCCTAGGGGCATGTGTGCGCTTCATGGTACTTTGAAAAATGCATTTCTGTGCATTTTTCAAAATTTGCACATGGTTACCACTGACTTGAAGTCAATGGTAATAGCATTTTCCTAAATGCACAGTTTGCATTTAGAAAATGCTTGGTACATGTGCTAAGAGAATTGCAATTTGCTATTCCCTATTTGCAGTCACAATTTTAGGTAACTGCAATTTTTGTGATTACCTTAAAATGTGACTACAAAGCCTTTCATACATCATGAAAGGCTATTTTGCATTCGCAAATGGCCGAATTTTGCTATTGGCACCGTTTGCAAATGCAAAATTGTTTCATACATGTGGCCCAATATGATAATGAATCTACCTTGAAATTAACGTTTTCAGAATAGCCCATTTTGGAATTTGGATTCATATAATGCATATGATTAACCTATACCCTTGATAATTATAGGTTGAATTGTGGGTTTTCAGCGGTGTAACCCACTAATAGGTTAGTCATCTGCAACACTACTTTTTGCCCTGTCTAGGTGACATAAACCTCATAGATCACTGCTCTTTTTTCATTGAAAATATGCACAATGGGAGTGAAATAGCCTTGCAAAAATTTGGAGAAAGTTAGCTCGTTTTGGTAACAGTGAAACTCCAGCTCAGAAATGTACCTTGAGAACGGACAGCATGCACAACCCTTCTCTGATCACATGAGAAGTAGGAATGACAGTCTCAAAGTGGAAGAACCGATAGTGTGTTTATTTCTCCGCAGGTGGCTATGCTCTTTCACATCTCCCACTAACTTTAATGATACTGTCCAAAGGGTTTGAGGTTCCATTCCTGGGCTACCCTATATGTTGTGTCCCTGTACGCCCAACGCTGGCACTATTTTCCATGAATTCCTGTATGCCCGAGACATCAAGTAGGACAGAGATCAGGTAAACCAAGACTTTCATAAAGTTCCCCTCTGTTTCCCTATCATGGGCCCAGGACACCTTGGGAGTTTACTGAGACAGAAAGCAGCTCCTCATCGCTCTGTATCATACCACTATCCTGGCCCCACCTAAGGTTCACCATGTAGTCCATAGCATCTTTGCTAAGACAGAGAGTAGTGAGTGGGGATGACAGCCTCTGGAGGTGTGTAAGAAATTGAGTTATTGGTTAAGGAGGATAGAAGCCCTGCTCTGGCAACAACCACAATCCTTGTCACGGTGGACAACAAAAGTATTAATTTACCTGTGCTTAACCTTCTGGTAGCTTGACACAAAAGAAATCAGGCTTAACATAGAGGCAATGTGTAAAGTATTTATGCAGCACACAAGCAGTAATAAAGTAAAAACACAACACAAGAAAAATCCCTAAACATTTTGGAAAAATAGAGTCCATTTTAATAAATGAAAGGATACCAGAACAACAAAAATTCTATTTGTAGAACTGGAGCTATTCAGTTTAGAAGATTTAGGCAGATATAGCGTTTAAAAGCACAAAGAGCCACTCGTGGTCATTTAGTCATGCTAGATCAGGGAAAAGTCACAAGTTCAGACAACCACAATGGAGCACAGGCAAGATACATGGACCAGATTAGTCCCGATGAAAAACGTACCTTCTACGAAGAGTTCCGTTCGTGGTGGATGAAGCTGCGAAGAGCATGGAGAGCGTCCCGGATGGTCGACGCTGTAGCATGAAGAAGAGACCATGTGTCACAGGATGTCGTTTCTGTAGAACGATCAGCCGGTCAGGCGTTGCATATAGTTGCTGCTAAAGCTTTTGGTTGTTGTCACCATGGGCTGTCGTTGCTGTAGCACAAAGTGTAGATCTCGCATTCCTGGTCATCGCTCTAAGTCTCTATAGTGCGGACAGTCAAATTTACTGGAGCTTTGCATTGGTCGGTCAGTGTGGGTGGCAGAGACTTAGCAGGAACAGACCAGCTCATGGTCGCGAAGACCCAAAGCATCAGTATTTCGACATTCTTCACAGGAGGAGCTCAACTGATGCCAGCCAAGTGTCCAGGACCTCGTGTGGCACCTCTTGGGAATCAGGAACTCATTCCAGAAGAGGTCTGGAGAGCTCAGGCAGGTCCAGTTACAGGTCCAAAAAGAACAATTGATGGACGGAATGCTTAACAATGTCAAACATTTACCCCCAGTACAGAGATCTGGGCTTAAAACCATTGTTCTTTTGCTCATCATGCCATTTCAGTTTGGACCCAGCAATATGCAAATCAGTATTTACCCTGCTCCCCATGGGAACAGTCTAACCCGAACTGCCAGGCTAGGTCCTCCCTGAACTGGAAAAAAAAGGTGGGACAGGTTTCGGGGTATCACCCCTCTTCAGCTAGACAAGCTTGACTCAAGTGGCATGGTGAGCACATTTCCCACATCTGGGCATACCCATCCCACTTGGGGCGACAAATGCAATAAGAACAATTGATGGACGGAATGCTGAACAATGTCAAACATTTACCCCCAGTACAGAGATCTGGGCTTAAAACCATTGTTTTTTTGCTCATCATGCCATTTCAGTTTGGACCCAGCAATATGCAAATCAGTCTTTACCCTGCTCCCCATGGGAACAGTCTAACCCGAACTGCCAGGCTAGGTCCTCCCTGAACTGGAAAAAAAAAGGTGGGACAGGTTTCGGGGTATCACCCCTCTTCAGCTAGACTAGCTTGACTCAAGTGGCATGGTGAGCACATTTCCCACATCTGGGGATACCCATCCCACTTGGGGCGACAAATGCAAAAAGAACAATTGATGGACAGAATGCTGAACAATGTCAAACATTCACCCCCAATACAGAGATCTGTGCCTAAATCCATTGTTTTATTGCTCACCATGCCATTCCAGTTTGGACCCAGAAATATGCAAATCAGTCTTGACCCTGCTCCTCATGGGACCAGTACAGACCGAACTGCCAGGGCAAGTCCTCTGTGGACTGGAAACAAGAATCCCGGGACAGGTTTTAGGGTATTACCCCTCATCAGCCAGGCTAGCTTGCCTCCAGTGGCATGGTGAGCACGAGACCCACGTCTTGGCATGCCCGTCCCACTTGGGGCGACCAATGTAAAAAGTACAATTGATGGATGGAATGCTGAACAATGTAGAACAGTCACCCCCAGTACAGAGATCTGGGCCTAACACCATCATTTTTCTGCTCACCAGGCCATTCCTGTTTTGACCCAGCAATATGCAAATCAGTCTTGACTCTGCTTCCCATTGGCACAGTCCAGCTCTCACTGCCAGGCCTGGTCCTCCCTGGACCGGAAACAAACATCCGAGGACCGGTTTCAACTATCACCCCTCATCAGCCAGGCTAGCTTGACTCCAGTGATGTGGGGAGCACAGGACCCACATCTGGGCATACCTGTCCCACTTGGTGGGGAAAAATGCAAAAAGAACAATTGATGGTCAGAATGCTGATCAATCACAAACATTCACACCCAGTACAGAGATCTGGGCCTACATCCATTGTTTTATTCCTCACCATGGCATTCCAGTTTGAACCCAGCAATATGCAAATCCATCTTGACCCGGCTCCCCAGGCAAACAGTCCAACCCGAACTGCCAGGCCAGGTCCTCCTTGGATCGGAAACAAGTATCCCAGGACAGGTTTCAGGGTATCACCCCTCATCTGCCAGGTTAGCTTGACTCCAGTGGTATGGTGAGTATCAGACCCACGTCTGGGCATACCCGTCCCACTTTGGGCAACAAATGCAAATTGAACAATTGATGGATGGAATGCTGAACAATGTCAAGCATTCAGCCCAGTACAGAGATATGGGACTAAATTCATTGTTTTTTTTGCTAACCATGCCACTCCAGTTTGAACCCAGCAATATGCAAATCAATCTTGACCCTGATCCCCATAGGAACAGTCCAGCCCGAAATGCCAGGCATGGTTCTCCCTGTCCCGGAAACAAGCATCCCAGGACCGGTTTTGGGGTATCACCCCTCATCAGCTAGGCTAGCTTGCCTCCAGTGGTATGGTGAGCACGAGACCCACATCTGGGCATACCCATCCCACTTGGGGTGACAAATGCAAAAAGTACAATTGATGGATGGAATGTTGAACAATGTAAAACAATCACCCCCACTACAGAGATCTGGGCCTAACTCCATAATTTTTCTGCTCTCCATGCTATTCCAGTTTCGACCCAGCAATATGCAAATCAGTCTTGATCCTGCTCACCATGGGAACAGTCCAGCTCAAACTGCCAGGCCAGGTTCTCCCTGGACCGGAAACAAACATCAAGGGACGGTTTTCGGGATATCACCTCTCATCAGCCAGGCTAGCTTGACTCCAGTGGCATGGTGAGCACGGGAGCCACGTCTGGACATACCCATCCCACTTTGGGCAACAAATGCAAATTGAACAATTGATGGATGGAATACTGAACAATGTCAAGCATTCAGCCCAGTACAGAGATATGGGCCTAAACTTATTGTTTTTTTCGCTAACCATGCCACTCCAGTTTGAACCCAGCAATATGCAAATCAATCTTGACCCTGATCCACATAGGAACAGTCCAGCCCGAAATGCCAGCCATGGTCCTCCCTGTCCCGGAAACAAGCATCCCAGGACCGGTTTCGGGGTATCACCCCTCATCTGCCAGGTTAGCTTGACTCCAGTGGTATGGTGAGTATCAGACCCACGTCTGGGCATACCCGTCCCACTTTGGACAACAAATGCAAATTGAACAATTGATGGATGGAATGCTGAACAATGTCAAGCATTCAGCCCAGTACAGAGATATGGGACTAAATTCATTGTTTTTTTTGCTAACCATGCCACTCCAGTTTGAACCCAGCAATATGCAAATCAATCTTGACCCTGATCCCCATAGGAACAGTCCAGCCCGAAATGCCAGGCATGGTTCTCCCTGTCCCGGAAACAAGCATCCCAGGACCGGTTTTGGGGTATCACCCCTCATCAGCCAGGCTAGCTTGCCTCCAGTGGTATGGTGAGCACGAGACCCACATCTGGGCATACCCATCCCACTTGGGGTGACAAATGCAAAAAGTACAATTGATGGATGGAATGTTGAACAATGTAAAACAATCACCCCCACTACAGAGATCTGGGCCTAACTCCATAATTTTTCTGCTCTCCATGCTATTCCAGTTTCGACCCAGCAATATGCAAATCAGTCTTGATCCTGCTCACCATGGGAACAGTCCAGCTCAAACTGCCAGGCCAGGTTCTCCCTGGACCGGAAACAAACATCAAGGGACGGTTTTCGGGATATCACCTCTCATCAGCCAGGCTAGCTTGCCTCCAGTGGTATGGTGAGCACGAGACCCACATCTTGGCATACCCGTCCCACTTTGGGCAACAAATGCAAATTGAACAATTGATTGATGGAATGCTGAACAATGTCAAGCATTCAGCCCAGTACAGAGATATGGGCCTAAATCCATTGTTTTTTGCTCACCATGGCGTTCCAGTTTGAACACAGCAATATGCAAATCATTCTTGACCCTGCTCCCCAGGCGAACAGTCCAGCCCGAACTGCCAGGCCACGTCCTCCTTGGAGAGGAAACAAGCATCCAGGGACTGTTTTCAGGGTATCACCCCTCATCAGCCAGGTTCGCTTGACTCCAGTGGTATGGTGAGTATCAGACCCACGTCTGGGCATACCTGTCCCACTTTGGGCAACAAATGCAAATTGAACAATTGATGGATGGAATGCTGAACAATGTCAAGCATTCAGCCCAGTACAGAGATATGGGCCTAAATTCATTGTTTTTTTTGCTAACCATGCCACTTCAGTTTGAACCCAGCAATATGCAAATCAATCTTGACCCTGATCCCCATAGGAACAGTCCAGCCCGAAATGCCAGGCATGGTTCTCCCTGTCCCGGAAACAAGCATCCCAGGACCGATTTCGGGGTATCACCCCTCATCAGCCAGGCTAGCTTGCCTCCAGTGGTATGGTGAGCACGAGACCCACATCTGGGCATACCCGTCCCACTTGGGGTGACAAATGCAAAAAGTACAATTGATGGATGGAATGTTGAACAATGTAAAACAATCACCCCCACTACAGAGATCTGGGCCTAACTCCATAATTTTTCTGCTCACCATGCCATTCCAGTTTCGACCCAGCAATATGCAAAGCAGTCTTGATCCTGCTCACCATGGGAACAGTCCAGCTCGAACTGCCAGGCCAGGTTCTCCCTGGACCGGAAACAAACATCAAGGGACGGTTTTCGGGATATCACCTCTCATCAGCCAGGCTAGCTTGACTCCAGTGGCATGGTGAGCACGGGAGCCACGTCTGGACATACCCGTCCCATTTTGGGCAACAAATGCAAATTGAACAATTGATGGATGGAATGCTGAACAATGTCAAGCATTCATCCCAGTACAGAGATATGGGCCTAAATTCATTGTTTTTTTCGCTAACCATGCCACTCCAGTTTGAACCCAGCAATATGCAAATCAATCTTGACCCTAATCCCCATAGGAACAGTCCAGCCCGAAATGCCAGGCATGGTCCTCCCTGTTCCGGAAACAAGCATCCCAGGACCGGTTTTGGGGTATCACCCCTCATCAGCCAGGCTAGCTTGCCTCCAGTGGTATGGTGAGCACGAGACCCACATCTAGGCATGCCCGTCCCACTTGGGGTGGCAAATGCAAAAAGTTCAATTGATGGATGGAATGTTGAACAATGTAAAACATTCACCCCCAGTACAGAGATCTGGGCCTAACGCCATCATTTTTCTGCTCACCAGGCCATTCCTGTTTTGACCCAGCAATATGCAAATCAGTCTTGACTCTGCTTCACATTGGAACAGTCCAGCTCTCACTGCCAGGCCAGGTCCTCCCTGGACCGGTACCAAACATCCGAGGACCGGGTTCAGCGTATCACCCCTCATCAGCCAGGCTAGCTTGACTCCAGTGATGTGGGGAGCACAGGACCCACATCTGGGCATACCTGTCCCACTTGGTGTGAAAAATGCAAAAAGAACAATTGATGGTCAGAATGCTGAACAATCACAAACATTCACACCCAGTACAGAGATCTGGGCCTACATCCATTGTTTTATTCCTCACCATGGCATTCCAGTTTGAACCCAGCAATATGCAAATCAATCTTGACCCGGCTCCCCAGGCAAACAGTCCAACCCGAACTGCTAGGCCAGGTCCTCCTTGGATCGGAAACAAGCATCCCAGGACAGGTTTCAGGGTATCACCCCTCATCTGCCAGGTTCGCTTGACTCCAGTGGTATGGTGAGTATCAGACCCACATCTGGGCATACCTGTCCCACTTGGTGTGAAAAATGCAAAAAGAACAATTGATGGTCAGAATGCTGAACAATCACAAACATTCACACCCAGTACAGAGATCTGGGCCTACATCCATTGTTTTATTCCTCACCATGGCATTCCAGTTTGAACCCAGCAATATGCAAATCAATCTTGACCCGGCTCCCCAGGCAAACAGTCCAACCCGAACTGCTAGGCCAGGTCCTCCTTGGATCGGAAACAAGCATCCCAGGACAGGTTTCAGGGTATCACCCCTCATCTGCCAGGTTCGCTTGACTCCAGTGGTATGGTGAGTATCAGACCCACGTCTGGGCATACCTGTCCCACTTTGGGCAACAAATGCAAATTGAACAATTGATGGATGGAATGCTGAACAATGTCAAGCATTCAGCCCAGTTCAGAGATATGGGCCTAAATTCATTGTTTTTTTTGCTAACCCTGCCACTCCAGTTTCTACCCAGCAATATGCAAATCAGTCTTGATCCTGCTCACCATGGGAACAGTCCAGCTCGAACTACCAGGCCAGGTTTTCCCTGGACCGGAAACAAACATCAAGGGACAGTTTTCGGGATATCACCTCTCATCAGCCAGGCTACCTTGACTCCAGTGGCATGGTGAGCACGGGAGCCACGTCTGGACATACCCGTCCCACTTGGGGTGACAAATGCAAAAAGAACAATTGATGTACGGAATGCTGAACAATACCATACATTCACCTCCAGTACAGAGATCTGGGCCTAAATGCATTGTTTTTTTGCACACCATGCCATTCCAGTTTGGACCTAGCAATATGCAAATCAGTCAATATCCTCCTCCACATGGGAACAATCATGCCCAAACTGCCAGGCCAGGTCCTCTCTGGGCTGGGAACAAGCACCCCACAACCGTTTTCAGGGTATCACCCCTCATCAGCCAGGCTAACTTGACTACAGTTGCATGGTGCGCACGGGACCCATATATGGGCATACCCGTCCCACTTGGACAATGTCACACATTTACCACCAGTGCAGAGATCTGGATATAAAACCATTGTTTTTTTGCTCACCATGCCATTCCAGTAGGGACGCAGCAATATGCAAATCAGTCTTGACCCTGCTCCACATGAGAACAGTCCAGCCCGAGCTGCCATGCCTGGTCCTCCCTGGACTGGTAACAAGCAACCCGGGACCGGTTTCGGGGTATCACCACTCATCAGTCACGTCAGCTTGACTCCAGTGGCATGATGAGTACGGGACCCATATCTGGGCTTACCTGTCTCACTTGGGGCGGCAAAAAGAACAGTTGATGGACGAAATGCTGAACAATGTCAAACATTCACTGCCAGTACAGAGATCTGGGCCTAAATCCATCATGTTTTTTGCTCACCATGCCATTCCAGTTTCGGCCCAGCAAAATACAAATCATTCTTGACCCTGCTCCCCATGGGAACAGTCCAACCTGAACTGCCTGGCCAGGTTTTCCCTGAATATGGTCATTTGTTTAAATGTGAGGAATTCAAAGTGAAAAAACATGCTTCATAAAACATTAGGTTTTAATTGGCCTAATTTAAAGTAGAGAAAAACATTAAAACAATGGGGCATATTATCAAGAAGGGCGTTAAAATTATCGCCGCTTTAGCGGCAGGAAACTGCCGCTAAAGCGGCGATAATGGGCTTGATAATATGGCCTCGTGAATTCCAATAGAAGCCCATGTTCTGGTGTGAACCTGGGCTTCTATTGAATTCACAAGGCCATATTATCAAGCCCATTATCGCCGCTTTAGCGGCAGTTTCCTGCCGCTAAAGCGGCGATAATTCTAACACCGTTCTTGATAATATGCCCCAATGTTTCATAGAAACATTTTTCCTCATTTTAAATTTCTCCAATTTAAAAGAAAATGATTGTATTTTTCAGCCGTAAATATGACACTGTGCCTACCAGCCACTGGGCAGCATGAGGCCTGTTGTTTGTAATGAAACACTAAAAAGGGAGAGAATTAAAATGTAATGTTAAATTAATCATTAAGTTAACTCTTTATTTTAATTTTCTCTCATTTAAAAGAATTTTGAAACATCATTTGGTCCTCATGCTCAAATGTTGAGTTGAGAATGACTTTTATTTAAGAGTTAAATATCTCAGTGCTTCAGTTCTGAACCTCTGTGACCCACCTGTGTCATAAATCTGAGTGGAGCACTGCTCATTATCATGCTCTGCTATCTGCAGCCTGATAGCAAAGTGAAATAAACATAGCCTTTCCTTAACTTTAAAAGGAAAAAACAACACTTATTTATTGCAGTTCTTAGTTTAAAATGAACTTAAGGCTGGGAGTTAGTCTGAAGGTTTCTGTGAGCTACTGGTAGCTCGCAATCGACTGGTTGAAGACACATGGACTAATCAATACCTTGATCGACTTCCTTGCTTAGGTAATAGAATGTGGAGAATGGCCCTTTCGTGCAGTCGCACTTGTCAGTTCTACACCCATCCAAGCCTAACTGTACCCCTCTGACGTCATCTGGGGTCACTACACTAGCCCATGGGGAACCCTTCTCCTCATCTTTGGACTCCATCTGTGAAGCTCCTTTCCTTAGCTTGCTTACAGATGTATCCCATTAGGCAGACAGTATAACCATGGCAAACAAGGTGATGTGGCCCATTCCACTGCGTGGGTGAGACTTCTGTACCCAACCCAGGGAAAACTCTACCTTTGAAGATAGCAACCAGCAGAGGTCCCTGTCAATTGTCAGTCTCAAGAGCCCAGCCCAGGCAATCCACCGCCAGATGGAGGCTCCAAGTGGGGGCCTTGGGCAGGCCTCACTTCCAGCCTTGAGTCTGGCAAGGAGTTTCCTACTTGCTCCTGAGATTTCTCTGACCTCTGTGGCTTCTCAGAGTGGGGGGCACTAGCTCTGGCTGATATGCACCCTACTTCAGCTCTCCATCTCACCAGTCCAGGGGTGATACATTCTGAGACTTGCCACTGAGCGGAGGGTCTGTACCTTGTGGCTGGAAAGCCCAGACTTCTGGGAGGGAACCACCACTTTCCTCAAGGGTGACACACTCGGTTTGTATTATGCGGGGGTCTGCCTGGTGCAGGTCTCTGGCCCTCTGTTTCTGTGACGAAGCAGGGGGCACCTCCAGATCAGAAGTCTCTTCTCCAGGGTCAGTCTAGGGGTGCTCAGTTCTCAAAGCTAGCAAACCTTGGTCCACTTATCCTCATACTCTGGACTGTCTCCACCTTCTGCCCCTCCATCTGGGCCTCTGTACTCTCCTTTTGGGAGTAGTACCCCCAGAAACCCATGACCCACCCCTGGCAGCTGGGAGGGGCACCCTGGGCAGCTACCACTCCTAGCTTTTCTAACACTGGTGGTAATTCATTTCCCAGAATAGAGTCAATGGGCATGTGGGCACTAATTATGGCCATCCTCTGGGTAACCTCCTCATCCCATTCCAGCGACACCAGAGCATTAGGACAGATGCCCTTCCCATGGGCATGAGTAAGGCTCTGGTATAGTGCCCTGGCCAAGCCAGCCTTTGCACCATGATGGCTGACTGGCACAGTTATCCCTTAGGGCAGTGACAGGTATCCCATTAACTGTGACTTTATAGAAGTGATGACACCCACCCTCAGAGATCTCAGGTTTACCCTTGAAGTCCACCTCCCAGCTAAGGGACAGCATGGCATGTTCTACACTCTGCTCCTGGGGACTACCTCCCTCCAAGGCCACACTGGCCACCCCAGTAGAGTTCCCACCAGTGGATGGTCTCTTGGTACAGAACGGGTCCCCTTGCTTGTGCCCTAACTGCGAGCAATCAAAGCACCAGGGTTGAAAATGGGATGCCCTGGCCCATGTGCCACCAGAACATCCCCCTATTCTTCGAAAGGGCATGGGAACCCTTTCTCCCAACACTATTCTGAGACCTGCCTGAGTCACTATGGACATCTCCATCAATCTGCTGGTGGGGAACCTGAACCACCTTCCTCAGGGTCAATCCCAGGTGCCTTCTCGTAGACCCTGGTGCTCAGCCAGAGGCCTGTTTCCTTGGCAAGCTCCCTTGGGTCAGTGAGCTTGTTATCAATTAGGTGTTAGCACAACTCTGGAAAACAATGACTGATAAACAATGTACCTGTCTCCAACCTGACAGCTACAAAAAACACCATCCACCCCTCCCAAGAACTCTTCGACACCCTCTCAGACTACGTCTGCAGCAAGATCACTAACATCTACAACAATTTCAACCTCCAACCCGCCACCCTCAACTCCAACAACCTCAACCAACCAGCGAGTATCAGCCAAACCATTACCACCTGGTCTCCACTCACTAGCCCTGATCATCTCAGCCATCATGTCTTGCATCCACTCCGGGGCGCCCACCGACCCCTGCCCCCACCACCTCTACAACCTCTACAACCTCGCAACAAACCCAATCAGTACACAATTCACCAGAGTCCTCAACACCTCCATCTCCACCGCAGGCTTCCAGGACAGATGGAAACACGCAGACATCATACTTCTCCTAAAGAAAGCCTCGCCAACCCCAGCGATCTAAACAAATATTGTCCGATCTCCCTGCTTCCCTACCCAGCCAAAGTACTCGAAAAAGCCATAAACCAGCAGCTCACCAAATTCCTGGAACAAAACCGCCTACTGGACGCCTCACAATCAAGATTCTGTGCCAACCACATCCCTGAGACCGTGCTGATTGCTGCCAAAGATGACATCAGAACACTCCTCGACTGTGGAGAAACTGTGGCCCTGATCCTCCTCGGCCTCTCCACAGCGTTCAACACCGTCTCCCACAACACCCTCATCAACAGACTCTACAACATAGGCATACAGCAAGAGGCCCTCAAGTGGATCTCTTCCTTCCTTACAGGATGCACACAGAACATCTGACTGCCTCCCTCCCTCCGCACCCAAAGACATCTTATGTGGCATTCCACAATGATCATCCCTCAACCCTACCCTGTTCAACACCTACATGATCCCCCTCGCAGACGAAATCAGATCCCCCAGACTGAACAAACTCTCCTACGCAGACAACACTCAACTGATCCTCTCGATCACCGAAGACAACGCCAATGCCAAAACCAAAACCAACTTCTGCAATGCCACGAACAATATAGTAAAATGGAGTACAGACAACTGCCTCCAACTCAACTCCGACAAGATTGATCTTCGGGAAGAACACCTCTGCATGGGACCACAGCTGGTGGCCTGCAAAACCTGGACCTACACCCACAATGACGACCATGCATGCAACCTCCGCATCATCCTATACAGCCAACTGACCATGAAACAACAAGTCACCACAGTCACCTCCTTCTGCTTCCACACACTTCGCATGCTCCTCAGAATCTTCAGATGGATCCCAACCAACACCAGAAAGACTGTCACTCAGGCCCTGGTCACCAGCCGCCTCAACTCTGGCAACACCCTCTATGCTGGCATCTCCACCCAGCTGCTCAGGAGACTCCTGACCATACAGTACACTACAGCCAGACTCATCCTGGACCTCCCTAAATGAACCCACATTGCCCCCCACCTGAGAGACCTCCATTGGCTCCCCAACCAGAAGACATACCAGTTCAAGATCCTCACGCCCACCTACAAAGCCCTCCATGACCTTGGAACTACCTACATCAACCATGACTGAACTTCCACCAACCCTCCACACACCTGCGCTCCTCTTCTCTCACCCTCGCACACACCCCACATCCGTTGCAGCGGATGCCGCTCCTTCTCCTACTTCTCTGCCAAGACCTGGAATGACCTGCCCCTCCAGCTCCGTACAGCCTCCTCGCTGGCAGACTTCATAAAGAGGCTCAAGACCTGGCTCTTTGACAGAGACACAGTACCCAGATAACCCTAGGGGTGACAGTGTTGCACTTTACAAATGCTGTTTGATTGATTGATTGATTGAACATGTGCTTTCTTGAAAACAGATTATACAGCCCCTCATAAGGGTTTACCTCACTACCCTTCACACAACCATCCAGTGCCTTACAAATGTAGTCCCCAAAATCCTCCCAGGACTGGTGAGACAGTTTCTAACTGTCCCTTAACTTCAACCTATACTACTCAGGGGTAAGACCATTCTTCTTGACACAGGCTTTTTTTATGAGTGCGTACTTCATGCCACCCCTCCCTAAGGCCAACAAGGAATCCCTTCCCGCAGTGGGTTTGTGCTCCGGAGATTGGCTCCCCAATACTCCTCAGGGACCCTATGCATCTCTAAGGCTTCATTATAGGCCTCAAACCGCCTGTCTATGTCGTCTCCCACAGCAAAGTTAGGCACCAGATCTTTGAGGATGCAGACTTTCCTTTCTCTATTGGACACTGGATTATCACTGCCACCATTGCTGCTGGACTCGGCATGCTGTTTGGCCTTTATGTCCAGCTCTTTGAGACTCACTTCATTAGCCAACAACAGCTTCTTCTTTGACAAGGCCCTTTCAACGTCAGCTTTCTCCTCGGCTAACGCGATCTCTGCCTTAACCCTCCTCCCCTCCAGAGCCTACCTGCCAGCTGCCTCCTCCTTGGCAGCCTCCACTTTGAGTTTAGTCAGCTGCAGTTGAATCTCCCTCTCAGCTCTTCTATCCTCCAGTTCCTCAGGGGACAGGTTGCAGGAAAAGATGCTACTGCATTCTGTCGATCTGGCAGGGCACCTACTCCTGTGGGCCCTACTCTCTCCTCTGGGGCTATGTTTAGGGGGGTTTAATCCTACTCCACTATTACTTCTTCATACTGCTCCTCCATTTCTTCATCCACCTCTTGCTCTGTCCCATCTTTTTATCTGCAGTCGTCAAGATACTACTAGTAAAATACCTTTGTGAATATCAAACAATCATAAGCGTACAGAAAAGTGTCCGTTTTCCATTGTGAATCAGCCCCCATATCTCTATCTGCTCCCAATCAAAAGTCATCACTAATTAAATATAATAAGGTAACCTGTTTTTAGTCAATGGGACAGAAAGGCCTTGCAACAGTGAAAAATGACTTCAGGAGTTTTTAACTTCTAGGGCATGTAAAACCTAAACCCACATGTCCTACTTTTTAAATGTAATGCACCCTGTCCTATGAGCCTTTAGAGCCTACTTTAGGGGTGATTTATATGTATTAAAAAGGATGGTTTAGTCCTGGGAAAAGCTTTATGTTGCTAGGTCGAAATGGCAGTTTAAAACTGCACTACAGGCTGTAGTGGCAGGCCTGAGACAGGTCTTAAAAGGCTACATTACTTGGTGGCAGTGGGTGGGGAAGTGAATATTGCATCCCACTAGTAGCATTTAATTTACAGGCTCTAGGCAATGGCGGCTAACAGACAGAGTGCTGCGTGGCGGTGGGGCGGGGCGGTGGAGGGGTAGGGTGGGGGGGTAGTGGACTCGGACATACGATGGAACGGACTAAAGGAGTAAATAAATAAATAAAACTATTTACCTTGCGCGCTGCATCGCCAACTCGGCGATGCAGCGCGCGCAAGGTAAATAGTTTTATTTATTTATTTACTCCTTTAGTCCGTTCCGTCGTATGTCCGAGTCCCAACCCCCACCCTGCCCCTCCCCACCCCACCACCCCGCAGCACTCCCTCTGCGAGCCGCCACTGGCCCTAGGTACATGTAGTATGATTTGCTATGGGCCTTCAAGTAAATGATAGGTACCAATTAGTTACATGCCAATTGTACTATGTTTTAAAGAGAGACCACAAGCACTTTACCACTGTTTAGTGAGGAAAAAGTGCACAGAGACCTAATATCAACAAAAGCGGGTTCAGCAACAGAAGACAAAAATATGGAGGAGACCTTGCAAAAGGGCCAGGTCCAACAAGGTGGCATTTCAATTACATGTTAGTCAGGAATAATATCCCTGCAGTTAGCTCAGTCTTAGGATCTACTTCCTTTAGCAGTTTGCTGATGAGAGGTATGTTTTATTAAACATGATTGGCGTAATGGGAAAAAGCATCATGCTTGCAAATTGGTACAGGGAAGGGAGAGGAACACAGTGTCACAGACTAGGATATGTGATATTTGGCCAGGGGCTATTGCCATATAACGGAAGGCAATAGCCTCTGCCACCCAGCCTGCAGAGAGGCATAATTATTGCAGAAGATAACTCCAGTCAAACCATTCCCACTGCCAGTCACCACAGTGATGATACCCACAGAATTCACTAGAACACGAAACATGGAAGCAATCTAGATGCCACACCTCACCAAAGCTGAAACATTAATCTGGGACCAGTATTGTAAGAAAGTCCACAACTCTCAGTGCAGCTGCCCCATTCAAATTTTCTTTGACCCAACGTTCACCGCCATTTTTCTCTTTCATGTTGAGTTTGAGAGGCGTCTAATCACAGGAGTTTCTAAAATGCAAACACTTTATTCCTAAGGACACACTTGGTGGATTTTTGGAAAGGTGTAGTCAAGGAAAGGAAAGGCAGTAAATTACCCTTCCCACTCTTTGGTCTAGTGGGGATAACATACGTAACCACTGTGCCACAATCCTGACTTGTAGCTGACTTTTCTGCAGTTTTGTGGTACAGCACCCTAGGGTGATGCCTGTTGGCCTCCATGTTGAACAAAAGGTCTCATTATTTGTTGTTAATTAGTGTGAATGTTTACAAAGATTATCTTAATTGCTTTTACAGTCATGATCACCAGCATCAAAAGTAGTGCAGACAGAAGAACGATTGTGATAAACTTTAATATACTTGTCAAAATAGTTCCTGTTAGATGATCGAGTTTAGTTTATGAATGGTTGATGTAAGCTGAAGAATGTGTGATACCTACAGAGATGCAAGATGGAAAACCGATTTCCCGGAATCCACCTTGAGGCGAAAAGCTACCACAACCTGACTGAAAATTTGCTCTTTGAAAATGTACTTGAACTGTTCTGTAATGAACTGCTGTCCAACCGCCAGATGATGAGCATATATGATGAAGTCCTCCTCCAGCAACAAGACAATCTCCACCACAACCGATGTTTGTGTTCCCACTTGTAGTTTTTCCTGAATGTAGAGCAGCTTGCTATTTGTTCTCTCAAGGGTCTGAATACCCCTGATGATCTGCTGAATCTCTGCTTGCCTGCACTGATTTTGGTTCTGATGACTTTGCCAAGATTAAAGCTCTCTCGCCCACTCACCAGAGGTGGAGGAGGGCTGCCCAAGATCCACCTAAAGAAAAGGTGAGCTTCTTGGTTTCTCTGACTAACAGATGCTTGCTCCTCGGCGGTGTTTGCTTAGTTTGTTCTCCTTTGAGGGGCATCCCCAATTTCCTTTCTCAGAACCCGCTAGCTTATGCATGGTATGGCAAGAGCATTGGTCTATTACCAATCTCATTGGCACTGGAAAAAAGAACTCCTGGGCCACACAGCTGACTTGCTTGCAAGCTGAATCCAGTTGGTCCACGTGTGTGTGCTCTGTGTCGAGGGGTCACACTTCAAATTACTGTAAGTGTCAGGTCTCTAGTTATCTCCTTTTCAGTAACAAGATTTGTTCACCCAACTAAAGAACTTTTGACCCAGTGCTGCTTTCAAATTTAGTTCATGAGACACCCTAATTTCAAGGAACCAGCAAATCTTAATTGTAAATTGGGTGACAATGCCCCCTTAACTGTTTGCTATGACCACTACACTACTGTACTGTTTTTCAATCTGATCAGTTGCAGGACTCCAGCAGGCCACCATTCTTGTGTTTGTAGCCATTTCCAATGGGTTTGCAAATTGCCACCTGCCCCATGAATATTGATGAGGCAGGTCCATTTGCAACCCATTGGGAATCGCAGTGTCTGAGACACTGCTGTACATAACTGTTTGCACTTTCCCAATTGCGAATCGCAAAGATTTGCAATTAGGAAATCGCATACTGTCTTAAAACAATATGAATATTCATGATCACTTAGTAAGTGGAAATAGCATAATATTAAGTCTAACATAGTTTTCGACTATTGTGTCTGTTTTTCTTTTGTGATATTTTGTGCATTTGTTGATTTGTGTGATTACTACTGATATGCTCCTGTTTTTGCTGCTCATAAATCAATATATATTTTAGGTGTTATTAAAGAGTTGTTTATATAGAAAAACAACATCTTTGACTCTGCATTCAGCCTTTATTTCAACTGTGACAACAGTGCAATGCTGTTTCTAGTCACACAGAGCCACATGTACGATGGAAACATTTTGTTTCTAATTGTGACTTTTTGACTTGCAATTAGGAACTCACATTTTAGGAAGAGACACCCTTGAAACGCCACTTCCTAATACCGACTCGCAAACCCTGCTTTACAAATCGGTAATAGGATACTGACTCACGAAATAGGGTTAGTACATGCCAAACAACTCTTTAGCGGTCGCAAATGCCCCGATTCTCCGTTTGCGACTGCTAAAACTTGTTGTACATATGGCCCTCTGGCTCCTTTGAGCTACGATTGTAAGGCTTGACTAATTTCATACCACATAGTCAAGGAGTCATTGAAAGTCAACTATCTATTGCCTACCAAGTACCTAGTGTCCTAGGACAGGAGCTTGACATTGACTGCTGGTGGTGCAGATCTGAGTCTAAACCTCAGAAAACATACATTTCAGTGCAATAATGCATGTGGAAGTTAGTGAGACTGTGATCAGGTTTATGAATGTAGAGGAATAAGTGAGAGTGTGATCAGGTTTATGAATGTAGAGGCATAGACGCAACAGTGGCACGTTTGACACTTTAAGATGCCATTGCTTCAAGCTGTATTGCTAGACTCCCTGTTGAAGTATCAGGCCGTGAAGAGTGGGGAGATGCTGATCTGGAGACCAGTCCCTTGTACATATGATGCCTATTCACATCTACTTCGTCCCATCCTATAACTCCTTGTCCTAGCATGCACTCTTCATATTAAACAGACAGAAACTGAGATTACCAAGTTGGAGCATGATGAGGAATAAAGAGAGTTCTAGATGAACAGCTTGAATATAGAGAAGGTAGTAAAGGACGAAGATATTTTCCAAGCCCTAAAAGTAGAGTGATTACGATCTGATGCCCTGATGTTATCTCCTGCTCCCATACTTCCAGGATGCCATAGCTGCCATGGTAACAACCTTCATTAACATAGTTAAGATGTCTTTTTTGGGACAGATATGATGGTAAGTTTATCAATGTACAAGCTACCTAGCGAGGCTCACGTACTCAGATAAGAGGAGAAAGCTGCAGGCTCACTCATCAGAGCACCTTTCAGCATTATTGCAGTATTGAATATCAGAGTGAGAGTGAAAGACATATGCATGTGAGCATTAGGGATTGCAATAATTATTAAACTTTGACAGATCTAATAGTAGACAAATAGTAGACAGACCTAGTAGCTTTTGAAATTTAAATTTACCGAAAAAGCAGCATAAATCTTGAGGTGGATGGATGGATAGTGCTCCTCAGAACTTGAGAGACTGTGTAAATGGGAAGAAGGCGGTTGATGACTATCTAAAGTATGGAACCAAAATATCTTTGTGAGAATATCGTCTGACATAAATATTGTGTCCTAAATCTCATTGCCAAAAATATCATACCGTTGGAGATAAGAATGGAAAATCCACACCATATAGAACGATGCTTTTGTAAGTGATATTTTTAACACAATATTCATCAAATAGCCTTGTAAGTAGGTTTGTGAGTAGTCAACTGCTGAGTCGAAAGCAAGAAGGTACCTGACGGCTACAAGTCAGAAAACATTTCCATACAGTTAGCCTAGAAAATGGCATGTTAATATTAGAAGAACATATATTCCGTGCACTTTTCATTCCCTAGAACGGGCCATTCTCCTATCAGCACACAAGCATGGCAGCGAAGTATACCAAAAGTGCTATTGGACAGCACTGTTTTCAAGATTCTTCCACAAATGCAATTGACTTTCAAAAACTGAATAGCAGAATGTCGATCATGTGCCATTTAGAAATGGGATGGCGGGGTGATTTACCTCCTGAAATTTTGGTGTCAAATTAAGACGTAATGTAACCATGAAAAATTGCCTTTTTAACTGTTTATGAATATTTATTTGTTAACTTTTTATGAATATTTTTATTTATTTGATTTATGTGCCTCTTTTTTTTCGCTCTATTGTAAAGCCCTCTGATACCCCCATGGGTCTTGTGTGCGCTATACAAGACTTTTTAAATGAATAAAATGTCAATAAATAAATAAATGTATTAAAAAATCGAAACTCAACAAGTTACTACAATATTCTAAGCACAAATAGGTCGCTGCTGATAACGAGAAACAAGTCGAGGCATAGTTACTTCTAAAAGGAAAGTACTCCATTAGGTTAAACGACCTAGCCCTGATAAGGCTAGCAGAGTTTACAATGAGTGTGATACCCCCGCCCTTCTATATTTACACTGCCAGATAGGTATAGAATTGAGATGCTATTTACAGAATGCATACATCCATACGACTACTGGGCATACTTGCACCTCTTACCTAGGCCTGATTTGTTTCAGTGCCTCAGCTTCACATAAATATGACAAGAACAGAAGAGTGTATCACTTGCAAGGAAGCCGTAGAGAAAAATTAGCTAAGACTAATATTCTGCATGTTCCATAATGAAACCCAATAAACCACTTTTAAATGTGTAATTTATATTTTAATTATATTTCTCTACGATATATGCATCCCACTGTGAAAAGTAACCGGGCTAGTAATTTTCAAGAAAGATGACAAGATTACTGTTATTAAAGTTGCGCTGTACATGGACCTTTCAAGATGCTGCAAATTTGACAAATTATGCTCGATATGATTAGCTAACGTGATTAGCTACTTAGAACCTAGCAGGGTTCTGATGAGTCCACTCGGGTACCTTAAACGTAAGACTCAACATCTGCTAGCAACACACCTCTGGAAGCATGATAACGGGAACTAAGTGCCTCGTTATCACTTGCACCTCAATTAAAATCTTTTTTTCGCAGAGTTTAAGCAAACTTTTCATGTAAGTGGGTGACCTGAGCTATGGAGCTTATTCTTTCAATTTGCCGGTAAAAAGAAAGTGCATGAATTTGTATAAAAACAACATAATGTATTTGTGTGAATCTGTACACAGTCCTTACCTTGTGAAGATAAAGATTGAAACATCTGGCAAGTACAAATGTTAAGTGTTGGAAAGTCGGGAGTAATGAATCGATTCACAACACATAACCCGATGACGAGAATGCGATACTGACCTGTCTCCCTATAGCCACACAGGGAGATTTAGGGCCTGAACATAAAATATACATAAAAAATGTTATATTCACCACTAAAGAAAAAAAACGTATTCTCCTAAAGAAGTGCTTTATTGGCAGTGAACTTGAACCTCATTTTCCCGGATAAGAATTTAAGGCCATATGTACTAACATTAGTGTTTGCGATTACCAAGTAGCGAATTTTAGCAATTCGCTATTTCGCAATCTCAAACACTAATGTGTAAAAGTGTGTTTCACACTATTTGTGAGTCCCAGTGGGTCGCAAATAGATCTACCCCATGAATATTAATGAGGTACGTTTTAGTTTGCGACCCATTGGGAATTGCAAAAATCACGAGGATGGTGGCCTGCTGGGGTCAGCAGACCACCATGTCTGTGATTGCTTTTAAATAAAGCAATCTTTTTTTTCATTGCAGCCCGTTTTCATTAAAGGAAAATGGAATGCATTTCAAACAAAAAATGAAGGGCCACGACCGTTAAAATGCATTTTCCTATTCCCAACTCGCAAAATAGGGTTTGCGAGTCGCTAATAGGAAGGGGCGTGCTAACGGTGTCCCTTCCTAATAGCGAGTTGCAGGGGGTGTACAATTGTTTTGCAAATGGAATGCGATGGGAAACAATCGCAATTTACCATCTACTTCAAGTAGGTGGTAAGCCAGTTGCAAATGGAAAGGGATACCTAGGGGACCCCCTCCCCTTTGTGAATGTAAGCAAAAACTTTTTTGAGACTAGATATTGGTACCATGGACCACTACCTACTCTTAAGCAAGGATTTGCAATGCAATAGGTCTCGCATTTACGAGAGTTTGAGCTATTGCCATTGTAAATGACAATAGCTTAAACTCTCAGATATGCGAGACCTATTGCATTGCAAATACTTTTTTTGTAAAAGCACCCCATGCCAAGCTTTCACTTTAATGGAGGCCGCACCCCTTTCTTAAGATGAACCGCGTCTAAAGAAAGGTCTGTGTACAAAAAAAGCATTTATTTGTCAAGTTGACAAACAAATGCATTTTTTTGTAAAAGCGCCCCATGCCGCATTTTCACTTTAATAGCTGCCGCGGACCATTCTTTAGACGCGGCTCGTTTAAAGAAAGGGGCGTGGCCTCTATTAACGTGAAAGCGTGGCATGGGGAGCTTCTAAACAAAACAAAAAAAGTGAATAAATTAGAAAAATAACACGCAGTTGCATTTGGCACCACAGATAAAACAAAGGTGCTATTAATAAAAAAAAATTAAAAAGCGTTAGGAGAGAGCGTGTCTTGCCTGCAACAGCAAGCAGGTGAAAACCATTTAAAGAAATAATGCGTGGAGGCTGTAATGAAAGCCTACTGAGTAACAACGCAAGTAAGAGGGCCAGTCCTTATGGGAGGTTACAAGATGAGACAAGGCAGTACTAAGGAGGGACTACTAAGCCTATAGACCAATGGAAAGCCGCAGTTTACAAAGGACAATGACACAAGCCAATGAAACTTATGGGCGGAGAGTGGGCGGAGCTTCAAGTCCATACCTGAATACAGCATGCCTCGCAGAGCAGCGCATGCCCTGCCCAGGCTCGACCTAAAAATGAAACTGAAACATTTCATTTTTCTTTTTGGAATGCATCCCGTTTTCATTTAAGAAAAATGGGCTGCATTTAAAAAGAAAAGTTGTTTTATTTAAAAGAAAACACAGACACGGTGGTCTGCTGTCCCCAGCAGGCCACCATCCTTGTGTTATTGCCCATTCCCAATGGGTCGCAAATTGTGACCTGCCTCCTGAATATTGATGAGGTTGGTCAATTACGACCCCCATTGGGAATCGCTAATGTGTCTGAGACACATTAGTACATTTCATTTTGCTAGTCTTTAATTGCGAGTTGCAAAAAATCGCAATTAGAGACTCGCAAAATGAAATGGTCATACATCTGGCAGAAAGGTTTTTGTTTTCATTTTTTAAGAGCAAGCAGTGGTCCGTGGGACCACTGCTTGCTCTTAAAAAATATTTTTACAGCCATTCTCAACAGGGAAAGGGTCCCTTGCGGACCCCTTTCCATTTGTGAATGGGTTACCACCAACTTTGAGCTGGTGGTGAAATGCAAATGTTTTGCAACCGCATTTTGGGCGCAAAACATTTGTACATATCAATGCGAATCGGTATTAGGAAGGGACGTCCCTTGCGACCAAAAAAAAGACTTTGTACATGTGGCGCCTAGTACCCTGGATATTGTTTATATATATGCGCAATATTAATGTTTATTCAGTATTAAGGTCAAACATGAATTGTGCTTCTATTAAGAAACTGCATTTGAAAAGTATTCAGTATAAGTATCCATAATCTCAATATGTCAGAGTTAATCATGGCACAATTAATACTAGATATTGGCCATTAGAAAGTGAAATGTAAGTTCAAATGACGCTTGTTTGAATAATATGGAGGTGGGATTGGCAAGTATAAGGAGTATCTGTATATTAAGAAATGTATAAAGCCCATTGATTCCATGTCCTAAAAGTACCAATTTAAGAATTCTAAACCTATCCAGTGTGTGACAATCGAAGGCAAAAAAAAGTGATCGCCAAATAAAACATCCATGTGTAATGCACTAGCAAAATCCTCCACATGTAAGAGATTAGCCACGTGTTACCACTATTGAACGTTTAAAATGGTTCCTTGCATTTAGGTGACCGTTAGCCCTACAAAGTGAAATTAGGTGAATTACATATCACTGAAAATTATAAAAAGTTGTGGCTAGAGTGACCATGTGGGACGTGCAGTCACAAACCATACTTTATATATATACGCAGTGGATTCCATATATAATAATTTAAAGAACTACCTCAGAGGAGGGCATCCTATATTGACATCGAAAGTGTGACGAAACCGTGTGTAAATAAATAGGCGTGGGCGTCATGTGGAACCTCTTTTTTTTTTTATATCAAGCTGAAATAGAGGTACGACTGCAACCATACCGTTTGCTCATGTAAACAGCATTCCATGTCAGTGCCATTTTGATTCATTGCTTATAGTCATTTATAATAGGCTTGGAATTGAAAACTGTCTTGCAATCGAAAAAGGCCATCACCATGATGTATTGTTAGAGGGATGTAAACGGCACTAATAATTTGTTTTAAACCTCACCCCCCCACAAAAAAGGAAGAAAGGCTGGAAGACGACACACGTGTATGAGGCAGTGCATCATTCTGTTTTACTATTAAAGGATAGCCATAAAAGGGGTGGAGTCTTGCCAAGGTGAAACTCTGACGAGCAGAAAGAAGAGGACCTAGAGGAGAATAAAATGGCACAGGACACACAAAAATGCCTGGGACATGAGAGGAACGGGCAGGAGTTCTTTCACTCATTGAGGCTAGCTGAGGCCTGGGATATGACCATCGATGCCACCATACTCTGGCCAATGCAACAGCCCACTGGGCTGCAACCGGGACCTGAGATTGAACAGCAGGTACCCGCGTTACTCGTCCGATTGGGGTGGGGACAGACTCCACTCACCACTCATGACAAGGGAAGTGGACAACAGTGCTATGCTTGGCACTTTCTCCCATGCCTTTTTTCTTACCACCATGCTAACATGCCAACCAGAGCTCGAGTATTGAGAGCACAAGCAAGAGACAGTGTGACATTATCCATAAGCTCTTCCCCTACTACCAACCATCTTCTCTCCATCCCACAGATATTTTAAAACCACTACTAGACAGCATCACTGCTCCGGGCCTCTGGAGGAACAAAACATCTGGGTACACACATATTGTGGAAAACCGAGGCACCGCCAACAGCAACCATGCCAGACAGTGGGCAGTGCCATGGTGTCAACACTGACGACTCTCTTACCTCCCACCCCATGGGTTCCACATTGTATACACCATTACTAACAAACCCTGCAGATGGGTGTTCCCCGAGGGGGCAGGCAGCGCGGCTGCAACCCACAACCTGCGGCAAAAACCCCTCTAAGGCCCATAGATTGAGTCGATCAGGTGATACCTCTGTCAAACAGGGTTCAGTCGTTTTGGACCTGTCCCTATCTGCAGGCCCACCCCCAGACTTTTTGGCTTCCTCCTCCCCTTTTCTATGAATTCGTTTTTGTTGGCTTTACTTCTCTGGGCACTTTACCACTTCTAACCAGTGCTAACGTGCATGTGCTCTCTACTTAAAACATGGTGACATTGGATTGTCCCCAATTGGCATATTTAATCTACTTATAAGTAAGCCTGGGGGGAGTTCGCCGGGGTCCGCGTAAAAAAACTCCGCCGTGCTACGCGGAGCTCCGCAAGCGGCGGAGTGCGTTAGATAAAGGCCGTTCGCAGTGATTTTCAGTGCGGGATGTGTGTCCGCACTGTGCAATCATCGCAAACAGCACCACAACTTGACCTTGACAATCGCAAACGAGGAAAAATCTCGCAGGGAGGTGGATTTTCCCCGCTCTCGCTTGCCAACTTGATGTTGACGACAACGAGCGAGGAAAAAAAAACGCTCCGCAGAGCAGAGTTTTTCAGAACTCTGCGAGCTCCGCGTAACGCAGAGTGTGGAAAACTCCCCAAACTCCACGAGCGGAGTTCATCGCCCAGGGTTACTTATAAGTCCCTAGGAAAGTGCACCACATGTGCCCAGGGCCTGCAAATTAAATGCTACTAGTGGGCCTGCAGCTCTGATTGTGCCACCCACTTCAGTAGCCCTTTAAACGTATCTCAGTCTTGCCATTGCAGGGCCTGTGTGTGCAGTTTTAAACTGCCATGTCGACCTGGCAAGATAACCCACTTGCTAGGCCTAAATCTTCCTTTTTAACACATATAAATCACCCCTAGGTTAGGCCCAAGACAGCCCCAAGGGCAGAGTGCAGCATATTTAAAAAGTTGGATATGCACTTTTAAGTTTTACTTGTTCAGGCAGTGAAAAACTCTTAAATTCGTTTTACACTACTGCAAGGCCTATCTTGCCCATAAGTTAACATTGGGATTACCTTATTCCATTTTATAAGTGTAATTTTCAATTGGGACAAGATAGAAATGTTTGAATTTTGTGTCTCTGGACTCACAATTTAAAATCACAACTTATGGTGAAGTTGGATTTTAAATTGTAAGTCTGAAAATGCCACTTTTAGAAACTTGGCATTTTCTTACTTTAAATATTCTGTGCTTCTGCCTGTCTCTGAATACACATCTGGGTGACAGCTGGGCTTTGTGCATTCCCTCTAGACCACATGTCTTCAAACTGTGGGGCGCGCCCCCCTGGGGGTCCGTGACTGCATTCCCAGGGGTGCGCAACTGTGTCTGCAAGGAAGGAACTGTAAATGAAGATGGCCTGGAAGCGGCGATGTTTAGCTGTCGCGTTCTCAGGCTGTCTTCTTTTATATGCAGAGGTTAAACTGCATAAAAAGTTTGCAACTGTAATCTTGATGTTTCCCGGGGCACAGTCAGTGAGTTGGGCTCATGGCTAAACACAGTATGCTAATAACTAAGTAATTTTTTCACCTTCGGATAATTGCATATTAAAAAAAACACGCACACACAATAAATGAAAAAATAAAGCAAATGAAATTAATTTTTGAAAAATATACTCTCTTATGGTATAAACTTCAGTTAGCTAAAATAATAACTGCAGATTTCTGTGTCTTACCAGAGATTCGACAATTTGAATCCTGGTTTTCACAGTGGGAAATAGTAACTAGTGTATGTATAGAGCTACAACTTCCATGCCTGTGGTAAAAAGCACTCTGACTCCAACAGTTAAAGCATATATTAGCTCCTCAGCAGCTTTTGTGTGTTGCTTAACCAGCTGCATAGGGTCCAGCGTCATGAGGCCAATTAAAGCCAGGGCCACCGGAATTATGCAGCAGGGGCGGACCAAATCATGTGGCAGGGTTGACTAAATTATGTGGCAAGAAAAGGAAAATTATGTGATGTTATATAGCACATTTTGTCATACATTTATTTTGTCAGTTTTACATTTGGTAAAAACTATCTGGGCATAGGTTTCACCTCATTAATACCGGTTTAATACCCAAATATAGCAAAAAGCATACCAGTCAAGCTTTGAAAAGGGCCTTTCATATAGAGATGAGACCACCTTTGCTGCACAAAGGTGGGGGCAATATGCTGGAGCTAATTTTTTTTAGAAAGGGAGGAGTTGTAGCCTAAGGGCGAGAGCTGCCTATCTTGGAACCTAGTTCAGGTCCTCATGTCAGCTCAACTCAAATCACTTAATTGTCCAATACCTAAAATAAAAAAATATATAATAAATGAATATGAACTTGTGTTTGTGTAATGTAAATGGTGCTTATGTAAAGTTTTCCAATGCCCTTGGGCCAAGTCCTCCCTACATAAAACCAAAAAGGGATGGATAACCTGATTCAAGATTGGAGTGATGGCCATGGTCGGTAAGTTGTGAAAGAGGCAGAGGAGGTAGACTGATACTTAGGGCCTCAGCTATCATTAGTGCAGTAAGTGCAGTTGCATTGGAGCCCAGGAGTGTGAGGGGCTCACAATAACCAAATTATGGAGAGAACAGTTTTTTAGTCAATTTCTGTTATTATTTGATGATTTTCCCTATTATATGTTTCACATTTATTGTGGATTATGAGCTACAAAAAACGTATCCATGATATGATCTCAAAAGCTCTGCCTCTGCGCTCAGCCCTGGCTCTCCTGTTTTCCGATCCTTGCCATAAAGTTATGCAGGGGGGCCCTGACTTCAAAACATTTTGCTATGGGGGGCTCCGAGCATAAAAAGTTTGAAGACCACTGCTCTAGACAATCACACACAAAGGGAGCTGAGGTGTGACATTCACATCCTGATGGCCCATCACCCGTCTGATGGGTCTTCCTGGGCTAGGTGGGAAGGAGGATTCGACACTTGCACCTGAATTGGGCTGTGCCTGTCCCCACACAAAGAGCTGCATAGCCCCCTGTAGTGAGTCTGGAGCTGGGCAGGAAAGTCAGGGACCTTGTGTACTTCAAAGGCCTCTATGGAGTCTCCCCCACTTCAAAGGCACACCCGGGTATAAGTACTGGACCCCTTAGACCACCAACTCAGTACACCATGGACCTGAGGACACTCTGCCAGGAAGAAGGACTGTTGTGCTGCTGAAAGGACTGTTATTCTGTTGGACTCTGATGGATTTGCTGGACTCCTGCTCTGGTGTGCATGTCCTGCTGCCTGCTGCCCCCTTGCCTGATGGTGAGAAGAACTGGACCTGAGTCTCCACATCCCTAGAACCCAGTGACTCTAATGGCTTGCTGGCTTGCCTCCTCTTGTGAAGTGTCAGGGACATCAAAAACACCATTCAACTCTTCTTCAGCTGCTGGACTCTACCAACTGTGAGTCCTGCCCTGCCAAGAGGTGCTATTCTAGTCCTGCGCCTTCAAAAGGGGTTCTGCAGCTGTTTTCTGCCAAAATCAGCGAATCTCCTGCTCTGCGCCTGTCGGAACCAACGCATTTGCCTTAAATGCAGGGCTGCTTCGGAGACTCCACAGCGTCGACAGTGGGGCTCGACAATGATGCAGCACCTTCATCATTAGGGGTACGATGACACGGGACCCGACTGCGTGGCTCGACATCCACGCAGTGCCTTCATCGTAAGGGGTTCGACAACGACACGGGATCTGAATTTGAGGCTGACCGACGAAGCAGTGTCTAAAGGGGTTCGATGCTGGACCCGACTGCATGACTCGGAACCGAAGCAGTTGCTCCTTGACATCGACACATCCTCCAGAAAAGTATTGTTGTCACCGGGGCCTGAGTGGCTTCTGTATCTGCCTTTTCAGATTTGACCCGGTCCAGCGCAACTCCAAGTAACCCCTAAGCGATGTTGACTCTAAGCACTATAATTCAAGATATTCCATATAAAATTCATAACTCCTGTTCTACTTATTGGATGTTTGTTGTTTTGGTCTTGTTTTGTTATTAAATTAAGCTTTATGTGTCTAACCTGGTGCGTATTATTTTTGTGTGGTGTTTTTCACTGTTTTACTGTAATAAGTGTTGCACACATACTTTACACCTTGCCTCTTAAGTTAAGCCTGACTGCTCTGTGCCAAGCTACCAGAGGGTGATCACAGGTTAATTTAGTGTGTGTATCTGACTTACCCTTACTAGGATTGTGGTCTCTACTTGAACAGGGTGCATATCTCTTCCACCTAGATACCCAATTTTGAACAAATCGAATGAAAACTCTCCCTCCACATTCTTACTGTCTTACGATCCTGCCCCCCCTTCCTGGCTACATAGTGGGGACACCGCATGGCAATCCCTCACTTAAACCAGCTTCACTTCATTTTCAGCCTGCCTTGCCAGATCAGTCTGAATGATGGAGGTGACACACAAACTTGAGAAAAGTGCACTTATGAGATCGAGAACCGACAAAATATGCTCTTCATAGATCATCAATTATACACGCAAGGGGTAAACCTCGTAACCGTCAGAATATGGGCTTAAGCTATGTACATCGTATGATGATTCTGTTGGAAAATAATTTGATACAATGAATGATTACTGGAAAAGAGGCTAAAAGTAGTTCTCTTAGCGCCCAATTAATGAGAAAAAAGGAAAACACGAACGAAAGGCACATACATTTTAATTGGGAAACAATCTATTTTCATGAACATTTTCTAAGGGTGGCACAGAGCTCGTGAAGGTGACGTGGTATAATACAGACAAATATTAAATTGCTATTTAATATTTTTCTGTATTATAATATGTCTCCTTCACGAGCACTGCTCCACCATAGCTCACCCTTAGGAACAGATTATGGGCCAACTATCACAGCAAATCTAGATCACTGTTGAAAATGGTCACAACTTCAGAGGGAGACAACGTTTTGTAACCCCCAATGACTGAGTAACAGAGGCAGATGAGTATACGACAGACACATTTGCAATTGTCGTACCTTCCTTTTTCTCTCAGACGTTTTCTTCCAGTTATTTCCCACTGTTCTATTTAGACAATGTCACCTTTTCCAATGTCACTGTTATTGAGCAACGCATCCATAGCCATATGTAGATTAATTTCTTCCATTCTACTTGCCGATCAGGGAGAGGATCACCACTGTTCGCCCCTCCTCTCCTTACAGCCCCACTCTCTGAAAGGATCCTGCACCATGTATACGGCACAGATATCCTTTTGAGAAAGCAAATATGTAATTCTCACATCTCAAACACATATTGACACAGAAACATATATACACAGACCCCTCCACCTGCAGTCAAACGTTACTGGTCACCTTGGAATGCACATACACAGTCATTCCTTAGATATCACATAGATATCTCTCCTTCTGTGTCGGGCACAAGATTACACAGGCTTCTCATTTCAAACCAAAACACACAAACATGACCCCACAAAATGATCAATGATGCCTCAACCCGATTTTCTTCCTCCCACTTGTCCTTTTCCCCCAGATTCTGCATCACCGACCCACAACACACAGCACATTTCAATGTATTTGGGCCCCTTGCCTACCCCGCAGGCCTAAAGATGCACAGAGGATAAAGACTCGCCATTTAAGCCCAATACACACCCCTTCGATATGGATAGATGGGAAGGTATCTCCCACCTAACCCAGATAGCCACTAGCCACTTCACACACCAGGCACATTACTAAATCCATTCTAAAAACCTCTTATTAATTTATATTACATTACATTACTTTATTTGACTTTGTTTTATTTAAGCATGCTTTTTTCGCTTGACATAACATAAGGTTCCATACCCATATCACCCTGATACATGCTAATGGCTGATAGTGGTTCCCATCACATTCACTATGCCGGGAACACTGCCCATAGCATAAGAAGCACACACACCTCTCATAGACTGGAGTATGATATTCAAACCTCTCAATGTAATATCCTTGAATGTCTACAGCTTGACACATTACATCAAACTAAAGAAAATGCTATCTTATTTGTCCTCTAAATGTGTAGACATCACACTTTTACAAGAAGCACATCTCCCACATGCTGAACCTAAAACACTTAAGAGAGATTGAGTAAGCAGGGCCATTTACAGCTGCCATCACCTCCAGATAGAACCTTCAAGAGACCACTCCCAGGCAAACTCCTGGAGGTGTGGAGTAGGCATCCTGGTGCAGGAAACACTACCCTGCCCAGTGGTGCAGACATGGACCCCAGTGGTGCAGACATGGAAAGAAGATGAAGGACTTCACCAAGCTGGGCAATAGAATAGTTGGTGTGGGTTGCATCTGCCCTGAATGAGCCAACACATTGTTCCTCCTCAAACTCAACAGGGTCATAGCCAAAATGTGCACAACATTTATGATCTTAGGGTTAGACTGGAATTTAGCAATTTATGCAGTTATAGACTGCACAGGGCCAAATGACTCATCCAACAATAAAGACTGGGCGATTGTAAGAAACTTCCTGGCTGACCAAGGCCTTCTAGATATATGGTGCCTGTTACATTGCTCAGATAAGGAATGCCCTTAGTTTTTGAAGATTCATGGCACCCAGTCTAGACTAGATTATTTTCTGATTTTACACCAGGTAAAGCCACTAGACCTAGATTGCAAGATATTAGAGGGATCCAGCTCTGATCACTTGCCAATATGCATAACTGTAGACTGGGGACTAACCAAACCAGTCTAGAAGCTGTGGTGTCTCAACACCTCCCATTATACAAAGCCTGCAGGGAAGGCACACCTGAAAACACATGTTATAATGTACCTGAGGGACAACAAGGGATTAGTAACTGAAGTACAAATTCTCTGTGAGACTGTAAAGGTCACCATCAGTGGGCAAATTATGAGAGATACACCATTAATTATAGGTGTAAAGCTTACTAACAAACCACCCTACAATCTGACATTAAATAAAAGACTCATTGTAAACCATAAACCCCATTGAAATGGCTAGGTGACAACTAGAAAAAGAGAAAATGAAACTCAATAACTGGTATATCTTAAGTGGAATACATGCTGTATAGACTTAAGGCTCGCTTTTACAAGCAAGGTGAGAGAGCAGGGAGACTGCTAGCTGTGCAGCTTAAACAGAGGATGGACATAAGGGCTATTCCAGCCATCCAAAACCACACTGGGCACATGATTAGAAACTCACAGGTGATAGCCTCAGTGTTTGCTACATATAATATATAGGGTTATACTGCCCTGAAATGACTGAAGACAGGGACCACATAGAAAGATTCTAACTTGCACCTACCATGCCCATACAAGAAGAGTGGAGTGCTACTAGAGGGAGAGATAAATAAAAACAAGATTGCCAAACCAATATCTAACCTTCCCTATTGTAAAGCCCCTGGAAAGGATGGTTTCCCAATGGAATTTTTATAAATGGACCAAAACTGAACACTAGATTATTTGTATGACATATATGAAGAAGCAGTACTGACAGGCAGTCCACGTCTCGATCTAATAGAGCTCTGATAGCAGTCCCCCTGAAATTAGGCAAAGACTCCTTGTTATATAGCAATTATCGCAGGATATCACTTTTCAAAATCTTAGCAGTGATATTAGCAGCCAACTCAAACATATCATCCCCACACTTATCCAAAAATGTTCAACATGATTGATTGGAATTACCTATTCTACATCATTCAAAGGTTTTGTCAAGGAGATGTGTTTATAACTAAGTTTAATTGTGGAGGATTACAGGAGGATTCCTTTCAGATCCTTTACAGGTTAGAAGGGGAACACACCAAGGATGCCCATTGACACCATTTTCATTCCTTCTGGAGCCCCTTGCAGCGGTTGTACATCACTCAAAGGAGATAATTTGAAGCCCTTCTCCAGAAGGACCTTTCCAAACACTTTTGTACACAATTGACATATTTCTCAAACTCATGGATCCGAACATATCCCTCCCAGCCCGCATGTCCTTTAGCACAAAATTTGTGGAGATATTAGGGTATAAAATTAACTGGGAAAAAAGTGAAGCACAACCTGTGTCATGGGTTCTGACAATAGTGTCCATCATTGACTACAATTTCCAATGGACATTCGAGTGGCTCAAGAATCAGGAAGTGTACATTAATAGAGGGCTGATAACATTGAGCTACTAATAGCCATACCCAAACCAGAAAATGCAAAATGGTCACAACAACACTTGGCTCTATGGAAAAAAAAATACAAGTGGTGAAATTGGTGATGATCCCCAGATTCACATATGTGCCAGGCATTTTACCACTACCAACAAAACTTTCACTGTTAAGAACCATTGATAAAGGCATCAAGACTTTAATTTGGGGTACCATAAAACCAGAGTTAAAAGTCTCCAAATTTAATAGCTCACAGGGAGTATGGCGACCTAAGACTTCCGTGAGTAGAGCATTATGAAACAGCCTTGGAACTGTCATAACTATCCTACACGTGGTCACATTCCAATGACCCCACTTAATGGGTTACCATTTGTAGTGTCTTGCGAATTTGAAATGATGGAACCTTTTTGCCTCAGATAGACTCCGTAGAACTGTGACGTAAGTGTGATTGCGAAATGTACTGAAGGCTGGTTTAGAATGTTGAGTTCGCAATTACACGCAAAAGAATAAAGACGTGTATTACTAAGCTCCATGTGTGATGTAGCCCTTTGCAGGTACCCAGGCTGGAGAGGAAGGTACAACTGGTGACGAGTTAGGGGATAAGTAACTTGAATATCGACAGTGCTCTTCCAGACAGTTTACCGAGATCCAAGCAAACTGCTTGTGCGTGCCACATGTGTTGCAGTCGAAGTGAGGAACTGACGCTTAACACATGTGGAGTCAAAGCGCAATTCTCGCCACTGTAAAGAAGTTAAAAATTACGAAAATATTACAAAGAATTCTTTGTATCGATGACTGAGAACTTGCTGGTTAAATCATATGTAAAGGTACTGGACTGCTAGGCAATATACAGTCATATGCAATCCGGAGAGTGAAGTGCAAAGAGACGCCTCAGAATAAAACAGTTCTTTACTCACCAGAACCTGAGTAAAGTGAGCTGGTATGACCTCAGCACCAGGTGCTGCAACCCAGTTAGCAAAGAGGTTGTGCTTACTAAGCTGGTGACACTTCTAAACAACCAAAGATATCTTCAGAGCTGTGGAAGGTAGAGAGAACCGAGGCAAAGACTGAGGCCATCATTTCAAAAGTCACCATGGATGATCCAGAGGCCTGCATGTCACGAGGCCTTATAGATGGCTCACATGAACCTATTCAAGATAAACCACTGAGGGAGCCAGAGAGAGCTCTACCCTCAATATCAACCACTCCAAAAAATGGTTACAATGCTGTCGCTCTACTGAAGCCACCACGACCGTTCGATACCACCTAAAAGCTAAATATTGGCGATAGATTGGCTACTAGGATAGAGACATTTGATTATTTAATTGATACACTTGAAGAGACTGATAACAAAAGATTATTAAGTTTCTCAAAAATCTTGCTGATGAAGGTAAAAGAAGTCATAAAGAGAATGCCGCAAACGGATGAAAAAGTCACATATCGTCAAATTAAAGAAGTGTTGAATCTCAAGTTTAATCCAATGCCAAATTTTGATTACGAACGATACATATTCAACTAGGAATGACAGAAAGCTGGTGAAACCATTGATGAATTTGTGGAGAGACTCAACACACTCATCAGACATTGTAAGTTCAACAAATTTAAATATGAAGAAGCTATGCATCTGAGAATTATTGATGGATGCTTATCAGATTCCTTCAGACGGTGAATGCTGAGAGAAACTCTTTGTCTGGAGTGAGTGTTAATGGCTGCCTGAGCTGAAGAGCGTGAAGATAGACAAGCTGCTGCATGGATGCCAGAGGTGCCCAGAATGAATCAGCCATGAGTGTAAAAAGTAAGCTGAAGCCAAAGACTGAAGGATACAAGGTGATGTCTGCCTGTAGAAAGAAGTTGTGTTTTAGATATGGATTTTCGTTTCCACAGGAAGGTAAATGTCCCACTCTCAGAAAGATTTGTAAAGGCTTTGAGATGGAGAACCATTTTGTGACAGTTTGTAAAGCCAAGAGAAATGCAAGTGCATCATGACGTGAAACCAAAATGGTGACCAAAATGTTCCAGGAGCAATGTTTGACATGCACCCACATGTGCAAGAGGCGACATCAGTTAAGACAAATCGACAAAGAACGATCTTGAACATCATCTAAATCATCGTCAAACAGTTCCTCTGTATCAATGTCAAAGGAAATGATTGTGCCATGTAAATGTTTACCTCAGAAAAGCGTGCACATGTAGGCTAGCCGCTTCTGAAGAGAAATGTCAGTCAAAGAAAGATCAACATCTGCAGCACTGAAGTCATTCAAACATTGTCCTAAAATTACACCAAAAGTAAATGGTTGTCGGCAGTGGTGCATCGATAAACTTTATGCCTTAGGAGAAATACAACGAATTATCTCCATTACCACAACTTACGACATCGAAAACCAAAGTGTATTCATGAGCTTCATCTACGCCCTAAAAAAGTCAAGGTTCATTTGTAGCGACATTGAAACATAAGAAAACAAAGGTACAATCACTTATCCATGTGCTTCAAGGCAGTGCCTTTCTACTTAGTTTCAGCACAGCCTCTGATATGGGACTGATTTCTGTGAAGTACAACATCAATGCTCACCACGAAATAGTAAGGCAGTTCAATTTGTTATTTCATGGTTTGGGAAAACTTAAGACTATGAAAGTGAAGTTGCATATTAATGAGGATGTCCATCCTGTTGCTCAAAGACATAGACAAATTGCTTTTCATTTGCATGAAGCTATTGAGAAGGAACTTGAATCGTAACTTAATCGTGATATCATTGAGCATTTCACTGGTCCAACGCCATGGGTTTCTCCTAGAGTAGTAGTGCCCAAAAAGGACATTGAAGGAGCTTACGCATATGCGTTGACATTCGTCAAGCTAACAAGGCAATTGAATGAGAACAACATCCAGGTCCACACATTGCTGACATGATGAAACAATTAAGATCTTCTCTCGTCTTGAGTTTAATAACAGTTATCATCAGTTAGAACTTGAGGAAGATTGCAGGTATGTTACAAACATTTCTACACATATTGGTCTGTTTCAATACAAAAGACTACGTTTTGGTGTGTCATCCACTGCAGAACTGTTTCAAGACATCATTCGATGTCTCCTTCAGCCTGTCATGAATGCAATCAACTACAGTGATGTCATATTGGTTTGTAGAGCTACACAAAAAGAACACGATAAAGCTCTTACACAACACAAGTCTGTAGTTTACTTGCCGAAGCAGGTTGGACTATGAATGCAGATAAGTGTGAGTTCCTTAAGACAAACCTAAAGTTCTTTGACCATATCTTTTTTCATTGGGGGTACGACACCAGATCCTGCTAAAGTACAAGTGCTGTCAAATGCTGATCCCCCGCAAGATGTTTCCAGGGTGTGTTCATTTCTTGGCATGGCCAGTTACTGTTCCAGGTACATTCAAGACTTTTCCACTATAAGGGCTCCGTTGAGAGACTTGACGAGAAAGAATGTTTCATTTCATTGGGCACATGAATGTGAGAAAAGTTTCAAGAAAATTACCCAAGCCCTTGAGAATGCTACTGAAATTACATATTTCAATCTGGAGCTTCATGCAGATATTGTTGACTCTAGCCCAGTCGGGTTAAGCGCTATCCTTGCACAGCAAAATGGACACCCGAATGCTCAAAGGCAAATTGTGGCATATGCAAGTAGAAGTTTGACCCATACAGAACATGCTTACTCACAATCTGAGAAAGAAAGCTTAGCTGTGGTAGGGGCATGTGAACATTTCCATGTATTCCTGTATGAAAAATCGTTTTACAATCGTAACTGACCATCAAGCTTTACTGACTATATTTGGAAATCCAAAAGCCAAAATGTCTCCTTGCATTGAACGATGAGGACTACATTTACAAGGGTATGATTATACCAATGTGTATGGTCCAGGAAAGGATCAGAACCCTGCTGACTACTTTTCCAGATTGCCCTACAAGGTCACAGTACTCCATCCAAAATGGCTAAGTCCTTTATCAACCTCTTTGTAAAATCAAACACACCAGCTGCCATGATAGTGACCTGATAAAGCTGAAGGATATAATTACACATCAGTCATGGAACCAACACACTCAAACGCTCCACAGTAATGGTGAATATCAAAAGTACAAAAATGTCATGGATAAACTGTCCATAATTCAGGAAGGAGTTATATTATGAGGGTCGAGAATCCTGATTCAGGAGAGTCTGAGACAGAAAATAATTGAGTAGCCCATGAAGGACATTGAGGAATTGTTGCCACAAATAGAGCTCTCCGAGACAGAGTTTGGTTTCCTTACCTTGATGACATGGTTGAAAAGGAATTAAAAGCCTGTCGTTTATGCAACTGCCTTTCTATAAAAACTATTCACCACACATTGAACATGTCGGAACTCCCGAAGCATGCATGGGAGAGAATAGCCATTTACTTTTTCAGTCCACTTGACAATGGACATCATCTATTGGTGATTATGGATGAATACTCACGAGTTCCACTAATTGAAGATCTTTCATCTACAACTCAAGAATGAGTCATTGAAAGACTAGGTGGCATATTTGCGACATGGGGTGTTCCAGCCATAGTGAAGTCTGATGATGACCCACCTTTCAGTAGTCTAGAGTTCAGAGATTTCCTGGAGCATTTGAAAATAAAGCATTAAAACAGAACACCTCTGTGGCCACAAGCCAACTCACTTGTTGAGTGTTTTATGAGTACGCTAAAGAAAACAATGCAGGGTGCCACTCTTGAGAAGCTCAATTTAAAAACTGCATTGAATTCTACCTTAAGAGCTTATTGTTAAACAACACACTCAACCACAGGTGAAAGTCCTGTGACTTTGATCTTCGGGAGAGCAATGAATACCAAGTTACCTCAATGGAACAATCAGAGAAAGAAAGATGAGATGACCACTCATGAGAAAGACTTGGTTAACAAACAAAAGATGAAAGAGATCCAGTGCTTGTACGACAAATGCAGAAAAGAAAATCTGATACTCCTTTTAATACAGAACCTTTCCGAGTGGTGTGTACTAAGAGTCACATGGTGATTGCCCGGCGCCCTGGGACGTCTATTAACAGAGACTGTTCTCATTTCAGGCAGTTGACTAATCATTCATCAGATCTAATATTTGAAAGAGAGACTGGGTCTGAAATATCAGCAACTGCTGTTGCTTCTACACCGCTGATGTAGATCCTGGACATCGGTGATGACACCTTCCAGTTTCTCAGAACACGATCAGGTCAAACAATTAAATCACCAAGAAGATTGATTGAAGAGATTTGAACTCTAATTTTTGATTTAGCACGGGGGATGTAGTGTCTTGCGAACTAGAAATGATGGAACCCTTTTGGCTCCAGATGGACTCTGTAGAACTGTGACGTAAGTATGAGAGTGGAATTCACTAAAGGCTGGTTTAGAATGTTGAGTTTGCAGTTACACGCAGAAAAATGACGTTTATTACTAAGCTCCATGTGTGGTGTAGTCCTTTGTGGGTACCCAGGCTGGGGAGGACACTACAACATTGAGCAAATCTCACATCTAGTGGCCCAGGCTTACAACTGTTATACAAACATAAGACCCATTCATGCCTAACATGGTTTCCCATAGTTCACTCTGCGATAAAGTCCTGGGTGCTCGCTCGCAATCTATTACAGAATGATGCTAGACCAAAAGTGCATACACCCATAGGGCATAATGTCAACATCTGTGTGGGGGGACAAATGCTCCACTGGGAGGTACAGAAAAATGCAAGCATTCTTACTCTCATGTCATATGGTAGCCTAAAACCCTTTGAGGTGATAAATGAAGAATTTCAACTACAGACAAATCAGAAAGGGAAATACATCCAATTATGATACTGCTTTCATAGTAGACTAGGTTTACCACCATGGGACATACAAGACTCCTCTTTTTAATCATACCTAAAACAGTGGGGACAATAAAAGGGAGAAATGGCAGGATTCTATAATCTGCTGGCATAGCATTTCCACTTCTAACCCCAAATATCACGTCTCCGTGACAAATGGCGGTAAATCTTGCCTATTGAATACATGGAAGACATCTGGGCAGACATGCTTGAGAATTTAAACATCTCAAATGAATCTCAAATGAAATTCTGTTTATTCAACTCGATTCACAATTGGTACTGAACACCCAAGAAATTGCAAACAATGGGGGACCTACTAAACCACTAAAGCTGAAGGAGGTGCGATCAGCCGGGATGAGACACTATTCATATCCTCCATGATTGCCCGAATATACTTAGACTGTGGGTCACAATAGGAAATACCCTTATCAAATCCCAAGATCTCCCCATGCCCCTATCCTGACATCTGATACTACATGATATGGCTGACCTACTTTCCATAACAAATCACAAATGCCGTCTACTGGCCACAGCTTTGACTGTCACAAACATCTGCATTCTGCAACACTGGTGAACCCCACATCTACCCACTCACAACAAATGGCTGATAGAGATGTACACGGCTATCTTATATGAGCAGCTTATATATAAAAGCAGGATAAGACAGAGGTTTACCTCCAGATCTAGTAACCATTCATTGATGCCATTATCTAGAGAATAGAACTGGGCTTAGTGTTCTGCATCGAAAATACCAATTGCAGCCCACACGTCCAGCTGCATTCATACTGGGGACATACAACAAGCCACTGTTTTGATAATTCTCCCACTATCTCTCTCTTTCCACCCCTTATACTCCTTATGTTACAGGCCAAACCCAATGTAAGCTCACCAACCCTCATTACTTCTAATGTTAGAATGCTATGATGATATTATGTGATGATGATATTATCATCACAGTTAACTATCATATTGATACAATGTCCGGTTATCCAGCCCTGTTTTTCTTCCAGATCACTCAGGGAAATCTTCCCATGTGATACAGAAGATGGTTTTGTTTGGACTTTTTTGTTTTGTTTTTAACTGCGTTCACTTGTTTTGAACTGGCTTGCCTGGTATTGACAAGCGCTGTACTCAAGTGAGTCTGATAAAGGTTAAGGACCATGTTTTATGTCTCCTGTACTTCTCATTTGTCATTTGTGCTTAATCTAGAAATTAAGACATAAAAAAAGAAAGCCATAAAAATAAAACTGACCACATCGACTTGTGCCATGGTTATCTGCGTGAGTCATATTGCTGCTACTGTAAAGTTGCAAATTAGGTAAAGGAGCCACCTTAAAAACATTGTCAGCCATCTTGAAGTTTAGTGGTAATCTTCAGTCTTTTGATAGGTCTGGATTATGACAGGACAGATGTCAGATAGACCAATTGGTAACACTATCCATAGTGTGGGCTCTGGATACACTACTTTTTCAAACATTGGTGTTCTTTCATCAGCATCTTTCTGATATTGAGGCAAACTC